>CM071802.1:45937657-47137657 GCA_036559045.1 Platycarya longipes
TGTGACTTCTGGCATCAAATATGCATTATTAAATGCATTTGTCTTCTGGTTACAGAATAAGATGGCCACTAGAATGGAGGAATTACCACCAGAAGATCGTACGGATGAGAATGCGGCATCAGTATTTAGGGCGGTCCTTGGCCACAAACCAGGATACTCAAGAGGATTTAGAGAAATGGTAATTCCAGAGCCCACAAGAGAAAAGGAGCGTATCCGAGACAAGGAGTACGCAGAACTAGTTGAAAAGCATAAGAGAGACGCTGAAGCTCACAAGACTGAACTAGTGGCTGTAAGGGAAGATATGAGAATGATGATGGAGAGGCAGCGTGAATCTGAGAGGATAATGCTGGAGAGACAACGTCAAACTGAAAAAATTATTGATGTCCTTAATGTCCCAAAGGCAGCCAGAGTCGGAATCGCAGCCGTACTCCACTGACTCTCTTTCACCGACTCCATGGTCGACTCCATGAGCTGCATGCAGCTTGCGGATATCCCTTTTGAGATTTTTTTGGTAGTAAGATGGCTGGATTTTTGAGACCTTTTGGTTGAAAATGGTCAAACTTTTTAGGTTAAAGCTGACTGAATCTTTTTTGGAGTTGCTAGCTAACTGGCAAGAGGGGATGAGGGCCAAATATGTTGCTTTTGAGACATCTTATCGAGTTAATGGGTATTTTTGTATTCTGAACAAATTATGTATATATTTCCCTGGACCATACATATGTATTTGCAGTGAAGATTAGTATATTGGATAGAAAATTATGGTGTTAAACGTGATGTGCAATCCTAAGAGTAAGTTGTCACATTTGCTGTAAAATATTTTTCATCAATATTTGCATCTATTTGCAGCTACTGCACGTTAACTTTCTAGGTGTGATAACAGGTACAAATGAAGATAGGACAAGAGCTAGTTTTGAGGAGTTGTTGCACACACTAAGATGAAAAAAGTCAGACATCAGTTATGTCACATTCCACAAGGGTGCTGTAAAATGTTTTCAGATTCAAAAATGGGATTTCACAACTAGATCGAGAAGGTAATGAGCTTAAGACCTACATATGCTGTGTAAATATGATGAATTGATTATGGCCATCTATTAATAAATTTATAGATGGGTTGCAATTTGTTGATGTCAATATAGTGGGTGTGCTAGGAAAAATCCAGGTGTTATTTTGCAAAAGAATACTAATGGGACTGGTATAACATGGGACCCTCACAAATGTGGACCCTTCATGCATGTGTAATCTGAGCAATGGTAGGTGGAAACTGTGGTCAGAACATTTCGCAACAAAACCCTCATTCAGATTTACCCCTAGATGGGAGAAAAAAGTTAGAATAGGACTGAATAATTTTAGTTTATTGTCAGACATAGGAGTACTTTTTAACCAATCTAGGTTGTTCTAATTTGAAGCTATCAATGGGAATTTCTGTAACGCGATATTGAAATCAGTGAAAATTACTATGGCATAAATACTGTTAGGTGAGGACTTTGTTTGTCAACTATCCATGTGTTTAATACATGTTACTTCTCAACACTCTATCTCAATTGGTAGTTGTTCCCCACAAAAAACATGGTTAACTCTAATAATTTATTACCCCAGTTGTAATTATTCCTTATGTCATGTGTATTTAATTTCTCAAAAAAGCTATACACATGATTGTATAAGTCCCAAGCTAGTGACATTATACCACTCTTGGCCATATGTAGGTTTGATTATAAGCTGATGGGTAAGATGTCCAACACTAGCGACATTGAAGGAATTTATGTTGCAATCATGTAGTGGAAGATGATAGCTAAAGTCATTCACAAATTAATTTTGTGTATGCATGGATTGAAAGAAGAATGGAATTTTGGCTGAGATGATATTAGTATGGTGGAAGATAGAGAATAGCATGTTGATGATCAGTTGCACAGTGCAGCGAGGGATGCAAATCTCACCCTCAACACCTTCTTCCACACGAGGTATAAGGACTTAAGCTTTCAATGAAGTTTGTGTCAAAAGACAGCTGGTGATTAAAGTAAATGGCAAGTGATTTGTAATTCCTAGTTAAGATTAATTAGCATACAACTTGATAGAATGTTGGTGTATTGACACAGCATGCATGAATGCACTAGAGGTTATAATTTTATAAACTATGTAATCAAGTGATTTGGCTGGCCATCCAATGAGAAAAGTTGTGTGATAATTCCCCAAGGTGTTTAAATGTTTCCTTTACATTTTGGAGTAAAATTCAACAAATATGCATTGAGATATCTTTCATGTTTAGAGGATGCTATACAGATCATGTTTATATTTAGATCATGGAAAGTATATATAATAAGGAATGTAATGATGATCTCTAATAGATTTTATAAAATTACTGAAGTTGTAACAAATATTTACTTGTGTCCATCATCACACAAGGGGTTAATTAGATTTTGAAAAAAGATTTTGGAGTTAGTTATTTGCACGTTATGTAAAGTATTTGTTTCTAGGTGTTGGTATTTAATTAAGGAAATATTATTTATGTGCATATAATAATTTGTACATAAAGTGCATTATTATAAGATACATAATTAATATTGTATATATATATATATATATAAACAAAACAAAACAAAACCTTTATCAGCGTTAATATACAATGATGAAACCGTTGGAATGCAAATTATTGTGCAGCTACCCTTATTACGGCATTATACAATAATGCCAGGAAAAAAAAACCTTTATTAGCTTATTGTGATGACACAGGTGTCTTCTTAGGGCGATGGGGTAATGCTGCAAAATAGCTATTGCGACGAAAAGTATTAATTATTGCATCGTTTGTAACTGCTGCCATTGAAAACATCTACCGTCACTTTGAAATAACGACGGTAAGTTAAATTCCTTTTGCGTCGAAATATTCAGGTATTAGCCACATTTGAGAACGCAGGAAATATGTTTTTACGGCATTGGATAAAGACATTTGACAGTCATTTGCGGCATTGAAAAAACACCATTTACAGCGTTTTACTGGTGCCGCAATAATATATCTTATACGTCATTTTCTCTAAAACGACGAAATTGTGCAAAAGGGGCATTTCTATGGTGTCCAGCATGCGTCATAGAGAAAACGACGAAATTGTGCAAAAGGGGCATTTCTATGGTGTCCAGCATGCGTCATCCATAAACATGTTGCATCCACATATTGGCGGCATTTTTGGAGACTTTATGCGACAAAAAAAAAACGCTGAAAATACCATGATTCCTTGTAGTGAAACTCATGGGGCCCAGTATCATTTTCCTTATTATTTGTACATGCTTTGTAAAGTATTGGTAGATTAATAGTATAACTTAATGAGATTTGTAAAAATCTCATTGTAGTAGTTTTAACTACCATTTACACCTGGAATGGTAGAACTCGTGTCAGGTAGTCATGAAGATGAACCATCAAGCCTAGACGAAATAGATTAATGGGGGACTAGACTTGGAGGAGCTCATGTGGGTCATTCTCCAATTTTGTAATGTTATTTTGTTGTTGATAGCTGAGTTGAGTGAGCGGGTTAGCCTCTAGATTGGAGACTATGTAAACAATTTGATTGAGAAGTTCTTACTCCAATACAATAGTATTTTATTGTTAAGGATATGCCTTTTGATGGATAATGAACTAGCATAAAAGTTTAATGTTATCACAAGTATTTTGGGATTTTTTGTTTATTTAGGTGCATCTTATAAGTAAAATAAAAAATAAAAAATCAATTGCAAGTAGTGCATACTATTAGATGCATGCTCAGTCCATTGGATATAATTATCTGTCAAACGACAGTAGAATGTAATCTTGCATTGCATATTCTGACGCTTCAGTCTCCATTAAATCCAAAGCAGAAGTTGGGGCATCACAATTAACTTAAATTATTCTTCAGTTAACATCTCACATCTAATTCTTATTTAATTGTAATGGTCATTTCCAATGTACAACACATATATGACTTGCTTGCCAAGATAATTTTGAATATATTATTCTCTCACCATTATAAATAGTACTAATGCTTACCTTTTAATGATGTTTAACATGAATAGAAGAAAGCATAGAAAATATCCATGTTGGAGTCCTTTGAAAATCAAATCGAGAAAGCTCTATAGACCTATTTTCCTTTGCCACTGATCAACTCCCTTTTCCTCGAGTCCCTTTAGTAATAACTTGCGTTCTAAGCCCCAGCCTAAATACAGTGCGGAGCAGTTAAAGAATATATTTAGGCACTATGATAGAAATGGAGATGCGGTTCTTAGCAGACGAGCTCAAAATTGGAATCTAAAAACCTTGGTTCCCTTTTGCCAAATTGGGCACGGCCGCACGAGCTTATATATATCCATACTGCATCGACGGGAATCTTGTGAGCCATCCAATAAACCTCAATGTTGTTGCCAATGGCATTGCTTCATAAAACGGTGTGTTTCCACTCCTAGATATATAACTAATGTCTGTCTGTGTATTGTTTCTGTAGTTACCATGAAGCATCTTAATAATTACCAACGTTGGTGTAACACCCGGGCTCATAGAACTCAAGCCAGTCTGTAGCCCAAGCCCAAGCCCACGCCCAGTTCAGCCCAGCCCCCAGAACATGAAAGCGGTGTCGTTTGTCTTCAGGTTGTTGTTTTCCTCTTCTTTTCTTTTCTTTTATTTCTTTCTTCTTCTTTTCCCCGACGGTTACCCCTTGTTTCGCTGCCTTCCTTCTTTCTCTAGCCAGACTCCACGTCTTCGGTAGTTTCTTGTTTCAAATAAAAAGTATCTCTCTCTCTCTCTCTCTCTCTCTCTCTCTCTCTCTCTCTCTCTCTCTCTCTCCTTTCGGCGTTTATTTTTCCATTTTGGTCTTCTTCTCCGCCGATTCCCCTATGATTTCATTCCTCTACAGATCGCATCCATAAGTTTTGTTTCCCCTCTAATCACCCTATAATGTTTTTAAATCTCTTCTTCTTCCTATCTAATTTCATCTACACCGTTTTAGGTCTCAGAAATTTCTGGGTTTTGTTTTCAAGTTGTGAAATCGGGTGCAATTGTTTTCCGGCACTAAAAACGCTATCTTGCAAAGGTAGGAGTTCTAACTCAACTCGATCTTATTCTAGTTATCTTCTTCAAATTCTTTGTACTCCTTGTAACATTCAGATTTTTGGTTCTTTCAACAAGATTTTTTTTTTTAATCTCCTTGATTAGCAATTGCTAGGTAGTTTCTTGAAGAATAAGGATAGATTTTCCAACTCAGTTTAGTCTCTGTCTTGAATTATTTTCTCATGGGTGTTTGGGTTTGAGTATTTTAAGGCTGGCTGGATAGTTTAGGTTTATTTGGAAGAGATTTATGCAAGGCTTGGGTGAGTTATAAGTGGTTGTTTGGTTTGAGTTTGTAAATCGAAAGATTATGCAGGTGATTGTAGTGCTTTATATCTGCTGCAGGTGATTGTAAATCGAAAGATTATGCAGGTGATTGAAGAAAGAGGGTTTCTACCAATTTTTAGTTTAGAAAATACTAGATTATATATATTTTTTTATATAAACTAAGAGTTGTTGGGCATTAATACTTTGTATTCTTTATATTATGAACAGGTGACGATATTAATATAGATCGAACTCAGGAATTTGTCAATGTTCTACAAGAGTCAGGTAAGCAGGGTTTTTATGTTAGATTTGCATAAAAAGAAAAATGATTTGAGGTTGATTTTATAAATGTGCATTATATGTTTTTAAAAGAAAAGCGGAAAAATAATCTCACTATATGTATTTATGCATCTTCTCATGAAAATTCATATGATAGAGAAAAATCCTTTTCTGACATGAAATGTGTAGACACGAGCAATATTTGACATGTGCATAAGAGCGAACATGAATAATGATGTTTCTTATACATGTGAAATAATATGTTTTTTGATTTGTTTTTGTTTGGTTGAAAATGATAACAAAGTTAAAAGCATGTGGTTTGATATGATATGAACATGGAAAATCTTTGGTATATTTTTCTGTTTGGTTTTGTTTCTGGATATGGTTCTAAGATGAGGATATGGATTCACGTGATATGGTTGGTACCACCATGATATGATATGATAGGGGTGCAACCACTTTGAAAACAAAGTGGTCATTTATGTGTTTCTTTTTTGTGTGCACACTCGGGGCTCCGAGAACGAATAAGAGAAAGTCTCACAATATGATACCGCCTGATTTGGTCACTGGGGATAGCACAACCTTACCACGGGGGTTAAACATGGTACATGTTCTGGTATGAAGATGAGATGAGATTTTATAGTTAATTGTGCTAAAGCGTCTTTGTTTTAAAAGTTGTTTTCTATTTTCTTATAACGACAAATTATATGTTCACTTCACTTTCTGTTGATAAAATGTTTGGAGACGTTGGCTCTGATTAAAATGGTTTCCGATTCATGTATACGAAATTCCTTTTGAAAATGGTAATGTATTACACACTAGTATAAGTGTTTTGCTTACTGAGTTGTGGTTGAACTCACCCCCTTATTTATACATATTTTTAGATGATGTGGATGTCTCGACTGAGGACCAAGATTAGTATGTTGGGACCAGACTAAGCTATTACCTTTGTTGAAGTGAAGATTTTAATTATGGATCTGATGTTATGCTTTTAGTATTGTTAGATGTAAGTGTTAGTAGATCTTTTCATTTTTTTGATGGGGAGATTGTAGACCCTATGTTACAGTGTTACTTAAATTTATAAATTTGTGGATATGCTTATGTTTGGATTATTTGGATTTGGAAATGAGAATCATTTATGCACTTAAGGAAATCTTTAAAGATGATAATGTGTTGGAGACAGGTTCATTTGGGTAAGTAGTGTTTTCTCCAATCCCTTAGGGGTACGGGGCGTTACAGTTGGTGGTATCCACAGACTGTACTTGGATATATGTATGTATGTATGTATGTATGCATGTATGTATGTATGCATGCATGCATGAAGTTGTACAATGTTTCCAACATACAAGCACATATCAACTTCATTTTTTCTGATGCACGAAAGAAATTTCTTATATTTCTCTTTTGAGTTTTACAACCTTGGGGTAGTTGTTAGGGAAATAGTTTTCAAAACTAAATGAAAGATCAGATAAAGAAAGAAGAAAGAAAAAGGAAACAGGTACATGTTCACTGACATGGCAAAGCAAATGATTAAAAAAGGAATCATAGTACTATTGTTGTTTCCATATCATGAGCATCCTTAGGCTGGCTTGTCGCTTGTTATAGACCCCAAATTAAGATTCAATGATAATTATTTTTGGAGCTGCACTCAGTGTAATCCCCAAATTACGATCAATTCCCTTTTGTTTGTTGTTCTTCATTAATAATGGAGAAAAACCAAAATTAACCTTTGGTCCGAAATGAAAAAAAATGAAACTTCCATTTCTACAGAGATCTTGGTCCAAAATTAGATTCTCAATTGTTCTTGCATGCAGTTGTGCTGGTTATATTTTATAGTTCTAGCATTTACAAGCTCTCATGCAGTCCTTTTAAAATATGGTGACCAAAATTTGGATTCACGTGAAAGACTCATTTTTTTTTTTTTAGGTGGGCCTCACTTTTTAAATAAAAGTTCCTAGAGCTTGCACACCCTAATTTTATAAATCGAATGAATCTCAAAGATCCTCTAATTGTTGTTGTTGCATGCTGGACAATAGTAATTGAATCTATGTTCTAATCTCATCTTTCAAATGCTAGAGCAACTAGCTAACTTACTATAAAAGTTAGGCTGAACACTGACACTAGCAGTGCAGTTTCGATGCAAAACCAAAATTGCACTGATAATATTTTAAAGGGGTGGTAGAGAGAACTGACAGCTTCTTATGTCCAATACCGATCGGTTTGGTCTGTCAATTGCTAACCCATCCCCAAATTCACATCACAAATTCACAACAAATTAAAAAATTTACAACAAAATCACAAATTTAGAACAAAAACTTAGGAGAAGAGGTTAATGGAAAATGTGCGAGGAGAATGAGAGAGCTTGGCGTGAAGATGAACAACAAATAGCTCAGCCTCAAAGAAATGTTTCAGAGAGATGAGACCATGAGGGATAGGCCGAGAATGAGAGATCTAGGAGAGATCAGGGCTAGGCTAAGCTTTGAGCAGCGTGAAGGAAGGAAGGAAGGAAGGAAGGAAGGGGGGGGGGGGGCTGTGGCGCGGCACGACGCTGTGGGGTGAGAGAGGAGAGAGAAGAAAGGAAGAGATCCATTAGGATGAAGAAGAGGGAAGGGAGGGGAGGGGAGGGGAGGAATTATTAAACCCTAGAGCTAAACCATGTCATTTGGTGTATGAAACTAAATGACGTCGTTTCGTTTATATGTATGTATGTATATATTTTATACATTTGGTGTAAAACGACGCCGTTTAAATCACTTAAGTGAATCGACGTCGTTTTACCTATGATATATATATATATAAAATATTATATTATATCGGTCAATTCAGCGGTTGGGATCGAATCAGGGGACGTTGGTTTCATATATTTCCTATCGCCGGCCGACCACTTTTCCATTGGTTCCAATTGGTTCCTGACTTCGACAACCTGTTCCTGTCGACGATGGTCAGTCTTGTTGGTTCTTGTACACCTCTACATAAAATCATGCAACACCTCTAACTAAAAAGAAACATATTTAGATGTATTTAGCATGCATATGAGGGAGGCCTTGGAACCTTAAACATGCAAAGATACCTTAAACATTTGTAAGCTTATGCAATGATACCTTAGGCATTTGTAAGCTTATTCAAAGTATCTAGCATGCAAGATACCTTAAATATTACTCACACATGGTGTGATGTAAAGACTGTGTCTGTAGTAGTGCCATTAATAAAGTTAGAGAGCAATAAATGGAATAATTGATATTGGCCTAGATAAGAATTAGATTCCACTCTATCTTTATATAAAATAAAGGAACATCTTGAATGGAATCTCATTCAAATGGAAATAGATCAAGAATTAGACAATAAAACCCCATGCTGGAGTCCTTGGAAAAAATCAAATCCAAGAAGTCTATAGAAGCCAATTTTCCTTTGCCACTCATCAGCGCCCCATCCCTCAGAGAGTCCCTTTAGTAATAACATTATCAAGCCAACACTTGAGACTGTAAACTGCCAACATGGGGTGGTTGAACATTGTCGTGATCATCGCGGGACTCCTCCTGGCCCAAAAAGTGGAGGCTCCAGAGCTTAAGAAAGATGGCAACAAGCCGAAGTAAGAACTCGTACATAAGTACTATTTAAGTTTCAACTTTTTAGCTGATCATCATGTAAAAACCAAACATGATACGTTGCCATGCATGCAGCTAGCTCCTGCACTATAAGAAAAATGAATATTTGTAAACAATTATTTGTAATGAAAATGATTATTTGTAAAAAAAAAAAAAAAAAAAGATCCAATTTAGTTTAAAATATTTATTTTGCTAGAAATAAGTTTGTATGTTTTTGCATGGTTTTAATTATTTTCCATGGTTCTTACAGAGATGGCAATGTCCCAGGGAAGTAGGAGCACAACAAGGAGAAGTAAGAAGTACTCGTGCATGGGTACTATTTAAGTTTCAACTTTTTAGCTGATCATGATCATGTAATAAGAACCAAACATGAGTTGCCAATTTTCCATGCATGCAGCTGGCTCCTTGTATGTTTTTGCATGGTTTTAATTATCTTCCATGGCTCTGTATAATATGCATGTTTTAATTTCTATCTAATGTGAAATATTATTGTGTGGATCACCCATCTCTATCTAGCTAGTCTGTAATGCTTTTGACGTATTAGATGATTATTTAACAAATTAGCAGAAACAAACATGCATGGTAATTATGCTATTGAGCTGAGCGCGCACTGAAGCTTTATGAAGAAAAAAAATGAAGAAGATGAAAGGAAAAGAGGAGTACCATAAGAAGAGGAAAATTGAAAATAAAAAGAAAAGGTATAGATCTTTTTCGGTTGATATTTTTTATTTTTTAAATAAGAAAATTAATTTTTATTAATCAAAATATTTATAATTATGATGGTTTTATAAATGGGACATAAAAATTACTGGAAGATCCTTTTTCTTATTTATGTGAGCGCATACGATTAGAAAATATAATTCTCAATTGATCATATTGATACGAATTTAACAGAGTTCTATACAATTTCAAGGGCAAATCAAAATAATAATAATAACAATAATAAAAATATATATAAAAAATATTATATTATATTGACTGATTCAGCGGTCGGGATCGAATCGGCCGATTCAGGGTTCAGGATGGAATCGGCCGACGTTGGTTTCATATATTTCCTACCGCCGGCCAACCGCTTTTTCACTAGTTCCAACTGGTTCTTGACTTCGGCGGCCTGTTCTTGTCGATGATAGTCGGTCTCGTTGGTTCTAATTGTACACCTCTACATAAAACCGTGCAACACCTTTAACTGAAAGGAAACATATTTAGATGTATTTAGCATGCATATGAGGGAGGCATTTGTAAGCTTATTCAAAGTATCTAGCATGCAAGATACCTTGAACATGATTCATGCATGGTGTGATGTAAAGACTGTGTCTGCAGTAGCGCCATTAATAAAGATAGAGAGCAATAAATAGAATAATTGATATTGGCTTAGATGAGAATTAGATTCCACTCTATCTTTCTATAAAATAAAGGAACATCTTGAATGGAAATAGATCAAGAATTAGCCTATAAAACCCCATGCTGGAGTCCTTGGAAAAAATAAAACCCAAAAAGTCTATAGAAGCCAAATTTCCTTTTCCCTCATCAGCTCTCCATCCTTCAGAGAGTCCCATTAGTAATAACAATACCAAGCCAACACTTGAGACTGTAAACTGCTAACATGGGCTGGTTGATCATTGTCGTGAGAGCCATCTTGCAAATTCTTCTTAACCCATCTACCATGGGTGATGGGAAAGATGGCAACAAGGATAAGTAAGAACTCGTACATAAGTATTATTTAAGTTTCAACTTTTTAGCTGATCATTATGTAAAAACCAAACATGAGACGTTGCCATGCATGCAGCTAGCTCCTGCAGTATAAGAAAAATGGACATTTGTAACTGATTATTTGTAATGAAAATGATTATTTGTAAAAAAAAAAATACTTAATTTAGTTAAAAATAATTATTTTACTAGAAATAATTAGTAGTAAATAATTAATTTTCTTATAGTGCTTGTATATTTTTGCAAGGTTTTAATTATTATCCATGGCTCTTACAGGAAGGAGCCCAACGAGGGGAAGTAAGAACCCATACATAAGTACTAGTGTACTACTATATAAGTTTCAGCTTTTTAGCTGATCATGATCATGTAATAAGAACCAAATACGAGTTGCCAATTTGCTATGCATGCAGTTGGCTCCTTGTATGTTGTTGCATGGTTTTAATTATCTCCCATGGCTCTGTATTATATACATGTTTTAATTTGTATCTAATGTGAAATATTATTGTGTGGATCACCCATCTCTATATTCTAGCTAGTCTGTAATGCTTTTGACGTATTCACTAAATAACTATTTAACAAATTAGTTATTAGATGATTATTTAACAAATTAGCAGAAACAAACATGCATGATAATTATGCTATTGATCTGAGCGCGCACTGAAGCTTTATGAAGAAAAAAAAATGAAGAAGAAGAAAGGAATAGAGGAGTACTATACGAAGAGGAAATTTGAAAATAAAAAAGAAAATGTATAGAATCTGCATGGGAGCATGGGAATTAGGTCGGACTCGTGTATATATTAAGAGTGGCACAAAATTAGCTAGTGAGTTGGGTGTGGCCTTTTCTCTTTTTCCATTTATATTTTTTATTTTTCAAATAAGAAAATTAATTTTTATTAATCAAAATATTTATAATTATGATGGTTTTATAAATGGGACGTAAAAAATACTGGAAGATCCTCTTTCTAATTTAAGTGAGGGCATATGATTAGAAAATAGAATTCTCAATTGATCATATTCATACGAATTTGATAGAGTTCTATACAATTTCAAGGGTAAATAATAATAATAATAATAATAATAATAATAATAATAATAATAATAAGAATAATAATAATTTATTTAATTATATAAAAGCTAAGTTTAGAATGGCTGATTTGGCATTCAAGCCGCGTTAATCGATTAGATTCAAAATTCACGAATTAGTTGAGTTAGTTTTTTCATATGTGACCCTTCACAAATATTGGAGATCGCAACGTTTAGTTTCGAACTCTTCTTCCTTTATATAATCCTTAAAATCTCTCAAAACCTTCGCATGTTCATTGCAAGACAAAACACAACACGCACGCAGGGATCAATGTTTGTCTATTTTGCAAGTGCATGAATCGTAACAGGTAATAAAATGGATGAGTAAGAGATCGTCCAATAAGAATTAAAAAAATTACTAATAAATATCAAAATATATTCAATGAAGATTTATCTGATAATTCAAATAAAAAAAATTAATTAATAAACTGGAAAAGTAAACTAATAAAATTAAAAAAATAAGTTTTTATCAAGAGAGTAAGAATCTAGGATTTTCGATTTACCATAACTAATCCTATGCAATTTCTATCATTGAATTAAAAATATATGTTCCTATTGTTAATAATCAGGTTTTTCTAATTTATTTATTAATTTTTCTCAAGCATTAATGAAATATCTCAACAGACAATTTTCTTACATCTCTGAGACAATTCTGAACCTGTCAAAATTCATTAAAAATAAATAAATCTTATAAAAATTACACATGCCATAGATATATATATCATACGACATCATATGGTATTTCAAACGTAGGTTGAAATAATTATCATTTTTTAGTCTTAAACTGAATCCCAAATCGTGTAAATGGTGATTAAGTATTCACAATTATAAGTCTAGAATAAAATACTCAAGAATATGAAACAAATACTAAATTAATCTAATTACGAAAAAATTCACATAATTAAAGTTAGGCTACATCGTAATCCTAAAAATAATTAATTCATGAAAAAACTAAAAAAAAACTAATGAAAAAAATTTAAAATCAAGACACTAAAAAAAATAATTAAAAAAATTAAAGAAAACTAGAAAATGGCCAATGCTGCAGCTTTATCTCTCCTATAGTCCTCCTTTGCGGTGCTTCCCAAACGTATATATAATCATACTGTTCATGTAAAGGGACTGTCAATGTGCTAAGCTGCCCCTTATCATTATATGCCCCTTATCATTATATATACATATATATTGTGCGTCGCTCCTTTTTTCACATGTATCAGTGCCGTGCCCCACTTGGACCATGTCATGCAGCTATTTTCAATTGAATTTCAATTGCAGGTTGCGGCCCATGAATTAAAGTGAAAGCCTGCTTTTAATTCATAAGTAGTGAAATGCATGTGTGGGCCCTTGGTGGATTACTATTACTTTGTAAGTGTGAGGCTACCATTAAGAAAATTAACAATAGATTCATCAAATTTTTTTTTTAAAAATATAAATTTGTACATATATAAAAAAATATACACTTTTAAAAAGTTACTATTCAAAAATTAAACAAAAATTTATTTTATTTTCTTCTTCTCACTTTTTTCTTTTTATATTTGATCAAATATAACAAATTTTTAATATATATATATGTAAATTTATATTTTTTTAAAAATGATTTTAATAAATTTATTGCTAATGCTCTAATTGAGAAATCTGGTGAGCTCATGAACGTGAAAAGCCGACTGACTTAAAACTCTCCTCATCTTGTGTAAAGATATGCGTGGTAAACTCAAGTAAGATCTTTTGAGAGTCCAAGCCAATATGCCGCCTCCTACTCCTAGTGGCCTTCTCCTCTTTTCTTTTCTTTTATTTATTTTTCCTTTTTTTTTTATCCTATAAAACAAATCAATCGAAATAAATTAGAAAATATTCTCATTCTTTTAAACACAAATAAATAAATAAATAAAATTAAAATAAAACTAACAATTTTAACAAGTAAAAGGGTACTAAGATTTATATAAAAAATACACTTATCAATCAATTATCTTCCTTTAAGAATCATAAGGATCATCATGCAGTACCCATCAAGTATATCTCAGATCCATACCGTTCATAAATATATGGTTTTCAAATTCATCAAATCCTATATCATACAGATTTTTATACTTTTGGCGTTGACACTTAATATAATTACGATTATCAGCAGAGATCCGAGTGAAATCAATGAAGGTTGTTACTCCACATTTATGTGGTACATAATCCTTTCTAAGTCTATTGGCAAGAAAAGCTTAGCAAGACGTTTCAAGCTTTTGTCCATTTTTAAAAAGATCTATTGATTAGTATGCAAACATGCTCCAAACATTGCTATTTAGATAAAAAAATAGTTGGTCATATCCCATTTGCGATTATATCATCCATATTGTACAAATTTAATCACTCTACTACTTTCCACATCAGTAAATCAGTAAAAATTTTAGTAGCACCGACTCATAGTTTTACAAGTGTACATGTTTACAGAGACATGATTGTCCTTATTTGAACAATATATCCGAAGATAAAATGAAAAAGATACAAAAACTTCATACTAAATGTGTGAAGTAGGAGTAACGAATTAAAATGTGCAATATATATAATATAATTTCAAACTGTCCGCACTGTACAATTCAAGAATTAGTGGTCACCATTAATTTGAGGCTTCTATTTTGAGTCCTTTTTATCTACTTTCTTATTTTAGAACCAAGTTAATTTCCCTTCCTTATAATGGGCATAGTCTTATTTTCAGCCATGTCTTATAAATGGCAGGCATTCATTGTAATGAAGAACATTAAATTTCACGTTAAAATTAAAAAAAATGTAAGGTTTGTTTTTCCTATCAATTCTTTAGAAAAATTGTGAATTTATCAAGAATTCTTCCTTATAGTGTTCAAATTTTATGCCCTCGATTCATAATTCAAGTATAACCATTAGGTTGGAGTTTGTTACATTATACATTCAGCTTGCGTTTCATTTATAAGCGTTGGGTCGGGATTTTTTTTTTATCAAAAATCTGGGTTTTAGCTTTCTTGAGCAAGTATTCTAATATTGTTTGTTGAATCTCAAAACATGTCGTTTAAGTTTGCATCATATATATAAATATATATATATATATAAATTATAAAAAATGCAATAAATAATGAGCCAAAAGTGAGCACATTTTAAGTTGTGGCTGTTTTTATCACGAAATCAAACAGCATGCAAGCAAAGCTCTTGCAACCCTGAGAAAATCTATAAAGAAATAAGGGTCAAGATGTTGTATAGGTATGATGCATAGAATTATCAACTTAACTGAGGGAACAGCGACTTGACGGCAGCTTAACTTGCTCTCAGGACTTGTACAGGACTTGCATATTCTAATACTTAGGGGACGTCAGGACGATGATTGGCTAATGAGAACGCCCAATTAATGGTGGACTCTACTATTTTTCAAAAATAGTGCACATGACTTGCACATTCTAAGACTATATCTAGTATTACTATAATATCTAATACAACAGTATTAGCCCCGCACTTTAGTAATTACGCCATCTAAACAAGCTAGAGATAGCAAAATTAGCTAGCTTTCACCAATTTCACAATGAATGAACAATATTATTACACTTACAAGAAATATAAAATAAAATGCAACTACATCATCAAAAAAACTTAAGGAAAAACGCAAAAGGAAAAAGACTCAAAAAAATAAAGGAAAAGATTTGAACTCCCAGCATGATGCTGCCAATTCCTACTCTTACAATTTTCTTGAGAAAGAGTTCTGATGCAGCTGCTGACAGGTGGTTCAAGCAGAAGCTTGTTCAGATGCTTCAGCAGCAGCAGCTCTCTTCTTGGCAAAGTACTCTTCGGCACGTGCTAAGTTCTTGGCAACTGATGGCTTTACCCACTTCTTTCGGCCAGGAAGCACAGTGAGGGAACAGCCAGCAGCCTCAAGTTTCTCCTTAGCTGCCACTGAAAAGGCACGGGCCTTTATGTTCAGCTTCATTCTTACTTCTCCATCACCAAGAATCTGAAACCAAGAGGAAACAAATGCAGAATCCCCATAAATTTTCATCTATTATTAGAGTGAATCTTGCATCACAGTAAGCCATGATTGGTAGTTTCTTTGCCAGCCAAATTATGCAATAGTACAGATGTTGTTGGCTTTGAGTAGAGGAGAGTGATTCTTGAAATTGTGCATAGCCTTGTTTGTTGTCCAAAATCATCTCATCTCATCTCATCTCAAATTCATCATTACATTTTTTCAAATTTCCATATAAAATAATCTCAAAATTCAATTTTTTCAAATCCCAATACAACTTTTTCAAATTTCAAAACAAAATTAATATTAACAAAATATATTATAACAATATTTTATTCTTTTTTAACTTTTATCTCATCTTATTTTATCTCATTTATGAAAACAAACCAGGCACTTAACATGGAACTAGGCAGGAGGCATGTCAGAGACTGTAGATGTATAAATATTAATAGTTTAGCTGTAAACACAGCGTACCTGGTGAGGCATATTGATATTAAGCACACATCTACAGTGATGCACATCTACAGTGTACTTGGTTAGTCGGGGCTCTTTACATCTACTCCCCCCCCCCCCCCAAAAAAAAAAAAACTCATTAACTACCAACCTAGTTTCATTTTTTATACTCTCTGTGTACATGGGAATTGCCTAGTTTCATTCGATCAATAAAGCCTTATAAAATAATAATAATAATAATAATAATAATAATAATAAACTACCAGCCCGCTCAAATCTACCAGGTAATTATCAAAACAAACACCTCAAAGATGGCCACCAAAGGGGTTGTGGAAGAACTCAGACCTTTGGGTCAATGCATCATCATTCGGAACCAAAGTCCATGAACCACTCAAACGACCCCGGAGAGTACATAATCACAGCTTAGATCCTAACTCTTCAGATACATAATAGTCAAGGAGCTTAAGTGAGTTCATTTAAGAGTAACTATACCACAGTGATGCTATATGGTTAAATTTGAAGGTCGATCAAACAATTCTAACCACACCATATATGGGGTAACAACTAGCTCAATACTGCCTAAATTTGGGAGCTCAAGTGCTATTCTACTACTTAACCCTCCCCCCCAAAACTAATACATTCCCCCTAACACCAGCTGATAATCATAAATGTATGCAGGTCCTAGTAACTACCAGGGCAGGGCCTGACAGAGGGACTCTCACATGCTAGGAAAAATTAATCAAATCCAGTCATGCCAGCTGAGAAAGGTGTCAAATCAACTGATAAGGGTTAATCAAGAGAAAAAAAGCTGTTTCCGTTTAAAATCCAAATCTCCGGGGTAAACGAAAATATACATTAACAGGTAAAATGTGGGACACAAAGCACAGATAAATTACGGGGCTTCCCTAGAGAGAGTGATACCTACCATAGGAGGCCTCATAATCTTTAGTCTCTCTGAACTTGGTAAATTTCATTTTCCTATGAATGAAACATGAAAGGGTTGTTTAGGTAATGTCCTATATTATTGTTGATCAGTTGGATAGCCAAATGGACTACACCTCATTTGTCAGATCCTAATGCTACAGATTGCAAATTATTGTCTATCAATCCAGAAGATTTTAAGTCTTGAGAACTTCTAGATACAAAAGAATGTTCTACATCTGACCAAAAGGAAATTACATTTGGTAGAGAACAACTTGAAGTGCACCAACATATGAAATGCTATTCTAGTCCCCTTTCTGAATCAACAAAGCCCTATCCCAACCAGGTGGTACTCTATGGATTGCAGTACAATCTATAAAGGTGTACTAATATCGTTTTAAAAGTTCCTCTCAACATAGCATCGATACTTCATAAAGGCAAGTCTGTCTTTTGGAGGGCAGCAGCCTGCAG
Source organism: Platycarya longipes (assembly GCA_036559045.1). Lineage (NCBI taxonomy): Eukaryota > Viridiplantae > Streptophyta > Magnoliopsida > Fagales > Juglandaceae > Platycarya > Platycarya longipes. Next base: position 45,955,473 of record CM071802.1, read on the forward strand.
TATAGTACGATTGAGAATAGTTGTCATATAGGAAAATCTATTCTCTTGCTTGAGTTTTTCAAAATTATACAACAAAGGAAAAACCCACAAAATTTTTCATAAATTGTGGGAAGGCCAGTCAGAACAAAAGAGGGTAGAATTTTGGGATGGGCTCTAACTCAAACGATGTCAGAATTTATAATGCCTAACTTGGACTCTGAACAGGGTTGGTGTCAGTTTTGGTCTCCAACTCCAACTCCGAGTAGGATCTAACTCTGCCTTTGCTCCCAATGCTTGGCATCAGAGTAGAATGGGAGTTGGTGAACGGAGATCAATATAATACCAATCCCATAATATTAGAAATGATAAATTCTATTAAAAAAAGTAAAAATACATTTTACTTGTTTACTTATAAAAAAAAGTAAAAATATGGAAACCAAACATCAGAAGCCAGAATTTCACTTGTTTGCTTGTACATAGAGAAAAGGTACTCTCATGGGTTCTACCAACACAAGGTAAAGCTGTAAAGCTAAACTTAATTTTGATGGTGTTTTCTTCCGTTCTTCTGGTACTGTGGGTCTCAGTGATAGTGCCCAACAAAAAGAGTGAGGTTTTGCTAGCTGTGTCGAAAGGAGGTTGGTATGTTTGAAGTTGACATCGTTGAAGCTATGGCTGCACTCCGAGATGGTTTTACATCTGGAATTTTCAGCTTTGATTATGGAAGGGGATTCTTTGGGGGTTATTGATGCCATTTGCTCTCGGGGATTTGATTTATCTAGTCAGAATTCTTTGATTCTACAAGTACAACTTCTCCTCTGCTGGCTAATGAATCATGAAGTTTCTCATGTAGGCTGTGAAGGAAATGAGACAGCTCACTTGTTGGCCAGACTTGCAAGAATGATAGATGATATGTATAATGGTATCAATCTGCAGATTTTCTGCTTTCTAGAGTCTTTTTAGATGCTACCATGTAAGTTGTGCCTTTTGTGCACTTTCTTTTTTCCCACAGGAATGAGGCAAGGGAGAGAAATCAACCACAGGAGCCATATAAGTAGCCATTAAACCGAGCCAAAACAGTGGCGTTGAGGATAGAGTGCAAGGAAGTGAGAGAGAGAGGGCATGAGTCTGCTGCATGGGAAATAAGTGTGGCTAATGAATAAGGGATTTAGGCAGTGAATTAAAACAAGAGATTGTGAGAGAAAAAGCACAATGTTAAAAATTCGAATGGCTCCACTTTGATTTTTGAAGGTGAGTAAATATCGTGTAGCAATGGGGTGAGGGGGTCTCAAAACCTCAAACTCAGTAATTTAAGAACTTCCAGATTGACCAGATGCGCTGAACATAATATACATTAAAAAATGGTCCATTTGATTAAAACATGAAATGAATTGATTTTTAAAAATGAAAATGGAGTCAGAGTCACATTTCTTTTAGCCTTGATTAGACAACTCGGACTCTAACATTTTTAAAATTCTAACTTAAACATGATCTCCAAAAAATATGGTTATGATCAAAGTGGAGTCAAAGGTGAAAGATTTCGGTCTGGTTTGTTTTCATAGATAAGATGAGATAAAATAAAATAAAAGTTAAAAATTAAATAAAATATTCTTATAATATATTTTTTTAATATTAGTTTTTTGGGATTTGAAAATTTTGAATTGTTTATTTGATTTTATATGGAAGTTTTAAAAAGTAATAATGATAAGATGAGATTGTGAAAACAAACCAGGCCTTAAAGTCAGAGCTCGGGATTTTTCCACAACCCTAGTAGAATTTCACTTTATGGGAAAGGCAAACTATTTAGTATTGGAGAGGACCAGAGGTCTTCTCCGTAACTTCCGTATCGCTGCTGTGTGCAAAATTATTCCTCTTTGTATTATGTGGTGTCTTTAGATTGATAGAAACCATTGATGCTTTGAAGATTGGGAGCATTCCTTGGATGAGCTTAGGAGATTCTTTTTCAACACACTTTTTTTCTTGGGCTTCTGTTGTCAATCATAATGGGGTTAGTTTTCATGATTTGCTTGCATCCATTACTAGTTTGTTGTAGGTGTATTCTTTGTATGCTTCCTGTGTACTTGGGCCATACCTTTCTTTCAATTAAATGTCTCTTACCTATTAAAAGAAGAAATATATACAAAAGATACGAGCATAATTTGTACCTTTAGAGGGAGTTTCCTTTCTCTTCCTGATGGATTAATTATACCCTTCTTCTTCAATGTCTCCAAAGACACCTCTTCTCCTTCTTGAAACCCAGCAGCTTCTATGTCCTTTAAGTTAACCGGGACATACTTAGGTAAACCAGCATGCATACCTTGTAAAAAAAGATAGAGAAAATAGAAATACATCTATGAGACGTTATTCTCATGCAATCACGCTCACCCACACACATGGGATTGTATTTGTAATTAAAAAAAAAAAGTTATCACCCCACTCCTAAGGATAAGAAAAGAAAAGGGATGGTAGCATCATAAAGATTTCAATGACAGCTGACCACAGAACAAAGTCTCACTGCCTTCTTAGAGAAAGACGGCATCACACCAGATAGAAGAAAACTAATCTCGGTAAATTTTGTTCTCAATTCAACATACCTCTTTTAGTGGCATTCCACTGGTTTTATAGTATTCTAAATCAGAGAACTGGTAGAACTGAACGTTCTGACCTGACCAGAGACTTTTATTCCTAATAAAATAAGAGACAAACAAATTAACTGAAAAAGACCCCTAATTCTAGAGATAACGAGCTGTACTTACAAAAAAAAAATTAAAGATAAAACAACATAAACTGACAAGGCATCATAAAAGATTCCATTTTCAAGTAAAATCACTTTCCATTTTGCAATATTGAAGCTCTTACTTATTTTTACGGCCATAATTCATATTTTGTGGTTGGACCATAGGAATCTCAGTATATGTAAAGTAATGTGAAGGCACCTTACATGATTGTCACATTGTGGAGGAAGATCTTTCTTCTAAGGTTCTGCATATATTCTCATTACAGTTACTAAGGGATGAAGGCATATTACATGTACAATGGGAAGCTAATTAAGAATACAGCAGCATAACATGGTGTAAAACGGCACCCTATTTAACGAATGGTATTACTGCTTTGAACATCACTTAGCTCAAATGAAAGAATAAGGCACAAAGTTCCCTGGGAGAGGGTACTTGTGAACTGACATTTCAGAACCAACATGGTAGACTATTTTTTCAATCTCTATAGCCGGGTTAGAACTCAACTTATCACCAAACAAAGAAATTAAATGTATCCCTTCGGCCATAGCATTAATCGGAACCCACCAACGAAAAAAACCACCAGGCCTGTACCCATGCTAATGAGACTAGACACAATGTGTAATACAGAAAGATAGCCCATGAATCTTTGTACTTAGCAATCTCTATTCTCCAACTATATCGCTTCCTCAAAGCAGCAAAGTTTTCTCTCACTAAAAGCAAAATTACTCACCAAGACAACACGAGGTGACACAAAATATGTAATCCACAAGACACTTCTAGTTCACTTCTACAAAGCTCTGATTGTATCTTCAAAGAAGGATGGGAAATAAAAGGATAACGAAATAAAAGGCTTTTCCCCTTACGGATTAGCCTTATCTCTCTCTTTCAAAGAACTAAATCAAGGGTAGAAGTTGAATTGTACGCCTGCAATTCATGAGAAGTGGTCAATATTCACCACCCAATTGGTTTTACCAAAGCCCAATACAATCCACGCCAAGTTTGCCAACACAGCATGGAGTTTGCTGCAACTCCGAAATGCCATAGTACTAGACACCCAAGGACGATTTTTTTTATTTTTCACTTTCAAAACTTACGAAGTAACATAATTCTACCTAATTTTACCCAGACAAATATACCAAATTTAAAACACTAAAATGAGCCGAACATTGATTTCAATCAAAACACGCAAATTCAACCATAAAACCAGCAGAAGCAGCCATTATACCTCCCGCAATTCCCTTCAACTTGGGTATTCTCCGATAAAGCGGCATTTGGCCGCCCTCAAACCCCCTCCTTACTCCGGGCCCGGACCTCGATTTCTGACCCCTCATACCGAAACCGCAGCTGTTTCCTTGCCCTGCCGCTATACCTCTTCCCTTTCTCTTCGCTTTCTTCCTCGACCCCGGCTGGGGGCCCAGATTGTCAAGCCGGAACCGGACGCTGGACAACGGAGCCTGTGCAACAACAGCATCTGCCTGGTTGAGCACAATTAATGGTCGCCTTTCTCTGCTCCTGAGGTTTAGCTTGAGCGATTGGAACCGACATGGACTTGGCCTCAACTTCGTAAAACTTCCCTACAACAGACAGCAGAATGATTATTGCGGCGGAATAAACCATGGAAATAGCTTCAGAGACAGACAGAAAGAAAGAAAACCTTGAAAGAGGAGGGAGGCAGTGTTGTTGATAAAGAGAGGAGAGCTGCCATGGAAGATAGGTGTGATGTTGGGTGCGTTGCTCGTTATCAGTGCGAAGGCACGGTTTAAACGGATATGGGTAAGGGGAAGGGGAAGGGGAAGGGGAAGACTCCTCTACGGTCGATGCGTATAGCTTCTTTGTATCTTCCAATGAGACCGAGCCACGTTGTGAGGTAAACTTATTCAAATAAAGAAGCAGAAATAAGCCAACGTCGTCGTTCCCCTCTCTCTCTCTCTCTCCCTAGGCAGCTTCTTGGCGCGCGTTGGAGACAAATTCTACAATCACTATCAATGAATAGTGCGTGGCCCCACCAATTTTTCAACTTCTTATAATACTATCTAAATTCATTCTAACAATTAAATATATTTTAAATTCGTCTAACTAAGCCATAGGAAATTCATTCAATTATTTCAAATTATTGTTATTCATAAAGAATTTAGGTCAATTTAGCTCAGTATAACATCCAAATGTAATTTAAATATTTCTACAAGTATACTAATTAGAGGAGGAAAACTAATGAGATTATAAAGCTGATAAGAGATGATGGCAAGATGATCACCAGTTTGAGAGAAATTTATGAGGTTTTCTACTAGTATTACCATAACCTAGTTTCCTCTTTGAATCCTACTAGGATTGGAGCTTGCTTGAGTCATGTTCAAGCGCAAATGGATTTTCTATAGTAGAAAAAGCTGTTCTTGAGGTCCTTAATCATGGAGGGGATATTAGTCACATTAATGATACTTTTATTATGTTAATCCACAAAATCAAAAGTCCTCAAACAGTGTTGGATGTAGATTTTAGGCTTATATCCCTTTGCAATGTGTTTTATAAAATGGTTTCTAAAATCTTGTCTAATAGGTTAAAAATTATATTGCCTCACATATACTCAAAATGTTTTTGTACTTGGAAGGATGATCTTTGATAATATTATTATGGCTTTTGAGACTTTGCACTCTATGACTACTAAAGGGAAGGGGCAATAAGGTAAGTTGGATATTAACAAGGTTTATGATAGAGTGAAGTGGGCTTCTTTGATGAAGGTTATGGAGAAGATGGGCTTCAATGATCAGGGGATGAATCTTGTTATAGATTCCATTTCATCTATTTCATATTTAATCCTTATTAATGGGGCCTCCAAGGAAGTTTGTACCATTGAAAGGCATTAGAGAGGAGCATCCCCTATCCCCCTATTTGTTCATTCTTGTTGTTAAGGTGCTTAACAGTTTGTTGAACCATGCTGAAGTTGTTAAAGACATTCGTGGCTTTCCTATTTGTAGGGACAAGCTTAGTATTAACCATTTATTTTTTTGTAGATGTTAGCTTTTGTTTTTTTGTTTTTGTTTTTTTGTTTTTTTGTAGAGCAAATGGAAATGAGTGATCCTCCATTTAGAAATTGTTTTTCCTCTATGAAGAAGCCTTAGGTTAGAAGCTTAATAAGGCCAAAACTTCTATCTCTTTTAGTGCCAATAACAAAAACAAAGTACATCTTGAGCCTTGCTAGTACTAGACTCACTTCATGTTATGAAAAGTACCTTGATTACTTTCTCTACTTGGAAGGTCAAGGCATGCAGCTTTTAAAGGAATTCTGGGCAAAATTAGAGGCAAAGTTAGTAATTGGAAGACTAAATTCCTATCTTAGGTAGGTAAGGAAATCTTACTAATAGTAGTTGTACATGCTCTTCCTACCTACTGCATGGGGGTATTTAGATTGCGTAAGTCATTATTTATGGAGATTAATAAAATGATGCATCATTATTTATGTGGGGACATTTTTAAAATAAAAACAAGATGCACTGGGTGTCTTGGGGCCGGATGGGGAAAACAAAAGAGGTAGGAGGATTGAGTTTTCGAGATCTAGAGAGTTTTTATTTGGCTTTCTTGGCCAAACAATGGTGGAAAATTCTTCAATATCTTGATTCTTTAGCAGCTAAGGTTTTCAAATAGAAGTGCTTTCCATTTTCTAATTTCCATCTAGCTAAGTTGGGGGCTCAGCCCTTTTTCATAATGGAAAGCATATGTGTTGCTGGGGTCTGCTTGAAAAGGTTCACTTTGGAAAATTGGAAATGTACATGAAATTAGAATATGGAAAAATAAGTTGTTGTCTCAACGTTTAAGTTATATGGTACAATCTCATGTAAAGATTCTACACAAAGAAGTTAAAGTAGCAGAACTTATTAATGGTGAGACAAAACAATGAGATAGAGAGCTGGTTGCAAATGTTCTTAGGCTTGGTGTTGCTGCGATTGTTCAAAAAATCTCTATCAGTAATTCTGGTGCGAAGGACAGACTTATTTGGCTAGGGATTAAGAATGGATTGTTCACTATTAAGAGTGCCTATCACATGCAGAAAGAGCAAAATGAAGTGGCCAAGGGCTAATCTTCTAGAGGTGTGCAAAGGCATAAATATTAGACTTCTTGTTGGAAGCTTTAGGTCCTAAATACTACTAAGGCTTTTGTCTAGAAAGTCTGCCTTGAATCATTGACTACAAAGCTGAATTCCTTCAAGAAAAAGATAGTGAACTCTCATTTATGTCCTATTTGTTGCAAGGGAGAGGAATCTGCTATACATGCTTTGTGGAGTTGCATTTTAGCCATGGATACTTAGAGCCAAGGGCCTAAAGTTTTTCATAAAAGCTCTCTAAGAGCAAAAGCTTCAAAGAGATCTTTGAAGGCCTCAATGCAGATTGTGAGCAGAATTTCATGGATTTATTTGCTTTCTAGAATGAGTCATTGGCAGGTGGTGTTTGTAAGGAGAAGTGGCAATTCAATGATTTTGCTCACTGTCTAGGTAAGGATTCCTTAGAGCTCATGAGGATTCAATTGAACTAGTTGTTAGACCAGGTTATAATCTTGTATCCTCTTTGATTTGAGTTTAATAAAGATTTCGGGTTCATTTAATATATATATATATATATATATGTTATATGGAGAAAACTTTTACAAATACCTAAGTTGTAAAAGAATTTGGGTTGCTGAATCATGAAGATATTATATATTAACGTTTATAGTTGTGTAAATTTGAAGTTAATACAATCATTTTGTTAGAGATGAATACAACCATTTTATTGTTGTAAAGATTTGGGTTAAAATAAACTTGTCTACAGTCCATTGAACATGATTTGTAACAATTTTTTTTTTTTTATAATTAACACAGTAAAAAGGTAGATAAAAAATATAAATAAAAAAAGTTGGCAATATCATTTCATCATAGTAGAATAAAAGTGTGACAAAAAATATAGTATGTAGAACTTTCCTGTGTTATATAGAGTTTGATAAAGTCAATAAGTTAACCCAACCAGACTCAAATGTAGAACTCAAGTTTTAAGCCTGTTTATAGCATTAGCATTTGCTTTAGGGAAAGTTTGTCTAACAGCCTAGCCCAATATTTTTAAAGTCGAAATATAAATAATTTTACTGGCCCGAAATTAGTTTTAATGGGCAAGTTTGAATTAGTTGATGGGCTATTATTATTATTTTTGAGCTGATGGGCTATTATTTACTTAGGTTTGTATAATGCGAAATTCAAATTAGACCATATAATATATTTGATCTATTTAACTGTATTTTAAAATAGCATAAAAAATATTTTATTATTAATATATTATTACTGTTGTCAGATTTTATGTCTTTAATAAGTGGTTCATTTTTAATCAGATTATTATTATTATTAAAAGGATGAAGATAGTGTGATACTTAAAACTTTGTAGGTTCTCCATCCCTCTCAGATGAGGCTTCAGAGAATAATGATCTCTAACCGTTAGCATTTTTATATCTCTTTATGAAATTCTCTCGTCACAGCAGGCAACCTTTTCCAAGATTTGTATTCTCAACCATGACCGTAACCAATCTACCAGCACCCTCATAGCCTCCCCTCTAGCAGCTACGTACCATGAAGTACGTCTGCCCAGCAAGCATGCATCAAGCCACTGCAAGGGACCCCCAGCGTACAATGAGTCCGTTGTAATATAACCATCAAGTCACTACATTTAAATTGGATTATGAAATTGCTATTTGTCATTTGCTATAGTACTTGTGTTGTATACTTGCATTCCTTACTCGTATGTTGACTCAATTGACATGTTTAATGCTTTTGAAATGATGTATGCTCCTATAATACACTCTAGTATAATGTATGTTCTAATTCTTTCAAGCCGTAATCGTGATGCACTTTTGAATATCGCACGAGTACATGATTTCTTTAAATAAGAGTCGCATGGTTTCATATACACGTTGATCAAGTCATGGATTAAAGGAAAACAAGTTTTTGTCCCAAGTACAAGTCATATGCATGTCAGGTTGTGCATTTTTGAAAAGAAAGGAAAATGGGTTTTCTCACAACCACAAATTTGAGGATGGAGTAAAACTCTTTTATCCACTCTGGAGTACTTAAATAGGATGGTAATCCTTCGGTTGGCAAAGTCCAATCAACGAACTTCGAATGGATTCTTTTTAAAATATCCCGGAGCGGAGTATCACCTAGCGCTAATGGTGCAACACATTGAGAATGCGGTGAAGGTGAAATGCGAACTACCGTATTATATGAACTCCGACCTACTCCAACCCAATCAAGAGTGTGACCTCCCAGATTCTGCTTTGGGATCGCATAGACTCTAAAGCGTCGAGACATACAATACAAGATTATTTGCTCCCGTTCAAAAAAATTAAAGATGCAATGCACCTAAAATGTATCTAACAAAATGAAATATTAGCAACAAATAAACTTTTTCAAGACCATAACATAAGTTGAAAACTTCTGTAATAATAATAGTGTTGGAGACCAAACTCCTTAAGTACAAGTAGAAACTGAAGCAATTACCATGATAATATATTGAGTAGCTCGCACAAATTGGTTAAGAATGCTATAATACTAATGATATATTGGAATATAAGGTTATGAGCTATGCACCTTGTCGTTGCCATCTACTCGACCATCTCCCGCCGATCAATTTCTAGTGCGCCTCTTGATTCTGACATGTGATCTTCCATTCTGGGGTTAAATGGTAATTGGACTAAAATGGTGATAAGTTGTGACTATGATAGAAAAGGACCAGGGGGAAATGCAAGCAGGAGGTCCCCTAACAATTAAGGAGGCCCCCAAAAGCCCAAAGTGCTCTCTAAAGCCCACAGTAGAGTAAAGATTCTGGGCAATTGATAAGTTCATTTGTGAAGTACGAAAACTTTTCGAGGATTTATAAAAGTCAAATAGCGAAGGACAAGCCTAGTTAGGACTTATTTTGGGATACCATATAAAAAGTATTTTGGATTGTGGTAAACTAAGTACTAAGGGTTGTGGTTTAAAAACGTTATTCTATGTTTTATAATTTTTGAACAAGTATTTTGGGATTTTAATAGTTACTTTATTTGGTACCATACATAAATTGCTCTATCTTTACTTAGACTTAAACTCTTTCCATTGCAATTATTGCATACTGGTAATAACATGTTTGGTCTTGTGAAGGTTCACAGATAGGGGCAGGCTTTTCCCCTGTACTATCAAAAGTTTCCCCATCAAAGGCAATAACAAAGTGAATGAGGGGGAAATTAGAATAGGATAAAAGTTATGACTAAAATAGAAGATGACTATGGGGAAATGCAAGCAGGAGGTCCCCTAACAATTAAGGAGGCCCCCAAGAGCCTTAAGCGCTCTGCTGAGCTAATAGTAGAGGAAAGGTTAAAGGTAGCCAATAAGTTCATGGGGAAGTACTAAAACTTTTCGAGGATTTACATAAGATTATAGCGAAAGACAAGCCCAAATAAGATTTCTTTTGGGATACCATATAAAAAGTGTTTTGGATTGTGGTAAACGAAGTAAAAACCTTATTTTGTGTTCTTGAATTTCTGAACAAGTATTTTGGGATTTTAATAGTTACTTTATTTCTGAACCCAACAATGAATAAAAACTTCTTATGCCACTACACGTGGAAGTATCGCAGTTCCAAATGTGCAATCTTGTGACTCACCCACAAGAGGAAGCTGCACTAGTTCTTGTCTTGTTGATTGATGCCATACACGAATAAATATTTTCAAGCAGTAAGATCGAGGTTCTCCTCCAAACTATACTTTAGCAGTAAACATCAAAATTCTGCCACCAAAAGATGCAACAAGACAACATGATCCTCCAGACGCTGGGTAGGAGCTGAGAAGCAGTCATGCCCAAGAAGTAAAGATATCGCAGACTGGGGCCTGGGCAACAGAAATGGAGCCTCAGACCCATCAGAAACATGTTGATATACAATCTAACATACTCGACAACTCCATCAGGGGTTGGCTATGCTATGGCAGAATCAGGGAGAATCATTTTGAGTATTATATCATGGTTGCCATACAAATCCCACATGGAGTCCAACTCCACTTACGTGGTGTTAACAATCCACGATAACTCTCAAAGGTCACTACCTGGGAAGACCCATCAGTATGAGCCCCATATGGGGACCGTCGCAATCTTGAAGATCAAGCGACGAAGCGGGAAGCATTCCTAGGAGCAGGGGCGGAACTGCCCCTGGGTCTAGGGGGCTACTGCCCCTAAACTTTTTTAAAAATTATATATAGGATATAAATATATATAGTTTTTTTTATATAATTAAAATATCCACACCAATTTATTAAAAAATAAAAAATTTGCCCTCCCAATTCTTGGACCTCTAAAAATTTTACTAAAATTATTTTTTCAAATTTTAATACTTACCTAATCTCACTCTAAATTTTTATTTACACCCAAATTATCTTTCCCACTTTAACTTAACGTGCTGATGCAACTAAATTTTTAAGATATGTTTAGATTATCTAAACTATGTAGATGACTAGAAATATGAATTTTTTACATATCATTTGATAATTTATATTGAGAAATTATTGTCAATAATTTCACTTTAAAAATAATAATAGATGAATTTTATTTCATGAAAGATCATTGTCGAGCTTAATTTGTAAGAGAAATCTTAAGTTCATTTTTTTTTTTTTTTTTTTTTTGTAATGGGCTCTAACAAATTGCAAAAATTAAAAAAAAAAAAAGATTTATAAACATGTATTTTTATATATAATTGTATAACATATGATTATTGTTTTTATATATAATCATGCACAAATAAAAAACTTATATTCACATATACTACATATTTTGTCATTCCCCCCCTAAAAATAACAAATCTTAGTTACGCTCCTGCCTAGGAGCCTTTTTTAGCAAATAGGAGGGAATGGAGAAAAATAAAGGAGAATGATTTTGGTGAGCGTGAAAAGCATGGAGGCAAAAGTGAGCAATAGAGTTAGGCGAATGCAGGGGATCTAGGCGAACATAAACAAGGATATAAAAAGAGGGTGATGAAGGAAGTTGACAGTTTTTACATGGTGGTACAAGGGACGTAGTGACTGGATCCAAGAGGGAGACACCCACTTGTCAGAACATAGAGAGCTTGTTGAACATGTCCCGCATTTTGTATTTGGTGAGGAAGGTGTGTGTCAAATAGGGTGGAGGATTTTATGCTGTACAATAAAGAAAATCATGGGTCATCAAGTTAACCATTAAGAGGAACAAATCACGCACATTACAAAAAAACCACGTGTTCAAGAGCGAAGTATGAAATTTAAAATTAATAATGTAAAATGTAAAGATAAAATTCCCCCTAGTACAAGTGAGACAAAAGTTTGTAGGGTAATTGTTGAGCCAAAACCCACTGATCAGGCGAGGGAAGAGCCATGAGTGATTAAAGGTTTGACCGTGGGGTTCACCCACTTGGTTACATCTAAGAGGCGGGCAAGTTAAAATGCATTGTATCTCCACAGGACTCAATCCTCTAAATCATCATTGAACAACTCTTTTACAGTCAATTGACATAGAGGAAACTTCAAGGGGAATATGTACACCAACTTGAACCCATTAAAAGTCAAATCAACCTCAGTAAGATTACTGCATTGAATGTTTGAAATTAAGCACTCGGAGGCATTATCATGTTAGAGCCCGAAAATCAAGCACTTAAAGGAGTGTAACGCCTAAACTCCATTCGGGATGTAACGGAGACTTAAAGCCTCGAGACATGCAACACTAGGTCAGATACCCCTATAACAATGCAATGCATCCTAAAAATGCAACTAGCAATATGTAATAATCGCTATAGAAAGTGAGGGTGTAATAATACTTATGCTAGAATAATTAAATCATCCCAAAATACATTTGATAAAACCATAAGTTCCAAAATCGTCAGGTAGCTTAACCTTAATACAAAAAATAAATCTCCAAAACAATATAAACCAACTAATTCATGCATTATACGACACGAAGTGTCAGACCTAGAAATATCAAGATCAGATCAAGTCTTCTATCAATGTCTGGTTTCTTCTCAATCATTCTAGTCCATTGGTCCATGGGATCCATCTACATCTACAACTTCTATCGAAAAATGATAGGAGTCCACAAAGGGTGGATTTACTTGAAATCTTAATAAGTTATACAATCAACGTGCACAAAGATAGACCATGCATGATGAATAATAAACATAAAATGCATGCAATGTAGAAAACTGTATTTGTCTCCCATTGAGATTTCTCAAGAAAATAAATTTTGATGCACATTTTTTTAGGAAGAACATAATTTCATTTGTATCGTAAAAAATTAGATTTCATCATAAACTCGCATAAAATCTTGAAATTAATAATAACATATGGTAATGTTACAGTTCTACATGGGTGGATGGCTTAGCATGGTGATGATGGCACTTAAGTTGTAGGCTAATTTGGCTCAGGGGAGAGTGGCTTGCCATGTGGGAGTGGTGAAGAGAGGGTGATGCAATTAATGCATGAGTTAAGTCTTTATGATGCCGTCGGATTGGGTGTTTCACAAGGCAAAACTATTTCATATTATTCATTTGGACTATTCACTTAGCATTTTGTGGGTAGTTAAGGCATATTTAAGTATCTCTTTTGGTTGGTAGACGGTGGTAATTGGGTGGTGAAGTGGTTCTACAATAAAAATAAATAAAAATAGGGATTAGTTGCCAAAAATTAAAGGGTAATTTCGGTTGATACAAAAATTTAGGAATTTTGGCTCGGGTTTCCGAAAAGTCAATCTTAATGAAATTCATGAATAAATTTATGGGCTAAAGATAGAAATGTCCTTGATAAAATTGGCATAACGCATTAGAGCTAGGGGCATATTAATTGGTCCATTGTACACAAAAGTACACATGGATGCCGATTGGTATGGTTTTGGGGTTTGGCATGTATCACCCCTAATGAAATGTATAAAGGCTTATAAAAAATCATAGTATGGTCAAGGAATAATAGAAATAGAAATTCAAAAAGGTAAATTTCAAATCCGAGGATGAGAAATGATGAGAATATCAAATCGAGCTAGTTAAAGAAGGGTTTCAAGATCGATCGTATGGTAAAGATCAGTGCTCCTTCTATGTATCATGAACTAATCTTCTAATTGCTAGGGTTAACCTAAGAGTTAACCTATCCTGATAAATAGGTGGAGTGTTACAAGGAGAAACACCATATAGGACATTCCTTATCATCTAAAAAAAGGTCGACAGCTGTGTCTTGCATATGCTGATCTGCATTCTGAGTTCTGATCTATACTAGAACTGCTCAATCTAACCTAACCATCATAGGCTACTCGAGTCTAGAATCCCAAACTTTTTATTTTTGCAAGACAATCACAGATTGCTGACCTAGCATGGGAAATTGCTTCAACATATTTTATTGAATAAGTCCATATCCTAGCTAGTTTTGACCACAAAAGCCATAGTAATTAGAATGGGAAAGTAACATGTTCCACGATCCCCGCCAATTAACGAACTCATGAGGGTAGCATATATGTTGCACCCGGCCGAAAATATATGCACTTAAAAGTTACATGCATATGGGCCATAATATTGTTGTTTAGCTTAATTAGTAGCACACACTTGTCCAGCACGATAAAGTCAACAGCTTGTCTGCGAGGCACAAAAAGGCTCGTGTTTGGCATGTTTTCATCGGCCCATAGCTTCAGGCATATATATATATATATATATGGGCGACGTTGGGAGTACGGTCGGGCTGCCAGCGTCTTTACAGCCCCTCTCCCTCCCCTTTAATTTCTTACAAAAACACAATAAAATACAATAAAAAATATTAAAAAATATAATAAAAAATACAATAAAAATAATAAAATTTAAAAAACAAAATAAAAAATATAATAAAATAAAATAATAAAAAATAATAAAGATAATAAAAAACACAATAAAAAATAAAATGAAGATGATATTTTATAGTAAATTCGGCCACCGGAGGTATGGGTCCGAAATGGGTTTAAGGCCGCCGGGAGCACACCGGAGGTCGTCGAGGCTCGCCGTCGCAGGGGTGGGGTCGCCGGTTCTCTCCGATCCCAATGGGTTGGGCGGTGTCGCCCATCGCATCAGGGAACGACAGGGGCTGCAAAACCGGGGGGGGTTCGGTCCAGGATTTCTCTATATATATATGAGATGTGCTAGGGAGTATCTACACTCAGGATACTCCCTCTCACATGAGCAGTGCATGAACAGTGCATGAACAGTGTCATGCACTGTTCATATGAGGGGGAGTATCCTGAGTGTGGATACTCCCCATAATTTTTATATATATATATATATATATGTGATAAATGTTATAAATATTTCATGCGTAGTGCTTGGCCTCCTTTGCTTTATTGCTAGAAAATGTGTGATTGGGCGTCCATCATTTCTGGTCTTAATTTATATATATATATATATATATATATATAGCAATCTTAGAACTAATTTATGAACGTGATCAGATCTGAAAGAAATATAGATATACTAGGAGTACTTGATAATTTAGTGCAATATATAGATATCTAGCCTTATTGAGTAAAGGCAAAACTGAGGAAACGTCCCTCTCATGATTCCCTCATCTCCTCTCAACCAAACTAAATGACACTGCATGCCAAAATACCTAGCTTGAGCTTTCTCTCCACTCCCACCCGTTGCCCTTTTAAAGTCACGAGACCCACTGTCTCTTCGTTCTTTCAATTTTCTCAGAGAGAGAGAGAGAGATCTGAGTTTGTGGGGGCTGGCAGATGAACTGATAGAGAACTTTCAAAGCTCTTTTTTCTACCACCATCACTCAAACTAGCTTTTAACCTTGCAGTCCCAAACTGAAAGTCTTATAATTTTTCAAAAATAGTTTTACCTCAAATTTTCTGTGTCTCCCTCTGTCGCTAACATGTAGGTCTTCCCCCACAACACCTCTCCAGTACACCTGCTTCTATTCATCATCTTCATGATCTTCTCCTCTACTGCCCCATCTATCTTCTCTTTTGTAAATTTTTCTCTTGGCTGTTTAACTTGCAGGAGACCTGAGGGAAACCCTTTGGACCTCAACAACTTTCCTGATGATTTTAGAGATCATGGTAAACAAGTCTTTGAGGCCGACGTCTCCTCCTCCGGTACTACCTTTTTCTTATACTACCATTTAATACAAAAAATACCCATTTTTCTTTATAGAAAAGTATATATTAAATCTAACATTTAAGAATATGAAGAAATGCAGATGGTTTCGCAAAGTTTTGAAGAAAAAAGTATATATTTTTTGTTATACACTTAATTTTCAATGCTTGGATTTGTAGCTTCGAAAGAGTAGTGCTCTGATTTCTTTTCCTTCTCCGCTTTCATACGATAAGCGTTGAAAGAGAAGAAAAGCTACGGTCATTTATTTTCCAGAATCATCCCTGATTTGGGTAAAAATTAGGGTTCGTCCCCCTAGCAGCTCGGGAGGAAAGGACGTCTCATCGAATTAGACCCTTTAATTGTTTGTTTTGCTTTGCAGGCTATAGGAAAAAGAAAAGCGGCGGAAAGGATGGAAAAGACGATTGTGGGAAGGTCTATGAATGTAGGTTTTGTTCCCTCAAGTTCTGCAAATCTCAGGCTCTTGGGGGACACATGAACCGCCACCGCCAAGGCAAATCCTTCCCTTCCATTCATTCATGATCTGATCAATCTTCACCAAGACATGTTTTATCATTCTTTTATAACGTTGGAATACTACAATCACAAAAAATTACATAAGAGTAATTTAATAAACCAACTTAGTTTTATGTGACTCGTCAAATTTATTTTATTCACATCAAATAACATTACTCTATAATATTTTTAAAAATGATGAGTCACTTTAATTATTTTCCCATGAAACTAGCGTGGTCATGTCAATCTCCGTAGCACAACAAAAGTTGGGAGGTTTTTCTTTTTTTTTTTTTCTTTTTATTTTGCTGAATTTCTTTCTGTTTTGGTGTTGAAACTGATTTGATTTATTTATATATATAATATGCTGGACATATATTCAGAGAGGGAGACAGAGACGCTGAACCGGGCTAGGCAGCTGGTTTTCAGTAACGATACCCTAGTCTCCCAAACTCCTCCATCTCATATAGGGTATGCGTTTTCTATATTTTAGAATCCACTTTTTGCATTACTTTTCCTCTTGTTTTCCTCTATCCTTATCATCATCTTCCTTACCTTGCTGACCTCTTCTCCGTTCAGAGAAATTTTCAACCCAAAATACTGACAAATCAACTTAGTACGTAGTAAATTTGCTATTTTGAGCCATAAAAGTTTGCCCATGAGGATTTGATTAATTAGATGGACAAAGATTTACTTTTTACTTTTAATTTATATTTTTTTTTATGAGGAATTCTATTAGTAGTCTGTACTTTAAGATTATTTGTGCAGACTCTTTTATTAATTAGAAAAAAGAAAATATCATGAGGAATATTATTATAATTTGAAAGTCCCCCATTAGGCGTATGTAGACTCTCTCTTCTTTTTAATACAATGGAAGAAAAAATCCCTTAATATTTCATTTGATCTGTTGAATGAACTCGATGAAGAAAACTAATTAAGGGATGCCTACTTCATATTCTGATCTTAGCTACTGCCAGCCAGTCATACCAGGAAGCTATCATCCAGCAGCGCCAGGAACCGCCATTAATGGAGATCCGACATTACCACTCAGATATCCAAGATTCTTCTCTGGATCTCCCTCCAACCAGTTACCTCCCCCGCCGCCACCTCAGCCACCACAACCACCTTCTCAACCGTACCTATACACTTCTCCTTCGCGTCCAATGTCCTTTCCGACATCATATAATCCTCAACAACATCAGATTAACGAGTACTGTGTCGGCCATGTTGTCAGCAGTAATAACCAACAGTGCCACCCAAGCCTACACTACGCACCGGACTCTAGTACTTACACTTTCATTAATGGTGCGCCGGTCGGACAAGGGACGTTTAATCCTCAGGCCGGTGGCACCCGGCCGGTGTCGGAGTTGCTAGGATCGGCAAGTTTTGGTAGAGACGGTTCATCTTCGCACAATCCTGAGGGATTAAATTGGGGCCGCAGTTTTGCAAGGACATGACCTCAATAATCACTGTTCGAATCCTCCACATGACCATCGATCAATCAGTTTCAAGATTGTGGGTTATAATCAGATGGGAGTGATTGTTTCAAGCACTGTTAATCTACATTGGCATGCCATCCACGAAGATCAGGAGAGAGAGAGAGAAGCTGACACAGATGGGGTCGTGCATTTGGATTTTCTACAGGTGTTGGGACAGATTATGAGCTCATGTATATGCTCAACAAGTTTGGATTCGAGCTGTAATGGGGTATAGTGTTTGTGTACAACCAAAAGTCCAAAACTGTTGAAAAAAAGGAAAACTTTAAGAGACTTGGTGGGACAAGATGTTAGATATGAACTGAGAGTTCTTCCTGAATTCTTTTGCAATTGGAGTTTGTTTTGCCATGACAAACCAGTTTTTTTTTTAGATCTTCTTCTCCCCCTTTCTCAATGCTCAATTATTTGCTTTTCCTTTTACTATCGATGTTTCCTTCTACATATGTTAGACTTTGACAAGGAGAGAGGGGCGTGGGGAATTTGGTTCTCTCATGATCTCTCTCCATCGAAATTTGTGATGTTCTCGTTTCTATGTCCAAATTAACTTTTGTCCTTTCAGTCATGTCATGTGATGCTGGTACAATAAGGGCAACAACCTAGATCATATATATAAATATATATATAACTTGCAATTCACCAATTCGGTTCTTTTCTGCTTAAAGTTCACCCATCAGAGAAACATCAAATCTGTCGAGACATGATCAGTCATGCATGTGTAAGAGATCAACTATATATTTGCATTTCTATTTCCATAAAAGGCCTAAATCCTTTTCTATTTCTTATGCTGATGATATTAGTTATATATAATATTATCCCTATATATTCATGACGTGATTATTGTCCATCAAGTTTCTTTTCTGTTTTTGAAAAAACATACTTGACCCAATATCGATTAGATAAATGATATTTATAATTTTAAAATAAGTATTAAGCCTTATATATTTATTTTAAAAAATAAAATAAATTTGAGATTCACATAAAAATAAATTAAATTTTAATAATAGACTTATTTTTTTTTTTAAAAAAAATGTGCATGACTTGCGCATCAAACAATGCCAAATCATTGCCTCACATGTAGTCAGATTTTAGTCACCCGGTTGCTGCGCTCGCCCGTAAAAGCAAGCTAGCCAATATGCAATCTAAGCAATAAATTTCTTAACTAAGTATAATCAACTAAATTATGATTTTTCCTAATTTGTTTGTTTTGAAATATATAATTCCTAATTCACTACAAGAGAGAAAACAAGCTGACATATGAGGTGATGCAGAGGTAGGTAGGAGGGAGAGTTTTGAATTTTCTATAGGTGTTGGGACAGCTTTTGAGCTCTGTATATGCTCAACAAGTTAGGCTTGGAGATGTAATGGAGTACAGTATTTGTGTACAACGAAAACTATTGAAAAACGAAAAAACTTAAGAGACTTGGTGGGACAATATGTTTTAGATATGAACTGAAAGTTCTTCCTGACTTCTTTTGCAATTGGAGTTTGTTTTGAAATGGCAAACCAGGTTTTAGATCTTTTTTAATTCTCTCCCCTTTTTCAATAATTAGTTATTTCATGCTTTTCCTTTTACGTTCGATGATTCCTTCTACATACGTAAATAGACTTTGACAAGGAGAGAGGGGCGTGGGGAATTTGGTAATTCTCTCCCTCATGGTCTCTATCCAACGAAATTTGGGATGTTCTGGTTAATTTCGTTGTCCAAATTAACTTTTGTTGTTTCAGTGTCATTTCATGTTAATTTGTACAGGGGCAAGAATATATATATATATATATTATGTATGTATATATAGAACTTGCAATTCATCAATTCGGCCAGCTTTTACGCTAAAAGTTCACCCATCAGAGAAACATCAAATCTGGCGAGAGATGATCAGCCATGTGTAATAGATCAATTATTTGCATTAATAGGTATGCATAAGGCTTATACTTTAAAATTGTAAGTACCATTTTCCTAATACTGGTTCAGGTTTTTTTTTTTTCTAGAAAAAAAAAAAAAAAAGAGCAGAAAGCTGATACTAAATTGCTATAAGAGAGGGTGTTAATTTGTGATCAATTATTTATGATTTAAATTAAAAAGAATTATTTTTCTAAAAATAATTGATCGTAAATAAGCATATTTTGCAAAAAATAAAAATAAAAAACTAAACTCTACAAAAAAAAAAAAAAAAAAAATTTATTAATAAAACTCAACTTTTTTTTAAAAGGAATGCACATAACTTACACGCCGAGCAGTGCAAAAATCATTGATTCACAGGTGGTCAGATTTTTGTCACCCGACCGTTGTGCTCACCCTTAAAAGCAATAAATCAATAATTGTGTAATTATATTCTATGTAAATTAATAGTTAATATTAACTAATTAATTTATTTTATCACATTTAATGTTTATTAAATATAATTAGAAACAAAATAATTAATTACAAAAATACGTACATATTTGGTGAGTTACTATAGCAAATGTCTAAATTAAAATACACATGCCTAAACTAAGAAGTTGGGTAGAGCACATTCAAACAGTTAATATTCAGTTCGAACGTGCTCTACTAACCGTTCGAACATTTATGGGATCGTTCGAATAATATACAAGATTGTTTGGCATAGTAGCGTTCAAACGGATTTGCAACCGTTTGAACGGGACAGGTATTTGTTCAAACGCTTGTAATGTGATTAAGTCAGTTCGGACGACATATATCCCATTCTAACGCCATTACATTAGTATATATGATTATATTAGCATATTATATTATATATTATATTTGTAATTATAGTATACTTATATATTATATTATACTATATAATACTTACATATACTTATATATACTTATATGCCACATATATTATAATACTATATTATATTATATTTCTCTTGCGCAATTGGAAGATATTTCAAAAAATAAATTTGGGAAGGATGCAAGAATTCGAAAGAGGAAACGACAAGCAGTAAAAGTATTTTGGACATAATAAAAATGACCTATGTGGACAAGAGTTTGATAGAGCTCGATAGTATATCTTGAATAACTGTGTAAAAATTGAGTACTACTTAAGGTTAGTGATGACTATAATCCAAAATTTTAAATTTCGTACCGTACCGGCTAATAAACAGGTTCAAAAATACTGCTATTTCGTTTCGACAGATATTTCGGTCGTATTGGCCGATATTTTGGCCATACTGGCCAATATTTCGATCTTTATTTTGGCCGTACTGGATTTTGATTTTTTTTTTAATTTCTTGCTTTTTTTACCCCATATATATTATATATAATTTATTCATATATTAACTATTATTTTAAAATATAATTTATATATGTATTTATATATATAATTTATTTATATATAGATTATTCCAAAACGGTATACGAAACAGTATCGGTACTGAAATATTTCGTTCCAGTGCCTTGACTGATACGCCCAACAGTACGGTATTCAAAGCATTGCTATGATTTGACCCAATTGTATGTTAAAGCACATAAAAACTGTGATTGTGCTGGGACCAGCTTCAAAGCAGAGGCAAATTACGTAAGTTTAATCTTGTTTAATTTAAATATAATATGTTACTTATACTAACTTTAATGTTCTTTTTAGTTCAAGATGATATCTACTTATCTGTCAACGATGCTCAGATCTTTTCTCAAGTTCTTGAATCACATTCTAGATATTGAAGAGGATTGGGGCATTGTGTGAATTCATCTTCAATATCATTGTTCAATTCTAAAGCCAGATCGAATAACAACAAGACTAAAGAATTAGAGGCAACACAACTTGGGATAAAATGATTGAAGTTCAAAGAAAAAGAATTGCTGACCCAATTAAATAAAGAAACGGATTTAGAGAACATATTAGAAAAGAGACTGGAGTTGAACAAACAAAAATATTCAAATAATGGTAGTCAATAATGTCCCAAAACTCTATGTCATCAGTACCACAATCTTAAAACTTATTTTTTTTAATTGACTTTTTATTATTTTGTTCCAAAACATTTGAATAATTGTGATGTTTAAATTACATTTTTGTAATATTAGTATCATATTTTTTTTTATTAAATGTGAATCTATATATTTAGTACCGTTCGAATGAGAACTAGACGGTTCAAACGATAAAATACAATTTATAAAACTATTCAAACAAAAAAAGCCGTTCAAATGAAAAATAACGCATTCAAACGAAAATCGATTAATACAATCCTTACATTGGTTCAAACAATAAAATATATGTTTGAACAACGTTAATTATATCAAAATCCCGTTTGAATGGATATAATTTTGAAATAAAACATCAACTTAAACGGATAGAATTTTTGTTCGAACAAAACTCATGAAAAATTTATTTGTTTGAACAAACAAAATCTGTTTGAATGCCCCATCCGTTCAAATACTATTAAATATGGTCATTAGTTCGAATCAAAATATCTTAAGTTCGAACGGTTTGTGTTGGTTCGAATGGATCGGATTCCATTTGAGCGATTTCTTGATAACGAAAATAGTTCACCTGAAACAAAAAAGCCCGTTTGCAGATGGTTTGGCCAAATTTCATCCTTAAAAATTATTTTTTAAGACGAAAATAATTTTTTGCCCCAAAAATCCAATTTCCACCCCAAAATATTTTTGGAGACAAAAATATCCAATCTATTCAAGCTTCGTTTGTTCGACCAGTATTGAATATGGTCATTAGTTCTAATCAAAATTTCTTTAAGTTCAAATGGTTTGTGTTAGTTTGAATGGATCGAGTTCCATTCAAATGATTTTTTGAGATAAAAATGGTTTGTCTTAAACAAAAAAGCCAGTTTGAACAATTTTGGACAATTCAGCGAGTTTCGTCCCTAAAAATTATTTTTTATTTTCATCTCTATAAAAATTGAGACAGGATTTTCGAGAAAACATATAGACGAAATTTTTCATCTCCAAAAATATTTTGGAATGGAATTTTTGAGACAAAATGATTTGCCTAAAAAAAACCAAGTCTCTTATAGTGTGATATATAGATATAGTTATTATATAAATGTTAAAAAAAAAGTCATGAGTAGATGATGTACCGTTATCTATATCATTAATTTTCATCTAGTAATTAATTAATAAATAGACGTTAATGGAGAGTTGATTATGTACCATTAAAACAGTAGTATAAAATCTTACATTTGCCGAATTACATAAATTATTGCAGTACAGTTTAATCAGTGATTTGTAAGTCAACTTCTTAGATGAAAAACTGCGTAAATATGTGATCAAATCTTCCGGTGTGATTGGAAATTAATTACAAGTGTAGGACATATATATATATATGTGTTAGTCATTTTGAAAATAAGTGTAGGACGTACTTTAGCTTGTAAGATCTCTGTATAAATCTAGTACTTATCATGATCTTTTAAGTTTACTGAGAACCAATCGAAGGGTTCTGTATATCTAAACATTTCATTTTTCATTTTGGTGTTTCTGCTGCTAGTTGTTCCCTGGCCATAACTTTTGTTGGAGTTATCTATCATCGCAATGGTTGTACTAGCACGTAGTACTGCTATAAATGAATTATGATATGTAGTACTACTATCATGATATAGTTCTAGTACTGCTACATCTTGTACGTTTCCACCCGTATACACATCTTTTTCTTTGGTAACAATATTCACGAACGTCCTTATATATAATTATTAAAAAAAAGAAAAAGACCAAAAAGGGCTTTATAAATTGGATATAAAAGCATATCTCCGGTTCTAATTATTTATATAATATTGTCACCAAAGAAAAAGAACACATGTTTCACTTAATTAATGGTACAAATTAAGTCATGCAGTTATTCATTGTTGAATTACAGATCATTGACGTTGAAGTGAAGTTGCCTCCCAGTAGTGTACATAACAGTGCACAGTCAAATACATCAAACACAACTTTTTAATTAAGTTGTTCCACTAGTTTATCGTACCAAATAATCCAACAAGGGCCTCAAACGTTTTTTTTTAGTGGTGAAGTGTACCACGTAAGATAAACTAGAGTAATACACTACAATACATAAGATTTTTTGCGACGTTTGATAAGTCACCACAAAAAGCTTCAAAATCGTCGCAAAAAGCTTTAAAATCGTCGCAAAAAACTTCAAAATTGTCACAAAAATCTCAAAATCGCAGCAAAAAATCATTTTCTGCGTTTTGAAGATTGCGGGTTAATTGCGACTATTTGAGCACGATAATAAGCCTAATTTCTAGCTGCAATGCTACTATTTGCTACGAGAAAATGCAGCAAATGCTACTATTTATGACAGAATTTAACTCTCAGCTAAATAAAACGTAGCAAAAAGTCTTATTTGTTGTAGTGATACTCGACATGAAAATGGCCTACAGCCTACCTAAATGCTTATTTAAGAATTAAGAGTAATGCTACATACAAGTAATAATATTGTGCACCCATGTGCGCACCCGTAGATGCTTATTGATTACTTTAATTAATATCTTTCATTTCAAATATAAATATTTAATTAAAATCTACATTTCCACCTTAACATTAGTTCATGTATATGTGTGTAATATTGCTTGCATTTAGAGTCCTCTCATGACCGGCCTTTGGCCAATCTTTAATTCTCATCAAAGTGGCCGTTTTAATTTGAAGCATGTAACGCATCACCATTAAGACCATAAGTTAATTTACATGCCAGCATATATATAGGAGGGGGTCTGCCCTGTGTCTCTCCATCTTACACCTAGTATAGAGAAAATGAAGGTGAATTAATATATATAATGCAAAATTCGTTAATATAGTAGAAGCTAAATTTGAAAAAAAAATTAATTAATTAATTAATTAAAAAATTCAGGCTTTCCAGTTCCGTAATTTGAAGTGTCCAAAACTTCAGGGCTGTGAGTGAGCCAGTTAATGAAACCCTAATAACCATTTGACTTTCTAACACTACTATCTAGCAGCCTAGCTAGAGGGTCTAATTATCATGACCGACAAATCAATTTAATTTCTAGCATGCCAAATATTATTGTTGGACATTTACGTACATATATATGAACTAGCTAGCTAGCTAGCTATATATATGAAAGATCATGCAGACAGATTGTTCATGAGAGATCTGGTATATATTAATGAAAGTAACCCTAACACTAGCCCCTAACTGTTAAACATGATAATCAGACTATACTGGAAAATAGGTTAAGCTGGCCGACTAGTACTACTGCAAGTCTGCAACATTGGACATGGCTACCACTTGGTTACATGAATTCATTATCAGTTTGTCAACTAATAATGGAGCAACATCTTGCAGGTCGATCGGTCCCATCCCTGCCAGTATTGATTCTTTATCGCCCCCTTATTTTATTTTATTTAATTAATCAGAAATATTGCTTGTTGATCTTTGCCTGATTTGGTTACCCATTAGGCCAAAAGTTAATAAACTTAAATATTTTACATAAACATAAAGAAAGAATTGTCATTCCAATGATATATATATATATATTATATATATATATATATCCTTTCCACAGAATCGGTTCATGATCATGCAGCATGTCCTTTCTTTAATAGTTTAATGTATTCTGAAAACTGAGCAGATCATGCATGGTGATCATGACGGTAAATTGTTGCCATTTTCTGACATCAACCTCTAGGGTAGAAGAATCAAGGCATAAAAGGTAATGGATACAGAATTTCCCAGAGAGAGTTAATACAGTAAAACGTCCGGAGTAAACTGAAATTCTTAAATAATGTTAAATTATTTTTGAAATGACCGACAAGTTGTACCCATAAAGTCTCTCAAATGTTTTTTGTACTCCACTTACTCTAAAAAAAAATGGAGTCGAATATTATACACACATATTAGCTTTGCTATAAAGCCCACGCACTAATAGTTTTTTTATTTTTTTGTAAATTTTTCTGAATTTATTTTTTTAAATTAATTTAATTTTTTACACATTATTTATAAACTATATATTTTGTAAAAGAAAAAAAATTATAAAAATATATAATGTGAGGTGTGTAGACTTTATGTATAGATTTATATATATATATATATTGCGTAAGAGAAGCATGATCCAGAGCAAGATTGTCTTCAGAAAGATTAAAAAAAAAAAAAAAAGAGGAAAATGCAGTTGACGAACATGATTAAACTAGACCCTATCAAACTGTTCTTTATGGTTTAAATGCCTCTATTTTTTTTTCTTTAAATCAGTAAATTATGTTGATTTAGGTCTTATTTGAATTCGAAGATGAGATGAGTTGAGATGAGTTTAATTTATTTTTTAATATTATGATTATTTAAAAATTTAAAAAATATGTATTAGAATTTAAAAAATGTATATTAAGATTTAAATTAGGTGTATAAGAATTTATATTTTATATAAAAATATAATAATAAGATAAAAAAAAATTAAAATAAATTTAGATAAATTTCAAATAAGGCCCTAATATTTCACAACAAGAAATGGAAGTAACATTTATCTGGTGACTGTGATCTGATCTCTCTCTCTCTCTCCCAGGTGCGATCCCGAGATATATTCAAGAAAGGTACGAGAGACTGTAGGTTGATGAACTCCGCAGAGAGAGATAGAGATAGGGCCCTGATGGTGTGGATCTTTGGGATGTATAGGGCCAGAACTACACTAAAAAAGTTGCATCTTAATTACTGTCAAGACTGGAGAGAGAGAGAGAGAGAGAGAGAGAGAGAGAGAGAGAGAAGCCGCAGGAAAAGTTGAGGCCTATTGACTGATCAGCTTGTTTGTGCAATCCCGAATGAGGGAATGTTTAAAGCTGCTGCATGGGTGGCTTTATGCTTAATTTAATCTTTTTTATGTTTCTTTTTCTTCTATTGTACACACCGTATACAATATCCTTCGGTAATATTAGTTACATTATAAGAAAAATGGATAATAATAATTTAATATTAACAACAAAAATAATTATTAATAATTAAAATAGATTATTAATGACTAAAATTAATTATTTATGACTAAAAAAATACAATAAATAAGTAGTTTTCTTATAATATTAAGAAAATCATACTCTTTCCTTTAGCAGTTTTTGTTGGGGGCTATATTAAGACCTTTTTTTAGTAATTAATTAGAAAGTCTCTTTTAATGATATTGTGAATTTTATATTTTCTTAAAAATATTTAAAAGTATTAAAAAATATATGTAAAAAAAAAGGCAAAAAAATATATAAATATAAAACACAGTTGAACATAGAGAAATATATATTATTTTAAAAAGACCAAAAAAATTCCTACCCTTTACTAAACCACGTTTGCCTATAATTCGAATCAGTTGAACATAGAGAAAGACTTTCTATAGCAACCTTTTAGTTATTCTACCACTAACTCATGATCTACATGGTCTCATGATCTTCCTCTGTCGTTGCGTTTTATGCTTCATTTATTTTGTTGGTTTCTCCTGATCCAAAAGAAAGAATGATTTTCCTTTTAGCAATAGACTAGTGGCATTTGGATTCATTAATGCTTTCACTAAATATATATAATATTGATGGGGAATCAGGCTACTTTTTCTTTTAAGTTTAGGGAAACATTTTCTAATATTACACCGTACCCATGTTATCATATATACAATTTAAGTATTATTTTTCTTTATCCAATCGTATTCTCAGAATGGAGATCTTATTTCTAATGGTCATATTTTTCATGTTCAATTATCATGTTTAAGAGAGCTATATTTTTCAAATATTTATTTTAATCTCAAGCCTGTGTGTAGAATATAGCATCCATATCACTTGGATGATAAAATTTGATTTGTAAGACTCGAATTTTAAAATTCATGTTCCAAATCAAAATATATCATGTAAACATTTTATTTAATTTACTAGTCCACAAAGGCTTAAGAATATTTTTTTCCCAAAAGGTTAAATTACATAGAAAGGCATTTTTCCCAATTGTCAAAGTTTTCTATATATGCAAGATAAAAGAAAATTATTCGTGACTAATTATTTATTATAAAAAACATCATTTTCTATCAAATGAGACCATTTTGGTAACAAGTAATTGTTTCTCTAAACATAAATAGAGCCCTTTCGTCTCTAATTTTCCCAAACCTTACTCAAAATTTCTCTTTCATGCATTTATTGTTTACTCTCTATGGATCATGTTTGAACTTGATGGCCTTATCTATGAATATTCTTCCTCCAACATGTGTTAAAAATAATTAAACTTCTAATGTGGAATAAGCATCACTATAAGAAATAAGACTTTTTGCGGCACCAAGTATTCGTTGCAAAAAACTATCCTGGACGGGTTTTGAGGTGCCAGATGTTCCATGCAAAAGTTAGGGCGCTACAAGTTTGTAGGTTCAAGAAAAGCGTCGTTATTTTTATTTGTGCCGAGTTAATGGTGCCGCAAATAGGTAAAAGAATCTCAAATGGGAGTCCAATTTATCGGAACATATGCAAGGGAAGCCTATTTGTGGCGAGTTCAAGTTGCCGCAAATAATAGTTTACAAAAATAAAAATAAAAAATATAATTTTGCTAGTATTTTGTTACAATATATTATAATAAAGACTCATGTGATAGCCGATCATTATTTTAAGTAATGACTACTAGAACAACATAAACAAAAAATAGAGTAGAGCCTACTAGAACAACATCTAAGGAATGAGGGATCCCATTCATAACCTATACCTACTCATATGCAATATTAAAAAAAATATACAAATAATAAGGCAGCCGTGGCATACACAGCTAACTATCAACAAAGAGAGAAATATAGCAATAATTCCTTGCCAAATTAAAAAACCATAGATAAAGAAAAAAAATTGGATGCCAACCAAGACAATCAACTTGGATGCCTACAGTACTTGAGCCTTCCCAATACTCGCCACAATCTTTAGATACCAAACTGATGCTTTTAACAAAATCAACTTTGATGCCAACCAAGACAATCTCAACACCCAACTGACTTCCACAGGTCAAACTCTGTCAATACTGCAGGAGGTAGGAGGGTCTTTCTGGAGGTACTCCTTGAGCTCTTTTAAGATTCGCTTTGAAGCCATAAATGAAGCTCGAAGATCGCCTCCGATCTAAAATCTAGAGTTTTTGAGAAAGAAAAGAATAGCAAACGTTATACATAATGATTAGAGAGAGATATGATTCAAAGTCCACTTCCTTTTTCATGAGAATCTAGTTCCCGATTGCTGCGATGGATTTTGGATCATTGGTTTGGACGACTAGTTTTCTCAATAAATAAACAATTGTGATTTGATGTGAGAAGAACTTCCATCTGCAAGTGCCTATTAAAATATATAATATTATATTATTATTTAGACTTTAAGATGGCTACTCTAATGTGAACTGATCTAGCTAAAAGTTGATGTTATGGCTAAAAGATTTGATGCTAACTAAACTTTGGACTTGGCCTAGCGATTGCCAATGCTCTTTACAACACCAAATAACAAACTCTCCAAATCTTATATCACTATTCTATTAAAAGATTAATTTTGACTTTTTCAATTATTTTAATTCCAATTGTAAATTTGACTCTAAAATAATCCCTTGTGTAGAAATTTTAATTAATTTGCAAACTATTTTCATCACTTTATTATCAACATTTTTTTTTAAATGCCAAGAAAACTATACGTTGGAGTGTCCTATGATTTCTTTGATGTCACATTGAAATTGGGATCTTCAAAGAGCTGCAAAACTACAGGTCCGCAACTCTTCTTGCATGGGAGAGTGAAAGCAGAGGAAGTATCAAGAAAATGAATTTGTTATTATCAAAATATTATTTAGCCAATCCAAGGGGTTGACTAGATTTGGCTAGCCAAATAATCTTTGCCTTAAGACTGGGTAATGGGACCTCGCACCCGCTGCTTGTCCGCTAGCTCCATGTGGCAGGACGGATCGCCCTGGCCGTTGTGGCGGGTGCGGGAGAACCCCACCCGTTTTTGGGCATAAAGACGGGGGCAAGGATGGGATAGGGTGGACCTCCGCCCCACCCCAACTACCAATATATATATATTATATATTTTATATTATATATATTATATATTTTATATAATATATATATCACATATGTTATTTAAAAAAAACTAGGTATAAAACAACGTTGTTTATGCTTGGGTAATATTTTGAATAAAAACCCCTGCACCTCGACCTCAAAGGCTCTATCTCATCATATTGTTCTCGCTAGTTGCAAGCTGGCATCGCAGTGGGTATTGAAGTGGCTTTGGTCCTTTGGGTGTTTTAGTGGGCATCGAAACTGGTAGTACCCAAACCCCCCCCTTCTCTCAATCTTGCCATTTTGATCTCTAGCTCGAACTCAAACAAAGTAAAAGCGTAAAAAAGCACTTCGGTGTTCGTTGCAATAATGACGACGGTGGAATGACCATTCACTGTGTTGATTTCGTTTGCAATTCTCAATCTCTCTCGATCTCTTTCTCGATTTCGTTTGTAATTGGTTCGGATTCTCTCTCTTTCTCAATCTCTATTTGTTGTTTTTTTTAAGGGAGAGTAGGAGTGAGGGCAGACGGTTGGAGGTCCACCTTTGCAATTTCGTCAACGAATACGGTATCCTGCCCTCACATAATTGGGGGCAGAGCACAGAAAAGAAAATGAGACTCCCGCCCATATGGGGGCAGGATGTCCCTCCCTTAGTAGGGCGGATAGCACCCCTATTGAAGCTATATATTTAGTACTGTTCATTTGATGTTGAGTCTATCACGGTACGTTCGTTGTGCATCCTAACTATTCCTTGGCCAAAATTTAGATTTGTTGAGTCCCCTGCCAATGATCTTAAACCGACCAATTGAAGCATGCATGATCTCGGTGTCAAAAACGAAGATCAAGATGAAAAGGACCCTTCATTTCGACAAAATCATCGTGGGTTGTTGTTCCAGATCACGCGACTCGACCCTCTCCTTTCGGATGCTGTCTTTTTACACCTGATTTTTATAGATAGTCTTATTCAACCTTCCTTGTCTTTAGTTCTCCAGCTAATCTATCTCAATCAGTTTCTCCAGCTAACCTATGTTCCATCTTTTTCACACAACACAGACGCATCTCTCTCTCTATCTCTGAATATATGTACGGTAGTCTTCCCCAGAGAACTGTTTGCTGAAGTTTCATGCATGATTATCACTAGGAGCGTGTCATTTGTGAAACAGACATGGCCTGTGTTAAAAAAATAAAAATAAAATAAATAGTGGGAAATCTTGGGCTCTTAAATGTGGAACGTAGCTAGCTAGCTAGAGGGTACTCAGGCCTGTGCGGTCAGTAGAGGGAAGCTGTGAGTGAGTGTATGTAACTCTGAATCTGGGGTTCAGATGCTCCTCCTAACTGGTTTCTAAATTATAACCAATCATTGTTGGCCCCTAATTCCAAGTTGCAAGTCTTTGTAAGTCTAGACACATTTGATCCAATTATTTAAATCATGTTCTGCTTTTGGGAGGTGGTGAAAGCATCTTCGTTTGTCATCTGTGGTACCCCATGGTTTTGGTAGCAAAATAGGGCAGTTTGGCTGCAAACCTTTGTCTAAGCTATAAAAATGTGGGAAATTTTGACCCTAGTACAATATATCATAGACTAGTCGTGCCAACAAATATTTAAAATAAAAAATCCATAACATTATTAAAAAATATTTTTTTAATTATTAAATAAATAAATAAATAATCTGTATACTTATACTACCATCTCACTTTCATTTCAGGAAGTAGAATGTGACACATATATTTACATTAGATAATCATTTATTGCATTTTTATTTATGTATTATATCTTATTTAATAGGATGAAAGCAAAATGAAACTGCATGGTGTATAGTATTACTCAATTAAAGAATACCTATAGGATCCCAGCACTAGCTTATTAGGACAAACCCTCATGAGTTTAGTATTTTCCGATATCATGGTGCTTTAATCTCTTAAAAATGGAAAGTTATTTAAAAGTTGTGATATAAACTGAGCATTTAGAACAATTTGGAAAATATACTATTTTTACATCTTCTATGAAAGTAATTCCAATATATAACAAGGACATGATGATGAAGCGGATGCTAATCATGAACATGCAGGGAATCTACTGAATGCATGTGCCCAATAAAAATGTGGGCCCAAAATTAGTTCTAGCTCTCTAGTAGGTCCAGTACCATATTGCTGCTGAATTTCAAATTTTAATCTAATTTCCTTCTCCATGGATTTTGGGATTGTGCTATCTCTAGCTGCTGTGAAATATTTTTAGTTCACATGATCTGATCAAATTATAAATGCACATTGAGGAGGGTAGTAATCTCTGGGAGTTTGGAGGAAGGGAAAAGAACTCTGGAACCTGGTAGCTAGTATCATATTGATGATACTGATGATTTTCTAATTTGACAATCATGAGGATTTAGTGAAGGCTGCATGATGGAAAGAATTATTAATGTAGCCAAGATATAAGGCTTTCAACAAGAATATCTGAACCAGGGATGGAATCAAGATTTTGTGTTTGGAGGAGCGATCAATAAAATGTGCGATGCATATAAATTTTAGAAGAATAATCATCAATAATAGAAGTATCATGTTCTGTTGTTACCGAACTCTCTAAATGTATATTACTCTTCAAATTGTCCATTTTTTTTTTTGTTTTTTTTTTAAAAAATCAATTGTTCTTGAGTATTTGCTTATATTTTTCTATGATTTAAAAAAAATTATAGATCAAAAATAAATTTGAGAACTTTTTAATAAGTAATGATGTAACGCTATTAGATTTTTAATAAACTATATCTTACAATCATACAAGTTAGAGTGAAACTAAATAAGTGAGTATAATCAATCAATTTTACAATCATATAAATTTATAATCAATTTTTTTATTAGAATTAGACTGTTAAAGTAACTGTAAGATTATGTGAGTTGAAATTTGAGTTTCAGTGAAGTTAAAAGTTAGAATATAAATGTATGTATATTGAGATTTATGAGAATAATTTTAGTAAAAAAAATCTGGAGGGGGAATTTTTATTTTTTTTATAATATGAGAGAAAATTTTATTTATATATATATATAAATTATATATATTTATATTATGAATAAATTTTTTAAAAATTTTGGAAGGACGGTAGCCCCCCATCCACTAACGTGGGTCCGCCCTTGATCTCAACTATGATTTCTTTTTTAGTATAGATATTCTTAAACTTGAGCCAAAATGATCGTATAGGGTACAAGTATCGTGTCGTTTTGAAAAAAGTGGGCCTACGATTTAATAATTAATTTTTTTAAGTGAGTCTCGTATTTATTCACATTTTTCAAAGTGATTATGTGACATTTGTACACTCACGACTGCAATTATGTTATTCCTCTAAAAGAATATCTGAAATAGCCACACCCAGTATTCATCAGTGTTGCATATAAACATTCTTAATGGATTAACTAAAGTCAAACTCAAGTTTTAACTAATATGAGATGAATTTGATTTTGGTCATTTCATTCACATCGAATTTCTATATTGGATTAGCCATCTACATTATATAATAATAAAATAATATGAGATGAATTTAACTTTGACTATTCTATTGATCACATCAAGTTTCTACATTAAATTATTCATTATTTATATAGTAATAAAATAATATTAATTTTATTTTTTAAATTATTAATTTAACATTCTACTTATTATATATTAATTAGTAGTTATATTCTAATTATTCATTATTGGTTAAAAAATCATATTTTTAACTAGTGTGGAGAAAAAGAGAGAAAACAAATAATAAAGGAAAATTTTGGTTAATGAAAAGTACTAGCCACCAAATTTGATCTTATTTTTTAAGTTAAATTTAGCTTATAAAGTCTTTTTTTTTATAACTTTGCCCAATCTATTGTAGCTACTTTTTCTTCTATAATAACTAGCTGTAGGATGAATTTTTACTACAAGAAAAATTAATATTTGTAACGAATTATTTATAGTGAAGATGACTATTTAAGGTGAAAACATACTTATTTTAGTAGGAATAACTAGCCACTAATAAACAATTTTCTTATATTGTTAGCTTTTAGCTAATCTAATATTAAGAACGTTATTCTTAGAAATCTTGAGATTTCACTTGAGTGCTATATATAGAAAGAAATATTCCAAAATATATACTTAGGATATTTGAGGAACGTACACAATTAACCGTTGATCTCAACAATTGCTTCTATAGGTAAGTTAATCAGTTTGGTAGAATTTTGAAGCCACTTCCCCTACGCCATTTCTAGGATCCATTAATTATATGCAAAATCATTTCCACTTCATAACATTAGCACAATATCAACATGATTTCCTTTGGAACCCAGCTAGGGAAAACCGTCATAATCGTTACTAGTTTTACTCATGGCCGTAATGTCTTTAGTCTTTTGCTCATGCTTCTGTAAATAAACATAGATTTTCGTTTCCTTTGCTTAAAGCTTATTACATTTTCCAAGAAAATAGTCCTTCCTGATCATGGATCATACTTGGTAGCTAGCTAGGTTGATTTGCTACCACCAATGTAGTAAACATTTGACTTGCTTTCTCGATTGGCACCGCGGGTACCTGTCCAAGAACAGTATTTTGACTAATCTTGTAGGTACACAGGTCGTCGGCATAGAATTTTCATAAGTGCACTTTAGATAATTTAAGGAGAAAATCTCTGACCAGATCATGACTTCTAGAGATTATTTGTACTCAAAGGGTTTTAACCTTAGACGTGGGGATACCCCCAAGTCCAATGCCTCTACTACTACTAGTTGATCCAACCCCTAGGGGTTTACATTTGACTTGTTTCTAGGCATCCTAATGTGCTAAACCTAATAATTCCACTTATCTCCAAACGTTCTAGGATTTAAAAGTTTCTAAAAAGATCATTTAGGGTCACTGACTCAAGCCTTAACGGCCATGCTGCCCATTACTACAGTTGATCAGGCTCATGTACTGCAGGAATGTAATTTCTAGCAAGCATGGACTTGGGTTCCTTGTGACTTCTAGGCCCCTTGTGTCATGTACTGATCTTTGTAGGGTTTATTAATGCCACTTTAGAGCCTCATAATATAGAATATAATGTTAGTCTCAAAATGTTAGCTAATATAGAATATTTGGCTCTAGTTTTAGAGTCTCAAAATGTTACATTAACTAGCCCTCATGTGGTGGTGGATTTTTCCCAATATATACAACTTGTCAACTTCAATACATAATGTCTCAATATTTACGAAATCAATAATTGAGACATTGCAAGCTGGATGAAAAGGGTCCAACCAATGACCTCTATTGGGTCACAATGCTGCAGCATTTTAAGATTATGCTACCTCATAATGCATCAAACTTGAACTAATATCTATTACAGTGTGACCATGGAAACAGATCAATAAAAATCTTGTTTTTTATACCAAAAACAACCAACTAATTTGATAATTTCTCTTAAATGTTTTTAGTGGATGTTATAGCGTTTGATTGCACGTGCATTGCACCACCTCAAATAGAAATTGGGACTTGGTATATGCATATCAGGATGAAAAATTATTCCACTGATCATCATCTCCACACACTATATGACGTTATATTTTTATATTTTTTTATTTTTCCAAATATATGGTGTAATATAAATGATGAGTAGAAAAATTCAATTAGCTAGTTTAAGAATAATGAAGTTTCAAAATAATTTTAAAAAAATATAATGTATGGTTTGTACTGAAGATGATGAGAAACAAAACACTATTAGGATATACAGGACTCAGCAAATTGGACTGCTGTAGTGTATTACAGCACTGTGACCCCAAAAGAGTAAGCATGGAGGCGTGTGTTGGAATTATTAGTGGTAAGACCCTATGCCACAAGCTAGCTAGGCTGGTTGCGCAGCCCACATGCTCACACAAACACATGGCATTTTAAGGCCCATAAAGCTTGTTTTTGGGCCAACGACCAGAACTATTGTCAGCCATACTCGGTGAATCTTCACTATATTTAATAACAACTTCAATTAAATAATCAATAAAAAAAATGCCATCATGTCATCTCATAAAACTCTTTCCAAAGAAAATGAGTTGAATACAAATAAATAATTCTCTTTAATATTTGACAAATTCCCTTTAATACAAATAAAATCTAGGAAGCGATTCAGATGCCCCCTTATTAATTAGCTCTCCAATAATTATGTGCCACATAAATTAGTTATTGTGTTTATTTCTATATTTGCATACACTCGATAGACTTCATATCCTGGCTCCCTCCCTTTTTCTATTCCATACCAACCCAAACGAAGATCTCAACACACTCATCTCCAATGGCGCTTGACTAAGACAATGACAAAGCTCAACCCACAACAATGCTCATTTTCATAAAACGAAGATCCTGTAGAGGCATCTGACTTTTTCCTGAGCTCAGGATTTTGCCCACAATATGTGCCCTTACATCAGCATTGACCCTCCCCTTCATTGGACAGCAACGCCCCCCTCTCCACTTACAAAAAAATGATCAATAGAAAAAGAGAGACTCATTGTGAAGTAGAATAATTAAAAAAAGGGAAAAATGATTTTTTTTTTTTTTTGATTATTCTCCATCTCTTGTGATATTTGAGTTGCAACAGATTATTCTTCATCCATTTTGATGTTTGTTTTTCAACTAATTTATCAATATGTCTCTAATGATTTATTAGATTTTCATAACATTTTATAGCATTTTTATGTGGTAAATTTGGACCTCTTTCTCATATGTCCTATTAAAAGACAATTCATTCCATCTTTTTTTTTTTCAATTGTTAAAACTTTTATTAATGCTTATTTTGATCTTAAATGACCCGTTAATTTTTTAGTAAAGACGTGACATGAAAGATAAAATATAACATTCTTCAAAAGTAAGTATTCCAACTAATTTAAATATCTTTAAAACTAAAAAAATTAAAATCAACGAGGTTGATTACCTATTTTGAAAGCACAAAATCACATTCGATCCCGAGAGACTTGTACATGATCTCCAGAAATTACGTGCTACAACTCAAGGTGCTCCTATCTATGATGGGTGCGATTTCACACCACTCATTTATATATCTAGTGTCCAACATCATTAACACAACTCAAAGGCAAGAATAATAAATTATTGAGGAATGCTAAATATAGTCCTCATTTTAAGGACTGCAATATAAATATAATATAAAAAGATTTGAAAATTACAATTATAATCTTTTTAAAATAATGTTATATTTTCTCATTCTCATTTATCAATGTGACTGAAATACAGTTCTCTACTCAAGACTGCAATAAAAAAATTTCTAATTATTTGACCAACCCAAAATTACACACCCAAACTAACATCAAGAGCATCAACCTACAAATTTTGGAGCAACATTACTATCGCTAAATCAGTAAGCTACGTATATGTAGATTTTACTATTTCACTCTTAAACACCAAAAATCCAATAACCATCTAACTGAAACTAAACCATACTCCAGTAGATATAATCCCAAAAATCTGAAAAATCAAAGTGTTTTGGAAAATAAAACTCTTCTTGAGGAGAGACAATGAGGAATAAATGGAAACCTGCAACCTAAAGTGGTGGTGGCCATCTGCACCACTCAGATGACCCTCCTGACATTGCACCACCATATAATGTCAGGTGATTTTAGTAGATCAGGAAATTTAGGATTTCAGTATTTTTTTTATATATAAGTTTTCAGATTGGCTTTCGTTTTGAATAATTTTTTTTTTTATCATTTTTTTTATAATAAATCACATATAATTACATGGTGGTGCCACATCAAGGGACAAGGGGGCTATCTGAGCAGTAAGGTTTTAGTTGTACTCTAATAACAGAACCCTTTTGAACATTTATAGTTACGTTCAAATGTAATTGGTTATATTTGCACGCCCTACAAGAAAAATGAATAATAATAATTTAATATTAGTGATGAAAATGATTATTAGTGATTAAAATAGACTATTAACAACTAAAATAAATTATTAACGATTACTAAAAATACAATAAATAGATAATTTTCTTGTAATGACGTACGTATGTATGCTTGAAGTACTTATGTAATTACGTTTAAAGGCTCACAAACCGTCATACAAAGTATTTTTTGTCATAATATAAATAATAAATATTAAATAGTAAGTCATTACAAAAAAAAAAAAATTGTGACCGGGTTAAGACCTTTGGTGACAGACAATTTTCTTCTTTCACAAATTTTGGTAACTGTTTTCAGATTTTTTTTTTACAGCTAGTACTGTTTCTGTCATTTTAATATTTTAAGGTTTATTGTAAACGATTTCGGAATATATAAAATATAGGTAAACATCATATATCATTTTTAATAAGATGTTTATTAGTATATATTAATTAATATAAAAGCCCCAATTTGAATTGTTGCCTTAAGCCTGCATATATTGAGCCTGCACCCTTAATGGACCTTGAACAAAAAATAAAATAAATTAGTCAGTTAACTGCAACATTCTGGACACGGTGCCTATTTTTTTTTTAATAAAAAAAAATACCTCATATATTTCATTAATCAAAACTAGAATCAGTACAATTTAGATCTTTACAAACTTGTACAGAAATAAAGCCTGGACATTCCTCTAACCAAACTTGTCCAAAGTCTGTAACAATAACCTGTTTCGCTAATTCTAAGTGAGCTACCGCATTCCTACTTCGCCGAGTGTATTGCACTTTCCAAGAACTCTTCAGTTGTAGCGTAGTCTTGACATCCTCAACAATGTGGCCCCCAAATGACAGATCTTCATTCTTGCTATAATTAACTGCATCCACCACCCTTTGAGCACCCCCTTCAAAAATAACTCTGTTGAATCCCAAGTCACTGCAAAGTTCCACAGTGTATCATAATGCCACCGTTTCAGCCAAGGTGGAATCAGAGCCTGGTGGTTTCTTATTACATGCACAAGCCATAACTTCGCCTTTATCATTCCTCAAAACCACCTCTATTCCCATGTAGTTATTATTGAAAGAAGCATCCCAATTTGCCTTGATGAAACCTTCTGGTAGATTGACCCACCCCTGACTTTCACTAACAAAGTCACTAACTTTAGCAGGTCTTGTTCTCGAGAGCTCAATTCCCTCTCCCATAGCAATTGTGTTGACCAAAGAAGTGTGGCTTTTAAATTTACATTCGAATATGAAGGTGTTCCTTCTTAATCATCAGGGCCTCATAATAACAGCCACTAACTCCAATTCATTTTCATTCCATTACAAGAAAAATGGTCAGATATAACCAATTTGATGCATCGAAAAGGGCTTGAGAGTGCAACCTACCTAGACATCTTTAGCATTAACGAAGTCGCCAAATCACATGCGTGGTTGTCTCCTCCTCTTGACCACAAATAGAGCAGTCAACTCTCAATAGCTTTTCTCTTCTGTAGGTTCTTTCTGGTTGCTAGAACATAATTTCCTAGCTTCCATATAAAGTTATGACTACCCCTAGGATCCTAAGACTCCATATTTGCTGCCAGTCCTTTGTAGTCTCCCTCGATGGTCCCCTTTTTTGTGCTATCTTCTTTTTCTATTTCACAAAGTAGGCACATCTAATAGTAAAGACGCCTTTGTTTGAAGGATACTAGATGAGTTTGTCTGTCGAACCAAACATGCTTAGAGAAATCCTGCATATATGGTCTGCTTTTTCCTGGGAGAAAACTTCCCTGATTAAGTCCTCATCCCATATGTGTTCATTCTGGTTGATTAGAGTGCAAACTTTTGGTCTACTATCTAACAATCTGACAAGAGATTGCACTGCATAAGAGATGGGAGAATCTAACTACTTATGGCCCCAAACACATATACTTTTTCTATCCCTCATTTTCCATCTCAACTCCTCTTTTAGTGAATGTAAAGAACCCCAAATGCTCATCCGGATAAGAAAGGGGATTGCGCCCAATTTAGCATCTAACAAATGTTTTAACTTGAAGTACTTTTCTTGAAAATCACTGCAGCAATAAATGTAGGTTTTTGCAAAAAATATCCAAGCTTGTTTTGCAAGTAAAACTAAGTTGAAGCTATCAAGATTGTTGACCCCATACCTCCCATCCTTTTCTGAGTTCCCAACCTTTCCCAGATCTGCTATTGTATTTTCTTCTCACCCTCAGTTGTACCCCACCAAAACTTGGAAAACATTCTGTTAATTTCTAAGCATAGGCACTTAGGGAGCTTAAATATACTCATAGTGTATGTAGGTACTATTTGAAGTACTACCTTGATCATAACTTCTTGACCTACTAGGGATAAGTACATATTTTTTCAATTGCTAATTTCTTGCCAAAGTCTATCTTTGATGGTTTTGAAAGTTTGGTATCTTGATCTCCTTACAACAAATGGGAGACCAAGGTATCTTTCATAACTACCACAAGCCACTAAACCCCATTCTCTCAATATTGAATTTCTGTCCATAGATTTGGTGTTAGAATTGAAAAATACATCAGTGTTATCTTTGTTCAAGAACTGGCTCAAGGCCCTTTCATATACTTTGAGTATGGACATCAACTTCCTCCATTGCTCCTTGCTAACCCTCCAAAACAACACACAATGCAGATGATTGGTCCTTGTTCCTTCTCTAGCCATAGTTACACCGTTTGTAGTTTCACTAGCATTTGAAAATTTTAAAAGGGATCTCAACCCTTCATCACACACAATGAAGAGGTAAGAAAATTGGATCCCTTGCCTAAAATCTTGAGAAGGTATGATTCTTTTTCTTGGTCTGCCATTTAATAATACTGAATAAGACATAGAAGTGACACAGCCATAATCAAAGCCATTCACTTCTCACAAAAACTCAATTGCTTCAGCATAGCCTCAAGGAAACACCACTTAATTCTGTCATAGACCTAAGACATATCGAGGTTAATGGCCATGGTTTCAACTTCACCATTTTGCCTTGTTTTCATTACATGTAAGGCCTTATAAGCTACTATTATATTATCTGTTATTATTCTCCCAAGGATAAATGCACTTTGAGTGGGAGAGATCACCACATCCAATATGCTTTTGAATCTATTTGCTATTGTTTGGAAGCAGTCTTGTACACCACATTGCATAGGCTTATAGGCCTATACTCACTCACTGCCATGGAGTTTTTAAC
Source organism: Platycarya longipes (assembly GCA_036559045.1). Classification (NCBI taxonomy): domain Eukaryota; kingdom Viridiplantae; phylum Streptophyta; class Magnoliopsida; order Fagales; family Juglandaceae; genus Platycarya; species Platycarya longipes. The sequence continues at coordinate 45,996,289 of CM071802.1, forward strand.
TTTAGAAATTAAGACTTTGTAAGTGTGGTTTAGCAAGGGATCCATAGAACCTCCATTCAAAAAAGAAAGGATTGCTTCACAAATAGTATGTGCTACCTTTGGCCAATGATTTTGGAAAAAAAAGGCTCCTAGCCCCTCGGGTCTAGGGAATTTCAGTGTGGCCATTTCTCTACGAGCTACTTCAACATCATCTCAAGTGAAAACTCTAGTTAGTGCCTCATTCATCTCCTTGGCTATCCTTGGTTCCACCAATCTTAAGCACTCCAAGAGGCCCTCCTTAGATGCCTAGTTGTGGAAAACAAATTCTAGAAATAAACATTGAATTCTTCTTCAATCTCTTCTATTTTTGACAGCAGAGTTTCCTGCCTATTACAGACTTGAGTAATATGATTTTTCCTCTTCCTTTGGCTGGCACAAACATGGAAATATTTTGTGTTTCTATCTCCACGCTTGTACCAATTTTCCTTAGCTTTTTTGTCTTCATAACAAATCTTCTTGCTCTAACAAATATTCTAGTTCTTTTTATAGTTTTCTAACTTTAAGAGTATTATGATACCCTTCCTTTTTAAGCCTCAGTTTTTGCATTATTTCCTGAGATCTGATCCTCTTAAGTCCCTTACTCCATTGCTATAAAACAGTAGAATAGCTCCTTATCGACCCATTTAACTTCTCAAAAGGACCCCCTTCACTCCTGTTTATTGCCAACCTTCCTTCAAAACTTTCTCACAATCTAGTTCGGTGGCCCACCATACTTCATACTTAAATTTTTTCCTTGAGAATTTCGTTTTGACAGATTAAGAGCAAGTTAGTAGCAAAGGTCTGTGACTAGAAGACCTTGTGCGCCTCTAAAGTCTCCACACATATTTCCTGTTGGGACTCAATTCAATGTTGGTTTGCAACCCCTCTATCTAGACTATCTTTGGTAGGTTTCATCTCCACGCCTATTGCTCCAAGTAAATTTACCCATTTTCGTCCTAAGATCAGAAAGACCACCTCTCTCTAAGGCATTCTTGAAATTATGCATCAAACTTTCTCCTCTTGATTTGCCCCTTGTTTTTCATTATTTGTAAGGATCTTATTAAAATTGCCTAGGACACACCAACTATTGCTGTCTTCAGGTTTCAAAGCTGAGAGCAATTGCCAACGTGGTGCCTACCTTAGCATCCATCAACTTATAATTAGCTCTAGTTGACTTTTATTTTGAATAAGTTTTTAATATAGTTTTGGACAAATACAAACTCATCTCCCCTGTTTAATTATACGGCTTTTATTCATTAATAAACATTTTTAAAATCGGCAACATTTATGGATCAAGGGGCTGTTCCTAGTCCTACTACTATTCAAACTAATTGTAAATAAACTCATGAATAAACCTTTCATATTATTTGACTTTTTAAGTTTTTATGCCATCCAAACTACGCGTTTTAAGAAAATTTTCTCAGATTTGTTCAAAGTCAAAATCTAAAAGTCAATTATCAGTATATTCAACCTTGATCAAGAGCTGACTTTGATCATAGCAAAAATATAATTTTTTTTTAATTAATAATCTTATTATAATTAATATAGTAAGACAAGATCACATGGATGTATCCTCCAATCCTTATACTTCCGTGTTTGTTGACTTTTTAGAGTGGTAAACATCCTCCTTATATTTTGTATTGTAATTTTAACTGATACTCTAGTATTTGTATTAGATTTTAGTTTTATTAATATAAATATCATTTGTTCAAGAAAAAAAATAAGACAAGATAAGAGAAAATTTGAGTAAGAGCGCTCCCAATGGAATAGTTCAAATGAAACTTAATGTAAAATAAATGAAAAAAGTATCAAAATCATACTCTTATGAAATAGGTAAAAAAAAGTAGCTAAAATGAAATTGTTACAATAATGATGGGTGAACTCATTACATATAGCATAAATACTGTTCACCGCTAAAAAATATTTGATAATGATTAAATTAACATTTGGTAGGGATAAAATCAAATTAAAGATTTGATAATGATCTAATTATTATAACAAAAGATTTGATCTAGATACTTATCCAATCATTTTTTTTTTAATTTTTGGTAAATTAAATGCAAACCATATATAAGTAAATAAGAAAAACACACACACACACACACACACACACACACATATATATATCTGAAAATGAAATAGGATAAATCATTTTATAATTATAAAAATAAAATATATTGATTAAAAATAAATATCTAAATAAAATCTTTCAGTTAAGGTAATAAACAAATCAAATTTAATCAAATATTTTATTTGATTTTCTCTCTAACCATCAACAATTTAAAGACAAGAGTAGAACAACAATCTAAACAAATGATATAAATAATCATTTATCTCGAAATTTTCAGGAATGCGTACCCTTATTATATGTATTTAATATATATATATATATATATATATATATAATTGATCATAAATTATAATTGGTCATGCACATTCAGTAGTTTAAAATAAACTTAAATGGAATGTATTTTGCTGGCCGTAATTACTAATTAACACAGGTCCGGCACCACCTTATTAACCAGCAATAGAATTAATAATATATATATATATATATATATATATAACACAGAACAACTTGTCCGCCAACTGCGCCGTCAATTTTCAACCGGAAAAAGCGCACAAGCTAACAAATGGTAGCGTCCAAATTCTTCTTTCCGCTAAACCCTAAGATTTTAACACCCCATGAAATATATATATATATATTTGCATGTCAACGGTCAGGATTGCTGGCGATCATAGCCTTGTAACTTGTTTATATATATATGTCAGCCTCGACCTCAAAATTTCTCTTAATTCCCACAAACAAACGTACAGTTTCATATAGAAAGTAGTAGGTTTTTCCTGATTTTGGGTCCAAGAATTTTAAACTATGAGCCCTGCAAAGTTAAATGGCGATGATCTTCAGGAAATTTCGAGGAGGGAAATCAATGGCGTTCGTCCTTCTCCTTTGAAGATCCAGAAGGGCTCCCGTTTCATTCACAAGCAGTCGTCTTCAACGTCCATCTCTTCGGTTCCCGAAGTTAATGTTCCGGCCAGGCAGCAGCAGCAGCAGAAGCAATCCCGGCCGCCGGTGATTATATACACCCAGTCTCCAAAGATCATCCACACGCATGCAAAGGATTTCAAGGCTCTCGTTCAGAAGCTCACCGGCATGCCGTCGCCGTCAAGTAGCAATAATAATCACGAAACAGATACTGCAGTACCGGTACCGACGTCGGATCGTCAACTCCATAAGAGCAGCGCCGGCGAGAGTGCTTTTTCTGTAAAAGGAAATCATAATCGTAATGTTAACGTTAAGCCTTCGAGCAATGATGATAATGATTCATCTTCGGTTCTAACTGATGAGATTTCCAGTGGTGGATATGGTGTTGATTTCAAGGCAAGTTCGTTCTCTATTTCTTCAGGAAATGAAAGCCAATCTCACCCACATTTTGCTGATATCCCTTTGTTTACCCCGAATGACACCGATTTCTCCGGCTGGCCGTCTCTGCCGGTTTCTCAATATCTTGATTTGGCAAACATGTCGCCGTCTGTTTTCAAGTTTATGTAGAGATTTGCAGAATATTTAGATTGTTTAGTGTTGGTTGGTCCGGCGAAGCTGGGTTTTGAGGGGATTTTTCAGTTTGTTCATAAGTTTATCTTTTAGGAGTGGATTTAATTTCTTTTGTTTCCTTTTGATCAGTTAGACTAAAAGTAACAACTGTTGAATGTGAACTTCTGGAATTAATAATTAGTAGAATCTTTTGTAATGGGAAGATTGATCTCTGTCTCTTCTCTTCGGATTTGAATGGCATTGGTTTCCTATAAATAACAGCAGTACTTCTTTTGAAGATGCAGCAGGAATCAGGATTTCAATATCCCTATTCGCTTTCTAGCTAGAAATAAAAGTATAATGTTTAGCCACTCATGAATTAAGATGATATCATAAACATATAGTAGGAAACAATAACTTAATACTGGACCATAACTGGTCCTCTTCTGTGAAACAGGGTGAGGTTTTTTCTCTCTAGGAAGAGGCTTGTATCTTAGGCTAATACTTTTCTCTGGTTTGAAGAGGGAAATGGAGGAAGACCTAGTGAAATTGTGGGAAGCCCTTAGTCTTACTGAAAAAGCAAGAGGAGAGGTAGTTCTCTCCTTAACCTTGACTACAAAGATGGTGCAACAGGGCAAGCATTGCTTGTTAGCAATCATAATTGTCGAAAAATCTGTGAACAAAAAGGCATTTCAAATGACCATGTTGAAGGTCTGGAAGAGCAAGAGTTGGATGCAGTTTCTGAGGTGGGGAACAACTAGTATTTGATAGAATTCCACTTAAAAAGTGACCGTGAGATGGTATTGCAGGAAAGACCATGGTCATTCAACAGGTGGTTGGTTTGCCTCCATTAGTTTGATGGCAAGAAGACAGTAAAAGAAATCCCCTTATCCACTGAGGAGTTTTGGGTGCAAGCACACGACACACCTTTTGCAAGCATGAACGTGAACGTTCGCAAATAGATAGGAGATAGCATTGGGAAATGTCTAGCAATGCAATCTGATAAGAAAGGCATTTGTTAGGGCCAATTTATTTGCATGAAAGTGGAAATAGACATTACAAAGTCTATCCAAAGAGGTCTGTTTCTAACCATAGATGGAAAAAAATCGTGGATCTCTCTCAAGTATGAGTGTCTCCCTAACCTATGCTTTAAGTGTGGTTGTATTAAGCATAACGTGCAAGGTTGATCGGCTGACGACACTGCAACAAACAATAACAAGTCTCAATATGGTGCGTGGTTAAGAGCACCAGCAGCTAGGAAATCTAAGTTTGAGAAGAAGAAATATGGGATAGAGACTAGCAAGCATGCACCTGATGAGCACTCATGGAAGAAGGAGCAAGAGGTTAGGGATGACACTTCTTTTGAGAGGACTAAAACCTCACCAAACCTGCAAGCTCCAATTCTGATAGATGGAAACAACCTAGGGGCTCGAGAAGAAAACAAGCCACCACTTTCCACACCAACCACTACAAAGTGTACTAAGTTCCCAGTTAAGAAAACTAAGAGGACACCAATGTAGAATATCACGACAAACCATGTCAACATTTCTGCAGCTGGCCTGCGGCATGGCATTGCCAAGTCAGAATCCCCCATAAGTGAGCTGTGTTATAATCATCCTCCCCTCCCCCCACAACATACAATGGATCACCTTGGAAACAATAGTGAACTGAAGGCCCAAGCCTCCTCCCTAGCCTAGTTTGTCTCAGACCAAAGCAAGTGTTACAAGACCTCAAAAAGAAAGTAACTTGGAAAAGGAAGGCCCGTGACAAGATTTTTGTTGCCTTACTAGTTGAGGAAAACAACAACAAAGAAAACAAGCATACATGTTCTAAGAGAGGCTTGGACCAAACAGTGTTAGACATTATCACCCCTGGTGGCAAAAAACACAAGCAGGGAGAAGTAGCAGCCAAATTTCAGCACAATGAAGAGATGGTGGAGGCTAGTTTCCAGCCCCACCAAAAATCATGAGTTGCACGAGTTGGAACTGTCGAGAGTTTGGGAACCCTTGGACAGTTAATAATTTGCACTTTTCAGTGCAATCTAAGTCCCCACCTTTATTTTCTTAATGGAAACAAAAAGCAAGTGAATCAAAGTTGAAGTTGTGAAGAGGTTTCTAAAGTATGATCACAGTTTTGTTGTAGATCCACAAGGCTTGAGAAGAGGTTTAGCCTTGCTATGGAAGGATGGAACTGATGCTAAGGTGCATACTTACACCAAGTCCCACATTTCACTACAAGTTAGAGGAGAGAAAGAGGAGGATCGATGGACAATCACTGGTTTCTATGGCAACCCTGTCACAGACTCCAGGATGGAAAGTTGGTCCCTTTTGCAAGCTCTCATCCCAATTATCCCCCAAGGATGGCTATGTGTGGGTGATTTTAATGAATTACTCCATCAAAATGAGAAGAAAGGAGGACCAGCCAGCTGGATGGCTTCCAAGTGGCCTTTGACAGATGTGGGTTATATGATATGGGCTATGTGGGCAATAAATTTACATAGAACAATGGCAAAAAAGGTCCAGCTATTACAAAGGAAAGATTGGACAAGGCATTATGTAATGGGATATGGTTAGACAAGAATACAGATGCCAGAATTCACATCCTTCCTTATCTTAGTTCTAATCATAGCCCTTTATGGATTACTTTTGACCAGTTACCTAATCCAAAACACTCTAGCACTAAACCATTCAGATTTGAGACAAGGTGGACTATACAATCCCAGGACTTCAAAATTGTCAACACCAGTTAACTCAGTGGAGCAGACTTACCTTTGGTAATGCAAAGAAGATCCCCTAAGAGAATATGAAAACTCTGGCACAACTGCAAAAAAGAGACTCAAGAGACCTAAGAGAGCATATACATAATCTACAAAGAGAGATAAACACCCTATTAGAAACAGAGAACATCAAGTGGAAACAGAGGGCTAAGAAAAAAAGGCTAAAAAAGGGTGATAGGAATACTAAATTTTTCCACCAAGCTGCAACTCAAAGAAGGAAGACCAACCTTATAAAAAAATAGGTAATGCTACATACAGTCATAGAATTGTAAATGGCGTGCAATTGCTTTAACTTTTTTAACAGTGGACCCTACTTTTTTCTAAAGCGACTGCACGCCGTTTGCAATTCCACAACTGCATATATCATTTCTCTAAAAAAATTAGTCAACAATTAGGGGCAAGTAACCACATCAAAAGAGGAGATCAATGGACTTTTCCAAGATTATTTCCAAGAGATCTTCGCTACCTCTCACCCTAGTTTAGAATCTGAGTGCATATCCTCCATGGAAACTTGAGTGACTGCTCAACAAAATGTGATGTTGACCACACCATACAACAACAGACAAGAAGTGGAAGATGCCCTTTTTCTAGACTATAGTTAGAGACCAAGTCAGTGGAGCTATGTTGAATATTCTCAATTTTGGAGGCAACATGGCGGACATCAATCATACCTTCATTGCTCTCATACCAAAGAAGAATGAATCTATAAGGGTAACTGAGTTTAGACCTATCTTTCTATGTAATGTAATTTATAAGCTTGTCTAAAAAATGAGAGCTAATAGATTAAAGAAAGTGTTGCCCTGTATTATATTTCAATCCCAGTTTGCCTTTATACCTTCTCAGCTAATCTCCGATAATATAGTTGTGGCTTTTAAGGCACTACACACCATGAAATGTAAGATAACAGGTCAAGGAGATTACATGGCTCTCAAACTCGACATGAGTAAGGTGTATGATTGAGTAGAATGGGGGTTTCTCTGAGCTATCCCATACCAGATGAGTTTCTGCAGGCATTGGGTGGAATTGGTGATGACCTGCATAGAATTAGTGAAGTATTCCATTTTAGTTAATGGTGAAACCCAACCCCAATTCTCTCCAACTCGAGGAATATGGTAGGATGATCCCCTATCACCCTACATATTCATAATATGTGTAGAGGCCCTTAGCATTTTAATAAGCAAAGATGAGAACAACAATATGATCAATGGAATTCCAGTGGCCAGAAGACAATTGAGAATTTTTTACCTATTCTTTACGGATGATAGCCTTTTATTTTGCAAGGCTAATGTAGAATAATGGGCCAGGATGATAGGATTGCTAAGATGCTATAAAATGGCCTCAAGACAAAGGTTGAATGTGGGAAAAACAACCATTATCTTTAGCAAAAACACCACCAGAATCACCTAAGACTACATTCTCTCCATTGTTAAGGTGAGGACAGCAATGCCATATGAGAGATACTTGGGATTACCCTTAGTGGTAGGTCGAAACAAGTTTAAAACATTCAAAACTATCCTAGAAAACATTAAGCAGAAGCTCAATAGCAGGTCCATCAGGCCATTATCCCACGCAGGAAAAGAAATCTATCTCAAATTGGTGGTGCAAGCCCTCCCCACATATACAATGAGTGTGTTCAAGTTGCCCTTAACCCTACTACAATCAATCAATAGTGCTTTGGCCAATTACTAGTGGGGATAGTAGGATAAAGGGAACAAGATCCACTGGCTTTTATGGAAAAGAATGTGGGCAGTCAAAAGCAAATGGAGCTTTGGGTTTTAGGGACTTTGAGATATTCAATAGAGCTTTACTGTCCAAACAATATTGGAGAATTCTCCAGGATCCAAACTCCCTGGTAGCAAGAGTTCTAAGAGCAAAATACTTCCTTAAGTCCACCTTCCTGGCAGCAAAGATAGGTTCCAAGCCCTCCTATATTTGAAGGAGTCTCCTGGCAATGAGACAAGTAGTAGAGTCTGGGTCCTACTGAAGGATTGAGACAAGGGAGAAGACTCAAATATGGAAAGACAAATGGATTCTCAAGCTAATTCCATCCAAACCTCTCAGTCAATGAAAGAATCCGGCAGAGGATGCACTTGTTTTTTACCTAATTCACATAAACACTGAAGCATGGAAACAAGATCTAGTAACCAAAACTTTTGATAAAGAGGAAGCATTATTGATTTTGAAAACCCACATTAGCACCCTAAGCTCAGAGGATAGGCTAATTTGGCATGGCACTAAAGGAGGAACCTTCACTGTCAAGAATGCCTATCATTTGGAGAAAACCACAGAGATGATTACCAAGGGTCAAGCTTCATCAAGCACTAAGCTCAGACAGGTGTGGAATCAAATATGCCAGCTAAAAGTATCTCCAATTGAGAGAGTTTTTATGTGGTGTGCATGTCAAGAAGCTTTGCTAACAAAAGCTAGTCTCTACAAAAAAAAAAGGTAGTTGAAGACCCTTTATGTCCAATTTGTGGAAGGGAGGAAAAGACAGCATCACATGCCTTGTGGACATGTGGGGAAGCCAGGGATGCTTGGGGACAATGCTAAAAAAGGCTCTAGAAATGCACCATATCCCACACCCCCCATGCCATGTTTGCTAGAAGTATTACTCAAGATCCTCAATGCTGAAGAACTCGAAGAGTTTGCAATCGTGGCAAGGAATCTATAGCTTAGAAGGAACTCCTTTATCTTCAACTCAGATTCTTGGCCACCCTTAGTCATTCTCCAAGAAACCAGGGACAAGATAAAATGGATGGCAAAGGAGAACCACAGCTCACAATAGGAAAACAGGAATTACAAACTATGTAATCCTATAGCTGTCTGGAGTCTACCACCACAAGATTGGTTTAAAGTAAATTGGGATGGTGCTATCAACAAAATCCAAGGCACAATTGACATTGGAATAGTAGCTAGGGACACCAAGAAAAAGTCATTGCAACTCTGAGGCAAAACAAGACCCTTTTCTCTAATCCCCTGCTAGCTAAATCCTATGGTGCCTTAGTAGCTATCCAGTTTGCATGGGATTTGGGGCTGCCACAAATAGTACTAGAAAGAGACTCATTGCAAGTCATACAAGCCTTGGAAGCTAAAATCGAGGCATGGTGTAGTTCCAGTATGTTCATTTGTGAAGCAAAACTAGGTCTAACTAATTTTACAAAATGGGTTGTTTCTCATGTTAGGAGAAATAGTAATATTATAGCTCACTCCCTAGCAAAAAGTGCTCTTACCATTTCAGACTATATTGTTACTATAGAGGAATATCCTCATTGTATCTCTAATTCAATGGAATGAAATGGCCTAAGGGTCTCCCTTAAAAAAAATACTAGACCATAATTCTGACCCAAAAGCTATGCAGTTTCTTCTGCACACTCTGATTTGTAGTGTCATTCAGAGCTTCTTCTCTCCTGCTCTTATCTTTAGAGCTTGCCTTACTTCTGCATTTTTCAGACCACTTATTTTGATATATTGCTTCAATTTAGGCCATGTTTAAATACATAAACAGTTTCACATCATCTCATTATTATAATTTTTTTTTTATATTTTTATATAAAATATAATAAACAACTCAAGTTTTTTAAATTACAAAACAATAATAATAATAATAACTAATTTTCTAACAATATTTCATTCAACTTATAACTTTTATCTAAAGCCATTTTATCTTATCTCACTATCTAAACGAAACCTTAAGGTTATATCTCTCATCTGCATTTCATCCCTCTCATAAATCTCTCCACTTTCAAAAGTCCTTGTGCAACCTTCTCATTTGGTAAATACAGACTACATCTCACCTTTCACTTCATCTTCTTTAAATGGACAACACCTCACAACTGATATATATATATATATATATATATATATATGTTAAGGAAAACACCCTCATGACAACTTAAACTTTAAAGACAATTGGTGGTTTAACATAGTAATAAAGTAGAACTCAATGGGTTACTTCACTCCATTAATTAAAGTTAATATTCTTCCCAATGCATGCGTTTTTCACTAGGCAGCTTCTCAATTGAAACATGATAGGCACACGTTCATTTGAATAATCACTAATTGAGAACATAGGTCAAAAGCCCTCAGTCAAAGTCCTTGGATTATCCGAGGCTATCAATCCCAATATGCCTTATATATATACACCGGATCAACTTCTCCCATGCCCCTCTTTTGCTTTATTTTGTAGACTCACACGCCAGATGGCCGTTTATCTAATTCCATAGCAGAATCATTAGCAAAAATAATGGGAATTCTGGCACAAATTGATTTTGCATTTATCCTAGCTAGGAGTCATGAGTACAAAGGCCTAGCTATTATCCTAGCTAGGAGATTGAATATTTAAAATTCATGAGTCATGGAGCATCTACATGATGAATTAAGATAATGGGTGAAGTAGTTATTTAGCATCTCCCCAAACTCATTACAACAAATAAGATTTTTTACTGCGTTTTATTTAGCTGAGAGTTAAATTTTGTCACAAATAGTAGCATTTGCTGCAGTTTCTCGCCGCAAATAGTAGCATTTGCTGCGAGAAATTAGGCTTATTGTCACGCCCAAATAGCCGTGGTTAACCCGCGATCTTAAAAACGCTGCAAATGACTTTTTGCCGTGATTTTGAAGCTTTTATGACGATTTTGAAGCTTTTTACGGCGATTTTAAAATTTTTTTCAGCGACTTATGAAATGCCGCAAAAAGTCTTATATGTTGTAGTGACTATTTGTTAATATTCGTATATCTAAGCCTTATCCATTATTAATGTATCTATTATGAGGACAATAAGTATTGAAATGTGTGTAAAATAGCTCAAAAAATCTATAAATACATCTCAATTTCAATTACAAAACTAAATAGAGTATATATGTGGCATTATTTTGTGCCCATCATATCATGATTCAACTAGAATATACACTCATAAAATGCATAGGTAAAAAGTGTTGCATGACATTGCTTTTGCTTAGTGCACGTAGATATGATCAAATACAGCTTAATAGCAAAAGGGCATTGTATGACTAGGGATATAGACGGGGTCCTTTTTCACAACAAAGCAAACATGTGGAAGGTAAAGTTAGAAATCTTTTCGAAAGTATACATATGATATATCGTATAATTCATTATTGACCATGTTACAAAACTCCATTTTGGTTCAGCATTAATGATCAATAATTTCCAATATGTAGGCATATTCCCACAATATTTATCATGAAATATCATCGCCTAGCTATCATGCAAGTGTACGTTAAGAAAATATTTTTTAGGGCTTCATGACCTTATTAACATATAATATATACACTATTTTGAGGCTCGATCCTATAGAAACTTGCAACTCAAAAGGGTAAAGTAAGGCAAATGTTTGCAATGAAATTACCATAGATACATTTGCAAAGCTAGCCCGAAAATTGCTTTATTTCTATAATATATATGTGTGTGTGTGTGTGTGTGTGTGTGTGTACACACACACTACTAGCTAGAGATAGGGAGAGGAGGGTCATAAGACCTCCTCAAAGGTAAGGAGAAGCTGACTTGACAGCTTTTGCTCTTTCTATTGCTGAGACAGAAATTGAGGTGGAGCTTAGGACTTTTAGAGAGGCCATGGATAGTAAAAAGGCCAATAAATAGATTCTTGCAATGTAAGAAGAAATGGAGTCTCTAAATAAAAATAAGACATGGGTATTGGTATCTAGACCTAAGAATCAGAAACTTGTAGGATCCAAGTGGATCTTTAAGAAAAAGTAAGGTATCCCTGGAGCTGAACCACCTAGGTATAAAGTTAGGTTAGTGGCAAAGGAATTCACACAAAGGGAAGGGTGGATTACAATGAGATATTTTTCCCTATTGTAAAGCATATCTCAATCAGATTTTTATTATCTTTTGTTGCTATACATGACTTGCATTTTGAACAACTTAATGTTAAAACAGCTTTTTGGCATAGAAACTTAGAATAAACTATTTACATGCAACCCCCTGAAGGCTTTGATACACAAATGGATAATAATCATGTATGTTTGTTAAAGAAATCGCTATATGAACTAAAACAATCACCTGGGCAGTGGTATAAAAGATTTGATTCATACATGATTCAAAGTAGTTTCTGTAGGAGCAATTATGATAACTGTGTTTATTATAAGCAATGTGATAATTGTCATATATACTTGTTATTATATGTTGATGACATGTTAGTTGCTTGTATAGACATGAATCTGTCAAATTAAGTTAAATGCATGCTTAAATCTGAATTTGAAATGAAAGAATTAGGTCCTACCAAAAGAATATTAGGCATGGAGATAACTAGAGAAATGGATAAAAACCTTCTTTACTTATTTCAGAAGTCTTACATTTCAAAGGTTTTAAATAGATTTGGAATGAGTCATGTCAAGCCTATTTCTATTCCTGTTGCACAACACATAAAATTGTCAAATAAACAGTGTCCAGAAACTGAGTCTGAGTCCATGTTTATGGATAAAATACCTTATGCTAGTATGGTTGGGGGTATAATGTATGTTATGGTATGCACTAGACCTGACTTATCTTATGCTGTAAGTTTAGTAAGTAGGTTTATGGGGAAACCTCACTGGCATACTCTAAAACAATTTTTTCAATACTTAAATGGTTCAAAACATTTAGGATTAATTTTTTGAAAAAACTGTGCATGGTGACTTAAGGTTAAAAGGTTACATTAATTCTGACTATGCTGGAAATCTAGATACCAGAAAATCACTATCTGGTATGGTCTTTACATTTTTAGGAGGCACTGTTAGCTGGAAATCTCATATGCAATCTATGGTAGCCTTGTCTACCACAGAGGCTGAATACATAGCCTTAACAGAAGCTTTTCAGGAGGCTATCTGGTTAAGAAAGCTGAGTCAAGAGTTAGAGATGTATAGTGGGGCTGTCACAATTTACTGTCATAACCAAAGCACTATCCATTTATCTAAAAATCATGTTTATCATGAAAGGTCCAAACATATTGACTTTAGGCTACACTTTGTGAGAGATATTATTTCAGCTGGTGAAATTAAAGTTAAGAAAATTTCAACAAAGGATAATCCCTTTGATATGTTTACTAAGTCAATGCCTAAGATTAAGTTTGAACATTATTTGAACTTAATTAACCTAGGAATCCAAACAATGAAATAAATTTATCTCCACCTTTCTGGGCTCTCACTGACAGCACGATAGCAATTCCTTGGTCTCAGTCCATTCAATCCATTTAGTCAAGCCAGTCGCAAACCGGTCTGTCTGTCAATCGGAAGAAAGCTCTAGTTCAAATAGGTTACCCACGAAGGAAGACGGGCAAATGGTTGAAAGCTAGTACAATACCAATACCAATACTTTGATTCGACTAGTAGCGAATGTGCCAATTGGTATCATCGAATAGCTGTCCAAGGGTTCATTGGCATGGCCGGGGTGTAGGTGGGTTTGTTAGTACCCATTAGGGGGAATAAGCAGGAACTGTCTTTCAGGGAGAAGGTGCTAGATGCAAGGGTTACAAGTTTGCCAAGGTGGAGAATTGTTGATGTGTCAAGCTTGTGACATGTGGCAGAAGGAACAACCAATGATGCAGCTTATATGGGACATTGATCGTGCGGCTGTGATGCTTTGTAGATGACCGGCTTCTTTAGGGTTTTCCTTAAAGGGTATTTATGTAATTATGTTAGTCTATATAAATACTTAACGATGTTACAGTGCGGAAGGATTATTCATTCTACCACTTATGAAATCAGAGAGAGTGAGAGAGAGGCTGAGACCAAGCGATTAGGGTTAGGGTTTAGCTTTTGTTCTTGGGCTGATTTCTGAGGTATTTATGTGAGTAAGCTCTAAAGTTGTACTTTGTTACTCTTTATTCTTGATCAATAAGATGATTCTCCTGTTCCTACTGTGGACGTAAGCCATTAGGGCTGAACCACGTTAAAGATTGTATCGATCTGTTTTCTTGTCTTAGATCTTGATATTTCTTTGTTATCTTGCTTTATTATTTTTCTGTGTTGTTTTTTCAAATCAAGTTTGGCCAAGTTTTTCGAAACCCTAAGAAAGTTATATTGAAATCTCAACATTTGCAAAAGAAATTATTTTAAGATAATACAACATATATATACATATATATTATAATTAACATTCTTAGTTAATTTTGTAGCTCTCAAGTTCTATAAATGTACATAATAGAACAATTTTAACTGTCTATCATCACGCCGACGAATTCAAGGTCATTCTGGCCTCTTGCCGATGAATGGTAATTAATAACTTATAGAAATTTACTAATTTTTATTATATTCTTTTATTTAAGTACTAACATTATTTTTTAAAATTACTATTATGGTTTTGTTAAAAACGTGATAATTCTATAAAATTCTAACTCATTCTTGTCTATGCTGACACTCACACTGATGAGCATAGTGAGTGGAATGATCCAGTCACTAAATATAATTATCTAAGTAATGTTATTTTCTATAAATGAATTAAGCAAAATGTGAATAAATATTATATTTGATTTCTATTTCTTTTAATATGTTACTTATTATTTGTTTTCTTTTTAATTGCAAGAAAAAATGATTGAGATGCAATTAGACTTAATTAGATTATAAGGAATCATTTTCTAGTGACATTGACATATTACGCAAGTACTTGGGATCAAGTTTGATTTGGTAAGAGGTTAGGGATATTCTTTTAAGCATGTCGGTTCATCCTCCATAACCTCAATTTTAGAAGTTAATAATCTTACCAAAGATTTAGATACAACACGTCAAGAAATCAAGTAGATAAAGTCGAGACAGTAGGAGTTGAAATCTCTCTTATCGCGATAGTCTGGTTTAAAAATGCATTTATAGAAGCGACTAAGAGACCAAGAGGAAAAAATATGCATTGAAGTCCAAGAACAAATATAGTGGGAGATTTTGGTTTAGATAAAACGTGTTATATCGGTGCAGCAAGATGAAGAAATAAGTTTTATCATTATCATTGTTCAAAACTTTAACTCCTAATTTTGAAACTTTATAAGACATTATTAGTTGTTAAAGTTATGGTATAATATGATACAATTCGTGTACTTTTTAATTTTATGAAATCAATAATTCTGATCAGCACGTTCGGACGTATATCACAAACATTATTCAAACATTGCTTCACATTCGAACCAATGTTCGAATATAATGCCATCAAATTTCAACAAAACATTCTAACGTAATTCACTCCGTTGGAACGTATTCACCCACAAATGATCTAAACATTCAAATGATTAAAATGTAAATGTTTGAACAACAACCCAACATCCAAACGTTAAATACTTTATGTTTGAACGCTTCATCGCTAACATCGAATTACGACATTCAAACGTTTCCAAGCAAACGTTTAAATGTAACTACATTTGAATGTAAATATTAAATGTACAAAACAAAAAAAGGAACATCAAATTTTGATAGTTTTGAATGTTAATCGGTTAGTTTAACATTTGAACATTAATTTGAACGTCGTTTTCTATGAAGAATTTCAACCGTTATAAAAAATTGTACGTTCAAATGTTACATCTCACTGAAGACTTCCAACTGTCATTAAAAAAATATTATGACAGTTTAACAATAAATCGTTGTAAATTAGTTTCCGTTATGTCTTTTAGGTGACAATCTTGTGATAGTCTCAAATCGTCACCAAAAAGTATTGGTGACAATTTACTAATTTTTTGTTACGATTTTATTCATCACAAAAAGCAAAATTTGTTATAGTATAGATTGCATCATATTAACATATGTTTTAAAATTCGAGATTTAAAACTAGACATTATGATGTAAGTTATGATCAACAAGAAATGCGTTTTTTATGACAAATAATGAAAGATTTTATAAAGTCATGACGTCATAATTTATTATCATAACTTAGGCGTGACCATATAACTTTTGACTTGTTCAATATTCTAAAAGAAATAGATTGGATCATTTTCTCTAACATCTCTTTATCTCAAAATTTAAAAGAAAATGATATTTTGAGTTCATGTTTTCAAAATAAAAATTGCTATTTTATAACAATGAATTTGAAATTTTCGATATATCTTGAGTACTTTGAGACACAAATTGAGATGGTCTTGCGTTCAACCCAAAGAATTATGGAAGAAGATAAGTGTGATTGAAGAGTAAAGAGAATAGTAGTAGAGAGAGATAAGAAGGAATTATAGAGAGAGAGAGACTAGAGAGATGAGAGAGTTAGGGAATATGTATATCATAATTGGCCTCAATCCCTATTGATAGTTTCTGTTTAGAGATAGAGGGAAATGAGATTTGCATAATGCTATGTGTTGATTTCATATTCATCTTTACAAAATATATAGATGTACAAAGAACTAAGTACGGAAATTTACATAAAAGGAAAGTAGACTAATGTAATTGATTGTTAAAATTAAGTAATTCCTGATTTTGTGCAATCTAAAAAAATTGGGAAGATTTGATTCTGTCAATACTCCCCCTCAAGTTGGCGCATGGAGATCTGTAATGCCCAACTTGCGTGAGAAATGATGGAAAAGTTTCTGGCCTAAAATTTTGGTGAAGATGTCTGCAATTTACTCATGTGAAGAAGTGTGAATTGCTTTGAAAAGACCAGAGCGAATTTTATCGCGAATGATGTGGCAATCGATCTCAATGTGTTTAGTACGTTCATGAAACACATGATTATGTGCAATATGGAGTGTAGACTGATTGTTAAAGCAGGGATTGAAAGGCTCGGGATAAGGAACGCCAAGATCAATGAGGAGTTGCTTTAGCCAAGTGAGCTCACAGGTAGTGACAGCCATAGCACGGTATTTAACTTCACCAGAAGAGAGAGCAACAGTAGTCTGTTTTTTTGTATGCCATGAGATTGGACTGGTGCCTAACTGAATGAAGTAGCCTGTGGTGGAATGATGTGTGTGAGGCAGCTGGCCTAATCAGAATCGGTATAAGCTGTAATCTGTGTGGTACTAGAAGAAGAGAACAAAAATGCCTTGGCCGGGACTCCCTTTGATGTAACGGAGAACACGTGTAGCAGCAATCATATGAGGAATATGAGGAGTATGCATGAACTAGTTGAGAATGTTGACAGTATAAACAATGTCGGGTCGAGTAATGGTCAAATAGACGAGACGACGATAAATGCTAGGATCAGGAAGTAGAGAACCATCTTGATTGGTGAGCTTCAAATGTTGTTCCATTGGAAAAGAGGCGGTTTGAGCACCAAGTTGGCCACTATCAGAGAGTATGTCAAGAGCATATTTTTGTTGATTGAGGAAAATACCTGCAGGAGAACGTGCAACTTTGAGGCCAAGAAAAAATTTTAGAGAACCAAGATCCTTGGTTTTGAAATGAGTAGAGAGAAGTTTCTTGAAAAATTCAATCTAAGGAAGAGCATTGTCAGAAACTAAGATGTCGTCAACATATACAAGAACAATAATGATGATGGTGTGAGTGACAAGAGTGAATAAGGAGTGATCTGCCCGAGATTGACGAAAACCTGTATCAAGAAGCACAATAGTTAGTTTAAAAAACCAGTTGCAAGAGGTTTGCTTGAGGCCATATAGGGACTTTCTGAGTCGACAAAGATGGGTCTCCCCTAAGTGCAATAACCGGGTGGTGGAGTCATGTAGATTTCTTCATCAAGATCACCGTGTAGAAAGCATTGTTGATGTCAAGCTGATGAATGATCCAATTTTTTTGTAGCAGCGACTGCCAGTAAGCAGTAGACAATGGTCATTTTGGCGACTGGAGAAAAAGTTTCATGATAATCAAGGCTTTCAACTTGAGTGTAGCCCTTGGCAACCAACCGGGCTTTGAGTTTGGTTTTAAAAACTTATTTACATCCAATGGGTTTCTTACCAAATGGAAGAGGCTTGAGGGGTCCTCAGGTGGAGTTATCTTCTAGGACATGGATCTCAAGAGACATTGCCTCGCGCCAATGAGAGTGGCAGATAGCATCAGAATAGCAAGAAAGGTCAATACAGGAGGTGAGAGCATGTAAATAAGTAATATGTGAAGGAGAAAAACGAGAATATGAAAAAAAAGTAGATAAAGGATAAGCAGTACCTGAAGCCATTGTAGCAGGTGAAGATGTCATGGGCTCTGTATGTAAGGTGGAGCATATGTAGTCGTAGAGGTAGGCAGGCCGTGTAGTAGCGCGGTGAGGATGAGAGACGGGTGTAGGTGAGGGTAAGGAGGGTGGAAGTTCAGGAGAGTTAGAGGGTGGAGAGGTAGATAAGACAGGTTCAGGGACGGGAAGAGGAATAATTGGAAGAGGGGAGGAAGAGGTGTCTGGGAGATCCTGAAAAGAGAATTGTTGTTCATGGAAGGTGACATCACGAGAATAGAAATAGATTGTGTATCAAGATTGTAGAGTTTATATGCTTTATAAGTGTTGGGATAGCCAAGAAAGATACATTTAGTAGCACGAGGAGAAAATTTATTACGGTGAGTACGAAAAGTTTGTGCATAACAGAGGCACCCAAATACACAAAGACGATCGTAGTTGGGTGCTTTATTAAAAAGAATTTCAAAATTTGATTTATTGTTGAGAGTGTGACTGAGAGTGTGGTTAATGAGATATGCTGCTGTGAGAACACAATCACCCTAAAAATGGAGTGGTAAGTGTGCTTGAAAACGAAGATTGCAGACAACATTTAGAAGGTGCCAGTATTTTCGCTCTGCAACACCATTTTGTTAAGGAGTTTCAACACATGTACGTTCATGAATGATGCCATGATTAAATAGATATGTTTGAAATTGATGAGAAAATAATTCTTGTCAATTATTAGTTCTAATGATTTTAACAGTAGTATTAAATTGATTTTGGGCAAGAGCAAAAAAATGCATTAAATGAGTGTAAGCTTCAGATTTAAAAGAAAAAAATATGATATCCACCCCAAATATCACAAAAAAATAAGATTAAAAGGAGAAACACTTTTATTAGCAGTATTGGAAAAATGTAATCTTGTATGTTTAGAACGAGCACAAACATCACAATTAGAAAGAATACATGGAGAGTCTAGGATATTGGGAATAGTAAAATTAGAGATTTGACCTAGACGTTGATGCCATAGGATCTTATTAGCAATGGATTGAGTAGCAAAAGCCATAGGGGGGTCGAAACGGTACACGCAAAGCCCATTGCATAAATCACCCACTTCAATCAGCCTCATCAATTGTGGGTCCTAAAATACACAAGTATTAGAAGAGAATAAAATAATACAAGAAGTTTGAGTGGTGAGTTGGAAAATAGATAGGAGATTAAAAGAAAAGGAGGGGATATAATAAACATTTGATAGTGTAAGAAAGGGGGATATAGTGGATGTCCCAATGCCCTCGGCTGGGACTTCGTGGCCATTTGGTAGTCGCACGGAATGGGTAGATTCCAATTGGCGCAAATCGGAGAAGCAAGCTTTCTGGTGGGAGATGTGGTGGCTTGCGCCACTATACACCACCCAATGATAGTTCGGATTGAAAGGAGAAATAGAGGCGGGGGAGAGGATATCACCGGCAAAGTTTGTAGGAGAATGATCAATCAGAGAGGATGGAAGTGCGAGCAAGTTGATGGATTTTTTGTATGACTCTAAGAATCTAGGTACCAGACTGGAAGCTGAGGAAGTGATGGAATCTGGTGAATCTGGTGGAGGAAGAAGATAGGGAAAAGAGAGAGGTAGGTTGGACGAATTGGCTATGGGAAGGATGTAGGAAGATCAATTCTGGCCTGATACCATGTTAAGAAACAGAGGGAAACAAGATTTGCATAGTGCTATGTTTGGATTTTGTATTCATCTCTACAAAATATATAGATGTACAAAGAAACTAAGTATGGAGATTTACATAAGAGAAAAGTAGACTAATGTAATTGATTCTTAAAATTAAGTAATTCATGATTTTGTGCAATCTAAAAAAATGGAAAGATTTGATTCTGTCATTGATCTTGAAGAAGGAAGATTAAAAACTGTGTTTAATCCTCGCGTTTACACGACTTTGCCATATTACCATTACCAACTATTGTAACTAATACGACTTACGGCTCAAGACTCGTATTACATTTCATTGAATAAAACGATATGATCCCACTAACTTTCATATTACATCTCACTAAATGAAAACGACACCGTCCAACTAAAGCTCTAACTCAAAAAATGTCGTTGTCATCAACATTTCTTTCGAGTAAGCTTCTGCAACTTGGCTTCATCAGTGATTTCAGCCCGTAACACGAATCAACCATTAATCGTATCATCTGCGATTATAGACATAAAATAAAAGTATATCTTTTTTACTTGCTTGAAGCATGATCAATCACGTAGCATGCATGGATGATCTCGATATTCCAAAATGATTTTTTTATTGGATTATCCTTTTGAGAATGTATGAGTTCTTAGTCAATTAATGTCAACCTTGAAACCTAACGTGATATAAATGTGTGACCTTTCAATGATGACCATTATTCCAATCATTCTCAGAATGTATTGTTATATTTATAAAAAGATTATAAAAAAATAATCTTATAAATTAATGTGATTTTATCTGATCTATTAGATTTACTTTACAATAAAAATAATTTTATAATCTGATAAATCACATCAAACTATATTAATTTATAAAAAAAAATTTATGTAATTTTTTTTATAAATAGAGTGTTTCTCCTCTAGCAATGAGAAATATTGCACAAAAGTCTTATAATGTCTTATAATGCGTACTTTCTAATTAATAATAT
Organism: Platycarya longipes; assembly: GCA_036559045.1. Taxonomy (NCBI): domain Eukaryota; kingdom Viridiplantae; phylum Streptophyta; class Magnoliopsida; order Fagales; family Juglandaceae; genus Platycarya; species Platycarya longipes. Next base: position 46,017,309 of record CM071802.1, read on the forward strand.
ATGATTTATCATTTTTACTTTTCAATTTTAATACTTAAAAAATTTGTGTGTTGAAATTAAATTATAAAAATGACAAATCACATATTAATTAGATGGACAAATTTGGTGTAAGGTCGTTTTCATTTAAACTTTATATCGAATAATTCCAGCCACCTCCCTATTCATTGTCCTTTTAGTTATGAGAAATTCTATGGAAAAGCACCCAAGGTAACCCCACGGCATCGACTGGCATGTCACCTTCCTCATCCTCCTCCTCTACTACAACTTTACTAATTTCTTAAAGAAGTACAAGCATTTCTCCGCCTTTTTCATGGGTGGCTTCATCTTCCTCTCCATAATTCAGCATTTTGTCCCCTCTATCACTCTCTCTATCAGAAGGCAGATAAAATGATCTAGGGTTTCCTGTTTTCGATGGAGAGAAGACGAAGCTAGACCTATTTTATTTTCTTCCATTTTCATTTTTTTTTAAATAATGAAGTCGTGGCGGAGATGCAATCACGGTTACTTATAGAATTTCTCTTTAGCTATAAATCAATTTTCTTCATTCCCTAAGGTAAGACCTAATGCTGACCAGTGTCACGTTAGGAATGTTGAAAAATGATTAAAAGGTTATGAATATCATTTTTCATATTTTTTATAAAATCATTAATACCATTTAAAAACGTACACGATATTTGACAATGACATGATGAAATTTGGAAGTTGAAGAAAGAAGAAAATATGTAATAAATATATAATATTTTATTAATTCAAGAAAAATATATATTATTTTATAACATTCGAAGTCGATCGTACCCTGCAAATCTATTTTAAAATAATAGCAGGAATTAAACAGTATGATGAGCAGATCTCAACAGCTTGAATATATATTAGATTTCCGCCATGACAAACTCTCAAAGGCTCAATCACAAAGTTGCCACTAAATCCACGTGGTTTAGGTGTTATATATTTAATTTAATAAAAATTTTATGTATAATTATTTTTGCGTATTATTTATAGATTTCACTAATTATATGATTAACTGTGCCACTTTTTGAATATATGATAATTATTTTGACCTATCATATTAATAGAATGCGCAACGAATAAATAAAAATAATTATATTTAACATAACTCTTCATTCAATTAGTAATAACTAATTAACGAAATTAAAGAGTTCAAAATATCTATGTTTTTTATTGAATATAATAAATGATCATGAAGCTTTAATTATCAAAAAATAAAAGTTGGTTAAGTTTTGATGTTGAGAGAGTTGAATAATTGAGTTGTAAATAACAATATTTTATGAGCCTTATTAGGCCAAGGCGAATTTAATTTTTTAGATTAAAATGAATAAAATAGATTGAGATGAGTTTAATTTTATAAAAAATAATAAGTTGATTTATTAATAATTAATTTGAGATAAGTGGGATTTAATTAAACAACCTAACTTACCCTCAGCATTTACCAATTGGAGAAGAAAGAAAGGCTATTCTCTAGTTTGAATATGTTTCTTTGACCAAGATTGTTTGGACTAATTAATTCTTAAACACGTGTTGTTTTTATCACACGCGTATTAGAAAATTACTAAAATATATAATTTGGTACCTCTTAGGAGATCGATCAACTATTACGGGAGTGAAATTTCAAAGTCAGGTTAAAATAATTTATGATTCCACCGCCATTTAGAAATGTGAGTTGAGATGATGAGATGTATTAAAATAAATATTGAAAATTAAATAAAATATGATTTTTTTAAAATTATTAGTATTTTTTTTATAATTTAGCTAACATGACATTTCAAACATCTCACATTCAATTAGGCATATCTATATAGAATATAATTATTATTATTATTATTAAAATCTAAAGGATTTACAACCTCAATTTTTGTCTTTCTCTGAATAAAAACCTCATCAAAACCTTGAAAATCATAAGGACCACTACATTATTAATTTATATTATTATATTCCAATATGTCTGCCGTCTAGATGCTGACGCAGCTGTCTCAACTTCATCCTCCCTTAGTTATGAAAAGCGCGGTGCCTTTTCTGACGTGTCCCATGTTTTATCATCCACGTCACCTTTCCGTACTTTTGATTCCTTTTCCAATAATCTTCTCCTTCTTTAAAGCCCCAAACTCATCTTCCTCCTCCTCATTTCTTATTCACCTTATACCCATCTAATTCCAAAAAAACTTCCTTTCTCACGGATTCAATCCTTTTTTGGCTAAGCAGACTTTTCCGGAAATCTGAAATTTGGTTGCCATGGAAATCCCAGTGATTAACAGGCTAAGCGAGTTCGAGCTCTCGACCCAGAATCCTACATTACTTTCTCGGGTTCTTTCGGTTTCTGGGTTCGAAACCTCCAGCTTCTGGAAATTAGGCGCTTTGATTCTTGCGATCGTCGCATCTTTTGGCACCCTGGTGAACGGAATCAAGGTTTTCATTTTCAAAATCAAGAGACTGAATTCTATAGCTTCGGAGCCTCTTCTGAAATTCGTCGTCGACGATTATACAGATAGCGAGGACGAAACTTGTTCGTCGTCGTCTTCTTATTTGGATGACGAAGAAGAAGACAGCGATGACGACGACGACGAACCCAAATTGCATCGGTACCAACCCATGGATGATGACTTCCGGATCGCAGGCGGATCGGGTCGGCATGTGGAAAGTTACGAGGAGAATCCTACACCGAAGCTCCGGCGTGGGTTCTCGTGGGCGGACTTGACCGGCGGTAGGAGCGTTGTTAAGCTGTGGGACAAACTAGGCTTGGGGTTAGACTTCGATGATGATGGCACCGCCGGCGATGAATCATATTCCAGTGTGTTCTCCTTGTACCAAACCAACAGAGAGCAGAGTATCGTCTCCCTCTGGAGAGCAACGACGGAGGTTGACTCCAAATCACCGCCTGTAATCGTGGCGGCGAGGAGGACGAGCGGATCCGGCGACGTATCGTTGGGGGTTTGGGACACACGCCTCCGGCGTCGGATACCAGCGATACTCGCCGAGTGGCGACCCCAGCTGGGAAAGATCGTCGGAATCGGGTACGGCGGCATCGAGAAGGTCTACGTCAGGGATGATGCCAGCGGTGATCTAACGGTTGGAGACATGAGGAATGTAAGCTCGCCGTTAACAAATGTTACTGCGTCTGACCTGGATTCCTGGTGGGACGCCGACGACGCCGTTTTTGTCCAGGACGAGCAACCTGGTTGTGAAAGTGACTGACCTGCACGCTACGTCTTCAATAGAAAATTTGTGAATAAAATTTATTTTCCTTAACATTTAGTTATTTTTATTTTTATTTTATTTTATTTGTTTGTATTCGGTCGCAAAGATGGCGACTCAACATTAATAACGCTTTTTCCTTTTAAGGAACAATTGAAAATAATTGAAAATAATTCATTAATCAAACCGTTTGAGTTTCGATTTGGATTGAAAATTCAGATGAATTTAAATTAAATTTATTTATTTTTTAATATTATTTTTATTATTTAAAAATTTAAAAAAATTAAATTGAGATGTAAAAAAAAATTATTGAAATTTAAAAAAACTGTATTATGATTTATATTTTATATAAAAATTTAAAAAAAATGTAATGACGAGTGAGACGAGCTCATCCATGAATCCAAATCAGTCCTGAGTTAGTTTTATTTATATGAAAATATAATACATTATTAAAATATAAACTATTTTCAAATACTAATACATGGTATTCTCAACTAATCAACTTATCAAAACTAATTTATCAATTAATATTTATATTTACATAAATAATTTTTTTTATACAAAATGTTATAATATGATGAGAGTATCCATCATCAGCATCAATATAAAATATGTTTTAATTTCTTAATACATCAATTTGATTGTCTAAGGTCTTTATTTTAGTGATAAAAGATGTATTTTTTAATAATATTGTGAATTTTTTAAAAATATTTAAAGATATAAAAAAAAAATCTTTAAAAATTGGCATTCTCGAAATCTATTCTCAAATTATACCTTGGGGGATGTAGCATTACTTTTAAAAAAAATAATTGCTGACAATTAATTTGTAAGGTCCATTTACGATAACCTTTTCGGCTAATGGTAACAACGTGGCTTTGAATTTAATTTAGGCCATTAGAACTCCAATTACCACGAAATCACCTAAATAGACTTATGTTATAGGTGTTACCTAATAAACTAAAGAGTTTTGCTTGAAAATTGAAAACTTGCCGACCAAACACAAGCCGACAATGAGAGGAATTATTTCTAATGGGCACGTGATCAATGTAAGAAAAGAACTTGAAGAGAGTAGTCGTGTAATATTTATAGGTTGCAGCATGAACAAATTTGGGATTACCGATATAATTTGGGTGCAACCTTTCTCGAGGTACGATGTTATGGTTTGGCAATTAGTGGGAGTTAATTATATGGAAATGAGAAAGTACAAAGATTTCTTTTCTAATAAAAATAACTTAATTTAATGCATTATATTAAATTATATTAATCTGTTATTTTACTTTTATAAAACCCTTTTATGATTAAAGCATTTCTTTGTGAAAATAGTCCCTACTTTCCTTATCATTTCATAGGTATACATATATATAGACACCTCATGTTATATCTAAACCTATTGTATATAATTAAGGAAGTTGTTGATAATTGCCTTGTATACGTTGAACGCTAATGAGAGTTGGCTAATTTAGGAATCACAAACTTAATTTTGATGGTACTTTGTTGAGCTCTCCTGAAGATGTAGGGATTGGAGTTCTTTTACGTAACCATAGAGGTGAAGTTCTTGTGGCTGTGATGGAAGGAAGCAGTTGTGCTAGAAGTGGAAGATATTAATGTGAGGACTTGACCAACACAAAAGAGAAGATTCCCTCCCAAGGATGAAGGATTGGCGAAGAAGAGGCAACTAAGATGGCAACGTGCGACCGAATTGAAAGTAAGGTGAACAACATGTTGTAGAAAGCCTTATTGACATGTTCCAACACCAAGTGATAATGGATTTTTCACTATGTGTTAGGTAGACAAACATTGTACTGATCATACTAGGGCGAGAACAAAGAGTTTAAGAGTTTGGTAGTTCTGGAAAAAGATGGATCGTAGTACAAGAATGTAAAACGACGAAGGACAAGACCAAAACGGATGTGAGGAGATCTCCAAGACAACACGAAGGTGTTTAGAGGCAACAAGTGTTGTAGCATGGGCCCTAACTCCAAAATAGATGTTATGTATGAAGTAAGCCCATGGAAAAAATATTACGTATAGAGACCTATACTCCAAAATAAATGTTACATGTTGAGTGAGCCCATGGAAAAAATATTATGAATCTACAGGCACAAAGCTATACAAAAATCGAGAAAACTAGTCGTCACTTATGCAAACCGGCCATCGAAGTACAAAATCAGCCTCGGCATAGAGCTGGTCGACTAGTTATTGAAATAACTCAAAACCAAAGTCGGCCAGTTCGTTTCCAATTTGAACCAACATCAAACCACCAAACCGGCCATAGGCCTATATATTTAAAATATACGTATATAAAACGATGACATTTCACTTAAGTAAGCGAAACTTCATCATTTTAGTTCTTTTATAAAACAGAAAAAAAAAAAAAAAAAAAAAAAAAAAAAAAGGTGAAACAGTGTCGTTTTGACTTGGGATTAAACCCCTCCCATTTCTTCTTCTTCCCTCTACTTCTTTTTTCAAAATTGGCGCTACAAGTGGCACAGCCCTCCACTGACCCCTCCTTCACAGCTACACAGATTGCAAATTGAAGAACAACACGTATTCACGCTGATACTACAAAGTACTATCATCGTCGATACTACTTACTAGGATAATCACCATTATCCATTTAACTTATCAAACATCTAGCATAATGCAAAGTATCAAAGATTCCAAGTGTTTAAAATCACACAGAATCACAGTCACATAAATCATACAACCCTTTTAGGTTTTGAAAAGCACTTCCAATCAATCAAATCCAACTTAACATAATCACAACCCTAGCTAATCACATCCTTCATTCAAAATAATCCCAACCTCCAATTTACAACACATGAAAAGACTCGAGATACTTGCAGTCGAGATTGGAGAGTGGGAGACAGTACTTGGGAGAGCAGACTGTTCCAATAGTGAAGACAATAGCAATGGAAAAGTGAGATGCAAGAAAAAGAAAATCAAGGCAGAGGTAGAGTAGAGAGAGTATGGGAGAATAGAAGAAAAATGCGAGAGGGAGAGAATCCCAATACGGAGGAAAAAGAATGTCATTTTAGAGAGTTTTAAACATACTAATCAAGTTCATTTAGTATAATGTTTTCCAAAACGAGTATAATATAATATTATATATAATGTATATACCGACGAGTGGGGTGGGAGGGGGGAGCGGTGGGGTGGGACCAAACACAGCATTCACCCCACATTTTTTTGTTTGAATTAACCACTTGCCCACTTAGTGTGGGCAGCCTCCCTACCCATGCCATGCTGGTCCTAGACGATATTACCTATGTGACTCCCTAGACCTTGCTTAGGATTAAATGAGATTGAAGCGTTAAGACATGTAATTCAAGGTCTCATCCCTTGTTCATGACAGTTAACATGCAACTGGTATGCTTTTAACAATATGCAATAATTGAAGCAAAAAAAGTTTATTTCTAAGTAAAGTATGAGCAATTAAATATGGTTCCAAAATAAAGTATTGTTTATCTCAAAGTAATTGTTTAAAATCTACCAATACAAAATGATGGCTTAAACCCACAACCTTTTGGCTTACAAATCTAACTACCCAAAATAAGAACTGCATTGTTTCTAACATAAATCGGAAAGGGTTTTATTTCCCTTGTCCTTATTCAACATCTTTTGTAGTTCCTTAAAAAGTTGCAACACCTCACATCTAAAGTTCTTGGTCAACACAAGTCATTCTAATATCGTTGGTTTTGTAGAGCACTCAGAGCTCATTGGGGCCTCTTTGCCCTTTGGGGATCTTCACGTTTGCATTTCCCCATCACTACTGTCTATTTTTGTCACAACTTATACTATTCTGAGAGAAATGATAATAAAAACTATTATAGTGAGATTTCAAAAAATCTCAACAAGTTAGACCAATAATATACAAGAGGATAATATACGCATATATAAGGCAAATCATGAGTATGAATCCATAATAATGGACATGAACTTGACTGAAGACCCACTTATTTCATGTAAGTATTCATAAAAGCCATTGACCTTGTAATCATATAACAGATTGACAAAATGACCATGTAGCAAAATATCACAATTTCAATTTATATCAATCACTTGAAATCATTAAGGCATGTAACAAAGTGGTGGACACCTCATGGCTACCCTTAGGAACCATGAGCTCCTTGCTTGTTAGGTGTGTAATCAATTTGGCTCAGTCTGCAATGGGTCACAAACTGAAAATTTTGGACCATCATGTTTTGCAGGACTGGATCGTTAACTATCGGTCCGATTGGTTATTCGATCCATGAACATCTTTTTCATTCTATAGATATGGTTAGTGAACTTAAGTTATTTATTTAATATTTTTTATAGGGTTAATGAATATTAAATAATTTCATTGTAAATATAGTCAATGGTGATCCCTTGAATGAAAATTGCATAACTAGCTTATAAAACTACTATAAAGAATAATATATTATGTACATAATATTAAAAATATATATATACATTTGATCAGCCCAATCTAAAATATATACACCCTGAGAAATAAGACTATTGGTCCGGTCTAGTCTAAACCAAACCATTTAGTCTTGTCGATTTTTTCGATCCAGTCCTCTTATAGTCCTACTACCAGTTAGCATATCACATTGTTGGCTCTCTTAATCGAGTGTGAGTACAGTCAACGAATTTTAGATGGATTATTTTTAAAATATTCTAGAGTGAAGTAGTCACACCTAATGCTAGTGGGTGCAATACAGTTAGCATATCTAGTCCTACTACTAGTTAGCATATCACATCGTTGGCCCTCTTAACCGAGTGTGAGTACGTCAGAGTCTATATAATACGATAGTTTGCAATTCCTTCATTATATTTTTAATGTATTACACCCACTAGCATTAGGTGTAGCTACTTCACTCTATAATCCTTTAAAAATAATCCATCCAAAATTCGTTGACGGTACTTCCTCAACTCAGTGGTCACCACTCTAGTTTAATCACTCTAGAGTAAACATGAGAGTTCTATTGAGATATTCCCCCATTATAACATTAGAGTCGTAATAAAAATCATTTTCAATGTACAATTTGAAAGAACGAAGCATGTGATCATGCAACCTTTATGCAACCATATCATGTATTTGTGCCATATGCAAAGAGTGCAACATCTGCATGGCTTGAAAGAATTAGAACATGCCAAATCACATGCTTGTTTTAAAAATATGAAACCTCAACAAGCATATACCATATTTCAAAACTTCAATCATGTCAATAGAACCAAAAATGCCTCACATTTATATCTTCCTTTGTTCCCACTCTCTCTCTCATCATTACTTTGACGTTGAATCTGAAAAGTTTCTGATGCAAGGGTGCCAAGTGGTGCCCCTTAGTTGAAAGTCCCTTCTTTTTCTTCCTTATCATTGCTTCTCTTCTCTTGGGAACCTAAGGGACTCCTCATACATGAATGACATGTGGTGCCTTCTGTCCTAACCAAAACCCTAAGTATCTCTCATCATTCCTTCTTGTGGTCCAATGAACTTATACGAAGAGACAAACATAGTTATGGTAGCATGTACATCACATGGCCAAAACCTTAGGGTCTTCTAGAAACTTTAAATCCCAGTTTGTATGCTTGCCAAGTGTCCTAGTTTACTAGGATTTTCAGATCCCTAATCCTAAATCTGAAAAAACTCATTTGCCTCTTACACTTCCTCATGATTGCATCTTCTAGAAATTCTCGAGTCCTTATGCACGAATGCCATGTGGCAAAACTTAATGAAGGTTGTGTCTGTATCACTTGGATTTCCAAAATTCTCTCCCTCCATTTGTAGTCTAGGTGAAATACACCTAAGGAAAACAATGCATGGTTGCCAAATGGCATGAAGTGGGAGTGTCTCTTGTATTGCTCAAAATCTTCATTGTCTTCTTTAATCAAAGATTCTTCTAACATCCATCATAAGTAGGGTGTAGCTCATCCCTAAACCGATTCCTTGCACCATCTTCCTCATCATTACTCCTTCTAGAAACGTTAAAATGCTATATATGTGTGATATGCGGCCATGTAAAAGTTGGCCTTTAATGAGTTGGGCATGCATTATAGGTCTCCTAACTCTAAAGTTTTATTTGTTTTCATAACTTTTTTCAACTCATCTTATATAATCAGTACAATTTTCTCAAATTTTTATATAAAATAAAATAAACAATTTAATTTTTTCATATTCTAAAACAAAAATAATATTAAAAATATATATTCTAATAATATTTTACCTAATTTTTAACTTTAATTTCAACTCAATTGTTCTCATCTACAAAAACATATGTGGCATATTTTCGTCCTTCCTTTTTTGTCCAAGCTCAATGAATCTATATAATATAGTTGCATGACTCCAAAATGACATTGTGGGAGGTGGGATTGGCGTGTGCCATAGATGAGCCAAAACCCTAAGGCTTCCTCCTTCACATGGCTTCTTCTAGAAGCTTTGAGGTTCATTGTATGAAAGACAAGTGATGGTGTTTCTTAGAAAAGATAAAACTCCCTTTTTCCCAGGAGACTAATGATTATGGCTTTAGATAAACTCAAGGATCTCTCATGTGCAAAGGCCAAAGAGAGGCGCGCGCCTCTCTCATTATTCCAAATCTTAATTAGGTCTTTCTCCAAACCCTAAACCCTTAAAGGGCTGAAATGACTAGGTGTTGGGCCTTTCTTTGGGCTTGGGGGCCTATTGCACCTACACAAGACATAGTTTAATGCAAATCTCACACCCTAAATCTTCTCAAATCATTGGACTTAAAGTTCATTTAGAAAATGAAAAGTAACAAGTACTAAAAACTTTGCTTAGACCGGATTATCACAAGCCGGCAGGCCGAATGCAGGTATTTACCCAATACACCCAGCCTAAGTAGCCCTACCCTTTACCCTAATTGGCTCAACCTTGCCATCCAAGGATGCATACACAAAAAATTGGAGTTGTTCAACAATTACCCGACGCAATCAAACTTAGTTGTACTTCACGTCTTTTACGTTCTCAAAGATCACTTTTGTAATGCATGTTTCAAAAAGAATCCAACTAATGATTCTGGATTAATGCTTCAACAATGATCAAATTCATTGAGCAAAGTACTACAATATGGCCCACCTGGGATGAGATTATATTCCATATCATTTCGCAAATTCTTCCAAATTCCACCTTGTTTATGTTTATTGGGTAATGATTGGACCCCCAATACATGACTTTTAGATATATATAAATATATATATATATATATATATATATTTCATTTAATAAGATAAATATTTAAAATAAAAATGTAATTAACCTTCAAATTTTTAGTAGCCCCTAAAGGCCGTCAAACATCAAGATCAGGGATTTTTGTCATCCGAATGACACACGTAGATATATAATTTAGTTCAGATAAATATTGACGTATGATACTCGAAGTTATTAATTTAATTTCATATATATTTCATTGAAAATATATGATCATTATATATATAATATTGTAAAATGTGATTTTCCCTTTTTCGTACATGCTACGTAGATTTGATATGAAAAAATGGATACTGAATGAAATACTGTTTTCGAAACGTTTTGAGATTATTATACCATTAAAGAAGATATTTAACAAGTGCTATATGTTATCATTATGGTTTGATTTACGGGCAAACCCGTTAGTTTTTGTTTGGAGAATTGTTACTCTGCCAGTACCCCATTTAAACCAATCACTGTTATCCATTTGTAATGTCGCGTAGTTTATTAAAAAATAATTTTAAACTAATAAAAAATAATTCTACAATTTATTTTAAACCAAATTAGCGTAATTATATAGTACTTTATTAAAAATAATTTTGATATTTACAATATAATTAGTAATTACCGTCCATTTGAAATAAACATGTGAAATACTACATATCATTAATTTGTTTTAGGTCTTTCCACGTTCAAGAATTCTTTTGGACTCAATCTCAAAATTTAACATAGAATCTCTATACACTGGATTTTGACATTATGGCACAGGAGAATTATTAATTATTCTCAAAATTCACTTTAAATTAATTAAAGTTTAAATGATAAAATTTCAACTTATTTTATTATTATATTTTTTTTTAATTCTCATACAAAATATAATAAAAAAATTAACTTTTTTAAATTTTAAAATAATAATAATATTAAAAAATAATATTATAATAAAATTTTATTCAATTTTTAATTTTCATCTCACGTTATCTTACTCTCCAAACGGCAACTAGTGATTATCAATCAATCCGCTCTTTGCAAAAGCAACACTAAAATGATTTCCTTATGACAAACACGTTATGGGCATGCCGTAAAACTGGTGAATTATTATTCATACCGTTCACACCAGCCCATCCTATATACGTTGTAGTTTCCTTTGCGGGTCCTTTATCTATGAAAGGCCATCCTCATAAGCAAGTTAAACTAATAACACACGAGAAGATAACATAAGCATGTATAAGTCAAATCATGAATATGAATCCATAAGCATGGACATGAAGTTGACTAAAGACTCACTTCTTTGTTGTAAGTATTCATAAAAATCATTGACCTTGTAATCATGAAACAAATTAACAAAATGATCATACAACAAAATATTACAGTTTCGATTCATATCAATCCTTTGAAATCATTACGACATATAACAAAGTGGGTGGACACCTCATGACTACCCTTAAGAACCATGAGCTCTTTACTAGTTGGGGGTATAATCAGTTTAGTTCAGTCAACAAGAAGTTATGAATCAAAAATTTTAGACCATCATTTTTTGTGGGACTGGACTGTTAACTATCAGTCCGATCGATCATTTGATCCATAAACATCTTTTTGTTGTATAGATGTGATATCTTTAACTTTTTATATATGGTTAAAGAAGGTTAAATAATTTCATTATATATATGGTCAATGGTGATCCTATAGATGAAAATTACATAATTAACTTATAAAACTACTACAAAGAATAATATATTGTATACCTAATTAAAATATATATATATATATATATATAAATTTGGTTAGCCCATTTAAAAAAAACCACACCCCAAGACAAACCAATAAGGCCATTGGTCTGGTCCAGTCTGAACCGAACCATTCAGTTGGGTCGGTTTCTCTAATCCGATCATTGTACAGTCCTACTACTAGTTACCGCATCATATTGTCAACTCTCTTTACCGAGTGTGAGTATGTTAGAATCCATATGATATGACAGTTTGCAATGTGCCTTTATCATATTTTCAATGTATTACACCCACTAGCATGAGGTGTAGCTATTTCACTCTAGAATCCTTTAAAAAGAATCCATCTGAAATTCGTTGACCGTACTTCCTCAACTCATGAATTACTACTCTAGTTTAATTACTCCAGAATAGACATAAAAATTCTATTAAGATATTCTCTCATTTTAACACTAGAGTCATAATAAAAATAATTTTCAATGTACAATCTAAAAGCATGAGGCATGTGATCATGCAACCTTTATGCAACAATATCATGTACTTGTGCTATATGCAAAGAGTGTGCTATATGCAAAGAGTGCGTTATGTGCATGGCTTGAAAGAATTAGAATATGCCAGGTCACATGCTTGTGTTTAACATATGAAACCATAACAAGCATATACCATATTTCAAAACGCCAATCATGTCATTTGAACCAACAACTTACAAGCGACATTTGAGCATAGTATGCATGTATACGATAGAAGTCATATCATGTGAAAAGTAGTAATTCCATAATCTAAGTTGAACATCAAGGTGCAAAGTTTACTCATAAACATAAATATATTATCCAAGAGTAAATTATATACTATAATGCTAGGTACAAGTTATAAATGTACAAGTATTATACAAGACTTTTGTAATAATATGGCTCTATCAAGAAAAAGTGAATTTTTCACATTTTTTTATGATGGGATCAATTTTTTTTATAAAGGACTTGTGCAAGATTTGTACATTTAAATTTATATATATCATTTCTCATATTATAAATTTCTTAACGTAAAGAAAAATGCTAACGATCAAGCAAGCCGAAAGTGTATGTTTTCAAATCATTAGACTTAGGAATCAAACACTAAACACTAAATTCATTTCATCTCATTTCATATAATCATTACAACTTTTTTAAAATTTTATACAAAATAAAATTTTAAAAAATCAACTTTTTCAAATTCTAAAACAATAAATAATATTAAAAAAATATATTCTAATAATATTTTAATAAACTTTTTATTTTAATTTCAACTCAACTCACCTCACCTGATATACAAAAACAAGCATGACATATTTTTCTCCTTCCCTTTTAGTCCAAGTTCAATGAATCTATAGAGTATAGTTGCATGACTCCAAAGTTGACATTTTGGGAGGTGTAGTTGGCATGTGCCCTAGGTGAGCCAAAACCCTAAGGCTTCCTCCTTTATATGGCTTCTTCTAGAAGCTTGGAGTTTACAGATGGTGGTGTCTCTTAGAAAAGAGAAAACTCCATTTTCCCTTGGAGCCTAATGATTTTGGGATAAGGAAACTCAAGATCTCTCATGTGTAAAGGGCGCCTCTTCTTATTCCAAATCCAAATTAGTTTTTTTTTTTCCGCAAACCCTAAACCCTTAATGGGCTAAAATGACTAGGTGTTGGGCCTTTCTTTGGGCTCGAGGGCCTATTGCACCTACACAAGACATAGTTTAATGCAAATCTCACACTCAATCAATCTTCTCAAATCATTGGACTTAAGTTCATTTAGAAAATGAAAAGTAACAAGCCGTAAGAACTTTGCTTAGATCAGATTATCACAATCCGGCAGGCCGAAGGCCGAATGCAGGCATTCCCTCAATACACCTAGCCTAAGTAGCCCTACCCTTTACCCTAATTGGCTCAACCTTGCCATCCAAGGATGCGTACACAAAATATTGGAGTTCATCAACAATTATCCGACGCAATCAAACTTAAACGTACTTCACGTCTTTCACGTTTTTGAAGATCGCTTTTGTAATATATGTTCAAAAGAATCCGACAATGATTCTGGATTAGAGCATATGCTCCAACAATGATCAAATTCATTTCGCAAACTCCAATAAATTTTAAAAAAAAAAAATGTAACTAAGCTTCAAATTTTTAGTAGCCCCTAAAGGTTGTCAAACATCAAGATCAGGGATTTTTGTCGTCCATATGACACACGTAGATATATAATTTAACTTTAGTTCATATAAATATTGACGTATGATACACGAAGTTATTAATTTAATTTCATATATATCATTAAAATATATGATTACATAAAGAATTCAAGATATGCTCATCCTCTTTTGTTGGAATTTTCTTATCTTGTTGAACTATCATTTTGGGTTGAATCTATTGCCATTGAGACTCCTCATCCTTCAACGTTTCTTCATCAATATTGCATGATTTGCGGGATTTATTATCATTATCTCTTCGAGAGTTTTGGAGCACCTTATCACTCATTTGAATCTCACAAATTATCATCATTCTACGCTGCTGAGTTGCCCTAATATATATATATATATATATATATAATATATATATATATATATATATAAAATATTGTACAATGTGATCATCCCAGCTTTTTCGTACATGCTACGTAGATTTGATAATGAAAAAATGGATGGTGAAATCGTGGATTGTGAATGATTTATTTTTGAATGAAATACTGTTTTTTCGAAACGTTTTGAGATTATTATACCATTAAAGAAGATATTTAACAAGTACTATATGTTATCATTATGGTTTGATTTACGGGCAAACCCGTTAATTTTTGTTTACAGAATTGTTACTCTGCCTGCACCCCATTTAAACCAATCACTGTTATCCATTTGTAGTGTCACGTAGTTTATTAAAAAAAAAAAATTAAACTAATAAAAAATAATTCTACAATTTATTTTAAACCAAATTATTAGCGTAATTATATAGTACTTTATTAAAAATAATTTTGATATTTACAATATAATAGGAACTACCGTCCATTTGAAATAAACATGTGAAATAGTAATATTATTAATTTTTTTTAGGTCTTTCCAGGTTCAAAGAATTCTTTTGAACTCAATCTCAAAATTTAACATAGAATCCTATACACTGGATTTTGACATTATGGCACAGGAAAATTATTAATTATTGTAGATTGTGTTTCTCAAAATTCACTTTTAATTAATTAAAGTTTAAATGATAGAATTTGGAGGGATAGAGGCCCGTTGGATTGAAAAACGGGGCTCTATTATTTTATCATTATAATTTTTTAAAATTTTCATACAAAATATACATACAAAATTTAATAAAAAATTTAATTTTTTTAATTTTAAATTAATAATAATATTAAAAAATAATATTATAATATTCTTTTATTCAACCTTTAATTGTCATCTTACTATCCAAACGGATCCTAATAATTATCAATCAATCCACTCTTTGCAAAAGCAACACTAAAATGATTTCCTTGTGACAAAGACGTTATGGGTTGCCGTAAAACTGGTGAACTATTATTCATACCGTTCACGCCAGCCCATCCTACGTTGTAGTTTCCTTTCTGGGTTCTTCACCTTTATATATGAAAGGCCATCCTCATGCAGTAGTTGTAGCACTTTTGATGGTTTTTAAGAAAAGGAAGATGAAGTGCTGCAGAATCCAGATCCTGATTCTTGTGTCCCTGATGCTTCTATTCCCAGCCATTGATGGTTGGGGTATTGATGGGCATTACATAGTTTGCTCAATTGCTCAGGTATTCTCTCTCTCTCTCTCTCTCTCTCTCTCTCTCTCTCTCTCTCTTCAATATTTATTTTGTTTCTGTATTTATGTTAATTGGAAATGGACAGTCACGCTTGAACAAGGCAGCAGCAGAGATGGTGGAAGAATTGCTACCAAAATCTGCAGAGAATGACTTGGGAAGTGTATGTGCTTGGGCAGATATGGTCAAGTTTAGGTATCCCTGGTCAAGATCCCTCCACTATGTGAACACCCCTGATGTTTGCAACTACAACTTCAAGAGTAAGCCTCGTTTGATTTTGCCATGATGAGATTTAAAAAAGTTGAATTATTTATTATATTTTCTTTGAAAGTTTGGAAAACTTATAATGATTATAGGAAATGAGATTAGATGAGATAATTTGATTTTGTATAACCAAACCAACCCTTGTTTCAGTTCTCTATTGCTGCCCCAATTCTCTTTTCTTCCTTCTTTCTTTGTCTGGGTTGTGGGGAGGGAAGATATCAATATCATAATTCATAAATGCTATCCTGCTTAGAAGAAACTGTTAAGATTTTTAAGGAAAGCTAATTTAGCATGGCATAAACTTCTTAAATATGGGCAGAGACCTATGGTACTTCTTAAAAGAATAATTTTATTTGAAAGTCATTAACACCACACACCATCCATATGGCATAATTTAAAGTTTTAGTTACGAATCAAATTATGACATGTAAATAATGTGTATTCATGTAAAGGCCTTCAAATACACAAAACACACTGTTAAATATACAGTGACAGACCAGGAATTTGTTTTTGATACCGACTTATACGCAGTAAAACTCTTACGGAAATTGTAAGGCTGAAAAATTTATGATTATCTACTAGTACTAGTCAATTTCTATGGAAATGTGATTTAAATGGTTTAGAGACATCATGTTAAGCTGTCAATTTCATCTTCAGGGGATTGCAAGGATGAAAGTGAAGAGGAGGGAAGGTGCGTTGCAGGGGCAGTCAACAATTACACGCAGCAGTTGTTAACCAATGACAGAAATCGGCAGAGTTCATGTTCATTTCACAGACCAAAAACTAACATATTTACTCTAATCATTTCTTTGATTTCGTTTACCATGCTAAAAGTGCTTCTTTTCTGGTTGTTCTGTTCATTAAGCAATTATGCTGGCCAAATTGTTTCAGATAACCTTACAGAGGCACTTCTATTTTACTCCCATTTTATGGGAGACATTCATCAGGTATGAAACCAGATCTCAAAAATCCACATAAATATGCTTCTGGACATGCTATGTTTACATCAACAACTTGGGAAAAATTATTAGTTAGTCCTGGAATATGAATTACACTAAACTCATTATACACCACAACATCGAACTCCCCCTCATGCCTCTCCCACATCAAGTCGAGGAACCGCCCTACATTAAAATTGCTTAACTAAGTACTAATTTTTAATGATATGAGGTGATCTGATAAGATGAGAATATCATGTCTACCTACTTCGGGACTATCTAATAATTACTCGACAACTGGATCTTTTATGCATTCTTAACCACTACTCTACTTGTTTATTGCAGCCTCTACATGCTGGTTTTGCTTCAGACAAGGGCGGGAATACGATTGAGGTTCATTGGTACACAAGAAAGCAAAATCTTCACCATGTGAGTCTGGTGTTGCCAAATTCATCTGCTTTTTGAAAAAGATATGCTTATAGACATGAGCTGTGCCCTCATTTTAATGCAAACAGATATGGGACAACAACATAATAGAGACAGCACAAGAAAGGTTCTACAATTCAAATATCAACGACATGATCGATGCAATTCAGACAAATATTACAGTTAGCTTGTTTTCTGCTTTGGAATGACTGTTTTAATACTTTTAAGTGCTTCACGTTGTTTTGTCGTATCATTAACCTGTATTTGTTTTAATTTTATTTTTTATATATATATTTCGACTGCAGACTGAATGGGCAGATCAAGTTAAGACATGGGAGCGCTGCAGTTATATTGATACAACATGTGCAAACGTGTATGTTTCCCAACCACATTCATTAGTTGAATATCTAATTCCACCTCTTCTTACTCTTAGAAAAGTATGTTTAGACGACATTTCTCACTTAAAATTACCCTCATTTCGGTTTTTCCCTGCCTTTTCCATGGCTGCAACCTTACCTTTCATTGGCATTGTTTCCTATCCTTTATTGCCACTTATCCTATCTCAACATGTTCAAGAAACTAGTATTGCTATTGTTTCTATCACTCACTACAATAGTTCTTGAAACTTTAGTCATTAATCATTTTGTTTTAAGATCCTTCTTTAGAAACTTACTTAGATGATGTAATAATCATTTCTTGATCACCTTCGATCCATACCATAATCCACGGGACTGTTATATACAAAGCTTATTATAGTTACTTTCCTGCAGATATGCATCTGAAGGCATCAAAGCAGCCTGTGACTGGGCATACAAAGGTGTGACTGAAGGTTCAGTTTTAGAAGGTAAGAAATGAATGCTTATGAGCTCAATAGTTGTGCATGTTGGTTTTCCCTTCTGCATACTAGAATAACATGAAAGCTAATTGCAGATGAATATTTCCTCTCCCGTTTACCAATAGTCAACAAACGGCTGGCACAAGCTGGAGTTCGGTTGGCAGCCATTCTCAACCATTATTTCAAGTGATGGTACTTGTTTGTTCTATACTTCATGGGATTATATACAGCATGGCTGATGTTTTATACTACAATAGTGGTCTTCAACTATAGCTTGAACTAGGTTCTAGCCATTGCATCTGAATGTATAAATTATCATTATTCCAGTCATCTAGCACTCTTTTTCCTTTGTAAAGCTGGCTGCTGCTCCACACAATTATTGTCAAACTTGATTAAAAGTAACTTTAAAGGCTGCTTTCTTATATCTTCTAGCTACAGATTTTTCCACAGGAATCTCTAAGTAGATGGCTCTAATTAACACTATCTAGTGTTCCAGAGGAAGATCAAAATTATTTCAGATAGGTCACCTTTCATAGTCATCATTCACTACAGAACAATAGAGTGAATATCCTTCACATCAGGCAATGTTCTGATTTGGAAGTTAACTTACATTTTAAATGGTAACAAACAATTTTAAAACAAACTCTGTCATGAAATAACTCACAGTTTGAAAGTGTATCGAGTATGATAAGTACTAAGGTTTCCTCACAACAAGGACAGGGCACTTTGCATTCTGAACACAGTAGTTGCTCACGCTCCCTAGAAGAGTCCTGTATCAAGACAATGGTATCAGCGCCCAATAACTGAGATGACCTTCTGTCTTAATTTTCATGTCTCATGACGAGAATATTTTCTAATTGCCAAATAGATCTCATGCACTAAGTAATGTGGTAGAGCTCTAACCCACAACCATATTTGTAAGTATCCAAATAAGAAGAGCAAAGAATGAACTTGCTGAACATGGGAATCGGTAACCCCAACAGTCAATATCCTTAATATACATATATACAAACGAGAAAGTGTGAAGAGTGTACTTGCTTGTGCATGTAATATAAAGTATTTCTTCTGCCTTTCACTGTAGGTCTAAACCATATTAAACAGGCCTGAGTTAGGATCACAGGATTAATGGAAAGGACAAGAGTTATGTGTCTAACAGGTGCTTTCAAGTTTGGCTTCATCCTAAAAAGTAGGAAAAAAAAAATTGACTTCATAAAAAGGAAGAGTTATATCTCCTCTTCACTGTTAATCAAGCGAAGGAAGGAAAGTTTTAAATCTGGCTTTATAAACTTCAAGCTCAGAAGTTCCTTGTTTGAATCTTTACAACATTAAAAATCAATCTTGACAAATGAATTGAGTCCTATATTTAGTGTTAGTGGGAGTTTGACTATGCCTGTGTTAAATGGGTTGTGCATTTCAATGCAACCATCCTTCAGTTTTGGGATGTAGTTATACTTAGTACATTCTTAGGGGTTGCAAACTTGGAGTTTCATTTGGTTGTAGGGATATTTTGTTGCATCATTAAGCACATAATAAGCATTGCATCAAAATTAAGATGAAAAGAAACTAACCTTTTGAGTTTTCCAAGGCCACGATCGCCTAAAACAAGTAAATTGATGTTGAACTTTTCAACTGCATCACATATGGCTGTACTAGGATCCCCCACCTCAGTAAGTGTCTTTGCATTTACCTGTGAAAATAAACAACAACAAAACTCCAGTCTTTCACATGACTGTTGTCCAAAGAAGGAAACAATATGGAACTGCATTCATCATATCTGAACATGTGAACTCCCAAGCATGAGTATCAATAAAAGATAACAAAGTTTACAGTCATATGCACTTATTCATTTAACCCCTACGGGTTGGCTCAAGTGGTAAGAACCTTGGTCTTGGTGGTATTCTCCCTCTAGGTCTACGGTTCAAATCCTCGTGTTTGCAAATAATATCTATGGCCATTGGACTGGGGGAATTTCTCCTTGAATTACCTGAGCTGCGCTTGCGTGAAAATCCTTGCCCAAGGCCTATGCACCCTCGAGATTAATCCGGGCTTTGTTCTCGGACTCCCGGTGCCAACCAAAAAATAAAAAGATACCCTATTCATTTAATATTAAACATATTTAGTTGAATGAATTCATCAGTTGGCACATCAATGCGTATAAGGCTTCTCTTGACCAAGGAGGGGCAAATGGGAAGTCCAATGATAAAAAAAGTATTAGCCAGAACATAAAGGGTGGAAACTGCACTGGAAACTTTCTCTCCACAACTATTATTTGTGATGTAGCCCTCATTTTTTTCTTTTTAACTTGCAACTGATATATAAACGATTGAGGTATTCTAACTGGTGCAGCAAAAAGAAACTTACATCTACTTGATGCAGACTAAAATATTAATCTCTCGTTGATAACTGTAATAGCATTAAGGATCCATGATAAAGCAATAAAAATAAGTAAAGACTGAATTTGAAACTAAACTTCAAAGGCTGCAGAGTATACCAAAATGGATCGAATATTAAGAGAATTTAATGGACATACCCCACGACTAGTACATATATCCTTAGCTTTCTCCAGAAAAGCCAGGGCCAATTTCTTATGATTTTCTTGAACAGACGCAACGAAATCTTGATCTGTGATGCAAAAAGATGCTTAACTGTAAATAAACCTTAAAAACCCATTTGCCATTCGTGCTGAAAAGAATTGAAAGAAGTGAAAGAGACAAAAGAAATTGAAGAACTTAACTGGCTGAAACAGGGCAGTACAAGCGAGCAGAGCCAATAGATGCAGCGTAAGTGTAATTACTCTTGGTGGGAGGTTGAGCCATGAAAATCACAAGCGGCGACTTGGTTATGGATTCTTTGAGATTGTCGAGTACCCAAATCAGAGCATAGTGACTGTACTCGCTCTCATCGATTGCCACCATCACCTTCTTCTCAGCCTCAGCTCCTCCTCCTCCTCCTCCTCGTCCACCCAATATCTCGGCAGCCATTAACGTAGGTTTGGGCTTCAGACACACACAGATAGTTCAAAAACCAGAATCTCTGTCAAGGAAAAAGATAGATAGAGAGAAAGTACAATGTGTTTTCTCAAAATCGGAGGTTTGTATTGGGGTTTTATGTTTGTTCTGAGTTTTGGGTTACTGGATTTTTCAGCTCATAACGGTCAGTCAACCGTCGAGAAATGGACCCGTTTTCAGACTTGAGTTGGAAAGTGGATAAGGATGCTGTTCCCATCCGTCCATTTGTTTCAGATCTATAATTTTGAAAAAAATATTTGTTTATAAACTTTTTGAAATATTTATTTGTTATGGATAATGCTAAGTGAACCGAATAAATATCGATTATTGACCGATTCTGGTTTTTTTTTTTTTATAATTCTTAATGATTAAGTCTATGAATATTATTAAGATTCTGTATTTTTTTATAAAAATAATATATTTAAAGATGTCAAAAAAATGAATAAAAAATAAGGTAAAAAAGTAAAAAATTTTAAATGCATTGTTTGGTTGAAATTGTAGGTAGGAAAATCGGTACATGTAATAATACCCTTATTCGTTATTATTTATTGAATTCATCAATTATTTGTTATTAAGGATGCCTCATGTTCCTTCCTCCCTTCGCTTTCCGGATTCTGATATATATTCTTCTAGTAGACTTGTTATTTATTATTTTCGCACGTCACATATCATTTTTTTTAATTCTTTTTTTTTTTCTTCTTAAATTAATTAAATTATTTTACTCATTATTTCTATATCACATATTTAATAAGAATATATATATATATATAGTGTGTAAAGATGATTAATAGAATTTTTTTTTTCTTTCAATAGGTCATTTACGCTTCAATTAATCAGACACTGGATCCATAATTTTAAGTTGATTTAGAAATGTAGAATAGATATTTTCAAATTTTTTTTTAAAGATAAAATATTTTAAATTTTTAACTTTGTCATCTAATCATTATTTAATAATTACAACTTTTCTACTTTCTCAAATAAAACAAGAAACCATATACAACATTTCTAAGATTCCAAATTAAAATCATATTCAAAATGATATTCCTTTTTTTTTTTAAATTACAATATTTCTATTCAATTTTTTTCTCTCATTTTTTAAAACTCTAATAAATTATCTTAATTCAAACTATTCTACTACTATTTATAATAGTAATGTTAAACCCACAAACCCACATACGGGATTTTCTGACTGGAAATTCCAAATGTGGGTTTAAATTTTTTTCTAAATAGTTGATAATGTATTTTAAAATAATATATATATATATTTTAATTTTTTTAAATATTTTAAAATGATAAAGAAAAATGATAAAGAAAAATCAAGAAAAAAAAATTAGCCTAGGCGAGATTCCATTCGGGACCTGCCGTTTGTGGCTCTATTATCACTTCTATTTATAAATTATTTTATTATTTTAAGGTATTTTTAATATCCAAATGAGTCTTTAGTGTTGCTTTGAAAGTCTCATCCCTCCTCTCGCGAATCGACCAAACATAATTTAAACCAATAGTATTCTTCATCCTCAATTGATTTCATTTTAGTCACACTAGTTGATATGGTATATTTTAAGTGTCGTGTTAAATTAATCACATAAATGAAAAGTTAACATGAAATATGACACACCGGCTATTGGTGTAATTGATAATTAATAACAAAATTCAAGAAAAAGAATAATATTTATTTCACAAAAACTTAATGATCAGTTTTATCTTTCATAATGTTATCACTTTCTAATTTTATGATTAGAATCGTCCCAATTAATTATTCTAAGTTTGCATTATTCACATAATGAAAACTAAATTCTCAACACTAATACTTTTCTTTTCCATTGAGCAAAAACATTAAAGTTGAAAACAAAGTGGTTGAAGGTTTGTTGCCGCCATGATAAGGTGGTTAATTCGGACTGAAGCGGCGGCCCATTTGACTAAATTGTACGAATTAAAATGAGCGTTTTGATGAATATTTGTTGTCCTCTAGAATTAGACATTCAAAAGAGAGTATTTAATGTCTTAAATGGTGAGGGCAAATCGTTTTTGAAAAATGCTAGTATGTTCTACTTATCTTGACACCTTAATTTGGTGCTTTATGTATTTTTTGTATTTAATAATTAAAGAAGTGATTATTTATATATTAATTATTTTTTTCTATTTTTAAAATATTTTAAGATAATAAAAAAATAAAAATAAAAATAAAAAAATAACTAATAATATAATTGTTCGATACTAATCAGGCGGCAGAATAGAACTGCCAATAGTTTTTTCCATAGCTTGAAGAATTACATCTACCTTATGTCAATTTCATTTTCTTGCATGGCTGCAGTACCTAACATTCATCTGTAACTGGTAGGTGGTCTTTGAAGCTTTGTAGAATGAATAACAAAGCAAGATCATTCCAATATGCTTTGTCTAAAATACTTATAACCGAAGTTTCATAACGAGAAGAATATGCGAGTTTAATCCTTTAATTTATATTTTATGCATCAGCGCCTAAAAACTAATGTCGGGTTACCCTAATATCGTATGAAATCATCATCAATTGTATCATAAACTTTGATGAATCAAAAAGATGAATCTCAACAATCTTATTTGTTAGCAATTAGCACTCTTAGTATAGACTTAGTGCTGGCTTTGACCCCTAAATATTTTAGAATTATGTGAATAGTATTGAAATAATTTGAGTTAAAATATTTAATTTATTGAATTTTGGAAAATAAGAAAGAAAATCTTGAAAAAAGATATTATGAAGTTAAAATATTGTTTGAATTTAATTTGTTAATATTATATATATTTGTTTTGAAATTTGAAAATTTTGTATTATTTTTTCTATTTTGTTTGGAAGTTAGAAAATGTGTATTTTTGTTTTATGTTTGAATAATGATTGGGTAATGATTAAATGAAAATTTTTATAAATTTATAGTGAAAAATATTTTGTATTTAAAAGATGTTTAAAATGAAGTTTTGAGAAAATTTCATTACTGATCAGGGCTATTTGGGATTGCAATAGGAGTCTTTCCCTATGTTTGAATAGTGAGTTAATAATAACCATTTGTGAATAATAGTGAAAAGATGGTGAAAATATAATAATGATATATTAAATAGTAGTCTCACTATTCAAACAATCTCAAAAAGTGTTTAAATAGTTTTAAAAACTCTTTAATAAAAAAGAAATGATTGTCTGGGTGTTACGTATTAAAGCTATTTTAATAGAAAATGAGCTAAAAAGTATGTTCAAAGAAAAGCATCGTAACATTATTGAAATTTTGAAGTTTTTTTTCAGATGTGATTTTTTGAATATCTCCAAACGTAATTCAAATTTTAAAAAGACTGGCAATTGATGAAAATACCCATATAATTTTTGGATAATTATAACTTTCAAACTTTTAAGAATACAGTTATAATTTTAAAAAATTCAAAAAATCATAATTTCTAGGTTAGAAAGTTTTTTTTTTTAAACATATTTTTACTATATAATAAATATATTTTTAATAATAAAACCTATTACTTAAATTCTAAATTATAAATTCTAAAACTATAAACTATAGTTTCTACCCCAATTCCAAAGATACACTCAAACAAAGGCTTTAACTTTTGGTTAGGAATGAAAAGCTGAGGTGGAAAAAGGATCATTCTAATTTGATATGGATGCCTGTGATGAAAGCGTAATGGTTTTGCCTTTGAAATATGAGGTTAAAAGATAGAAGGCAAATAAGGGACAACAGGCGATACGCCTTCCCATACGCCAAAAATTGCAGGAAAAGCTTTTAAATTCTAATATCAAGGAAAGTTAATTTCCAGGCCATGTTTCCATTATCCTTTTAATATAAATAATTATTTTAGCCAATTACATCAATAAATTATATAAAAATTACACAAAATTGATTGTATATAACAAAACTACTCACATCATAACCATATTTTATTTTATTTTTGTAAAGAAATCTTTTAACTTTTGTTTTTATGTAATTATTAGATGGAAAAAGTTGAAAAAGTTGAAGTATCATAGTTATTTTAGATTGAAGATGTTTGGTTTGATTTTGATTTTGATTTTTTGAAAACATTTGTAAAAAATAGGGGAAAAAAAGGACTTATCATACCAGACTTTGTACAAGCCTTTTATAAAAAAATTTAAAAAACAAAAAAGAAAAGTTTTTCATACTTTTCATAATGGGATTCACTTTTTTACGTAAAAAAAAAAAAAAACATGAAAAACTTGTACATTTGGAATTTATATATATTATTCTTCTTCTAATAAACAGTAGAAAAGTGGTTTGCATGATTGCATGTCATATGGTCCATCAATAATTCAGGGCTCTATTCCATGTTGGTGGTAGCATATCAATAGGTCATGGTCAAGGGTCTATTCTTCTTACTGAAAACATTTTTTGACTAAATTGTGCGAATTAAAATGAGCGTTTTGATGAATATTTGTTGTCCTCTAGAATTAGACATTCAAAAGAGAGTATTTAATGTCTTAAATGGTGAGGGCCAATCGTTTTCGAAAAATGCTAGTATGTTCTACTTATGATCTTGACACTTTAATTTGACACTTTATGTATTTTTTGTATTTTTTTTTCTTTAATAATTAAAGAATTGATTATTAGTATATTAACATTTTTTTTCTTTTTTTTTAAAATATTTTAAGATGATAAAAAAATAAAAATAAAAAAATAACTAACAATATAATTGTTCGATACTAATCAGGCGGCAGAATAGAACTGCCAATAGTTTTCCATAGCTTGAAGAATTACATCTACCTTATGTCAATTTCATTTTCTTGCATGGCTGCAGTACCTAACATTCATCTGTAACTGGTAGGTGGTCTTTGAAGCTTTGTAGAATGAATAACAAAGCAAGATCATTCCAATATGCTTTGTCTAAAATACTTATAACCGAAGTTTCATGATAAGAAGAATATGCGAGTTTAATCCTTTAATCTATATTTTATGCATCAGCGCCTAAAAACTAATGTTGGTTACTCTAATATAGTATGAAATCATCATCAATTGTATCATAAACTTTGATGAATCAAAAAGATGAATATCAACAATCTTATTTGTTAGCAATTAGCATTCTTAGTATAGACTTAGTGCTCGCTTTGACCCCTAAATCTTTTAGAATTATGTGAATAGTATTGAAATAATTTGAGTTAAAATATTTAATTTATTGAATTTTGGGAAATAAGAAAGAAAATCTTGAAAAAAGATATTATGAAGTTAAAATATTGTTTGAATTAATTTGTTAATATTATATATATTTGTTTTAAAATTTGATAATTTTGTATTATTTTTTCTATTTTGTTTGGAAGTTAGAAAATGTGTATTTTTGTTTTATGTTTGAATAATGATTGGGTAATGATTAAATGAAAATTTTTATAAATTTATATTGAAAAGTATTTTATATTTAAATGATGTTTAAAAATGAAGTTTTGAGAATATTTCATTACTGATCAGGTCTATTTGAGATTGCAATAGGAATCTTTGCGTATGTTTAAATAGTGAGTTAATAACAATCATTTGTGAATAATAGTGAAAAGATGGTGAAAAAATAATAATGATATATTAAATAGTAGTCTCACTATTTAAACAATCTTAAAAAGTGTTTAAATAGTTTTAAAAACTCTTTAATAAAAAAAAATGATTGTCTGAGTGTTACATATTAAAGCTATTTTAATAGAAAATGAGCTAAAAAGTATGTTCAAATAAAAGCATCGTTGTTATAAAACTAAAAATAAAATTATTACTATTGCAAGAGAGAAATATAAAAGAAATTCTTAAGAACTCTCAAGAACTAAAACTTTCTTCGTTTCATATATTTTCTTATATATTTCATAATAACTGAACCTATATTTATAGGCCTTGAAGTTACTATGCAAGTCACTATGCAAGTCACTATACAAGATTTAAAATAATAGTGGTGGGGTCATTCATAAAATTATTGGTGGGGACAGGGGCGGCGGCCGACGCTTCAATAATTCATAACAATCGTAACATTATTGAAATCTTAATGTTTTTTCTCAAATGTGATTTTTTGGATATCGCCAAACGTAATTCAAATTTTAAAAAGACTGGCAATCAATGAAAATATCCATATAATTTTTGAATAATTATAACTTTCAAATTTTTAAGAATACAGTTATAATTTTAAAAAATTCAAAAAATCATATTTTCTAGGTTAGAAAGTTTTTTTTAAACATATTTTCACTATACAATAAATATTTTTTTAATAATAAAACATATTACTTAAATTCTAAATTATAAATTCTAAAACTATAAACTATAGTTTCTACCCCAATTCCAAAGATACACTCAAACAAAGGCCTTAATTTTTGATTAGGAATGAAAAGCTGAGGCGGAAAAAGGGTCATTCTAATTTGATATGGATGCCTGTGATGAATGCGTAATGGTTTTGCCTTTGAAATATGAGGTTATAAGATAGAAGGCAAACAAGAGACAACAGGAGATGCGCCTTTCCCATACGCCAAAAATTGCAGGAAAAGCTTTTAAATTCTAATATCAAGGAAAGTTAATTTCCAGGCCATGTTTCCGTTATCCTTTTAATATAAATAATTATTTTAGCCAATCACATCAATAAAATATATAAAAATTACACAAAATTGATTGTATATAACAAAACTACTCACATCATAACCATATTTTATTTTCACTACAATAAAATTGCTTATTTGTGACCATTTAATTGCGACCAAATGATTATTTACAACCAAAATTAGCTGTAAATAATCATTTGGTCGCAATTAAATAGTCACAAAAACCTCTTTTTCTTGTAGTGTTTATTTTTGTAAAGAAATATTTTAACTTTTGTTTTTATGTAATTATTAGATGGAAAAAGTTGAAAAGTTGAAGTATCATAGTTATTTTAGATTGAAGATGTTTGGTTTGATTTTGATTTTGATTTTTTGAAAACATTTGTAAAAAATAGGGGAAAAAAAGACTAACCATACCAGACTTTGCACAAGCCTTTTATAAAAAATTTAAAAAAAAAAAAAAGAAAAGTTTTTCATACTTGTCATAATGGGATTCACTTTTTTATGTAAAAAAAAAAATATGAAAAACTTGTACATTTGGAATTTATATATATTATTATTCTTCTAATAAACAGTAGAAAAATGGTTTGCATGATTGCATGTCATATGGTCCATCAATAATTCAGGGCTCTATTCCATATTGGTGGTAGCATATCAATAGGTCATGGTCAAGGGTCTATTCTTCTTACTAAAAACATTTTTTTACTTCTTTTTTAAACAACCATAAGGCAAACCAACCTTCTGTTGCTAGTTGATAAGGAGAAAAAAGTTAGCATTGGTGGGTATCAAATGGTAGACGTATTGCCATGTTCTACTCAACTCTATGAAATAGGCTCAAACCAATGGCTTCAAATATCACCACAAAGGAAGGATCCTCTTCTCCAACCATTTCAAATATCATACAAAGAAAACCCTAAACACGAGATAATCATAGTTAATATAAACAAAACAAATTCGCTCTTTGTTATGAGCTTATCTACATACATCTTCATCTTGTTTTGTGATTCATGCAAGTTTTCACGGACCAATTTGGCAATAAAGTCAAGACTCTTCATTTCTTCTTCTAGTACTTGTACACTAATTGATCCTGGCTCGTAAGGTAGTAGATGTGGTGGGGGTTGTCCATACACAACCTCATATGATGAGATTTGGGTAGAACTGTGCTTTAAAGTGTTGTAACATATTTTGTTAGTAGTAGCCATTAGGACTAATATTTGGGCCTATCACTAGAAAAGCACCTTAGATAACATTATAGGATTTTGTTAGTTACCTCAGTTTGGCCATCTGTTTAAGGGTGGTAGACTGAGCTCATAAGCAGTTATGTTCCATAAATTCTAAGTAACTCCTTCCAAAATTAACTTGTAAAGATGGGGTCTCGATCATTCACAATTGTCTGTGGCATTTCATGTAGATTGAATATGTTTTTCGTAAATAGTCTAGCTATTGTTAAAGTTGTATAGGGATGATTGAGTGACATAAAGTGTGCATATTTACTTAACCATTGACCACCACCATAATAACAGTCCTTCCTCCAGAAGGTGGCAACCCTTTAATGAAGTCCATGCTGATATCAACCTAATTTTTATCTAATATTAGAAGAAGTTAAAGCAATGCTATAGGGTGGATGGTTTCAACATTGTTCCTCCAACAGACATCACATTCTCTAATAAATGCTCAAACATCTCCACGCTAACCAGGCCAAAAAAATTTCCTTTTAACTCTTGCATTCGTTTCGTGCACCCTTGTGTGACCTCCTAATGGACTACTATGGAATTTATGTAGGACTTGTTATTGAAAAGGCATGAGAGTTCCCAAGTGCAATCTATCCTTGTAAAAGAGTAGATAATCTTGGATTTGGTATAAAGTTGGGTCCAAGGTACCTTGACGGTATAGGCTAATAAGTTTTTGCAACATGAGATCTTAGTTGTAAGATTTCTTCAACTCTTCCATCCATTTTGCTTGCATCATGCTGATTGCCTGAGATGTCATGGTAATGCTCTGTTTTTTGTTGAATTGATTGTTTGAGATGATTTGGCTGGGTATTATTAGTGGGTCATTTATCTCTTTGTTATGGGTATTATTTTAATTGTTGCCATGGTAGTGCTGGGTCAATTATTGGATTTGTTATTCCAAACTTAGTTAATATCGTTATTTAGTCTATTAAGAGGCCATTATAAGCCACGTCTATGTTAGTGGGTCAGTTTGTTAAAGTTTGTTAAAGTCCGAGTCTATAAATACCAGTCATTGTATATCCATTACAATCAATGAGAATCATTTTGAATTTTACTTCAATGAGTGTAAGGGAGGTACTGGTTCTCAAATAGCCAGAATACTCGTATTTTCTATTTACATAAATTAAGCATCACATAACAGTGGTCTCAGAGCCACGTTCCTGCGACATGGCAAAAGCAACTAGGCAAGCCCAAATTGCAATCAATGGGAGAATGAAAACCTGCAAAAACAATATGCAAGACAGAAAGGGTTATTAAAAACGGTAATACAACAATTGTGTACCTTAGCTTCAACCTATGAACAATTGGCAGTGTTACATAAGTTGGGAGAGGGTTCTTCAAGTCCAAATCCAAATGTAAGTTATAATCCTCTGTTTGAAGTAATGGGGGGATCACAGCTAGGTCACTTAGGTTGGAATTTCTTAAATTCAATGGGGATGATCCAAATGAATGAGTTTTAAAAGCTGAACAATTCTTTGAGTTTTATAATACCCTAGGGGACCAAAGGCTTCAAATAGCCTTCTTTCACATGGAGGGAAAAGCCCTCACATGGTATTTTTGGCTCACGAACTTGAGCCCAATTACTAAGTGGGATAAGTTTGTAGAGGCCCTAAGGGTGAGGTTTGGACACTCGGCATACAAGGATTCAGTGGGTCAATTTACCAAATTAAAACAAGTTATTACAATTGAATATTACTAAACCCGATTTGAAGAATTATCTAAGAAGATTAAACGGTTAATTGAAGAATTCCGCATAAGTACCTTTCTAAGTAGATTAAGAGATGATCTTATAATCACTATGATTATATTTAAACCCACCATTTTTTTTGCTGCATTCGGCTTGGTCAGATTGCAAGAAGAAGAGACCATAAGAAGGGCCTAAGGTCATGCTACCCGAAACCTTCCTAATCCCCCAAACCCAAACCAAATGCCCAGACTACCAGCATTTTCACCTATATTGAGATTACCACCTCCACCCAATAGATCCAACCAAACCTTCCAAAATATCAACAATAGATTACCAAACCAAAGCAGAAGCCAACCCTAGCTATAAAAATAATTTCACCTGCTCAAATGCCAGAAAGAAAAGATAAGAGATTTTGCTACTACTATGATGAAAGATTTCAACCAAGCCATAGATGTAACCAACCCAAACTTTTATATTGGAAGGGATAGGACAGGATGAGGTGGAAGATGAACCCAAGGGTGTTTTAGCTTTAATTCAACCAATAGAGAATAAAGAGGAGGAAGTAGAAGAAGCAACATTGTTCAGAATTTCTCTACATGCAATGACAAGTGCATTGGACAACTAAAACAATGAGATCATTAATAAAACTAGTGTGATAATCCTTCTTGACACAGGGAGTACACATAGTTTTCTTGATCCACATGTAGCAAAAAAAGCTCATATGTCAATAAAAGAAAGCCAAATGTCAGTTCAACTGGCCAATGGGGCTAGCATTCCTTGCCTTGGTTTATGTAAGGTTGTCTCACTCCTATTACAAAGTTTGCATACTACATGTGATTTACAATTGCTGATTTTGGGGGGATGTGATATTGCATTGGGAATAAATTGGTTAAAAGAATTGGAAAATGTGGTATGAAATTTTTCTAATTCGATAATGTCATTTAATATTGACAATGTTGGTGTGACCTTGAAAGGGTTCCAATAATTGACCTTGCCCATTACCATGGCAACAATTACAATAATGCCCATAAGAAATAGATAAATCGCCCACTAATATATATGACTCATTTGACCCTTAGAAACCCTAATGTGCCTTCAAACATGCTTTCATCCTTAAGCGCTGCACCTAGCAATCTGTTGCAAATCCCATTCCCACCCACGGTTAAGATCACTGCCCACCATTTTTAACAACCTATGTGTCCCACTTTTCACTCTAGTCTTTACTCACACATTGCAGTTTGGGATTGGGAGAGGAGAGGCTCGAGAGACATGTTTGGGAAAGGAAGAATATTTGGGAAAAGACAGACTATAAGAGAAGGAAGAGTGACAAGTAAAGAAGAAAACACCCTCCCCCACTTTTCTTTTTTGTAAAGAGATAAAAGGAAAGCAAAAGGTTCAATGGATAATGTGAATCATGTGTGTTCAGTACTTGTGTTCTCTATATTGTATAATGAATTGGTAACAAAGATGAATTCCACCACAATCACTAGCGGGGTTGAAAATACATATGGGCTTTGGGGAGGCTTTGGCCTTCCCAAAATTTTCAAAATTTGATGAAATTAAATTTAAAGATGTTTTTAAAAAGTAAACTATATAGAAAGTTAGTATTTAGCTTTCCTAAATAATTTTTTTATAACTTGGCGAGGAGCGGAACCAAAAATTTAAGTTAGTATGTAAGTAAGGAATTTTTCTACTACTTAACAACTTTTTTACTAGATTTAGCCCTCCCAAAAATTGAAAATAGCCCTCCAAAAACTGTGCCTTAAAAATGTCTTTAGATCACGTCTTGTATTGTTGGACGCAACTCTTCTTATACTATCAAACGTAGCTCTCTAGCTTGTACAGTTAAACGCAACTCGCTAGTCTCTTGCGTGTTCAGTTTTATGTTTCTATTATGAGTCAATCAATAAAGGCTATAAAGTGTAAAGCATTGCTGCCTATTAACAACTCAAGAACTCCACAACGTTTTCAGAACATTTAATGATATCGCACAAACTATAAGCCGAACAAGTTATAGCTGTGTCAAACAAGGGATCGGGATTAGTAAAATGAGTATCATGACTACTTCAGCAATCCCATATAACTTCACCGCATAGGAAGGATATATTGTTTAGCTTTTGTTTTTATTTTTCTTTGTTTGGGGAATCAGTATCTCTTGAAGTGATTTTTCGACTTTATTTTTTGGAAATAAGTGAAAATTTTGAAGAGAATGGAGGATGGGGGGAGAAGGGAATGCAAGTTCAAGAATTCCAGTGACCAGTATAACTCCACGCTGCACGCAGGTAAGTCTTTGATATCCTTTTTTAGTTCGTTTCCCTCTCTAAATTATTTATCTGTTTTGCTCGATCCCCACCTTCTATAGCTCTTGGATTTCCTCTTCCACAGACTATCTCTCTCAAGATTTTAAGTCGAGATCAATAAAATTATAAAGACTATCGGAATAGGTTCTCTGCTTTTTACAGGTTCTCTAATCTCCCTACATACATATTTTACTTATATTTAGGCTTTTTTTTTAACTTTTTTTGTGTTGATGCAAATTTACAATGATGTTGAATTTGGTTAACTTTTTTTTTATATGATTTACATATAATAGTATTAAGTTTCTCTCGTTGAATTAAGATACATTTAATTAGTGCATAGATTATTAATAAAAATACATTAATTTCATATAAGATGAATCGATGATTCTAACAAATTACGGATTATTCTATAAGATAATAGCAAATATTAATTTCGTATGAGATAATAGCAAACATTAGTTTCGTATAAGATGATTCTAGCAAACACTGATTTTGTATAAGATAATTTTGTATATGTGCATGGATTATCCTAGCAAACTATGAAATATAAAGGAAAGTTATTTTATAAGATGATTTATAGACATATTTTTTTTATATAATTTTATGATATATGATTATTATTTTTATATATAATCACGTGTAAAAAATATACATTTATACTTATACGTATCACATACTTTGTCGATCGCTCTTCCAAATATCAAATTCTGATTCTACCCTTAAACTTGGCCCCCCAAAACTAAATTTTCTGGTACACTCGTGATCACCAACCAAACCAAGTGTCTAAGAAACAAACCTAGTGTCTAAGAAACAAACCTTGCATTCAGAAATCCCTTAATTTTTTTTTTCTAAGAAATCCCTTAGTTTAGTTAGTGCTGCTGATTTTTTGATGTAGCATGCACATAAAAATCAAGAAAGGAATAGAATAATGTTATGGAGAAGAGAAAGAGATAAGAAGAGAGTTAGAGAGCAGAAGAAATAAGAGGAAAAGACATTGAGATTAGAGAAAAGTTGGCTGCAAGTTTCATTCAATATTCATCATAGTCTATCATACAATGCCATTTACCAACCTTTAAATAGCAAAAATAAACAAACCCTAGATAAATCCTAAAAGCCCATGGGCTGCAATGATCCAAACCTCTCACTACAAGTCTAAGTAAAATAAAACACATAAATAGAGGATAATCCAAGTCCATCAAATCAAGTCTAAATAAAATAAATAATACATAAGAAAATAAAACATAAATAAAGGATGTTCTTATCATTTTTTCTTCTGAATTTTATTAATGTCAATTTTTGATATGATGGCAGTGGCAGTAGAGGGCAATAACATTAAGACCTAGTTTGTATGAAAAGATTAAATAAGTTGAGATAATTTTAGTTTATTTATTATTATTATTATTATTTTAGAATTTAAAAAATTAAAATTTAAAAAATATATATTAAAATTTAAAAAAGTTATATGAAAATTTTTGTTTTGTATAAAAAAATTTTAAAAATATAATAATAAATTTAGGATAAGTTGACAACTAGCCCTAATTCAATTATTTGGTGTGAAGTAGGGAGATGGAGAGTCGGAGGCCCAACAGTGATGTGATCTGAAGACAAAAAGTGGGAATTGAAAGAAAGAAAATCTAGAGACAGTGTGTGCAGCTGCGTAATATTCATTTATAATTTATTTATTTAAATGAAAAAATAATCCCATCGAGCTGATTGTTCGGGTTAGGTCGGGTATTGTCCATCTCTTCTTAACAGGTTGGGCTGGGTCGGGCCTAAATCTAATTCGGACTGGTATGGTTGCAGTCATAATTCATACCTTTATTGCTTTCCCAATCTTGGGCTCATGCATTTATTACTAGTATGACCATTTCTTGCCGACACGTAGTTGTTACATATAATTATAGAAGTCCCTATCAATATATATATATATATATAATTATAGAAGTCCTACATTAATAAATAATTTTATAATAATAAATTAAAAATTGATATAATTTAATGTAATATATTATTATTTTTATTTTAAAATAAAAATAATTTTTGAATTTTATATATTATATTAAATTACATCAATTATAAGTCAGATAAGGGTACAAAGTTGGTCAATTTATGACATTCTAAACTAATAATTGATATGTACCATATGTATACACGTGTCAACAACATCTAACCTCGTCATTTTCTCTTTCTTTGCACGGCATAAAGCTCTAATTTCTAACTACAATGACCCCCACAAATGTCATACACCTACGTGTCAAATCAAGAGAACACAATTTTTTTCTAAAAAAAAAATTATAAAATATTTATAAACTTCAGAATTATAGATTTTAATATAAATAGGAAAAAATTTTCTTTAATCCGATTGGTGAAATTTGAGGAATTAGTGAAGATGAACCTCCAAACTTTTGTTTTGTACCATAAAACCTTTCTGTTTAAAGATTCAAATCGATTAGTCGTATTCAGTGCACGTGAGAGAAACAATGTCTGACAGCGTTATAAAAGTGAGTGGATTTGGACCCAACTTCTACCTTTTGCCCGGTCAACTATCCCAATCTCAGATGTACTTGATAATTTTAGTACGGTTTAGCTAGTAAAATGTTTAGTCTCATTTTATTAAATTATTATAAATTTTAAAATATTTATAAAAAATAATACGAATGAAATATATTGCATAAATAATTAAGAGAAAAAAACATTAGAAAAAAAATCATTAAAAATCTCTAAGAAATCTTACAAAAAGATGTAAGATCTCTTTGAGATTTGATATTGTATAATAAAAAATTTTAATTTAGACTCTATCTATTTTTAAAGATGAGATGAGGTAAGATGAGATAAAAATAAAAAAAATAAAATATTGTTGCAAGATATTTTTTTATATTAATTTTATATGAGAATTTAATAAATAAATAAAAGAATAATGGCAACAATAATCGAAAAAAAATTTTGTAGAATAGTACAAAGATCATATTCAGTCCAAGTTAAAAACATGTCATACCAATCAGCAAAGAGAAAATTGGGAACATTGGCAAAAGCTCTAAAGCAAGAGGTTGGAAGGGGTTTGTGATCATATTTGAAATGTCTGATTTTGGAGAAGAAAGAGAGAGAATTGGGAATTAGGGTTTGCTTGGAGCGATGAATTGTAGACGTTCAATCGTTTGCTTGGGGTTTGCTCAGGGCAACGAAGAAGAACGTTGGTTGATCAAAGTTGTTCGCGGTGAAAGGTTGTGGCAGACAACAGATGGCAGATGGGTGAGGCGGATGGGCAAATTTGGATAGAGAAATTGGAGACCATCTCACAAAATTGAACCATCTCAGAACTCTAAGCTCTGAACAATTCCATACCAGATTACTAAAAAAATTAACAAGAAATAAATAAATAAAAGAATAATGGCAATAATAATTGAAAGAAAATTTGTGGAATAATGAGTTATAGAGAATCTGGATATAATTTTTATTAGTAGATTTAAAGCTTTCTAACAGGTAGTTTCTGCCTCTATATCTCTTAGTATACTCCGAGTAAAAGGAGCAGGTTCTGCTATGATCTCTCTCTCTCTCCATAAACGACATAGCCAAGCAAATGTAGATCTACGAAATCTCTGTGCGTTGTGAGTCTCATCACGGATTTGGATGAATATCCTCTATGCATTGTGGGTCTTTTTGTATATTTGGACACATATGATGGTTTGATGGTGGCGTGGGCAACGACCTAGAAACTAGAGAGAGAGAGAGAGAGCGAATGAGCGAGCGAGCTGTTGTTTGATGGAAGAAATGGTTTTGGAATGGTGGGATTCGGAACTCATCCTGGGCAAAAACGCATAGCGTATGATCACTGGTCTAGCTTATTAATATAATGCGACATTCAGTGATTGGCCGCCAATAAATTCATTTTATAGGAGGAATGTAGTCTAAAGACTTTCTCAAGAGAGAAATTAGAGCTCGTATTTAGGTAGCTAGTATGTGGAGAGTCAATTATTGAAACTAATAAGCCATTGTTGTAAGAAACTTCAACGAATAATTGGGGTTTTTTTCGAATTGGATTAAAGAAAACTTTCTTCAATTTATATATTAAAAATTAGTAATATGTCCATAAAATACTCAATAAACGCACACCAAATGTATAAATAATTTGTTTAGGACGGGTTTGAATATCCAAGTATTCTTGGGTTCCATTCGAATTTAAAGATGAGATGAATTTAATTTATTTTTTAATATTATTATTATTTTAAAATTTGAAAAATGTGTATAATTTGAAAAATATATATTGAAATTTGAAAAAATATGTATAAGAATTTATGTTTTATATAAAAAAATTATAAAATTATAATAATAAAATAAAAATAAATTAAAAAATATTTTTAATAACGAACGGAGCCTTAAATATTCTCAATAATTTTCGTACTCACTCTCTGTATCCAAATACATTAAAAATGTCAGAGACAAGCACTCTCTCTCTCCATCAAAAGCACTTCAACGTGTCAAAGAAAAATGAAATATGGTCTAAACGCATTTGATGCAATTGAATGCATGAAATGCAATTGCATTAAATGGGCCAGCGTGAACGCGTTTATTTATTTGTTTATTTTTACTTCTTTTACATCCCTCTTCAATTAAAGTTTATTTTTTAATCCGAGCTGAACGCATTTACCTCCGTTTGGATAAGTCATCTTAATCTATTTTTATTTTATTATTATATTTTTATAATTTTTTTTATATAAAATATAAATTTTTATACATCTTTTTTAAATTTTAATATACATTTTTCAAATTCTAATATATATTTTTCAAATTTTAAAATAATAATAATATTAAAAAATAAATTAAACTGATCTCATCTCTAAATATAAGCAGAGTCTAATAAAATCTGTTTCCAACACTTCTAATTTATTTTTTTATTTTTTTATTATTGAAATCCACGGTTTTTAGAAATCATCTATTTCAAAAAAAAAAATCTTAATATATTTTACACATTTAAATAACTTAAAATACTTTTAATAAGATTTACAAAAAAATTCATTCTCTATTTAAATTATTTATAAATTTTTTCAAAATTTTTTTAGAAGTTTTCGACATTTAAACGCAATTTTCATTTAAATAAAAACTCCGATACCTTGGTTTCACGCGTAACTCATGCACGAAGTTAATGGATAAATATGTGTGGGGAGATGACAGTTATATGGTATTCTAATTTTCCGTAAATATATAAATAATATTTATAATTATAAAACATATAAATATTGCATATTGTTTTTAAAAAAATAAACATATAAAAAATTTATATATATCTTTTAATAATAAACTTACATTTTTTCTAAAAATAAGTACGATTTGTATCAGGGAGGTGCTACTTAGGGGGTAGAGTAGCATCGCCCAAGTGTATCGTTAATACATTTTTAATTTTTAATTTTTATTTTATTTTCTCATTTTTTTATTATTTTAAAATAATTTTAAAAATATAAAAAAAAAATCAATACACTAATAACTAAATCTTTAATTATTAAATAAAAAATAAAATAAAATATGTGAGAGATCAAAAATAGTAATCAAAATGAGTAAGCATAATAGACTTATTCTTTATAAAATTTAGTCATTTGTTGAGCTGTGAAAGGAGGATCAATTATTGGTTAATAATGTTATATATTGAAATTCTTTGGTTTCCTTCTTAATTATACATTATTAAGCCCTTTGAGGGTGACCAATCACCAACCACTCAGATTCATTCCCAAAGCTCAAA
This sequence comes from Platycarya longipes, assembly GCA_036559045.1. Classification (NCBI taxonomy): domain Eukaryota; kingdom Viridiplantae; phylum Streptophyta; class Magnoliopsida; order Fagales; family Juglandaceae; genus Platycarya; species Platycarya longipes. Next base: position 46,056,155 of record CM071802.1, read on the forward strand.
TCTTTTTCAATAATAATTGGAGTTTACATTTCCTACACGTCCATCATTTTCTATAAAGAATTATGTTATTTATAAATAAGAGTAATGTTGAAATGTGCTCTTACAAGTTACAACAACACCATAATATCATCTATCGTTTTCTATAGTTTTAGCTCAAGAGTCAAGTCGATCAAGGCGGTTGATGGACCATCAATTGACCACACGATCTTTGACTTTAGTTAAACATGCGTTATCCTCCACCAATATATGATAAATGAGCCATTGATCTAATTACACGACCTAATCTTGGACGGACGGGTACAATTTTTTCATATATGATATAGATCCGCCGTAACCTTCACGCTGATTACATAAAAATCTTTGCGATTCAAATAATTAATTATGGACACTCTTGTTGACGTAGTCAATAATTCATTTCTTGCGGTACATATATGAGAAATTATTTGAACAAATTTTAATTAAATAAAATTCATATAATCTCTTTGTAAAAAATTAGACTCTTCCATAAAAGAATATAAACAAAATGCTCAGGTGGTTTCGTCATTTCTTCATATCATCCATACTGATGTATGATTGCCTCTTATGATGGATTTTTGGTTTTATTTAGTAATTATTGATGAGTACTCCCATTGTATTTGACTCCCTATGGCTAGAAAAACAGATGTCATTCAATTATTTCCCAAGTTCCTTACATTGATGGAAAATCAATATCATAATTGGGTTAAAATTTTCAAAGTGATGGTGGCGGAGAATTTGTAAATCACACTGTTAAAAAAATTTATTTTAGTCCTCACTTCCAAAGAAATTTTAGTCCACTGCCTTTCAAAGTGTAGTTTTTCTCAAAAATCTTTTGCCAACTCCAACTCTTAATGGTTGATTTGCATGACTCGGTATTTCACCCGCCTCCGTCCTACAAATTTTTTTAAAGTATTTGGATGTGCATGCTACCCATTGAGCAAAAACATTAAAAAATGAAAAACAATTAAAATGAAACATATTAATAAATCCTAACAAAATGAGCAGCTTTGGATTGGATTTTTTATTTAATTTAGGGTTTCAAACCAAAACCCTAATAAAAATTTAATCTCAAACATTCATATCGCAATATATTACAGACATGCACAATTAATCATCCACAGCATGCAGATCTCAATCTCATCATCCATCAATCACATCCTCTATTTAGTTTCATAGAATTAAAAAAAAAAAAAAGATGAGATTTAGTTGATTTAGACTTACCTTTGAAGAGAATAAAAGAAGATGACTTTTGGGAGGTGACGACGACTGACGATGAGGAACTCAATCTCGATGAAGATAATTGAAAGGGGTTGTGAGACACTCGAGCGTGAGCGTAAAGAGAGGAGGCTTATGACAAATTTTGCAAGGTGGTGATTTGCAAAAAGAGAGTTTAAGCTAGGAAACTTTAACTTAAACTTGTTAAAATACCCCCCCGAGGGCCAATTTGGCCATATAATATTTAATATATAAAATATATGTTATATATGTAATACGGGGGCAAGACAAGGGATTTACAGGGCGGGGTCACCCTCATCCTACCCCCGTTGGGGTTCCCAAATGTGGGCGAAGCCCCCCGCATATGGTGAATGGGGGGTATCTGTCCTGCTACATGAGGGTAGGGCAGATGGGGGATAGGCCCACCCCTACGATTATTTGTCAATCTTACTAGTTTGAAATGAAATTGGGATTGGTGTTGGAACTATCGCTGATTGAGAAATTGAGATTTTTTGGGGTGTAGAAAACTATCATCATTTATATGGTTGTGCTTGGTTCCATTAAATTTTTCTTAGAAAGATCCAACATTTCTAGCTGAAGATCTTAAGATTTCGAGTGTCAAATTTTGTTCTTTGGTAATATTTGTATTTTACAAGATACCCATGATTTCTAGCTCCTGCATTATTTCGTGGAGATATGCTTTTCAAGCAAAAAAGCATATTTTAAGAAAATAATAATATGGTTTTTTTAGTATTTCAGTGGTAGCATTTTCTTCTTGGTTCAAGTTTAGATATATAGTCTGTTTTATGAGCATATTTATATGTCGTCTATTTGGATGAGTTAAAAAGATAACTAGACATCAATATTTTCTAAATCTGATAATTAAATTTTCACAGATAACCCTTGATATTCTTGATGGGTTCACAGTTGTTGTAGTGTGGTTTGTTTTGTTTCTTGAGGCTGCTGGCTATTTTATGAATTCTATTGTTGCTCTCAAGGCATGTAATGAGATTTACACTTTCATCATGCACGTTCTTGCACATAAGAAGAGTTTTATTGGCGTGTTTACTTAGCTTTGGGCATATAATAGAATAAACAGAGTGATATGTAATATAGTACTCATGGATAGAGATCTCATTTTAAGAAGACCAAAAGAAGTTTTGGTATATACTGTTATTTTTGTGCACTCTTTGCGTATTCCAATTATATGATTAGCCAAAACAATTAATTTATATTTTAAAAAAAAATAACGTAGCCAATCAAATTAGTGGAGTACACAAAGTGTACATAAAAGTAACTGCACATTGAATTTTTGTTTTTTTATTGGTATCATGTGTCTAGAAATAGCGTCCCGATTAATCTCAAGAGTGTATAGACTAGAAGTGACAATATGTGACAGGATACGTTAACACGAAACGAACACGACACGATAAAAGCGGGTTAGCGTTTAGCTTTAATGGGCTTCGGGTCAAATCGTGTCAACTCGTTAAAACACGATTTGATAACGGGTCAAACCCGTTATGACCCGTTAAGACACATTAAAAAATTTGAATTTACTTTTATACTTAAGCTAAACTTCAAAAAATCATAATTTAAAATTAGCTTTAATATTTTACAATGTGTAGATCATATTTGTGTATTTATCATATTTTATAGTATACTATTTATTGAATTGTAATTAATTTTTTATGTTTTATAACTATTATTTAAGTTTTAATATTTGTATAAAATCAATTAGGTTAAACTCAAACGGCTCACTAATGGGTTTGTAGGTTGGAACGGGTCAGATCGTGTTATATCGTGTCGTGTCATATAGTGTCAAAGGTCTTAACGGGTCTTAACGGGTAGTGTCGTGTCAACCCGTTATCTTAACAGGGTTGAAATTTTTGACACGAAATTCTTAACGGGTCGTGTTCGTGTTAACTCTTTAAGTATTATGTACACGCCCTAACACGATACGAACACGACCTGTTAACACGTTTTGACACCCCTAGTATAAATCCTAGACAAAAAGTTTTCTGTAAATACACTTTGAGTAATTAAAAAAAAATCTCTCAATCCAATGATTCACATCTCACTCCTCAGTGCTCTCTACGTTCTTGTCATCATCTTTCGAATTTTTCCCACTATTTTTATTTTATTATTTTTTTGCCCTAAATGTGATGACTACAAATGAGACCTTTCATCTTTTTACTTTTTCTCGACAAGTTTAATATTCTCTTAGATAAACTAATGGTTACAGAATACAAGTTCAATGTGGTGGGAGTCTTCTACATTCAATCCCAAAAAATTAACATACAATACAGTACAAGACAAGAAAAATAAAGGGGTGATAGGAGCCAAACGAATGGCTCCCACCCATTTCCCAGAAGGGAATACCGCTTGAAGACAATTAAGACAGTCTATCAAACAGACTATAAAGCTGCAGTTGAAAGTTATAGTGGTGGGGAGTGTGTTGCACCGTATTAGTTTAGGCTAACAATGAGGAACTTCCACATCCGTTTTTACTTGATCCTCTGTTTTGGAAAGCAGGAACATAAGAAAGCAACTTGAAACATAGTCTAATCGCCGCGGAGGGTCAACACTAGCTAAGGCGGCGCGTGTAAAACACGCACCACTGCAAGAGAAGAATGAAGGGTCCATCTAGAAGATCCAAAGCCCCTAATGCCGTTAGGGCCATGCGTGTCTTCAGAAACAGCTCCAATACGCGGTAGTGCATGTAAGTCTTGTATGGCAAAAGCCGCTCGTGTGATGCACACTACGAGTAGACGGACAAGAATCTTCCTTGAACTTGTAGATTGACAATTGGAGAGGTGAAATACATGGCGCGTGTTAACTAAAGGACGTTGAAAAATAAGAGATCAGCTGGTTTTGATGTTGTAGAATAAAAACAACAAAAAATAATAACAACGAACGAAAAAGTAGGGACTATACTATTGACTAGGGGTGGAGGGGGAGGAGCCGAAACTCCAACCCTCCGCCTAGTGAAGGGGAGAGAATTTCGACAATGATTTGAGAGTGATTTTTGGATAGAGAGAAAGATGGGAGAGAAAGAGAAAAATTTCAAGCAGCAGACCTTTCATCTTATTGATAACGTTGGGATATTTTCTGGTTTGTGAGGATATCTTTAATAAAGAAGAAAATACATTAATGCTCTTATTTCTGGTTGTGTGGATTTGCTTCTATAGAACTATTGGTTGGTGGCCCGTCTTTTAGTGCTAGCATTGTTTGTGGTTATGGCTGGGTCCCTTATGTCCTAGCATATCTGGATTTACTCTCTTTATTGATGGCAAACTTTTATGGCTAGTTTTTAGTGTAGCATTATGGTAATCGTGCTGGAAAATGTTATATGTTTGTTGTGGTCCTGTGGAACTGTTAGCCTACTATGTTGATCGTGGAAATGGTTCCATTTATTTTGCATGATTTATGTTTTTATCTATGTTTTTATCTATTGAAGTACATTCTTTCTCCTCAATTTGGGTGGCTGTTGAGATTAGACTAGGAATTTTTTTTTTTTTTTTTTTTTGCTTATCAAGTAGGCATATTGTTAGAAAGCACATCAAAAAAATACCTAAAACTTAGCTTATGAAATTGCTTCACAAGTTTTTCCAGACTGACAAATTTCATCAGCGCTTCCTCTTAGTGATAAAGTGCACTACATAGTATAAAACTAGAGTGACACTTAATAATTTCACAGTCTAAAAATTATTTCAAAAGAGAACAAAGAGAGATAGAGCTTATGTGTATATTTTTAGATGGATACCCAATAACCAAGATGAGGGAGACTATTTATAGTCCACTCTCATACGGCTGGCCTTAAAGGCCAACCATTAATCTGCAATTGATTTGCAGATGTTACAGGCTGCAACAGCTTGTAATGTATGGCATTAAGCCATACGTTACTGGCAACTAGGGAGCGGGTCAGCCTGTGGGCGACCCTCCTGCTATCACATATATATTATAAAATAAACGATTACAAGGATACAAGATTCAGAGTCTCTAACAATCTTTTCAATTCAACAAAGACACAATAGACCCTAACAACTCCAAAAAGTCATATATATTATATATTATAAAGTTTTTATTAGAATATATATTATAATTAAAGAGAATAATTTTACCTTTCATCCCTATTTTGATTTGAAAGTTCTCATTAGAACATTTTTATTGGCTTCGTCAAATGAGGAAAATGTCTAAATTTTAAATGATTTGTGTCAAAAAGAGTTTACATTGAATTGAATATCTTTAAAATAATTTGGATTTTTTCTATAGTGCTTGGCTAAAGATAAAAGACCATACTTACTTCATCAAACATTAAAAAATTATTTCTCACTCCAACCAAAATATGATATAATAAATTAAATAATTACAAAATGTGGTAAAAATAAATTAATATTAATTAATATTAATAATTATTTAAATAAAAATAAATTGCTAATCCAATGTGATAAAAATAAATAAAATGTGATAAAAATAAATTAAATTAAAAAATGATAATAATATTTTATTATATATAGAGAATGAATGAATAATTCAATGTGAGCCTTAGATTTAAATTACAAAGATAAATAAATATAAAGAAATGTAATGTTAATTAAATTTTAAAAATGTATTTGGTCAAACCAATAAAGGTGCTCATGGTAGAATAATATGTAAGCAAGACGTGGCACTAGGGTAGTTGATGAGGCCAAACAAAAAAAAAAAAAAAAAAAAAGATATCCACAACTAGGGGTTCCCGATTGGATCCTACCCAGTGCATTCTTCTTTTATTTTTGTTTTTATTTTTGGACATCTTTAAGTATAGTCTATAAAATTAGATATCTTTGCTATCTAAGCATAGAAAAAATTGAAAGGTCCTCGTTTTAAAATAAATTTAATTAAAATATTTTTATTTATAAATTAAAAACTTTTAAAATATTTTTATTTATAATTTATTTACTCATAAAATAGAAGCGATTCACTTAGACTTGTAATACAATTCATAAATATTAAAATATTTCTTTTTATAATTTTTAAATATTTAAGAAAAAAACAATATTATTAAAAAAAAAACTTACATAACTATTAAATAATAAAAAAAAAATCCCAGTCGAAAACACTGGGAGAGATTATGGAGGAATGACTTTAGTATTTATTATACTTAGAAAAACATGAAAAACCCCAATCAAAATCCAAAGTAGGTTAAAATATAACGATAACGATATGATTATATTTCTTATCATATTTTTACTAATTTCTTTTATTGTTTTATTATTTTTATTTAATAATTAAGAAATTTTTATATTTTTAATTTTTGTAGTGATTAAGAATATTAAAAAATAATAAAAAAGTTTAAATTCTAAATACATTTCAGAACAGTAAATAAATCATGGGAACTAGTACTGTAATAAATCTATCATTATCCAAAGTATAAACTGATTGATGGAGGACCCACCGCCTGCCATTGAACGCCTACTTCGTTGCGAAACAGGCTCTTCCACTTATATCTCCACGTGCTCTAATTCTCAGTCTTTGCTATCTCCACGTGCTCAAATGGCCCCCCGCCCCACTCTCAACGTTTTCCTATATCTTCCATTTCTCTTCTTCTTCGTCCTGCTGCTTCTTCCTCTGCTTTATCTCTTTGCAACGCAGTCTCTCTCTCTCCCTGTGAGAAATGGATTTTCCTGGACTTCTTATATTACTCTCAGTCTCTACCGTATTTTTCAGCGTGCTCATCTTCCCATTCGCCCAGCCGACTCCGAGCGCCGACGACGACCGGTCAATCTTCAATCCGAGCTGCTGTCTCGCTCCAAAGCCTTCTGCAGTTCAAAAGAACCGGACCTGCCGATCCGTCACTCCCGCCTCTCCTCCGATTACGGATTCCGGCTGCACGGTATGGACTGAGGCATGCTCGGAGGATGTCTTGGATTAGCGAGGAGGCCAGAGACGGTAGAGTTGGTCAGGAGCATCAGGAGGAAGATCCACGCGAACCCGGAGCTCGCCTTTGAAGAGTTCGAGACCAGCAAATTGATCCGAGACGAGTTGGACCGCATGGAGATTAGCTACAAGTATCCTTTAGCGACGACCGGTATTCGGGCTTGGATCGGAACCGGTGGCCCGCCCTTTGTGGCGATCAGAGCTGACATGGACGCACTTCCTATTCAGGTTCCTTTATACTTAACTTGATTGCTTTTATGTAGCGAATAATTTTGGGTTTCATTACTTTTCTTTTGAGTTTTATTCTTTTTTTTTTTTTTGAAAAGGTCATAATTTTCATTTGGCATATCATTTCTTAAGTTTTTTTTTTTATTCGTATAGAGTGTTTTGTACGCAGTTTATGTAATTTTTACATATATATCATATTAGGCTAGTTCATCTGGGTAGAGTAATTTAAAATTTTATTTATTTATTAATATTTTTGAAATTTTTTAAAAAAAATTTAAGAAAATTTTGAATCCGGATTTTGGATTTGACAATCCAGAATCCGGATGAACACCCCTACATCATATATAAATATTATTTTTATTTATTCTTTAATTTAATTATTTATATTTTTTTTCTCTCATCATATATATATATATTTTTAATAAGTAATATTAGAGTAAAGTCACACTTATTATATTCACATATATATGAACAGTATCATATTATTATTTATATGTGTATAAATACAATAAGTATTACTTCTTCCAATATTTTCTTTTTTTTTTAATATACCAACCTTGATATTCTTTTCAACTTTAGTGGGTTCAAACTTTTTCTAGCATTAACTCTAGTAATTATTTAATTTTTGGGCAGTCATTTCTTATGATTTTTTGACCTTTTGTTTTTTATTTTATTAATTAATATTTTATTTTTATTTTTATTTTTTTGCGCTGAGAATTTTGGGTCAGCATTAAAAAAAAAGAAATATATATTTTTATAGAAGGCGGGTAATTATTATTAAAAATAGTTTGGTTTCGTAGGAAGCTGTTGAGTGGGAGCATAAAAGCAAAGTTGCTGGCAAAATGCACGCTTGTGGACACGATGCACACGTTGCCATGCTTATCGGCGCTGCCAAGATCTTGAAGACTCGAGAACATTTTTTGAAGGTTTGACTTTGACCTCTGCCACGCTTAATTTCACTTCTTTATTTTTTCTTGACCACCTTAATTTCATTTATTTATTTTTTATTAAGGTATCATATTTATAAATTTAGTGTATAATATACCATCTATTACAGTCTCTCACATTTAGTAACTAGATATTTATATTTAGAATTGAATTAATTTTTTTTTTCAATTTCTTTTTATAATTTAAAAAAAAACATATATATATCACTTGAATCCTACCGTATTTAATATAAAAAATCGATGTTAGTTTACTTGTAAAAATAAGATGAGATTCACACAAAAGAAATTGTTAGGAATTTTTCCTTTTTTCCTTTTTTTTTTTTTTTTTTTTTTTTTTTTTGGTTGGGTGGGTTGAATCAGTTGCTGAGTAGGAGCCCTGTCATTTAACTGTCTGACCTCGACCCTACTAGTTTGAAGTAGGTAACTACCTTACAAGAGAAATACTATTCTTTTATGATTTTTTCCAACATGGATCTTGTCAGTATTTTTATTTATTTAATTAGTATTAAGTAAGTGTTTTTTAAAAATTTATTTTATTATAATAAATAACTATCTAATAACCACTTAATAAATTTTATTATATTCTGTTAAAATACACTAAACTGAATCCTCATGAGAATCCCGAAGTGTGGAGGCAGAAGTACACATCTTACAAAATGTAAAGGTGAAGGGACGCTATGGGTCGGTTGGAGCACTAACTATTTTATGGTTAAATTTGTGTGGACAACATTGGATCCACGAAAAAGAATAGGACGATGGGTTAGATGGGTATGTAGAGGACAAAATTTCTTGGAAATTGTTGATGTGTTTTGGCGTTGCATATTTTTCAATGGAGTGATATAATGCATTGATTAGTTATAATAATAATAAAATAATAATTGTAGAATAATAATAATAAGTGCAAAGTTTTGATTTACTCATTGTCTCTTTTCCGTGGATTTGAAGCGAAGCCAAGCCATTAATTCAATATTTCTGCTTATGATGGTAAAGCTGAATTTAATTCCAGCATGCACGTGGTTGGCATCTTTATGTTTTAGGTAGGACCATGCTACTTTAATGTCCCAACATTTTACCGACATTCGACTGCAATATGTTTTTATTTTCTCTTTTTCTTCTTAATTGTTCACAGATAGAAATCGGCTTGAGAGAGAAAAAAAAAAGATTAATAAAAAATAAAATAAAAAATGAAATGTTCAAATGGTTGTAAAACGAGTTGGTAGATGGTTACATGAGCCATATATGTATGGACATATGTATACAGTATTTGACCTTGTCCGAATAGATGAAAGACCAAAGGGGAAGTATTTAGAAATCGATGAGAAGGAAACCCATAAAGTTGAACATAATTTTCCTAAACTGGAAAATTAGCACGGCAAGCCTTTTGTCCTTTTTTCCCTTAGCGAGTTCGGTTCTCTATGGCCCAAAACTGAACAAATAAGGACAACATTAACTAAAAAAGAGAACAGGGTTGAGCTTTGATATTCCTTGTGGAGTGGTGTGAACTTGCAAGTTATTATATACATATATATATATATATATATAGTACCAAAATTTACTCTCTTTCTTTAATGTCTAAGCAGCAATGATTATTAGCACTTTCTCGTATGTTGGCACCTGAACATGTTCCTTTGCTTTTTGGGTGTATTCTAGATGCTAAAATTATTAGCTTTCTTTTCTAATGTGGTGTGGTATCCATAGTGGATAATTATCATTTTTGACTCTTAAACCGGGTGTAAAGTAAAGCGAACGGGGAAAATATAAGATTAGCCTTTTTTTTTTTTTTTTATTTATTTAGGGTCAAAGATGGTTACATGAACAACTAAATGGAAATTTAGAAAGGGGTAAAAGTTTTGTAAAAAAGCTTCAGTCAAATTCTGCTCGGAAATTTAGAAATCTGCTTAAAATCTCATGTGAAAACATAATATAAAATAGTTGTAGCGCATAATGTTAGCCATCATTTTATTTTGTTTGACATGTAAATAATGTTAGCAATCCTAAACGAATTTACATTTTGGTCCTACAAGTCAACCTTGGCGAGCTATTATGCGTGAAGATATTTTTAAAGTTAAGAATCAATATCCTATTATTGTTGTAGAATATGATTCCTGTCAGTTGTCACGATGATGCCTTATAATTGGCTGGAACATAGAAATAGTCCAACACAAACATATAATCAAACTTGGCGCCTTTAAAATAAAATTTGTTGCAACCACTTGTGTTCATCAGCTTCCATGCTGAAAAAGAAAGGTTAGAGCCCATTTGGATACAAAGATGATCTCATCTCATCTCATTTTAACTGACAATCTCACTAATAGTCATAAACTATCTCAATTTATCTCATCTTATCTCATTCTCTTAGTTTTAATCATATATATACAAACTGATATGGAGGATATACTTCTATATTGCTAATTAGGTTTTTTTTTAGCAGTAAAAGAGAAGAAGTATTGAATAAATGAGATAGGCATAGCCCCGATATACGGGAAATATACAAGAGCCGTTAAACACATTCTAAGGGCTGGAAATAGTGCTAATTAGCTAACATACCATAATTTGATCTACAAAAGAGTTTAAATGGTGTATCATCCATCACATGCAGGGAACTGTGGTGTTGCTATTTCAGCCAGCAGAAGAAGCAGGGAACGGTGCAAAGAGGATGATTGGGGATGGGGCTCTGGAGAATGTGGAGGCCATTTTTGCACTTCATGTATCCCATATGCATCCTACAGGCATCATTGGATCAAGACCTGGCGCTTTGCTTGCCGGTTGTGGCTTTTTTCAAGCTGAAATCAGTGGGCAAAGGGGTCGTGCCGGGAATCCCCACCACTCTGTCGACCCCATTTTAGCAGCCTCAGCTGCCGTTATCAGCTTGCAGGGTATTGTGTCTCGTGAATCAAATCCAATGGACTCTCAGGTATGTGTACACATTTCTTTGTGTGTATTAGTGTTGAATATGAATGAATTTAAGCTAAAATAAGTGTGATCTTTGCCACTTAGGTTGTTTCTGTAACATCGTTCAATGGAGGTGACAACCTTGACATCATCCCAGATACTGTTGTGCTTGGTGGCACTTTCAGGGCTTTCTCAAATACGAACTTTTACTTGCTTCTTCAAAGAATTAAAGAGGTTTGTCTCAAAACCAATACTCGGATTATTGACATTGTCATACGAAATAAAACACAGAATTGTTATTTTTACAAGTTCTACTATTGACCCAAATTTTGTCACCTTTGCTCACACTCGCTAATATGTTGCATATTTTAAGTAATTATTTATTTTTGCAGTTGAAATATAAAAATACCTCAAATATGTCACGTAAGTAGGTGTAACTGAACTTGATAAAACAAAGAATGAAGTATTTATTATTCTAATTAAAATCTTGTCTATTGATTATAGACATGTCATTGCTCTCAAGTGGGGTGGACCTAGCTTGGTCATCTCCTCTACCTTTTTTCTGGCATGAGAGGTAATCATTCTTGAGTGGCTCTACAGCCACACATAAAAATCCTGACCGGATCCTGCTAATGGGAAATTCTTTTTTTTTTTTTTCATGTATTTTTTAACACTTTTAAATATTTTAAAAAAATCACAACATCATTAAAAAAATACATCTTTAATCACTAAATTAAAAAAAAAAAAATCAGAAAATTAAAAACCCACAATCGCGGGATTCCCGTTTGTGGGTTTAGCATTTCTCATAATTCTTTCCTTTGGTTAAAGTTGGGGGGACAACAAAAAATTTAATTCCCATCTGGAGAGTGGAGATGATCCTAGCAGGTCTCTTTATTCGTGATGCACACACAAGATCCTAAATAAGTAAAGAAAGAGAATTCAGATTTGAGCTCACAAATAACAATCGGCATCATCGTCACAAACAGGTAATAGTGGAGCAGGCCAGCGTTTACAGATGCTCGGCTATGGTTGATTTCTTTGAAGAGCAATCCACCATATACCCACCAACCGTGAATGATGAGAAAATGTACGAGCATGTGAGGAATGTGGCCATTGATCTGGTGGGCCCAACAAATTTCAGGGTGGTCCCACCAATGATGGGTGCTGAAGACTTCTCCTTTTACTCTCAAGTGGTCCCTGCAGCCTTCTTCTACGTGGGCATAAGGAATGAGACCTTAGGTTCCATCCACACTGGCCACTCACCTTATTTTATCATCGATGAAGATGTTCTACCTTTAGGTGCAGCAGCACATGCCACCATTGCAGAAAGATACCTTAATGAGCATGGATAAAGCATGCATGAATCAGCTGCATTTTATGCAGCAAGCAGGCACAAGTGACTCGAGGACGAATTTTGTCGGTGTCTTGCCGTCATCCTTCTATGAATGCTGGGTCAGGAAGTCGGGGGGATAGATGGCGGGATCAAGAACCAAATATAGAGAACTTTTTCATGGAGATCCAATTGTAACTAATAGATTCTAGTTGTTATTGTTGTCACTAAACTAGTAGTTCGGCGCTGTTCAATTATAATCATTCGTCATTCTATGTTTGTTATAAGCATCAACTCTCTCAACCAGGTTCTAAGTCTGATGCACAAATAAAAGAAGATTATTTCTTGGAAATATTGTTCTCCATCCTAAATTTCGTCATTTATAGAGTCACACTAACCAATATGACATATTTTAAGTAATTCTCCATTTACGTGGTTGACATAAAAAAGTACACCTAAATTGTGCCACATGAACATGTGGCTGGAAATGACAAACTCAAGATAAGAGAGAATTGATCTTAATCCTAGTAGTTGATCCTAGGTAACATGAGAATATCGAACCAAAGAGATCTCTTGCACCCTATATTGTTGTGCAACTCTTCTATTGAAGATAGCAGTTGCCGCTGCCGGATGATGATTACTACGATGATAATTAACCTTAACAGTGACCTTCGGACATGATTTTGGGGTCACCAGAGTGATAGCAACTTCAAAACCTAACCATCTCCACTCACAAAGTTCTCTGCATCTAAACTACGAATGCTAAGATGGTATGAGAGCAATGAACTTACCCAACAACCCCACGATCCTTTCATTATAGGTTTCTGTTTCTTATTAAGTATTAACGTGTATAAATTAACCTTAAAAGTGACAACTATTTGGCCACAATCAAAAAGTCCAAAAACAGACAAATAATTTATGAGATGCGATTATGTTCAACAGAATAACAGATCTAACAAATCAGGTTTTGGCTCCATCACAACTCAGCAACTAGCAGAGCATGGCACATGCAAATGTGTGTTTCTTCAGATTGTACGAGAACAAAACAAATTGTGAAAGCTGACAATTTTTATTCTTCCAGTTTAAGGGGAACTAAAAAGAACTAGTCTTGCATTCAAGCACATTCATCGCTCTAGATCTATAGAAACAACAGAAGGTAAAACAAACACATTAATAAACGAATTCCCAATTTCAGCTCAACGTCATCAGGAATTCAAGTTTTCAAGGTTTTCCATAAAAGACACGCTTCATTATTATTATTGTTCTTATCACATTTTTATACATAAGTCTCACCTCTTCTCACCACATAAACATTTAGCAGCTTGTAGGGCAAAATATGTAAGGATGACATCAGCACCAGCCCGCCGGAGACACAGCAGTGACTCCAGCATAACCTTCTCTTCGTCAATCATCTTCAGAACCCCACCAGCCTTGATCATTGAGTACTCACCTGAAACCTAAAGCCATGGAATAAAGAAAAGGATAATATAACATCAGGCAAAAAAGATTGTAGGGCAGTTAGTATCAGTTATATATACATATATATATGTATATAGACACAAACACAGAGAGAGAGAGAGAGAGAGCATGTCCTCTATAATCCCACATACTTGCAGCCATATGATGAAAGATTTTTCTTTTGGTAATCGAAACCCCCTCCCTCTCCCCAATGACAGAGAAGTATGGATATGTTTGCAAGAAATGCTTTATAGCATATTACATTTCAGTAAAAGGAAAACATTGTTGATGTGCTCTTAAAAGGTTCATCTGGAAAGCATAGAAGTGAAAACGCTTGGATGCTACCCCCGCTTCACATAATGTCAACAGTTTGGAGGGGAAATATCTTTGCAAGTTTACTAGAAGGCTAATTATAATGTTGAATTGTGAGGTAGCGATGCGGCTGTGGAATGAAATTTCAGTTAGGGCTGGTTTTTCTTGGGCAACGCCATTGCACGTGTTGGAAATTTTTGCAATCTGGTCAGGTATCGCTAGGACTGAACAAACTACTCGCTCGATACCAGTTCCGTTTTATCGACCCAACCCAAACCAAAAATGCCCAACTTGAAAAAGCGAAAAGCGGAAAGCGGAAAGCGGAAAGCGGAAAGCGAAAATAGCTGAACCATTTTGATAGCAATCGGTTATTAACCGATACCAAATTCAGACAAAACACACGTTTCATTCCATTTCCACTTCTATCGTCTCGGGCCCTCAGCCCTCAACTCTTCTCTCTCTTTCTCATATGCAAGAGCTTTTCTTTGTTTTTCAACATTCGCATTTTTGCAGATTCTATCATGCTTTGCACTACCAGATTTCAAATAAACAGAGTAAAAAAGGATTTGGATTTGGCGATCTGAATTTTTTTGTCTGGGTCAGGCGAACTTGCTCTGAATTTTGTGACGTTTGCTCTACTACTCCTCGAAAGATCTGGATTTTCTTTTTCTAGGTTAGGCGAAGTCCAGTTTCAAGCTGCCATTTTAACACCCAAAAGAAAGAGATCACTACATACATGCAAATCTCCAGAAGATCCTTTTAGAAGAATGGTGAAAGCTGCTGCAAATAAGGACAAAACCCTTCATCCCCCTTACTTTGAGGTCCTTCAGTTTTTCTATTATTTTTACTCTCTCTCTATTTCTTCCTTTTCTTCTTTTTCTTCATCTTCATCTTCTTTTTTCTTTTTTAAATGTTTTCTTTTCGGTTCTTTGGCAGAGATGCTGTAGCTTCTTTTCATTTTTCAAAAGTAGAGAAGATGGGTCTAAAAAAAATAAAGAAGAAAAGAAGAAGAAAAAGAGAGGAAGGGTCGGAATACCCATTTTATTTCAAATCTGGTTTTGAGTCGGTAATCGGGTATCGGGTAATCTGAATAACGGTATAATCGAGTCAGAACAGTACGTGTGAACAGCCCTAGGTATCGCTAAGAAAGGCATTAATCAGGCAGTCATGAGGATCATCCCTTTATGTTTATTCTGGCGTATATGGGCTGAAAGAAATAGAAGATGTTTTGATAATTGTGAAAGTTCTTTAGGGGACTTATAGGATTTTTTTACTACTCTCAGTTTTTGGGTGAAATACCTTGTTAGGGACGGGTCTGAATGTACTGCCCTACTTTAGTTTTCTGTTTTTAGCTTGTAAATAGATGTTTCTCAACTGTATACCTCATGTGTACTTGGGCTATGCCTATTTATCTGGAATAAATTTTCTCTTATTACTTATCAAAAAAAATATATTATAATGTTGAATTCAACAGCACAAATATTATGGAGACTTTTTTTTTTTTTTTTCTGAAAAACAATGGGATTCAAAACCCGCCTGAAACTGTAAAATCCATGGAATATGTTTGATATAACAATTTACTAGCGCCTTGACAAGACCCTTTCTGTTCTTCTCAATCTTTAAGTGCTTTGGCGTGCCAATACTTGGTGTAAATAGCTAGTCTTTGAAGTCAGAGCTAATATATTCATTTCCAGGGCATATTCGCAAATAATCATGATCTAATTCAAAGAGTAAGTAGATTTTGGTGCTTAAGGTACTAAGGAGATCCCAATTTACAAAGTGGGAAAGCAACACCAAAGTGAATTCTATCTTGAAGCTAAGATAACTTATAAGATAGCCCACAAAATTCAAAGACGAGAAAATGAATCAAGGACTGGGTGATTAGGATGAATGTTGGAAGTCTCAGGTTATTAAACATGATATTGGAAGTACAAAGATTAATCAAAATATTTTCTGTGCAGTGCTCAGGGGAAAAAAAGTACCTGATATGCAGCAATTGGCAAAGAAGAATTATCCCGGAGAAGCCTTATTATATCCAAATATGGCAAACCAGGTTTTACCTGTCATCTGAGTTAACATTAGCATAGAGGAAGCTTCTGCCTTAGGTAACATGTTCAACAATTAAAAAAACAAAAAAACAAACCAAGAGGATATCAGCGCCTTCAGACTCGTCTTCATGGACCTCAACCAGAGCCTCTCTATAGTTAGCTGGATTCATCTGATAACTTTTGTTTCCGAATAAAACAAAACTGAGCATCAGGACATTACATAAAAATCTTAACATAAACTTTATAACTTCAGAAAAAGTACATACGTCTTTTTGTCTCCAAAGCGCGGATTCGAGTCAAGTGCTTCTCTAAATGGACCATAAAATGAACTTGCATATCTGTTTGCACCATTATAGAGACAGAAAACTCAATCAATGACCAACACCAAATGTGGCAAAAAATGCTGAGAAGGACATCTACAAATGCTATCCAACTAGATAAAAGTTCCAATAATTACAATAGTTCGTCAACCTAGAAACCTGGTGTAGACATATGGTGCTATAAACCATCAAAAAAACCTTGCATGAATCAGATTGAAATCTAATTTAATGAAGAAATATCCATTCAATAATAAGTGTTTGGGCATCCCAAGGAAATAACATTTCTCAGTTGCATTCTTAAGGACCAGAGCTTTTATGGAAAAAAGTTACTAAAGGCAGAAAGGATCCACTACCAGGAAAGGGAGAGGGAGGGGGAGAGAGAGAAAGCTCAAATAACAAATGCTAATCAGGAAAATGTAAATGATTTCTTAAAACCCTAAAACTATCCCACTCAGAGAATAGGGAAAACATGTCTCAATTGCTGAAAACCTCTATATGCTATTGTTCCAGTGAAATGATGTCATTTATACTAGCTCTAGAAGCTAAAAACTCTTTTTGATGTTATGAAAAATATCTAATGCAACATTCATGTAATTTGTTGGACTGTAAAGCACCCACACTACCTCCTCTCTCTCTCTCTCTCTCTCTCTTGCCCTCCCTCACCCTCCCTTCCTCGGCTCTGCTTGTGAAATGCATTCACATGAACCCACTTAGTATTCTTTTTCTCGACTGTGTAATTTACATATATTTACTAATAACCTCTTAATCTTATTGCACAGAGAAATGAGGAGCTTGATATTTTTTTACTAAGTTACATGTGCAACTGGTGGGTGTTGAGCCCAATTAGATGTTTAGCAGCTTCATGCATGGACGCTAGCATGAACAAGAACTCACTGAGATTGATAATGCTACATGGCAAAACATGCGCACTTGCAAATTTGTTACATGTACAACTCAGTAATTGTCAAGACTGCACTTTATTTGCACAAAATAGAAAGTGATCAAAGGACCAAAACGAGAAATCAGGTGATCTTACTTCGCTGTGTATGACATTATCAAGACGTGCTCAAATCCTTCAGCATCCAAAGCATCTCGAATAGCTCCTACACGTCCATCCATCATGTCACTTGGACTGACTACATCAGCTCCAGCTCTAGCCTGCACATAGAAGTAGCCAAGCCAAAATGTTAGAAAAAAAATATAGTCAGATAACGGCCATGAAACGCAAAACATTATGCATAACAACATCGAGGTAAATATTGCAACCCGCCGCAAAGGTTGCTGCTTACTAGTACCTTCCCCTGTTTCACTGAATCAGAAGCCATGGGATATTTGAATAGCATCATCGACTTGAAGCATTTAAAAGATGTACCACCTTACCAACTTAGAAAGTCCCAGAAAAAGTAGTTCTCAATAACTTTCAAGTGGAAGCATCTCCATTTACCCATTCATTTGTCCAGATTAAGGAAAGCTCTGAAAATTTGGTATGTGAAGGCTTAAAAATGACATTCAAAATGAGTGATGGGCCATTAACATTCAACTTCAGTACGGTACTCAGTATATTTTGAAACCCCAATATACATGTTGTATGTATACATATTATTGCATGTACGTTTGTATGTATCTATATCAGGTAGTTGTGCAAACTGTAAACCAAAGTACCTGGGAAACAGCTTGCTTACATAATTGGTGTACGGTCTCATCGTTCATTATAACACCTGCAGGTTATCAGTAATACATACACAATTAGACTTAGTACCGTAATGCCATAGAATCAGACTCATGGAATAATGATCAGATTTTTTATGGAACTTGGGAAATCCAGTCTAAAAAGTTATTGAGGTGCAAAAGAAAGAAAAGCATAACATGCAGAAGCATGTCCTAGATGACCATGCCTTGAGACATCAGACAATCCTACTGTCAAGGGAACGCATTCATTATTGCCATGTTAGATTGACCTCTTCTAAGTTCTTTAAAACATTTTTTTAGAAGAATCTTCACACTTTTCTTTATAAGGATAACTGCAACATCTCAAATATAAAAATTCTCACCATCTTCTCTGACAATACCATCATGACCATCAGACGAGTATGGATCTAAAGCAACATCAGTGTAGATTACCTGATGAAATAGATTGAAAACAACTGTAACCTTTAAATCCTTCTATTGCCCCAGGAAAAGTAAATGGTGTATTGACTTACAAGATCAGGGTATTTGTCTTTGAGCAACCGTATTGCTCGAGGCACTAACCCATTGTCGTTGAATGCTTCATCTCCTGTTGAAGACTGAGATGCAAAAACCAATCACGATTCATCATTATGGGGAAGAAAAGAGGAAACTCAATCTTAACAACCCCCCCCCCCCCAACAAAAAAAACCAAATGAAAGAGACTAGAAAGGGAAAGTAACAGGCAGCTACACTCTAGGCAACGGCTAGAAGGGATTGCTCGACCAGCAGCCATACCAACTTTGCATATGTAATGCTGGTGACTCAAAATTAGGAACTGAGAGAGTATGAACCTTGAGAGCATCTGGAATTTTGGGGAAGAGCACAATACTATTAACACCAACATCTCGAGCCTTTCCAACCTGGTTCAGGAAATGCTTGCTCAAAGATTTGTCCGCAGGGCCAAATAAATTATTTTGAGATAAAACTCTTGAAAAAGAAAAATTTTTAAAGTTACTCTAATTGGAACAATTCAAACTAGATCTAATGTCTACCCAGTTGTAAATTTTCAATAAAGTACAACCAACTTCTAAAATAGTTTAACTTGGTAATTTTCGATATAGTACAACCAACATCTAAAATAGTTAACTTGGTCTTAAGCACCATGGGTACTCAGTAAGATTCTCGTGTGTCAGGATACTTGCATCAGAAAGCGGAAAATTTGATATCAATTCAAAGTTGTGCCAACCATCTAGAGATCCTTACAGTGAATTCCATGAGCCACTCAAAATACAGTATCACTTCAGATTTCTTTTCTTCCACACCCCCCCCCCCCCCGGGGGGCGCCCTGCGAATGAGATTTTCATAATATGAACCTAAGATCTAACTCAATGTTTTAAATACCGTGCCATACCGGAGAATTTTCCGTACCGGCCTCACGGCCGGTACAAAAAAACTAATATTTCGTTTCGGCCAATTTTTCGGCCGTACCAGCCGGTACGGCCGAAATTGGCCGAAAAATGTCCGGTACGGTCGGCGCCGGCCGTACTGGATTTTGGCCTTCCAGGTTTTTTTTTTTTTAATTTTTACTATGTTTTAACCTCAAATTAGACTAAATTAATTACATATATATATTTATCTATATAATTTATTTATATATTGACTATTATTTTGAAATATAATTTATAATTGTATTTTTATATATAATTTATTTATGTATAAATTATTCTGAAACGGTACCAGTACCGGTACCGGTACTAGTACCGAAATATTTCGTTTCAATGACTTGACCGATACCGGTACCGGTACAGTATTCAAAACATTGATTTAACTACCCCACCACTCCAAATTTACAGCTAAGGCCCAAGGTCCAGGGGCACTAAGCTTCATTCAATGCTTGTTCAAGCACTTCACTTAGCAGAAGTCAAGTATGTGGAGAATATTGAGCAAGGGATACACCTAGAATGATTGATCATTAAAATATTTTTTAATAATTTACAAACAATTTAACAGGACAATCATGCATGTTAAAAAACTCAAGACAGGTTTCTGCAAAAGCATTCTATCCATGAACTTTCACACAAAAAAAGACGGAAGCAACAAAAATGCCCCCAACTTTGAGATGCGTCAATGCTTTTTTTTTTTTTTGATAGGTAAGAGAAAGATGCATTAATGCTCAAAAACAATATAAAACTATACTAAAAGAATCTTAATTATGCATGTTGCTTTAAGGGTTGGGAATTGATGTTTAGTTCTTCTTTCTAGTGTATTTTCTCTTTTGGGTCTTTTCAGGTGACAGTCTTGGAATCAGATTCTCTTAGGGCCAATTGGGAGGTCTATATTTTTTATAATACGGAAGTTGGGCAGATTTTCTCTTTCTGGGCTTCTCAAAAGTTTCCTAAAAAGAGAAGCTGCTTCACAAAATTGGTAAAAAAGCCAAACCATCCTTTGGTCACCAAAGGGCATATCATTAGTCTCAACCTATTAAAACCCCACATGCCCCAGATAATCCCCAACAACAGAGCATAGGTCATCATCTCACAAGTCAGGTTAGTTTATAGCAAATCTCAGTCCAAGTTATAAAACAGGTTTAGCTGGCCATACACTAGTTGAAGTATTCACCTACTACCTTGAGAAATCAATGTTAGGTTGTAAAACATAATGCAAATCATTTTAATCATGCATGAGACATAGAATGAGTTAAGTTAAATCACCTCTTCCACAAGTCCATGTCTCCACCCTAGCCTATAACATCCAGGCATAGCTCCAATAGGTGTGTCCTCCTCGCCTGCAAGTTTCGTGGTGGCATGTTTAGATCATGTAAATCTAGACCCCTTTATGCATATAAGCGCATGTGAGCACAAGAGAGAGAGAGAGAGAGAGAGAAAGAGAGAGATCCAAATCAATACCAACCTTCATGAATAAAAAGTGGATAGACAAAGTTTGCCGGTGATAATTGTGTTTCTTGGAATGCTGCCCGCAGCACAGGCGACTTACGGTTACGGCGAGGGCGTCGATTCAATGGCTAATGAAACCAAAAACAATCCAAAGGAGTTCCGATCTTCAGTAACAAAGCTCATCCACAATACAAACCCATTAAAGCGCAAATTGAACTTATCAACATTTCACAATGAATCCATTATTTTGACGGTCCAAAACTTCCAAACCTACTTCAGTTACCCAAAATATATCCATATGATTGGGAACAAGGTTATTGAAATGACAATCTAGTTCTAATACTCACAAGTGAATGGACCACAGGAGTTCCGGTCGGTGCTGCCGGCTTAGGTGGAACGGGAGGGGCTTCGGGCACCTTCCCGGCCACAACAGCAGCTTCGCATTCCGCATCACTCAACCCAATCTTCTTAATTGGTCCATCCTGCCTCTCACTCGCTCTTACAACCAAATAACGTGGTGGTAGAGCCTTTATTGCAGTCTTCACGCAATTGAGCTTGGAATTCGTTGACGCTTTAAGTCCAACATAGTTCTGGAAATCCAAACCCTTAATTGCTTGGACATTACAAGATACATTAACGATAATCGAAGCCATAGTTATCCCAGTACTCTTCTCAGAAACCAAATGTCTGCACGATGTACGCACGCAAAATGGCAACACAGATCAAATTAGAAACTTCGGATACGAAATAAAGCAAGAATTTTCTTCAATTTCCATTGTTTGAGTGCTGAGAAATCGTAGGAAAAAGGAAAGAAAGCCAAGCCAAAAAGTTGTCTCATGCTCAAGAAAATTTCCTCCTTCCTATCTTTGTAAGCAGCCAAACAGATCATAAGATTTTACCGAGAAACAGGAGGGAAAGTAGTGATCGGAGCAAGAATCTTTACCCTTTTAGATAAGAAGCCGCAGAAAATGAGAAGAGTGAGAATGACGAAGACGGGCCTTATCGGTGGCGAAATCCGGGAAGCCTATGACAACCGAGAAGAGGACAGTACGCGAAAAAAAACTGCATACGCTGGCATGGCATGTGATTATATCCTTTTTGTTTTTTAACATGTAATTATATCAGAAAAATGTTAAATATAATAATAAAATATGTAACTATTATTAGAAAATTAAAATAAACTAATATTACAAGAGAATTATAAAAAAAATTATTTAAAATTATTTTTTTTTTCTCTTTTATTTCTTTTTTACTCATTTTTATGTGTGTACATAATACGTTCTGAATTCTCTTTATATAGAGAATTGAGGATGGAGAGGAGATGTGAAATAAATTATTCATATAGCACAAGTGGGGAACAAAAAAATAGAGGAGAAAGAAAAATGAGAAAGAAAACAAAGTGGGGTAGAGGAAGGAATGCATGGGGGGTCATTCATTGCCCCCTTGCATTATTTGATTACAACACTTTCCTTAAATGACCACCCATAAAAAATTTACCTCGTTAAAATATTGTCAAGAAAAAATCTAGTGGGAAAAAAATCAATGGTGAAGGAAAAAGAATACAGTATTCTTATATATTTCTAGTGCTTTTAAAATTGTCTCATTAAAATCTTGCAAAGGAAAACCTAGTGGAACAAAACTTTAGCGAAAGAAAAAGAGTATAATTAGCACAAGTTTTCGAGATATTTACTCTGCTGAAAAGTGTATGACGATAGATCTTTAAGTCTTCACATTCCAATGATCTGCACAATTATCTTGAATATCGCAGTTGGTAATGCTTTCTTAAATAATTCTGTCAGATTATCACTTGATTGTATCTTTAATATATCCTCTTCTAATTTGAGTGATGCAGGCAGTATTATTTTCATATAAAATTGTTAGGCTATCATTGATTATGAAAGATCACATTTTTTCTGGATATGTTGAGTCATTGATCTCAGTCAAATACACTCTCTACTTGCTTCATGAATTACAATAATCTCTGTGTGATTTGAAGATGTAAAAGATAATATCTGGTTGACAGATTTAGTAGAAATTTGATACCTGCAGTAATACTTAAACTCCCCCTGATAATATGTGTTAGTGTTTCAAGTAATAAGCAAACATGATTTCAACATATATAACAGGTTAAGAATTCAAACATGATTTCCATATAAATAATGTATTAGAGAGAACATGATAATATTTTCATCTAAAATTTTCTCCCCCTCATTCGGCGTTATTAGGGAGAACTTGTTTATGTACGGTGGAAAAGACATTAGAAACCATCCATATATCGATTTGGTGGAAAATCAAATCTGCTTGACATTATTGACAAACGAGATCTTGAAGAGATTTGAACGTTTCGGATTGCTGTTTAAATATAACCAATTTTACTATTAGTTTACTCCAGTAAAAAGATCTCACATTCTTCATAAATTCAATTGTTGTTAATCCAGAACGATATTATGTCTGATAGAAATTCTAATGTCCCAGATTTGAACCATGTACCTTTTATACCTCAACCATTTATATTTTCTCCTGAGGCTGTAAATACCATGTTAGGAGCAGAGATATATCTTTCTAGTAAAACTGATCCTGAAATTGTTGCAGCATCAAGAATCCGCAGTGCTCAATATGCTGCATCTCTTACAACCGTGTCTCAGAGGCTACTGGCGAGAATGAGTGAGGTTGATCATCCTAAAAATCAAATATCTGAGTTGCATCAAACACTTGCAACTAAAGATAGAAAAAATAAAAATTTAAGACAAGAAAACTAGGAGCTGAAGAAATTTATAAACTGGTATTCTCGTGATCTGAAAACACGAATAGAAGAGCTGGAACGAGAGAGAGCTCAAATACAAAGTCAACAACATCAGCTAACGGCAGAGGTTCAGCGTTTACAAGAAAATCGGGATAGCTGCAATTAATCTCGCTGGCTTTTGAAATTATGCATCCAGCATATCTTGTAATCTTGACTAAGTGAGATTTGAAGAAATGATGGTTTGTCTTATTCTTATTTTCATCTCTATAAGAACCGTCTTTAGTTTCATTTAGTTCGCATCAAATTTTCTTCTCATATCTATAGTTCATTTGCATTTGCATTTTTATTCTACAAATTTTCAATGGCTCATCAGTTTTCTTTCAATATTTCTCACGATCAACATATGAGGTATCATTCACCTCAGTTACAAGTTGTTCATGTATCTTCTGCGGATGCCATGTTGCAGCAAGTGAATGATCTGGCTAATAAGTCAGATCGTGAAGCTGTTTATGACCTGGTGACTCTCGGCACTCGATACTCCTCTTCCATTGTTGGTTTTTCCAACCAGTTACAATTCCAAAAATCGTGAGATTGAGGAGTTTAACGAGAAGGTTTCCGTACTTTAACGACTCGTTCAAGAGTCTGACAGAAAAATAACAGACTTAAAACAAGAGAATAACGATTTAAAATTCTTACTTGCCTCTTCATTTCGACTACCTAATCATTTAGATAAGAATGACATGTTACTTTATGAAGAGTAAATGCATTTGAGAGATGAGTCTAGAAATCTCAAATTTTTGTAACTCATCTAGCATAAAATCTTTTTTTTTTTCAATTGCATTCCTTAAGTTTATAGCAGTCCTTATGGTCTCTTCAGGAGTTCTAATAAGGTAAATCATCAACGTAAACTGCAATAATAGCAAATCCGGTTCTGATAAAAATACATGGGCATATAGGATTATTCTCAAATCCTTCTTTTAATAGATACTCACTGATTCAATTATACTACATGCGTCCGGATTGTTTTAACCCATATAAAGATTTTTGAAACTTTATAAAGTATATACTCCTAAATGTACTTAGATTAAATGCTTCAAGTATTGTATGTTATGATCTAATGATCCTTATAAATATGCAGTGACCACATCTATCAACTGTATATCTAATCCTTTTGTAATAACCAAACCGATTAAAAATATGAATGTGATTGCATTCATAATAAGGAAATATGTTTCCTCATAAGTAATCTCGAGTTTCTGCAAGAAACTTTATGCAACAAATCGTGCTTTGTACCACACAATTTCATTGTACAAATACTCATTCATATCTAACAAGCATTACACCCTTTGATGTTTGGACAACATGTCCAAATACATCTCGCTTCACTAGCGAGTTTAACTCAGATTCAATAGCTGCTTTCCATTTTGATCAATTATTTCTCCGTCGAAATTCTTCAACAGTTTTAACTCACTTTCTTCATTACTTCTGGTAATGTCAAGGGTCATCATATATGTTGTCGACAACAGTTTTATTTCTATCCATAATTTTTTCAGTATTCATGAAATGTATTGAGATCTCATTGTTCCTCTCCAGGAGAAAAAATTTCATGAAACACCTCTTCAGGAGGTTTATACTCTTCAGTTATACTCTTCAGAAGGTTTTCTCTTCAGGAGTTTTATTTTTTGTACAGAAAGTTTGGATAAATCTTATTACTTGTTTTGTGGATACGGTCTCTACAGGAGCACCGATTTCTTTTCTTTTGCACTAATAAGTTTTCAACACTTCAGGTGTGTCTTAGACTCATCTATTGCTGTTTTAACAACTTGTTCTTTAGGACCTCAATTCTTGTTTAAGCATTAATAGCAATAATATATGATTTTATAACACCTTTAGTGTCAATAAATACATCAAATAATTGATTTACAACACTTTACAAATAGGTAATCCTCTAAACTTCTAGTTCACATTCATTTGTAAGAGGATCAAATTTAGACAAGGTTTTATTATCCCAAGTAATTTCTTATTGTGCTTCAGGCACCAATATTTCATTATTTCAAAACATGATGAAATATTAATAAGCTTATATATAAAAATTTAGTATAAGTAAATCAAGTGTTTGGCAGTACAACAGGTACGTGACCAATGTTCAGACATATCATATCTATGACAAACATCTTTATCTTTATATGAAAAATTATTCTGAGGGTCTTTATCCTTTTTCGAGCTAGATTACTTCTGGTGATACGGTATATATTATTATATTTAGTGTTGTCGCTTTTGGGACTAATACTTCTATAGTTATTCTACCACGTCTACGCCCTTGGTTTTTTTGAAATGATACGCCGTTCACTTCTAAAAATTGTGTAAATTCAATATCATTAATAGGACGTAACTGGTGATCTATTAATAAAAACTCATTATTTATCTCAATCACTAGAAGGCAAAATAAAAATTCAGAATATTAATTGAACTTTCGCTCTCGATATTGTTGCTGCAGGAGCACATTTGAGACATGAAAAATGATGTCTTCTTTTAAAAATATCATCATCAGTAACTTTCTCACTGAATAATTTTAATATTGAACTGATTTTAAAGAGTGCATAATTATATTCATTACCACTTATAAAATCTTACAACTTAAGGTGCAATAAATCATAATAATCATTTGGAAGGATTACATATTCTGGTGCTCATATTTATCCTTTAAATCATTTCACACAATAAAAAGATTTTTTACCATGAGATACACAGTACGGTCTTGCAGGAACACGTGATTTTCTTCTTTGATTGTATCTCCCAAGTTCATCATACCCAAATGGATCTCATCAAGAATCCTGAATAAATAATTTTTTCTAGAAATGTCAATAGTAATAAATCTTAATTTTATAAGATTTGACATTTTATATATATATGAATCACAAAAATAAATCTGTGAATCTAAGAAATATATTCACATAAACATCAAAATAAAAGTATAATTTTATCAAGTAATATTCATCAATATTACCTTTAGTATTTATCTCGATGACTGCAAATAATATACTGAAAAACTTACTTGAAGTAAAAGACCATTAGCTTTAGTATCGGTAGAACTTCGTACTGATAACGTATTATAAAACTAAAAAGGAAATTAATATTGTAAGAGAATTATAAAAGAAATTATTTAAAACTCTTTTTTTCTTTCTCTTTCATTTCTTTCTTACTCATTTTTGTATGTGTACATAATACGTTCTCAATTCTCTTTATATAGAGAATTGAGGATGGAGAGGAAAATGGAGATGAATTATTCATACAGCACAAATGGGGAATAAGAAAAGAGAGGAGAAAGAAAAATGAGAAAGAAAACAAAGTGGGGTGGGACGAGGAATGCATGGGGTCATTCATTGCCCCCTTGCATTATTTGATTACAACAACTATCATATAATTATTTTTAAAAATAATAATTTATTATTTAAAAAATAATTTTTTTATATGAATTTCATATTTATTTATCTTTTTAAAACAATTATATAATACTTGCACACTCACAATTATAAATATTAATTTTTAAAAAAATATTATTATTAACTGGTAATTTTATCCTTTCAAAGTTACGATTATTTTGAATTGATTTTTTATATTTTTTATTATTTTTCTAAATACTTAAAAAATATACAAATGCATGAGTAGTAATTTTTTCAGTATTTAAAAAAAAAAATACACCTGTACAAAAAATGGGACTAACTAATATGAATAATGATATTCTTATATTCTATTTACTACTATTTTACTATTTTTTATTTTTTATTAAAAAAATTAATTAATAATTAAGAAAATGATTATTAATGAAATTATATATATTTTTTTAATTATTTTTAATGATTAAAGATATTAAAAAAATACTTAAAAATAATAAAAAAACAAATACACAATAAATAATAAAATAATAATAAATGAGATATAACTCTATCATTACCCAACTAATATTATTCATACCATTTATTTAAGAACAACGCTAATGCCCCTCGAAAATCCATCGAAAAATTTCACCGATAATGCAGTTTTTTTAAATACAATTTAAAGATTTTTCTATTATTCTTTTAAAAAATACAAAAAAATAATAAAACACGCAAGATAAAAATAAAAAAGCAAACACAAATTTTATAAAACCTAATAGGTACAGATGATGTGCACACGTTGTCAGTGTACCTATAATTTTTCTTTATTTAATTACATTTAAAAATAATTTATAATTTGTCATATTATAGTTAAGTTAGATTTTGTTTGGAAAGTGAGATAGACAATAATTATATAATAGTTAAATTATTTGTAAATAGTAATAAAATTACTTGAATTAAAATATTTTATTGATATTTAAAAAACAAAAAATAAAACGAGGAAAATTTAATAAAAATAAAAATGTTAGAATATATTTTTTGTTTTGAATTTGAAAGAGTTATATTATTTTTTATGTTTTTTTAGGTTTGAAAATTTTGTAGTGATTAAGTAATGATTTGATAAAAAAATATGAATATTTAAAATTGAAAAATGTTTGTGTTTAAGAAATGTTTAAAAAATTATATATTGTGAGATATTTTGACATAAAATAGGATGTGACCGACTTACATTCCAAAGAAGCTCTTAATCTTTATTCGTATTAACTAAAGATTTTATTCCATATAATTTAAAAAATATCAACTTAGACTCTTAGATCTTCCCTCAAGATTTTATCGATAAATTTTTAATTTCATCTTATTAATAACTCAATTTGAATAAAAACTCAACACATGCCATTCGATAGGCGAGTGTATTTATAACCGCTTATAATATGTCCACGATTCTTAAAATTGATTTGCTTAACAAGAAAGTTTGAGAATCTTCAAGTCAAGTCGTGATTGATATAGCTTGCTAAATCTTAACAAAAAATAAGTTATACAAGCCAGTTCCTTTTTTTTCCTGTCAACCAATGGAGATCTTCGAGTGTTGAACTCAGCCTGGAGATTTGGGCAAGGATAACTCGACAACACTAGGGGCGAGCGTGGAACTCAACTTGGAGATCTAGGCTAGAAATAAATCAATTATGTTAAGTGTGAGCATGGAACTCAATTTAAAGAGATAGGTAGGAGATGCACTTGACCACGCTAGATATGAGCGTAGAACTCAACTTGGAGAGATAGGAAGATAAATGCTCCCGTTCTAGGTGCGAGCGTGAAGCTCGAGAAGACCTGCAGAATTTGTAAATTTGTAGTAAGGGCCTTTAAGAATGCAACATTTGAATATTTAAAGTTAGCAAACCCTGTGCATTTTTGTGATAATTTTGTTTTTGATGTCAAAGTCAAGTCACTTCCTTCCACTCACCTTATTTTTTTTAGTAAACATGCCAAGTTGTTAAGGAATCCATCGACTCTCTGGATCCGTCTTAGGCAATTGTCGAATCTGTTGACTTATTGCCAAAAAGACCCGCACAAAGCAATTGTGGCACGAGTGTAAACACTCGGCAGTTGCTCAAGAAGATGTTGTTATGGCGTTATTGTTCAATTGCGAGCACAAAACTCAGCTTGCATAGACAGGCGGGATATGTGCTCGACCACACTGGGTGGCGAGAAGAAATGAGATACTTAGAAAATGTGTTTTCTCATTTGTTCATTAGGTGTGAGCATGGAGCATCAGTTTAGATAACTAGGTACAAAAAATGCTTGACGGCATTGGATGGCGAAGAGAGATCGAACACTTAGTAGAGGTGTTTCCTTCTTTGATCAGTAGGTGTGAATGTGAAGCATCAACTTTGTTAAAGAAGATGTGTTGAACTCAAAGTTTCAAATCTCGTATCTACGTATAGATTTTGATGATAACAAGTAAATTCAAAACTCAAACTCAAGTTGTCTACGCATGAAGGGAGTTAAGCACATCAAGAAATCAAGCATGAGTAAGAAGAAGAACAAATCTACAAATGCAGCTCATAGAGTAATTTTATACATCTTTTGATAAAATTCGAAATTAGCTCAAAATTAATCTTTTTCTCATAAAGTATCAAATTACATTTTTTACATTTGCATAACATTATTAAAATGTTTAATTTCAAAAATTATTTTTTATTTTCCACATATGCATAAAGATTTGAATTTGTAAGATGATTGATTGTCATTTTTGACATGTGCATGTTTTGTTTGAAAATCTTGAAGAGTGGTTGTGTATTTTTTTGACAAATGCAAAAGATAGATGATTTTTTTTTTAAATCTTGAAGGGTAGTTGTGTGTTTTTTTGACAAATGCAAAAGATAGATGATTTTGTTTGAAAATCTTGAAGGGTGATTGTGTATTTTTTTGACATACGCAAAAAAAAGATGATTTAGTTTGAAAAGTAAATCATACTCATTTTGTCATGTATGAAAAGTAAAAGATTATATTTGATTTCTTTGAAAAATGAATGAAGTTGTCTTTGACATATGTAAAAATGAGATGTTTTTATTTGAATTTTTTGAAAAGTGAATAGTACTCTTATTTGACATGTGAACCTTTTCTTATTTGACATGTGAACCTTTTCAAATTTGAATATGAAAACTCATTTGCCTATAAATAGCTCACTTGAGTTTTGCAAAAATAACAACAAGAGCTTATATATCAATTGCTAAATTTTGCATCATTCTTTTAAAACCATTATTCTCTATTCTCTAAGTTTTGTACCTTAATCCTTATTCATTTTGAAAGAGATATAGGTTGCGCTGTATTGTTCTTATTTCACTCAATGAGGAGTGCACTCTGATAATCTACCCACTATTAGCTCTTGTATTTGTAAGAGGGTGTATATAACCCTTGTGTGTGTAGAATGTGTTTTATACAGGGAATAGTTGAATCACCAAATGTAAGGTGATTGCAAGTGTAGAGGGTGTTTTACACAGATTCTTTGTAGCAGTGTTGCTCAAAAGTGTAATAGGTTTCTATCTCTACCTGAAGGAGATTAAATAGTGAATTTGGGATCCTCAAGGGGTAGTTTGAGGCGAGGATATAGGTAGCGAGGTTGAATTTCGTTAAATACTGAGTTTACTTTTTCTTGCTCTTACTCTTTATATTTCCTGCTGCTTCATATTTTGTTTATATTTTATATTGTGTATTTGATTTATAATTGTTAATTTTTTTAATATAACTCAATTCACCCCCTCTTGTGTTAGTCATCTGGGTAACAATTGGTATCAGAGCAATGACTCTGTTATAAGATTAATTATCTGTTGAGTTAAGATTATATAGCTAACATTGCAACTACATTCGTTGAAGGTCAATCCAGTAGTCGGCTTTCGTTATTTTGTAGAGACAATTATACTTTCTGGAAAACTAAAATGAGAATATTTCTTCAATTTCAAGGTCGAGAAATCTGGAAATGTATTGTAAATAGGCTTATATTCCAACAAAAATTATTGATGAAGTAAAAGTCAACAAGGAAGAATAAGAGTTTGATCATGAAGATGATAGACTTTATACAGGGAATATAATGACTATGAATTTGCTATATAATGCTCTCAATGACAATGAATTTAACAGAATAATGACTTGTAGGACAGTAAAGGAAATCTGAAACAACTTGGAAATAACTTATAAAGGAACTTCGCAAGTTAAAGAATCAAAAATTTATATTCTTACGCATGAATATGAAATGTTCAAAATGAATGATAATGAATCTATTTCCTCTATGTATACTCGTTTTAGTATTTTACTAACATTATAAATAGATTGACAACTCTTGGAAAAATTTATTCTAACTTGGAGATAATAAAAAAAATTTTCAACTCTCTGTAAAAACGTTGGGAATAAAAAATGACGACGATTCTTGAAACTAAAGATCTTAAAAAACTCGAAATAAATGAACTCATTGGGTCACTTATTACTCATAAGTACACATTGAAAAGAGGAGAAGAAGAAGGAAAGTAAAAGAAGAGCTTGGCACTCAAAATTGTTCCTCATGAAAGTGAAAGTAAGGAAGACGAGGAAAGCGATAACAAAGATGAAGAAATTGCAATAATTACAAGAAGATTTCAGAGATTCTTAAAGAAAAATAAAACTCCTCCAATGAAATATTTCAAAAAAAGTTTCAATAAATATATAGGTAAAAACGACTAATTAATTTATTATAAATATAAAAAGTCAGGACATATCAAGGCAGATCGTCCCTTGCTAAAGAAAGATCGATACAAAGGTAAGAAAGCAATGAAAGTTATATGGGATGATGATTCAAGTAGCTCAGACAGTAACGCAAGTAATGAAGAATATGCAAATCTTTGTCTTATGGCTATAGATGATCTTGATATAACAAATTTCGAAAATATTGAAAATTTTTCTTATGAAAAATTACAAAATGTTTTAGAAAAGATATATGATGAATTTGTAAAACTGGGTATCAAGTATGCCACTTTGAAAAGAAAAATTCTTTTTTAATAAATGAAAATGATATTTTAAAAAAAGAAAATGTTATTTTAAAAGATAAAAATCATGAGTTGAAAAAGAAAGTAATTGATTTAAAAAAGATTATTGAAAACTTTATAAATGGAAAAAGATACTTTGAAAAATTTCTTGATAGTCAAATATGTGTTTTTTATAAGGTATGCTTGGGATACATGCCAAAAGAAAAACTCAAACCCTATAAAATTTTTTTTGATAAACCGACTAAATCAAAATTAGAGTTTCAAAGTTTTTTTCATAAAAATAGATTTTTCAAAGAAAACCGTTATTATAATTACTTAAGGTTTTCAAATATGTCATATGTTATTTGTAATTTTTGTAATAAAAATGGTCATAACTATTATGCTTGTCCTATTAGAAAAAATATATACAATGACTATTAGGGCCATATGGGTATCAAAAAATCTTGTTTATTCTAATACTAATAAATAAGGGACCCAAAGAATTTGGGTACCAAGAATTTTTTTTTAATTGCTTTTATAGGTATGCATGAAGTCCTCCACAAGTAAAAGTAAATGATTTTTAGACAACGGATGCTCAAAACACATGACAGGAGATAAAACTAAATTCATTGACCTCACTTCTAAAAAAGAAAGACGTGTGACATTTGGAGACAATTCAAAAGGAAAAATCATGAGAATAGAAGGTACAAATAATATAAATAGTCTCAATCTTAACAAAAAGAATACAATGGAGGAAGTCCAACATGGATACATCAAGAAAGATCATCAAGACTTAGTACAAGATGTAACAAAACAGTGAAAACATGTGAAAGATCATCTAGTGGAACAAATTCTATGAGAACTTTCACGATGTGTAAGTACTCGATCATCTCCTAGAAATATTTGCAATCACATTACTTATTTATCTCAAATTGAACCCAAAAATATTGATGAAGCACTTATTGATGAATCATAGATTCTAACTATGCAAGAAGAGTTAAATCAATTTGAAAGAAATGATGTTTGAACACTTGTTCCTAGACCTAGAAATCATATTGTTATTGGAACAAAATGAGTTTTTAGAAATAAAAAGGATGAGTCCGGAATCATTATTAGAAATAAGGCTCGACTTGTAGCCTAAGGTTTCAATCAAGAGGAAGGAATTGATTATGATGAGACGTATGCACCTGTCGCAAGATTAGAAACTATTCGAATGTTACTTGCATATGCATGTTAAAAAGATTTCAAACTTTTTCAAATGGATATTACAAGTGCTTTCTTAAATAGTTTTATAAATGAAGATGTATATTTTGAGCAACATCCAGGTTTTGAAAATCATATGTCTCTTAATCATATTTTTAATCTCACAAAAGTATTATATGGACTCAAACAAACTCCTATAGTTTGATATGAGAGACTTAGTGATTTTTTTTATTGAAAAAGATTTTTCAAGAAGAAAAATCGATACAGCTTTTTTCATCAAATATGAACAGGATGATATTTTTCTAATTCAAATTTATGTGGATGATATAATATTTGGTGCTATTAATGAAAATATGTGCCAAGATTTTGCTAAGAGTATGCAAGAAGAATTTAAAATGAGCATGATGGGAGAACTTAATTTCTTTCTTGGATTGCAAATCAAGCAAGCAAAAAGTGGAACATTCATTAATCAGTCAAAATATAACAAAGTATTAATCAAAAAGTTTGAGATGGAAGGTGCGAAGGTAATTGGAACACCAATGAGTCCAACCATCAAACTTGATAAAGTGAAAGCGATAAGTAAGTTGACTCAAAGGTATAGCGAGGTATGATTTGTAGTTTATTATATTTGACAGCTAGTAGACCAGATATTATGTTCAGTGTATGTTTATGTGCATGTTTTTAATCATCTCTAAAACAATCTCATTTGATTGCAATCAACGTATTCTTAGATATCTTGCCAATACCATTGACCTAGGGTTATGGTATCCTAAGTACACTTTTTTAGATTTTATCAGTTAGTCAAATACAGATTATACTGGTTGCAAAGTTGATCGAAAAAATATTAGTAGAACATGTCATTTTTTAAGTCATGCACTTGTTTCATGATTTAGTAAAAAATAAAATTCCGTTGCATTATTTATTGCTGAGGCAGAGTATGTTGCTACAAGTAGTTGTTTTGCTCAAGTTCTTTATATGAAATAATAGTTTGAGGATTTTAAACTTATATACAATCACATTCTAATCAAATGTGATAATACAAGTGCTTTAAGTCTTTCAATGAACCCTATACAACATTCTAAAACTAAGCATATTGAAATTAGATATCATTTTCTTAGAGATCATGTGCAAAAAAGTGATATTGTATTAGAATTGATAAGCACACACGATCAATTAGTAGATATTTTCACAAAACCCTACCAGAAAATAGACTATGCATGATTAGAAGAGAAATAAGAATGATGCATGCCATGAATATCTGTTAAATATTTTTATTTCATTATCTCAAATGACTTACAGAAACTTGAGACGTTTAGCCTCATCATTCAAATGCATTTGCACCTCATAGATCATCATGCTATCATTGTCTAAAGGATTAGGCAATCGAAATAAAGAGGCAAGTAAGGATTTTAAATTCTTATTCTATTGCTTTAACTATACTATTTTTTTATTTGACTCATAAACAAGTCGTTGAAGTACAGAGTTCGATTTGCTAAATTTCTCAATTTCACGAGTCTTGAACTGCAACCGAGCGAAAAAAATAACAATGGATGATGAGTATTGAGTTCCGAGACCCACAAACTCATAAATAGCATCACAATCTGATTTATTAGCCAAATCAGTCTCTTATTATTTCATGGCACTTACGACAGATGAAAAAATAGATTGATCATGATAAATACTGAAGAGAAATTGATGAGCCATTACAAGTTTGTAAAATGAGAATGCAGGCGAAATGCAAAGATGAGAAGAAGATTTGATGCGAATAGATAAATTTAAGGATTGTTTTTATAGAGACGGGAATAAGAACAAGACAAATTATCATAACTTCAAATCTCTACAATATCTCATTTGTCACTAACATCAAGTAGATTTGAATATCCTTTTGCACTGAATTGCTAGAGTTAGACCTCCAGCCTTTGCAGGTTCTGTCGGCCACGGGTGACTCCAATTATTCAACTCTCTACAAAATTTCATTCTGCACCAAATTGCCAGAGCTAGACCTTCAACTTTTACAGATTTTGTCGGACACGGATGTTTCCAATTATTCAACTCTCTATAGTTTTTACTAACGCACCGTTTTTTTTTTGTTATTGGTTATTGCGGGAAGAAATCTTACTGAAACTAATTACGGTTCCTTTTTAATGATGCCAAAAGGAGGAGAAGTTTGATACTAGTATTATACTACCCTGTTATATATGCTAGAATTATGTTTAATTTTATTTGAAAATCTAACGCATATTTTCAGGGGGATTTTAAATATTACTGCAGCTTGTAAATTTCTACTAAGTATTTGTCATCATCAAAAAAGGGGAGATTGTTGAACCCAAGCTTTCAACTCTCGTATCTACGTATAAATTTTGATATTGACAAATAAATTCAAGACTTAAACTCAAGTTGTCTACGCATGAAGAGAGCTAAGCACATCAAGAAATCAAGCATGAGCAAGAAGAAGAACAAGTCTACAAATAAAACTCATAAAGTAATTTTGTACATCTCTTGATAAAACTCGAAATTGGATTAAGGCTCAAAATTAATCTTTTTCTCATAAAGTATCAAATTGTATTTTTTACATTTGCATAACATTATTAAAATGTTTAATTTTAAAAATTATTTTTTATTTTCCACATATGCATAAAGATTTGAATTTGTAAGATGATTGATTGTCATCTTTGACATGTGCATGTTTTGTTTGAAAATCTTAAATGGTGGTTATGCATTTTTTT
This sequence comes from Platycarya longipes, assembly GCA_036559045.1. Lineage (NCBI taxonomy): Eukaryota > Viridiplantae > Streptophyta > Magnoliopsida > Fagales > Juglandaceae > Platycarya > Platycarya longipes. Next base: position 46,092,444 of record CM071802.1, read on the forward strand.
GACAAATGCAAAAGATAGATGATTTTGTTTGAAAATCTTGAAGGGTGGTTGTGTGTTTTTTCGACATATACAAAAAGAAGATGATTTAGTTTGAAAAGTAAATCATGCTCACTTTGTCATGTATGAAAAGTAAAATATTAGATTTGATTTCTTTGAAAAATGAATGGAGTTATCTTTGACATATGTAAAAATGAGATGTTTTTATTTGGATTTTTTGAAAAGTGAATAGTGCTCTTATTTGACATATGAACTTTTTCAAATTTGAAGACTCATTTGTCTATGAATAGCTCACTTGAGTTTTGTAAAAATAACAACAAGAGCTTACACATCAATTGCTAAGTTTTGCATCATTCTTTCAAAGCCCTCACTCTCTCTTCTCTAAGTTTTGTGCCTTAATCCTATTCATTTTGAAAGAGATATATGTTGCGCTGTATTGTTCTTATTTCACAAATTTAAAGAGTGTACTTTGATAATCTACCTACTATCAGCTTTTGTATTTGTAAGATGGTGTATATAACCCTTGTGTGTGTAGAAGGTGTTCTACACAGGAAATAGTTGAATCACCAAGTGTAAGGTGATTGCAAGTGCAGAGGGTGTTCTATACGGATTCTTTGTAGTAGTGTTGCTCAAATATGTAATAGGTTTCTATCTCTACCTAAAAGAGATTGAATAGTGAATTTGGGATTCTCAAGGGGTAGCTTGAGGCGAAAACGTAGGCAATGGGGCTAAACCTCGTTAAAATACTGAGTTTACTTTTTCTTGCCTTTACTTTTTATATTTTCTGTTGTTTCGTATTTTGTTTATATTTTATATTGTATATTTGATTTATAATTGTTAATTTTTTAACATAATTCAATTCACCCCCCTTTTGTGTTAGTCATCTGGGCAACAAGATGCTTGAGCAGAGTTAGACATGATAGGAGATATGCCTACCACGTTGAGCGAGGCTAACCCGATTGTTTGAGTGTGGTCGAATCCAACAAGGAGATGGAGCCGTATTGTAATGTTGTGATGGGAGACGAAGCTTGACTGTGCTGTTGCGATGGGAGGTAGAGCTCGAGCTCATTGTTGTAACAGGAGACAAAGCTCAACCATGTTATTGGAGTGGGAGATGGAGCTAAACCACGTTGTTGTGGTGGGAGATAGAGCTCGATCTCGCTGCTCTCACAGGAGACAGAGCTTGACCACCCTATTTCGATAGGAGATAGATCTTGATTGTGATGCTGCAATGAGAGACAGATCTTGACCACACTTCTGAGGCGGGGAGACAGAGCTCAATTGCACTATTGCGGTGGAAGACAAAGCTCGACTACGATGTTGCAAAGGGAGATAGAGCTCGATCATGCTTCTAGGGCAGGAGATAGGGCTCAATTGCCCTATTGCGATGCAAGACTGAGCTTGACCTTACTATTGGGGCGAGAGACGGGGCTTAACCATGCAATTGCAATGAGAGGCAGAGCTCGAGTTAAGCATGTCGAGATCAACAATTACATATATTTTGTTTATTTGAAATAATTTCTAGATTTTTTTATATTATATGTATTTTTTTTTCTCTAATTTTATTTATTAAGTCCTACTAAAAAAATTTAAAAATATACAACTCAAGTTGAGCCGACTCGGCACGAGCTCAAGTTAGGAGCTTGACATACCATGTCGAGCTTGAACTAAAAATATATATATATATATATCTCTCTCTCAAGCTCGAGCTCAAGTTTTTAACCTAAGTAGAGATAAGCAATTCAAAAACTTATTCAGTTACAACCATCTCTTTCTCTCTCTCTCTATAGGCCATACAGAACCAAGTATGTGTATGTTGGAAATATATAATACATGACAAAAGGGTTTAGAGTGTAACTAAATTTTAGAATGTTAATGGGTTGTAGAGGGCTGATACGAGTTTGATGTAAAATAGACCTTGAGCTTGTGTCATAAATAATACAAGTTATATAGTGTTCATGAAGATTTCTTGAAAATTTTATTTAGAGTTCAAGAAATTTTAGGATTCTTAAAAAATATAGGTTATTTAATATTTCAGGTTGTAATTACAAAGTACAAGTTCCATTGAAAAATTACATAAGCCGCATGCATATTTTATAGGTAATCGACTTCACTCGAAGATATTGAGTTAATGCTAGAAGTAAGTAAGATGATTATACCTAATAACGCTTAAAGAATAACGCGGTTATTGTAGTTCAGGTTTAGGGTGTCAATTCCACAGGGAGACAAATTAAAAGAAGAGTAGAAAGAATAAAGAAACTAAAAAAAATATTAAATAAATAACGAAAGAATGAAAAGTGATTTTAAATGCAAATAAAAATTAAACTAAATAATTGACGAAAAAATAATCAAAGTTAACAAACAGTAGAGTGTCGAGAATCCCTTGCACATATCCGGTATTTTAATTATTCTTAACTCACTGATAACTGAATTGAGAATTCAATTCCGTAATTCTCAATCGGAAGATATAGAATTATAAACCCAAAATTAAATCAAATACAACTTTTTGAAAAATCACTCATCACTTTTAAATCACGCAAATTGATATTCACATTGAGAAAATCCAACGACGACAACATATCCAGGGAGATATTGCAGCAGAGAATTAAATCAAAATAAATAATCAATAAATACAACAATAATCAAATAACAAATCCATTTAATAGAAAAAGCATGACTAAATCCATAAACGGAATGAACTCTAAGATTATTCGGAAAAGAAAACATCAATAATATATTGAGAATAATAAAACAAAAAGTTTTAATAAATTAAAATTCAAATACATGAATTAATAATAAATTAAAAATACCATCTAGTGTGCAAGTTCATCCCAACGCTACATGAGAATTTAGTTATCCATGCACATGATGGACAACATAATTTCCAAGAAGAAAATCATCCAAGCGGCCATGGAGAATAATTTGGCTCCTTCGTGTACATACGCGTCCACCTCCCCTCCGTCCCCAAGTCTGGTTTTTATCTATATATATATATATATATATATATATATGTGATTTCCTCTTTATCTTCAAGTGTCGTGCCTTATTCAAAATCATGTGGACGTGCGTGGGCTTAATTGAATAAAAGAATCATGCGGCTTGTTTGATGCAATTTAAGACAATATGTGACCCAATTAGAGTTAACTTGCGTGGGCCTCTTTGGAGAATAAAATCTCAAGTTAATTGAATGTGGGCCCATGTAACTTTGAATTGAATGTGGCCATGTAAAGCATGAAAGCCCGAGTGATGAGGTGTGGCCCATTGATCTTTAAGTACTTTTTTTGCCTTCTTCAACTACATCTAAGATAGAAAATAAAACAAAAATAAACATAAAAAAATAGAATGAAATAAGATAAAATAAAATAAAATAAAAATAAAAATAAAAGAAGATAAATAATGCTTAAAAACATCTCAATGTAAATAGAAATCAAATTTAATAAAATAAGTTAAATTTAATTATTTCTATTTTCATTCTTTACAATTTAATCAAATGTTAGGATATTTAGAGTGCACTTTTGCGCACTCATTACACCCCCCAACTTACTCGTTGCTAGTCCCTAGCAATTTTCATGCAAAATGATGAAAGAGACCAAAGAAGATCACATATAAAAGGCTACCAAATCACACTTTCCAGAGTCACATATCACAGCAATTTTAGGAACCCAATAACCTAATCGCAATTAATCCACATATAGCAATTCACAGAGTGTGTGTGTGATCCAAATTATATTCATCTAACCACAAACCGTGACACATGTAACATCAAGAACATCTCAAGCAAAATGTTTAACTCCATATGTCACCAGTAAATAGTGTTTCATATAGGGGTTCTTTCTATGGAGTTGACAAGGGTATACACACACTCTTATAGGGAATTCAGCAATTATGTACAAACAACAAACAAACATTGATTTTATGATAGGAACATTAATCAAATGAGAATTTCCACCACTCATTCCACATGCATACTTGGGATCAGAACGATCAACACAAAAAAGTTGTAAAGTGGCTTGGGTTAGGGGCTATATAAAGAAAATGATAAACACGGATACAAAAACTTCCAAGTACATATCAAGGAAATCTTATTAAATATCTCAATAGACTACATTTTTCACCTGATGCACTCTTCAATCTATCAGATCATCAAATAATATTTTTCCTTCTTCTTCAACTTTTCTCTCTTTTTTTTTTTCAACCATTTTTTTTTCTTTTAATCTCCTTTTTTCGATCTTTTTGTTTTTGTTTTTTTTTTTTAACTAAAGAAAATTTTCAAATTCCACACCTAGTACACACTTGGAAGCAATAAGGGTAGAAAAAATTAGTGTATAGGCTAAGCTCCAATGTGGAGAGGTATGGATGATGTGGGCATATGAAAAGAAAAATGCTATATGTGTTTGTTGGTTCAAAATTGGTTACTAAGTGTCTATGATGTGAAAGGTTAGCTTGAAAGGCTCAAACATTAATCCTAAGTTGACCTTTCATCATATCCCAAGTATATCCATCATCTTACCACCAACCATGTAATGATATTTTCAAAAGAAGTACCCAATTCAATAGATCAATGAACTCTTATCGCAATTCCTGTATTTGTAAGCTCTCAACCTCTCTCATAATTTACAAGAATACTTAAGCAAAAGAGTTTTCTAGTAACATGTGTCAAACCACCATCTTATCATAAAGTTTGAATAAGTGTATTAAAAGTTCTGTGAATGCCTCAGCAAAATGATTAAGATGAGTTTGTTGAATTCACTAAGATGGCCGTGAATGAGCATAAGTACGCATATGAAATGCAATTTTTTTTAAAAAAATTGGCACATGAAAATATGCCACAAAGTTTCAACAAACATTTTAAATGTAGAATTTGCATTCCCACTCCCCAACTTAAATGAAACATTGTCCTCAATGTTTTAACAATCAAAACCGAATGGAGAGTAACTGAAAATGGTAGAATACACCTGATGTGGGACATGAGATCACTCGCTAAGTACTAGAAATGGCAAACTGAAATGACAAATTGACACTAACCTGCAAATAAAAACAAAGAAAACCAATAGCAACCAAAAAGAAAATAACCAAAAATAATTAAAAAATAAATAAAAATAGAAATAAAAAAAAATGACTACATGGTGTGGTCAAGGTGGATAAGCTAGGTCTGCAAGTGGAATGCCTTCCACTTCTTCTGGGTCAAAATTGAAATGTTTGTTGGTCCAATAAACTCGATGCTCGAGATCCATAGGTAGGTGGCAAGATTTCAAATCAACTCTTGGTGCTTCTTCTCTTGAAAGAATTTGTTCTTCACTTTTCTTAGGCAACTCCTCAAACTTTGGTTGCTGAGCCTGTGTGCCATGATCCTGAGTTGTATAAAAAACTGCACAAATACCAGCCACATCAGATGAATCACTCATAGGATTGAACTCAAAATTAACAATGAAATACTCAAGAAGATCAAAATTACGAGTTGTGAAAACTTCCCTATCTATGAGTGAGTCAATCATATATGTCTGGTGACACTCATCATCCTCTTCTAGTTGTTTTGCAATATGGAAGATGTTTACCTTGAGAGTCATGTTTTTAAAAGACAGCTTCATGAGTCCATTCCTGCAATTAATTAGAGCATTAGCAGTGGTAAGGAAAGATCTACCTAAAATTAAAGGAATTTTAGAGGTAGAGTCAACATCAGAAGTAGTGTCCAAGATTAGAAAATCAACAGGATAATAAAATTTATTAATTTGAATCAAAACATCCTATACCACATCCCATGGTGTTCTGACTGAACGGTCAGCCAATTGCAATACCACAGAGGTTGGTTTGATTTCCCCAACCCCAGCTGCAAATAAATAGAATAAGGCATTAAATTTACACTGGCTCCTAAATCTAGCAACGCTTGCCCAAATTCTTGATTTCCAATGCTGCATACGATGGTTGGGCACCCAGGATCCTTGTACTTGAGAGGAATCCGTTGCTCAATTAGAGCATTAATCTGCTCTGTCAAGAATGTTGTCTTCTTCACATGATGCTTTCTCTTAACTGTACACAAATTTTTGAGAACTTTTGCATAAGTAGGCACTTGTTTAATTACATGTAAAAGAGGAAGATTGATTTTTACCTGCCTGAGGTTCTCCAAGATTTCATTGTTAGGATCCAAAGTTAGTTTTTTTGATTTTAAAGCTTGAGGGAATGGTACCTTAACTGGGCTCTTTGTCACCTCTGGTTCCTTGGGTAACTCGACACCACTACTATCTTGATCCTTTTTCACATCCTCTGATTTGTCAGTTGTTGGGATGTGTAATGACTTACCACTTCGAGTCACAATGGAGTTCATCTCTTTCAAGTTCTCTTGCGTCATGTATTGACCATAGGGTGTGGACTGAGCTTGAAATGGAAACTTACCTCGCTCAGTCACACTCAAGAAGTTCATCAGTTTGGTTACTTGATTTTTTATCTCCTCGTTTTCTTCCACAACCTGCGTAATCAAAGATTCCAACTTTTGGTTAATTTTTCCCTATGCTTCAATAAAAGCATGCAAAGTATCTTCTAAAGGACTCCTAGAAGATGTAGGTGCAGGATATGATCTAGTGGGCTGTGCAGGTGGTGCAGGTAGTGCAAGTGGATGGTTTTCAGACTTCCAGCTAAAATTGGGGTGATTACGCCACCCCAGATTGTAGGTCTCAGAGAAGGATGCAAAAGGATTCTGGTATATACCTAAGGCATTACATTGTTCTTGATACAACCATTTCATCTCAGCAAATGTAGGATACTCTTGGGCGAGGTGATCTACCTTGTCACACACAAAACATGGTCCAAAAGACTCTGCATGATTGACCAAGTGTGTTGGCTTTAAGTCCTTAGTCTTTAACAACTCCAATTCCCTAGTAAGTGTCTAAACCTTAACTTTCAAGTTGTCTTCTTCCCTGAGATGGTAATTTCACCACCATTTTAGTTCGCTGTAGGTCGTGACCTATTTGTGCTATCGGTAGCACTTGATCCAGTCCAAGTATGAGCCTTTTCATCAAGCTCATTGAGGTACTCTATGGCTTCATCAGGATTTTTCTACAAGAACTCACCATTGCACATCATCTCCACAAATTGGTGCTCCTTAGGCGTAAGTCCCTCATAGAAGTAACTCACTAGACGCCAACTTTCATACCTATGGTGAGGGCACATACTCAATAGCTCCTTAAATCTTTCCCAAGACATATGTAAAGTCTCACTGTCTTTCTGTGCAAATGTGGAGATCTGTCTTTTTAAAGCATTGGTCTTATGTTGGGAAAATATTTATTAAAGAAAGCCTGAGTCATCTCATTCCACGACCCAATGGATCGTGGTCTCAGTGAGTATAGTCAACTCTTAGCTCTATCCTTCAAAGAGAAAGGAAAGAACTTAAGTCTCACAATATCATCAGTTGCATTTTGACTACGGAAGGTCGCAACTACCTCCTCAAACTCCCTAATGTGCACATATGGATTTTTATTTTCCAACCCATAAAAAGTGGGGAGTAGCTGTATTATTCCCGTTTTAACATCAAGTTGACGCGTATTGGGTGAAACATTATGCATGATGGTGTCGCTGTGCGTGTAGGGTGGAGGTAATCCTGAAGAGTCCTAGTGGGTTGATTCTCGTGTTCACTCATATTTTCAGAAGTAGAAGGATTATCAAATAATTGAATAGAGAAATTGGACTATAAATCTGACTCTAACACAGGCCTACAAGCAAATCGACCTAATGTGTTTCTATACCTATTATGCATGCAAAATAAAATAAAATAAAAATGCAAAACTAAAAAAAAATATGAAAGAGAAAAATAAAAACAATAATGCAGCAAATAAAAATAGGGAATGAAGTTATCGCCTTTACAAACTGCTGGAAAGAAAAAAAAAATTATCTAACAATTCTTCTACCGTCTCCCCAGCAACGGCACCAAAATTTGATAACGCCCAAAGAATAACGTGGTAATTGTAGTTTAGCTTTGGGGTGTCGATTCTACAGAGAGACAAATTAAAAGAATAGTAGAAAGAATAAAGAAACTAAAAAAAATATTAAATAATTAACGAGAGAATAAAAAGTGATTTTAAATGCAAATGAAAATTAAACTAAATAATTAACGAAAAAGAATAATCAAAGTTAACAAACAGTAGAGTGTCGGGAATCCCTTGCACATACCGGTATTTTAATTATTCTTAACTCACTGATAACTCAATTGCGAATTCAATTCCATAATTCTCAATCGGAAGATATAGAATTATAAACCTAAAATTAAATCAAATGCAACCCTTTGAAAAATCATTCATCACTTTTAAATTAAGAATATTGATATTCACATTGAGAAAACCCAACTACGACAACATACCTAGGGAGCAATATTGCAGTAGAAAATTAAATCAATATAAATAATCAATGGATCCAACAATAATCAAAGAACAAATCCATTTAATAGAAAAAGCATGACTGAATCCATAAACGGATTAAATTCTAAGATTATTCGAAAAAAAAATATTAATAATATATTGAGAATGATAAAACAAAAGTTTTAATAAATTAAAATCCAAATACATGAATTAAAAATAAATTAAAAATACCATCTAGTGTGCAAGTTCATCCCTAACCCTACATGAGAATTTAGTTATCCATACATATGATGGACAACATAATTTCCAAGAAGAAAATCATCCAAGCGGCCATGGAGAATAATTTGGTTCCTTCGTGTATGTACGCGTCCGCCTCCCCTCCGTCTCCAAGTCTGGTTTTTATCTATATATATATATATATGCGATTTCCTCTTTATCTTCAACTGCCGTGCCCTATTCAAAATCATGTGGACGTGCATGAGCTTAATTGAATAAAAGAATCATGCGACTTGTTTGATACAATTTAAGACAATAGGCGACCCAATTAGAGTTAACTTGCGTGGGCCTCTTTGGAGAATAAAATCTCAAGTTAATTGAATGTGGGCCGATGTAACTTTGAATTGAATGTGGCCATGTAAAGCATGAAAGCCCGAGTAATGAGGTGTGGCCCATTGATCTTGAAGTACTTTTTTTGCCTTCTTCAACTACATCTAAGATAGAAAATAAACATAAAAATAAACATAAAAATAAAATAGAATGAAATAAGATAAAATAAAATAAAATAAAAGTAAAAGAAGATAAATAATGTTTAAAAATATCTCAATGTAAATAGAAATCAAATTTAATAAAATAAGTGAAATCTAATTATTTTTATTTTCATTCTTTACAATTTAATTAAATGTTAGGATATTTAGAGTGCACTTTTGCACAACATCAATACCCTTACATATATGTATGATAAACGATATATCCTTTATAAAAGTATTATGCATACGAGTACTACTAGGGATTCTCCCCGCGGCTGACGTGGCAGTAGCCACGTCAGTCACGTAAAGAGAAAATTGAGAAATAGAGAGACGATTGAGGGAGGAAAAATACCATTTCATCTACAGATTTGAAGCTTAAACGCAGACCCCATCTCCACCCAGCTTCGTCACTTTTCTCTGGTCGCCGTCTCCGATCGCCATCTCCAGCCTTCTGTCGTCGTCCAGGTGCCGGTTGGTTTTTGCTTCCATTTTTATGTTTTTGCATCCATCTTTTGGTTTTTGTTTCCATTTTTTGGGTTTTGCTTTGTTATTTGCCTCCTAGTGTCTAATGAAAGTGCTTGATTTTTTTTTTTTGACCTGCTAGAACCCAACGATCAAAGTCTCAATCATTGACATATACTGAAACCCAGCGGTTCTGAAGGCTTGATCTTTTGCATATACTAAAATATAGGTTATTTTCTCATGACCTTTTTCCATTTTTCTTATCTGGCAGGGTTTTGGTAGACTATTTAGATGCCTCTATAATCCAACATTTGCTGTGGATGATGAAGAAATTGTGTATAAAAGCAAATGACAACTTAAGAAAGGGATGAGTACAAGAAAAATGCCAAAGGTTTTCTTGTTGAAAGCAGAGATAGTTTTGTTCCAATTGAGACTGGTGCAATCCAAGACTTTGTGTTGTGTGGTCATACATTTCAGTAGGAGCACGTCAAAGATGCTTTAGATAATCTGATTTTAAAGTGGCTTTGTTTATCATAGTGATGAATCATTCAATTGCATACATATCAGTATTATTATAGTGGGATGCATTCTTTCATTAGCAGTGTTGGATCTTTTGTCAGGCAAACAATAGGAAGAGCTTTGAGTTGCATTATGGTTCTCACATTCGAACTTAATGCTGCAACCAATCTTAGAACTTCAAATTATTGGAAGAACTTTACCTTTTGTCCATAGTACTAATATTGGCACATACACTGTAAAAAATCTAATAAACAAGTCTAATCCTAATAATTAAGATGGATGAAAAATGCCTATTAGTTTCATGACCTTTTAATTTATTTAGTTGAAATATACAAGAATGTCTTAGTTTTACATACCTTTCCCCTTTAAAAAGGTTATTTTTCCGTTTCATTTCTACGCCTTTTGTTTCTGTTGTTGAATATCTTGAGGTGCAGAGATTAGAAAACAATACCAAATTAGTTGCAATTAATCTTCAAAGCAGGCCTGCTTAGTATTAGATATTTATGGTTGGAAATTAGATATCTACGATTAAAATTAGATATCTTCAAAGCAAGCCTGCTTGAGTTGTATTAAATATCTAGACAGCAACTTTGAGGGGCCTTCTCTTTCAGCCAATGTTAATTAAATATCTAGTGCATTCTTTTTGCTGATTATTGGTGCAGGTAAATTTCTCATTTAGAAATTTATTTGAATGTATCAAACTGTTGGAGAAACATAAACTCATGAATCAAAGAGGTTAAACAAAAATTATTGTTGCTGTCCAACAGGCCCTCAATTTATTTGAATGTATCAAACTCTCACAATGTGCTTTCATGGCCCAGATCAACACTAAGGTCAGTGCCGACTACCTGAGATCTTTGGAAAACAACAACAGTGATTTGAATGAGGTTGAAAATGGAGATTCAACTCAAAATCCAGAGAGGAAAATACCAACTTGGAAGACCTAAACGGCTAAATTGGTATTAACTATGACTATGAAGCTCTTACTTTTTTTCTCCATGTAAAACTTTTATGATGAACCATGGCCTAGGAGAGTCTGTAAGATTAGAACAATGTAATAAGAAACATATTAAAGGATACTTGGTTTCAGTTGTTTGATGGTCACAGCGTATCTATTTCTATTAAAAGTATGCTAAAAAATATTGATCTTTTGATTTTTTAAGATTATAATGGCTTCCACTATAAGTGGTATGCTAACACATCGTCTTATGTCGATGGTGTGAATCAGTGGTTGCTGGGAGGATGGTAGTGTAACAAAATAAATATGTGGAATTAGCAGGTTCTTTGCAGGAGTCTAATTGTAGGTGTCTACTTGCATACTTTTAATAAGTTGGGTTCTTATTACCTATAAAAAAAAGTTGGCTTCTTTGCGGGAGTAATTGCACACCTTTTGTGTTTTTTGCAGAATGATGGTTATCTCTTTTCAACATGGCATATAACCTCTGACTCATATCAACAATCCAAGTGCCACTACAAGCAGAGTCATTTGGTCTCCTGTAGTTGAAGAAAGTACTTAAGATAGACTACTTACAAGGAAAACCAAAAATGACAGTGTTGGGATATGGGATGGAATATGGATGGATGCTTTTTTTTGTGAAAAAATGTATTTGATTTTTTTTGTTATGGATGAATATGACTAATAAAAAAAAAAGTTATGGATGAATATGAGTATGGATACTTAATGTATTTGTTATGGATGAATATAAATATTGATGGGAAGTTGTAGGAATTATTTTGTTGTCTCTTTAATATTATTTTGTTGTCTCTTGTTTACTTGAGAAAAAAATTTGAGGGGAACCTGATCCCTTGTTAATGTGTGTGGCAATAGGTACCCATAGTTTTGGCATTACATTTTTTGAGTTGATACTTGACACACTATAACAGAGAGAGTATTTTACCAAACAAACTTGAAGTACTTGATTAATTCTCCCAAATACAACATCTGTAAGACAACGTAAACTTAAAGATGGATCACAAAGTTTGTGTTGCTGAAAGTGAAAGTGTACCCTTAAAGGATGACAGCTGCTGGTACAAGCTTTATTTAACATAATCGAGTCACCAGCTTATCTCAAAAAGACCCAAAGAAATCATGCATACATGCATCCGTGTAACTCATTATATGTCCATAGGGGAAAAGTGCATAATATTTTAGCGTTCCCTTTCAGAATATTCCATACAAATTACAAAATGTCTAACCATGAAAGATCACTAGGTCTGGATTTTCCCTAATCTAAACACAGCACCCATAACAATAGGCTCATTTTCACTGCTACTAGAGCTGTTGTTCACTATGCTTCCTATTGATGTGGCCGCAAGTTTGGCTTGCTCCTACTGCTGAGCTTGTCCTTGTAGCATTTGGAACAAATATTCATTGTTGCAGTCATTCCAAAGAAATCACAGTTGTTAATGCAAAGAATAGGGCGTTCAAGTGCTACTGTGCTTGGCATCCTCTTCCATCCTGAGACTCTTATCTTCTCTAATTTCCTGCAATAACGTCAACTTGAAGTCAAAGGCAAGAATATGATAAGAATTAAAATATCATATAGCAATCTTTGAAACCAAGGAAAATGAGTACATACTTAAGAGACAAATGGGGACATGAATCCAGGAATACAAGCAAACTAAGGGGTAAGCTCAGGTGCATATAAAAGGCAATTGGGGAAGCCATAAAAATGATACATAAAACTAAATGCCCTTGGTGCAATTTGCTTAATTCTATCAATAAAAATCAATTTCCATCATTTACAATCCTATGGAACGTGTAGTGGGCTGCAAATGAAAAAAAAAGGCATTCATAACTGAAGTAACAAAGACTTTCTTGAATCAAATTGAAACACAGAAATAGTTTAAATAACAAGAAAATGCGAAAAATGAAGGCATATAACATCTTCTTTTTCCATTTTTTGGGTTAAACTTTACCAGGATAAACATATTCACTTCTCGCAAAAATGAAACCAAGTCAACAGATTCATCAGCTTCTCTAAATGAGATGAGGTGAAACAATACTCCAAAAACAATACTAATATATATGGCCCTATAGAAAGCAATTAAAAACATATGTAACCCAACACAACATATCAAAACATTCAACCTTCTCCCGAAAATTATTACCCATCAAATATTAAATTGTTGCCATAATGTTTAACAAAAAACATATAATAAAAAATAAAAAATCCAAACATATAATTTCTACAAGAGCGATTTTTTAAACGAAAAATAGACATAAAAAAAGGAAAAATCTTACCAGAATCGATCGATTAGATAATCGGAAAAGAGAGATGAGGGAACGAGCTGTAGAAGAGAGGGACGAAGGAAAGAGCTGGAGAAGAGCTTCGAAGAGAGAAAGAGAGAGAGAGCAGAGTGAAGGAATTGGAGAGAAAGGAAAGCGAGCTGGTGATTTTGGGATTTCAGAAAACGACATCGTTTCCTCAAATAGTCCACGTAGGACGTGGGGTTGCACCAGGATTATTACCCCGGTGTCCTAAAGTATTTTTCTATGCATATACGCTCTATATAGGAAGCCCATTTTATGTACCTGAATTCATGTTAGTTGCGTGACATATGCATTAAGATATTTTTTGAAAAATCATGATTTCATATAAAGATTTATGAATTAAAATATTTATGAAAAGTCATAATTTTATGTTAGATTTATGCATCAAAATATTTATGATAAGTCATAATTTTGTATGAGAGTTATGCATTAAAATATTTATAAAAAGTCATGATTTTATGTAAAGAGTTATGCAACAATAAATTTATGAAAGATCATAATTTTATGCGAGGAAACATGTATCACAATATTTTATGAACATTTGCAATCATTTTAAATATATGATATGATAAGGCACAATTTCACTTGAAAATTATGATATGATAAGACAAGTATGACAAGAAGGTATGCATATATAATTGTGATGAAGTATGACTGTTAAGTTACATAACAACCTATGTTATGATATGAAAACTACGATATGAAAATGATACCATATGTTTATGTGCATATTGCATTGTCAAGTTGTAGACATTGGTAGTGCACTTAATGTGCATATTGCATCCATGGGTAGAATCATAATCTATATAGATTCACTAATCCTAACTCACGACGATTAATAGTGAATAAGAGCATATGTCAAGTGAAAGACAAGTTAAGCCATTAAGGCATTTAATGCACAAAACAACTTCATGTTTATGTTCATATTATTAATGCATGTAACTCTGAGTATGCATATTTGCCTAGGAGTCCTATGTTAATATATTATTGTGTGATGTGTTTTTCTATTGAATATTTGACTCAGTTTTGTATGTTTTTATGTTTTAACCACCCTAGGTGAAGATCTTTATAAGATGGAGCTACAGATCAACAAAACTTTGCCCAAAAAGGAGAGGCACAGATATAACCTAAACAATTTATGACATGCTCAGTTTTATGATTTTTGGTTTTATCAAGTTATGGGTTAAGCACATGACATTTGATTGATTTTAATAAGTACTTATGTAGGCACTCTTTTAGGTTTAAATATTTTAATAAAGATTGGTTTTATTTATATATGGAATGTTTTGTATCTGTCACTTCGTTAAAAAAGAAAAAAGACTTAAAAGTCAATCTAAGTAGCATTCGTGTTCTCCAAAATTCCTGAAAATGAATTTGCTCTTAACCTTTAGGGAGAGGAGTGTTACGCACTAAAACATCAAGAGCTTGATTCCCATCATTTTTGCCATACTATTGACAAAAGCATAATTTTATTCATAGGCCTTTATAGCACATAATATCCATGTGGCATAATTTGATTTGAAATATAAATTTTAAAATCTGAATTTTCTGCAGAATCCTACTGGCTTGCTTTGTTGGTAGTTTTGCTTGGGCCTTGGGAGGTCTTGTAAAGGGCTGGCCCATGAAGAGGGCCTTGAGGTGGGTCTGTTTTTGAAAGGATTTTTTTATTGGGCTTGATTTTTTAATAGTTGTACTAGGTCTTTAGTGACTTTGTGGGGGGCTGGCCCATTGGGTTGGAACTGTTTCGGAAAGAGACATGGGTCTGGCTTTATGGAAATTGTACTAGGCCTTTGGTAACTTTGTAAGGTCCTGGCCCATGGCAATTTTCTGTGCTCGAAGGGACATTTACTTTTCTTAATTTCCATGGTATTGATATGAAGCGATTTGCGTGAGCAAAAATAATTAGGGACAACCATATTTAGAGTATTTATTCTCATATAAATAGTAATAATAAATATGATTATTCATGTGAGAGTGAGTATTCTGAGTATAACTACTCTCTAACAGTGCTCTTTATGTGAGTATTCTTATATGTAGATTTGAAAAAGATTTATTAATAAGATGAGATATGATAATTTGTAAAAAAAATGTATTTGAATGATGAAATGAGATTAGATATTTTATAAAAAATAATGTTTGGAAAGTGATATTAGATGAGATAGTTTTAAGTTTTTAGAAATTTGAAAAAGTTATTGGTCTTATCAATTATTGAAAAGTATTTTTAATTATTGGGTGGGAAATATTATAAATATATTAAGAACAAGTGATATTTATTATTAATTTTAAAACTCATAAATATTTTTACTTTTGCAAAATATATTCTTTTGTAGTTGGTCGTGATTATTTCAATATTCTCAAATATGAACGCATTCTTTGTTAAAGGAAAGTATTCTTCTTTATACTATATTTTATAAAATCCAAAATATATTTTTCTATATATTACTACAAAATAAAGAATTTTAATAGATAATTATATATAAAAATGTGATATTTATTGTTACTATAGCACAATTGTAGCAGTACTGTAGATGTAAATCAATTGTAGCGGTACTGCATCGTTACTGTATTATTATTATAGCAATGGTTGAAAAATAAAAAAATGAGGTAAAATTTTGTATTCTACCGTTTGAATAAACAGATGAAAAATAAAGTACAATTCAAATGAGATAATTTATAAGGAAATTCTATGTGCAATCAATTTGATGCACCCATCACGCACCCGGCCCCCAGCTGACATGATAATTTACTAAACTACCCTGCCAGGTCAGCAGGGAGTGCCAGGAAGTGCCCGAAGTTGACTACCTGTAGCATTGTTGCTAAAAATATTGCAGAGTTCATACTTTATAGATGCCGCCTGAAATCCAATAATTCTATTCCAGGGCTCTAAGCATGATCTACAATGGTGTAGACTAGAAGTTAAATAAGATATTGACCAGACTTGAAATACTCAGGAATGTGCATAGTTTCAGCTTGTTGGTGTTGTTGGTGGGGCCATATGAAATTGAAAACAACAATACCAATAATAATAATAATAATAATAATAATAATAATAATAATATTTTATCCTTTTCAATTCCGACTTCCATATTTAAAATAATTACAAATTTTACTTTAATACAATATAAAAATATGCTTATTTATTGTCTGTTATTTCTTACGAAAATAATTTTTTTCTTTATCAAAATGAGTTTATTCTCAATATAAATAATTTATTTTTTTCATTTTTCTAGCTTATCATAAATAACTTATCATAAATATTTATTTTTCTTGTATTGAATTTCTTGCTTATAAAAATTGCAGCTGAAGTTGTGAAACGACCGATGGAATTAGTTCTATTTGTCTCGCTTCTAGGACGTAGTAGTGATTCACCAAGTTCTGTGTCAATTCCTCATATCTTTACTAGAGAGAACTACAATATCACATTTACATCAAGCCAATGGCGTTAAAAGCCAAGAATATACTTCGTTTTATCAATGGTGCAATTCCGCAATTTGTTTTGAAGGAGATTGCTAGAAGTATTGCCTTTGCCAACATATATAGCAAGAGAAGTGTAAATTATGTCTATCGGATGAATAACTCGATTATAGTCAAATTAATTCCTACATGTGCTTGTGTTTGGGGCCAGGAATTGTAGTAGTTGTGGAAAAAACATTCCTGCATCAGTGCCTGCATAAGAGGAACAAATCACGCAGCAATGTGATCCTAGTAGCATTAAAATTCAACAAAGAATATCTCATCAAGAAGAGGATATCAGCATCAAGAATTGGAAAATAGATAGCGATTTGTTGTAATTTCCTATACGTGGTTTCTTTATGTTTTACATGTAAATATAGCTTCACTTTTTTGTAATTACTCTATAAAATATTATATATAGTGAAATGCAATCTTCCCTCTATCTCATTCCATGAGATAGCATTTTTCAAACTCTATTTTCTTCGGTCTCGTTTGGATTCGGAGATGAGATGGGTCGAGATGAGTTTAGTTTATTTTTTAATATTATTATTATTTTAGGATTTGAAAAAAATGTATTGGAATTTGAAAAATGTGTATTGAGATTTGAAAAAGTTGTATAAGAATTTGTATTTTATATAAAAAATTATAAAAATATAATGATGAAATGAAGATAATTTGAGATGAGTTGCGAATACAAATGGGGCAAGGTATCAGTAACCGACGAGTGATAGAGAGAAGGTTTTTTCTATTTTTTCTATTCTTTTCACATAGTCTAAGTCATCCATGTCTCAACAAGATGAAATTGATTTTCCTTATCTTGTCACTCAAAATGTTGCCAATTTTGTTTCACTACATCTTATGTCCACAAACTTTCTATTGTGAAAAACTCAAATGATCAATATCTTGGAGAGTTATGACCTTCAAGGTTTAGTAATGGTGATACTCTCTCACCTCCTCATTTCATTATTGGAAATGATTCTGAATGTCATTCCAATACTGTGTTCTTGAAATAGAGAAGAACATATAGGTTTGTCAAAAGATGGCTTACTACCACTCTCTCTGAAGAGACTCTTGGTATTGTTGTAGGCCTCACTACAACAGTTGAAATATAGAATGCCTAGGTCCATGCCTTTGCTCGCATATTACCTGATAGAACTTTACCTCTTAAACAACGGCTTACCTCTATAAATAAAGAAAATGACTCTCTAAGTATGTACCTTCATAACTTCAAAACTATTTGTGATGAACTTGCTACAATCAGTAAGCATGTACCTAATCACAAGACGCCATGGTGGCTTCTCAATGGCTTGGGCAAAGAATATGAGATCCTCACTACTACTATGCTTTGTCCTCCAGTTCCCACATGTTCAGATATTGTTACACTTCTCGAAAACTATGTTGAGAGATACAAGATGGATACTGCACCACTTGCTATGGTCTTCTTTGGCCAGAAATAGACAAACACAAGAAAAACTAGTCCTCACCTTTCAACTCCAAAGGACGTGGTTTCATTCAAGGAAATCGGTCAGACATCAAACAAGACATTGCATCCTCACATCCTCATCAAATCAACAATGCTTCATCTTAGAACAAGACCAAGGATGAAGTTGTTTGTCAAATTTGCAACAAGCGAAACCACATTACAATTAAGTGTTTTAATAGATTCAATCACTCTTTTACTCAGGATGGCCTACCCCAAAGTTTTGTTGCACTAAAAGTCTTTGTAAATGTAGATTTTGTTTGGAATCCTGACACTGGTGCCATAGACTATATAATTTCAAGTACAGGTAATCTCGACAACTTGGTTCTTTAGGATTTGATGGTGTGATGGTAGGTAATGGTCATACTCTACCTATTTCACACATTGGTACAACAACTGTTGAGACTAATTGTTACCCAGATGACTAATACAAGAAGGGGGGTGAATTGTGCTATATTAAAAAATTAACACTTATAAACCAAATATAAAATATAAAATATAAACAAAATACGAAACAGCAGGAAATATAAAGAGTAAGGGCAAGAAGAAGCAAACTCAGTATTTTAACGAGATTCAGCCCCACTGCCTACGTTCTCACCTTAAACTACCTCTTGAGGATT
This sequence comes from Platycarya longipes, assembly GCA_036559045.1. NCBI lineage: Eukaryota > Viridiplantae > Streptophyta > Magnoliopsida > Fagales > Juglandaceae > Platycarya > Platycarya longipes. The sequence continues at coordinate 46,111,340 of CM071802.1, forward strand.
TCAAACTCACTATTCAATTTCTTTCATGTGGAGATAGAAATCTATTACACTTTTGAGCAACACCGTTACAAAGAATCCCTGTAAAACACCATTTAAACTTGTAATCACCTCACACTTAGTGATTTAACTATTTCCTGTGTAGAACACTTTCTATACACACAAGAGTTATACGCACCCTCTTACAAATACAAAAGCTGATAGTGGGTAGATTATCAGAGTACACTCCTCAATTAGTGAAATAAGAACAATACAGCGCAACTTATATCTCTCTCAAAATGAATAAGGATTAAGGCACAAAACTTAGAGAAGAGAGGATGAGGGTTTTGAAATAATGATACAAAACTTAGCAATTGATGTGTAAGCTCTTGTTGTGATTTTCTCAAAACTCAAGTGAATTATTTATAGGCAAATGAGTATTCATATTCAAATTTGAAAATGTTCACATGTCACATAAGAGCATTATTCACTTTTCAAAAAATTCAAATAAAAACATCTCATTTTTACATATATCAAAGACAACTCCATTCATTTTTCAAATAAATCAAATCTAATTTTATTATTTTTCATACATGAAAAAATGAGTATGATTTATTTTTTAAACCAAATCATCTTCTTTTTGCATATGTCAAAAAAATACACAACCACCCTTCAAGATTTTCAAACAAAATCATTTATCTTTTATATTTGTCAAAAAAACACACAATCACCCTTCAAAATTTTCAAACAAAATATACACATGTCAAAGATGATAATCAATCATCTTACAAATTCAAATCTTTATGCATATGTGAAAAAAAAATTCGAAATTAAATATTTAATAAAGTTATGCAAATGTAAAAAATGCAATTTAATTTTTTACGAGAAAATATTAATTTTGAGTCTTAATCCAATTTTAAATTTTAAGATATGTATAAAATTACTCTATGAGCTTCATTTTGTTCTTCTTCTTACTTATGATTGATTTCTTGATGTGGTTAGCTCTCTTCATGCATAGACAACTTGAGTTTAAGTTTTGAATTTATTTGTTATCATCAAAATCTATACGTAGATACGAGACTTGAAACCTTGGGTTCAACAATCTTCCCCTTTTTTATGATGACAAATATTTAGTAAAAATCTACGACCTGCAGTAATACTTAAGCTCCTCCTGAAAATATGCGTTAATTTTTCAAGTAAAATAAAAACATAATTTTAGCATATATAACAGGGTAATATAATACTAGTATAAGACTTCTCCTCCATTTGATATCACTAAAAAGGAATCGCAATTAATTTCAGTAAAGTTTCTTCCTTCGTCCGTGTTCGACAAAAACTGTAAAGGCTGAGGTCTAACTTTATTGTTTTGGTGCAGAGATCCATTTGATGTTGTTGACAAATGAAATATTATCGAGATTTGGTGCGGAAGGAGATTTCTTCTCGTGCTCGTGTCCGACAAAACCTACAAAGGCTGGAGGCCTAGCTCTAACAATTTGGTGTGGAAGGAGATTTTGTAAAGAGTTAAATAATTAGAGTCACCCGTGTCCGACAAAACCTGCAAAGGCTAAAGGCCTAATTTTGGCAATTCGGTGTGGAAGGAGATTCAAATCCGCTTGACGTTATTGACAAACGAGATTTTGTAGAGATTTGAAAACTTTCGATTTCTGTTTAAATGACAATTTTCACCTATCGAATACTCACAAGAAAATTCTTACATTTCTCATTGATCCAGTATCTGTTTATCCAAAACGACCGAATGGCGGAGAAAATTTCTTCTGGTAATTTTCTGGATTTGAACCAAGAACTGTCTCTATCAGTCATCTCTCCCGTCTCATCCAGCATATCTTGTAAGTTTGATTAATTAAGATTTGAAGAGATGATAGTGTGTCATGTTCTTATTTCCGTCTCTATAAGAGCAATCCATAGTTTAATCTAATTCGCATAAATCTTTTTCTCATTTTTACAATTTGCCTGCATTCTCATTCTATAAATTTTTAATGGCTCGTCAATTTCCCTTCAGTACTACTCGTGATCAATCTATTTCTGCATCTGTTGTAGGTGCCATGAAGCAACAAGAGACTGATTTAGCTAATAAATCAGATTATGACACCATTTATGAGGTTGTGGGTCTCGGAACTCGATATTCATCATCCATTGTTGCCTTTTTCGCTCGGTTGCAGTCCAAAACTCGTGAAATTGAGAAATTTAGTGAAACGGTCTCTTTACTTCAACGACTTATTTATGAGTCAAACAGAAAAATAGTAGAGTTAAAACAACAGAGTAAGGATTTAAATCCTTACTTGCCTCTTCATTTCGACTGCCTAATCCTTTAGATGAAAATAACATGTCGATTTATGAAGAACAAATGCAGTTGAAAGATGAGACTAGAAGTCTCAAGTTTTTGCAAGTCATTTGAAATAATGGAATAAAAATATTTAACAGATATTCATGACATGTATCATTCATATTTCTCTTCTAATCATGCATAATCTATCTTCTGGTAGGGGTTTTGTGAAAATGTCTGCCAATTGTTCGTGTGTACTTGTGAATTCTAATACAATATCCCTCTTCTGCACATGATTTCTAAGAAAATGATATCTAATTTCAATATGCTTAGTTCTTGAATATTGTATAGGGTTCTTTGAAAGACTTATAGCATTTGTATTATCACATTTGATTGGAATGTGATTGTACATAAGTTTAAAATCTTCAAGCTGTTATTTCATATAAAGAACTTGAGCACAACAACTACCTGCTGCAACATACTCTACCTCAGCAGTATATAATGCAACAGAATTTTGCTTTTTACTAAAACATGAAACGAGTGCATGACCTAAAAAATGACATGTTCCACTAGTACTTTTTCGATCAACTTTGCAACTAGCATAATCTGCATCTGAATAACTAATAAGATCGAAAGAAGTGTGTTTAGAATACCATAACCCGAGGTCAATGGTACTGGCAAGATATCTAAAAATACGCTTGACCGCAATCAAATGAGATTAGTTTGGAGATGGTTGAAAACGTGCACATAAACATACACTGAACATAATATCAGGTCTACTAGCTGTCAAATATAATAAACTACTAATCATACCTCGATATACCTTTGAGTCAACTGGCTTACCGCTTTCATCTTTATCAAGTTTGGTGGTTGGACTCATTGATATTCCAATTACCTTCACACCTTCTATCTCAAACTTTTTGAATAACTCTTTGATATATTTTGACTAATTAATGAATGTTCTACTTCTTGCTTTCTTGATTTGCAATCCAAGAAAAAAATTAAGTTCTCCCATCATGCTCATTTTAAATTCTTCCTGCATACTCTTAGCAAAATCTTGGTACATATTTTCATTAGTAGCACCAAATATTATATCATCTACATAAATTTGAATTAGAAGAATATCATCCTGTTTATATTTGATTAAAAGAGTTGTATCAATTTTTCCTCTTGAAAAACCTTTTTCAATCAAGAAACTACTAAGTCTTTCATACCAAGTTCTAGGAGCTTGTTTGAGTCCATATAAAACTTTTGTGAACTTAAAAACATGATTAGGAGATATATGATTTTTAAAACCTGGAGGTTACTCAACATATACTTCTTCATTTATAAAACCATTTAAGAAATCACTTTTAACATCCATTTGAAAAAACTTGAAATCCTTATAACATGCATATGCAAGTAACATTCGAATAGCTTTTTAATCTTGCAACAGGTGCATACATCTCATCATAATCAATTCCTTCCTCTTGATTGAAACATTGGGCTACAAGTAGAGCCTTATTTCTAGTGATAATTCCGGACTCATTCTTTTTATTTTTAAAAACTTATTTTGTTCAAATAACAGCATGATCTTTAGGTTTAAGAACAAGTGTCCAACTATCATTTCTTTCAAATTGATTTAACTCTTCTTCCATAACTAGAATTTATGATTCATCAAGCAGTGTTTCGTCAATATTTCTGGGTTCAATATGAGATAGAAAAGCAGTGTGATTGCAAATATTTCTAAAAGATGATTGAGTACTTACACCTCGTGAAGGTTCTCCTAGAATTTGTTCCACTGGATGATCTTGCACATGTTTCCACTGTTTGGTTGCATCTTGTACTAAATCTTGATGATCTTTCCTGATGTCTTTATGTTGGACTTCTTCCTTTGTATTCTCTTTGTTGAGATTGAGACTATTTGTGTTACTTGTACATTCTGATTCTTCATCAATAGATTTCTTAGATAGTAGAGGGTTAGATTCATCAAATACTACATGCATAGATTTTTGTACAGTCAAAGTCTTTTTATTGAATACTCTATAAACTTTACTATTTGTTGAATACTCAAGAAAGATACCTTCATCAGATTTTGCATCAAATTTTCCTAAATTATCTCTGTCATTAAGAATAAAATATTTGCATCCAAATACATGAAAGTAACCAATGTTAGGTTTTTTCTCATTCCAAAACTCATAAGGAGTTTTATCTAATTTAGATCTTAACATAACTCTATTTATAACATAACATGCAGTACTTACTATTTCGGCCTAAAAATAACTAAGTAAATTATTCTCATTAAGTATTGTTATTGCCATTTCTTGAAGAGATCTATTCTTCCTCTCTACTATCCATTTTGTTGAGGAGTTTGAGGAGCAGATAAATTATGCAGAAAATTATTTTCATCACAAAAAGACTCAATATCTTTATTGACAAATTCTTTTCCTTTGTCACTTCGAATGTTTGAAATAGTATAGCCATTTTCATTTTGATCCATCTTGCATAGCTTGGTAAAGGCATTATGTACCTCATCTTTATAAGCGAAAAAGATGGCCCAAGTATATCTAGAGAAATCATCAATAACAACAAATGCATAATATTTTTCTCCCAGACTCGCAACTCTGTTTGGTCCAAAAATGTCCATGTGTATTAGTTGCAAAGGTCTAGTAGTGGAAATATGTTTCTTGGTTTTGAATGAAGTTTTTGTTTGTTTACTAAACTAGCATGCATCACAAATTTTGTCTTTAAAAAAGTTTATTTTTGGCAAACCTCTCCCAAAATCATTTTTTGAAAGTTTGGAAATTAGTTTCATGTTTGCATGACCTAACCTTATATGCCATAACCAACTATTTTCATGTTGAGCTGATAAACAAATAGCACCTTGTGAGACAATTTCTTCAAATTCAATTATATATACATTATTGTTTCTAAGAGCAATAAAACAAATATTGCAATCATGATTATTCAAAATAATGCGCTTATCTTTTTTGAAAGTAACTGTAAATCTTTTATCACATATTTGACTTATACTCAAAAGATTATACTTTAGACCATCAACAAGTAAAACATCTTCAATTATGAGAGAAGACTTCTTACTAACTTTACCTATTCCCATGATATTCCCTTTTGAATTGTCTCCAAATGTCACGTGTCTTACTTCTTTAGAAGTGAGGTCAATGAATTTAGTTTTATCTCCTGTCATGTGTCTTGAGCATCCGCTGTCTAAAAATCATTTACTTTTACCTATAGAGGACTTCATGCATACCTGTAAAAGTAATTAAAATAATTTTTCTTTGTACCCAAGTTCTTTGGGTCCTTTATTTATTAGTATTAGAAAGAAACAAGATTTTTTGGTACCCATATGGCCCTAATAGTCATTGTATGTCTTCTTCTAATAGGACAAGCATGATAATTATGACAATTTCTATTGCAAAAATTACAAATGACATGTGACATATTTGAAAATCTTGAGTGATAATATTTTTCTTTAAAAAATTTATTTTTATGAAAAGAATTTTGAAAATATGATTTTGATTTAGTCGATTTTTCAAATAAATTTTTATAGAGTTTGAAATTTTCTTTTGGCATGTATCACAAACCTACCTTATCAAAAACACATTTTTGACTATCAAGAAATTTTTCAAAATTTCTTTCTTCCATTTGTAAAATTTTCAATAATCTTTTCTGAATTATCCACTTTCTTTTTCAGCTCATCATTTTCATCTTTTGAAACTATGTTTTCTTTTTTTAAAACATCAATTTCACTTGTTAAAGAATAATTTTTCATTTTCAAAGCAAAATACTTGATATCCAATTTTTCAAATTCCTCATATACCTTTTCCAAAACATTTTGCAACTCTTCATAAGAATGATTTTCAATATTTTTAAAATTTGTTACCTCAAAATAACCTTTAGTCATGAGACAAATATTTGCAGATTCTTCATTGCTTGCGTCGTTATCGGAACTACTTGAATCATTATCCCATATAGTTTTCATTATTTTCTTGTCTTTGTATCGATCTTTCTTTTGCAGGGGATTATCTGCTTTGATATGTCCAGGTCTTTTACATTTATAACAAGTTAATGAGTCGTTTTTACCTGTATCTTTGTTGGAAAACCTTATGAAAGATTTCCTTGGATGAGTTTCATTTTTCTTTAAAAATCTTTGAAATCTTCTTGTAATCATTGCAATTTCTTCATCTTTGTTATCGCTTTCCTCATCTCCATCGCTTTCATTTTTCTGGGGAACAACTTTGAGTGCCAAACTATTCTTTTGCTTTCCTTTTTCTTCTCCTCTTTTCAATGTGTACTCATAAGTAATAAGTGACCTGATGAATTCATTTATTTCGAGTTTTTTGAGATCTTTAGTTTCAAGAATTGCCGTCACTTTTGATTCCCAACGTTTTAGCAAAAAGTTGAGAATTTTTCTTATTATCTCCAAGCTAGAGTAAATTTTTCCAATAGCTGTCAAGCTACTTATAATGTTAGTAAAACGAGTATACATAGAAGAAATATATTCATCATCAATCATTTTAAATATTTCATATTCATGCGTAAGAATATAGATTTTTAATTTTTTGACTTGCGAAATTCTTTCATAAGTTGCTTCCAAATTATCCCAGATTTCCTTTGCTGTCCTGCAAGTTATTATTCTGTTAAATTCATTGCCATTGATAGCATTATACAGAAAATTCATAGTCATTACATTCATTGTATAAAACCTATCATCTTCACGATCAAACTCTTTTTTTCCTTATTGACGTTTACTCCATCAACAATTTTTGTTAGAATATAAGACCCATTTACAATACATTTCCAAATTTCTCGACCTTGAGATTAAATAAATATTCTCATTTTAGCTTTCCGAAAAATATAATTGTCTCCACAGAATAGCAGAGGTCGACTACTGGATTGACTTTTAGCGAATGTAACTGCAATATTAGCCATATGATCTTAACTCAACAGATAATTAATCTTATAATAGAGCCCTTACTCTGATACCAATTGTTACCCAGATGACTAACACAAGAGGGGGTGAATTATATTATATTAAAAAATTAACACTTATAAACCAAATATACAATGCAAAATATAAACAAAATACGAAACAGCAGGAAATATAAAGAGTAAAGGTAGGAAGAAGCAAACTCAATGTTTTAACGAAATTCAGCCCCACTGCCAACGTCCTCACCTCAAGCTACCTCTTGAGGATTCCAAATTCATTATTCAATCTCCTTCAGGTGGAGATAGAAATCTATTACACTTTTGAGCAACACCGCTACAAAGAATCCGTGTAGAACACCCTCTACACTTGCAATCACCTTACACTTGGTGATTGAGCTATTCTTGTATAGAACATCTTCTACACACACAAGGGTTATACGCACCATCTTACAAATACAAAAACTGATAGTGGGTAGATTATTATAGTACACTCCTCAATGAGTGAAATAAGAACAATACAGCGCAACTTATATCTCTCTCAAAATGAACAATGATTAATGCACAAAATTTAGAGAAGAGAGAATGAAGGCTTTGAAAGAATGATGCAAAACTTAGCAATTGATGTGTAAGCTCTTGTTGTGATTTTTTCAAAACTCAAGTGAGCTATTTATAGGCAAATGAATTTTCATATTCAAATTTGAAAAGGTTCACATGTCAAATAAGAGCACTATTCACTTTTCGAAAAATTCAAATAAAAACATCTCCTTTTTACACATGTCAAAGACAACTCCATTCATTTTTCAAATAAATCAAACATAATTTTTTACTTTTCATACATGACAAAATGAGCATGATTTATTTTTTAAATCAAATCATTTTCTTTTTGCATAAGTCAAAAAAACACACAACCACCATTCAAAATTTTCAAACAAAATCATCTATCTTTTGTATTTGTCAAAAAAATACACAACCACCCTTCAAGATTTTCAAACAAAATATGCACATGTCAAAGATGACAATCAATCATCTTACAAATTCAAATCTTTGTGCATATGTGAAAAAAAAATGAAATTAAATATTTTAAAAAAGTTTTGCAAATGTAAAAAATGCAATTTGATGTTTTATGAGAAAAAATTAATTTTAAACCTTAATCTAATTTCAAATTTTAAGAGATGTACAAAATTACTTTATGAGTTTCATTTGTAGACTTGTTCTTCTTCTTGCTCATGCTTGATTTCTTGATGTGTTTAGCTCTCTTCATGCATAGATAATTTCAACTTGAGTCTTGAATTTATTTGTTATCATCAAAATTTATACATAGATACGAGATTTGAAACCTTGGGTTCAACACTAATATTTCCAAACTTAAACTAAATGATGTTTTGGTGGTTTCTGAATTTCAAAAAGATCTTCTATCAATTAGCAAACTTAGACTATCCATTAATCTTTGAGTTTGTTGGTCTTGGTTTTGTTATAAAGGACAAGTTCACAAAGAGAGAAATAGCACGAGGACAAAAGTAGAAAGGGCTATATAGTTTTGATGGCAGACCAAATAGTAGCACTCAAGACACAAGAAACACTAACTTTCTTTTCATCTCATTTTTGCAAAGCGAATAAAGCATGTTGGCATTAGCGTTGAGGACACCCTCATACTCGCATCCTCAACCATCCTCTTTGAATCCCAGGTCATGTAAGTCACAGTCCAGCAGTGCACATCTAAAAGCTTCCATCTGTTGATAAGGGCGAGAACCCATTCTCCATTTCTCATGGTCATGAAGAATTTCATTATAATCTCCTACACACAACCAAGGCTGGTTGTCCACAGGTTTGAGGAGTTATAAGAGAACCCAGCTATGAACCCTTTGGGAGGGCATGGGATTGCCATAGAATTCAATAAAGTTCCAAGCTTGATTATTATCTTCCTTTGATACTTTAACTGAGATGTGATGATGGGAATAGGATGTTAGGTCTATAGTGATGTCTTCATTCCATAGGATGGCCACTCCACCACTAGCTCCTCTACTATATACCAAAAACAGTTTGTCATGCCTAACATAAGGTGTGAGAACTTAATCTTCACCAGGAGGTGAAATTCATGGACTGTTCGAGGGTTCCCAAGCCCTCGACAGTTCCAACTTAGGATGATCATAGGGGTCGGTGGTGCTACCTAGCATCCACCACCTTTGGTTCAGTTTTAATAGTACATTTTTGACTTTTTTTATGGGGAGCTAGAATGGGATAAGGGTCATTGGACAGGGGAGTGCTCTTTTTTAGAGAAGAGAGAGAGGGGGGGGGGGGGGAGGGTCAGATATGGTATAGGGGTCATTGGAGTTACTAATCCTGTGTAACCTGGCTCGTCTCTTCCAGGTCGGGGGGGCTTTAGTAGCAGATAGTTGGTGGATAGTGTGGGACATGAACAAGTTAATAGAGTTTACCTGGGAGGCATCATGTACATCTATTAGACCTTGTTGATAGTAGGAAAAGTTTGTTTAACTAGTTCTAGAGAAGGACCGCTGGGTTTGGGGGCTGGTTGGTGGCTCGAGTCCCTTACTGGTATCTGAAACCTCCAGAGTCCTTTTGGATTTCTGTGCCTTTGTTGGTAGGACTGGCTTGGTGAAAGTGGCGCAGGGCACATTGCATATCATTTCTTCCAGAATTTCTACTTTCGACATGTTAGCTTGGGCTGTCAGCCTAATGTGTTTTTTGTCTGGCAAATTTTGAATTTTGGCGAGAAAGAAGTTCTCCTCCTCTGTCTTTCCTGGCTCTGGAAATGGAGGTTCTGGATGCTCATTACTACCACCATACCTCTTGGAGGTGGAACTGTCTGCCTTAGGTGGGGAAGCTCGAAGCCATGTGCCATACTCTTTTGAGGGATGGCCATTGGAATACCTGGATAGATGTTTGCAGCTCCCAGTTTCATGCTTGAGTACACCACAGTTGAAACAAAAAGGAATGAAGCCTTTCGTATTTAATAGGTAGCCAGACTCGCTTATCTTCAAACTTTAACAAACTCCCCCTAGTCAGGGGTTTGGTGATATCAAGCTTTACTTTTAAACGGAGGAAAGGACCCCATGCATAGCCATTTTCATCAGTTTCAATTTCAATAACTACCCCCACTCTCGAGCCTACCTTGTTTCCTATATCTCAGTTCAAGCTTCCAATTGGCATGTTAAAAATTTATATCCAAAAAAATTATGTGGAGAAGGTAATCTCCTTTGACGACTTTGACGTGTCTAACTCTTCCAAGCATACCAAAGACATATCGAAAATCCAGAGTCTGGCTATTAGGATCCTTGCTTTGTCTGGATCTTTTTGGAACTCTATCAAGGATCTTTTATGCCCCATTTGCTTGAACTAGATCCATCCTAAGGTGCTCCATATTTTGGACGTTGTGGCCCGAAAAGCTTCCTTATTTATTAGCCTGTCAGAGATCACCATGGCCATCAAGCAAAGCTGACTTTTGCTCTTTGTCTAGTTAAATACCTCTTTGTGCACTTTCACTTCTTGTTGTTCTTGGTCTGTAAGTGAACGGTCACGTAGGTTCTATTTTCCTGCAATTTGATTGTAAAAACTACGCTTCTGAATAATATTAATAGTTCTGTCTTGATACTAAAATCATTGTATTTCATTTTATTATTATAATTTTTTAAATTTTCAAATAAAATATAATAAATAATTTAATATTTTCAAATATCATAATAAAAATAATATTTTATTTAATTTTTAACTTCCATTTTAATTTAATGTACTATCTAAATCTCCATATATGGATGCATTTTCCGATCCAATGGTTAATAAAGGTGCATGGTTGTACTAATTGTTAGACGTGCATGCATTGACTTGATAAAATAGAGAAAATATGGGAAGGGTTACTGCTAGGGTTACTAACGATTGGGACCGAAAGTGTCCTTATATATATATATATATATATATATATATATATATATATATATTAGCATTTGTATTTGAATAATGATAGCCTTATATCTAAATTATCATTACATTATCACCCTTTCTAATTTTCAATATTTTTCTAAATTTTTCTTTTACTTAATATTTAAGAAAATGACTATTAGTAAAATTGTATTTTTTTAAAATTCTTTTCTAAATAATTAAGGATGGTTAAAAAAACCAAATATATTATGACTATATATGTGTGATAAAATAGTGATAAATAGAATGTAAGTCTATCGTTACCTTTTAAAAAAAGTACTTATCGATACACTTCTTCGATTTAGTAAACATTATCCTTATACAAATGAAATAAAATATTAAGATATAACATGATTCAATTCTAGGATAAACAGTCATGACAGGTTTAGCAGGTGAGATTATTATAAAATAGAAGTTTAATACAAGCTCTCAACCTCCTTAGTTAGAGTAAGAAGCGGAGGAAGCGAATCCTTTTATCTTTAAATCACCTTTTCTTGAAAAGAATTCGTTTCCTTTGATGTTTTTTTTTTTATTATTTTCAACTCTCAAGGGTTACAAACGACACAAAATGTCTTCTTGAAAAACCTGCTTTCAAACTCAATTATAAAAACGACAACGTTCATTAAACTTGTGACATGCAAGATAATGCCCATTAAGTATTATCATAATTAGGCTATTTACTTATAAAAAGAAAAACATGTGTCTTTCGTATACTCCAAAAGTAGGATTTTTTAAAGACTGCTATTGAGAATGATAATTTAATCGATAAAATTGATAGATAAGTATAAATCTATTTTTTTCCTATTTTTTTAATTATTAAAAAAAATAAAAAATAAAAAATTCAATCGATGCCTCTAACTAGCATTTTCTTAATTTTTTTTAAATTTAAAAAACTTCCCGTAACTCTACCTAAACCAAATAAAGACTATAGCCCTACAAGTCAAAAGTCTCTCAGTGGGACCCAAAAAAAAAAAAAAGAATCGGATGGACCTTACAAGGCAATTTCTCAGAACATTGTTAATTTTAAGAGGGACCCAGAGGCGGCTAGATCTCCAAAAATCTAAAAAATGATTCTGCATTGACCTAATTATCATTCAAGAAGATCGCTGAGAGGGACCCACTTTTCGTGCACATCTAGATTAATTATAAATCAGTTAAATCCGTATCAACACGTACATGCACTAAGCTGAACAAGAGATTGCCAACAAACACAGCTTTACTTTTTTCAACAAAAGCAAGATTTTATAGATATTGTACAATACGAGTTTTCACTATCAAATTGTATTCTTTTTCTTTTCTGTTTTCATTCCATTTTTGACGGATCTTTCCAAAAGTCTTGAGCTAATCTATTCTATCCATATTGCCATTTTCTTAACTTTTGGTATAAAAAAAAAAAAAAGTAGTGCCATATATAATTATGATTTTACTTATATTTTTACTTACAATATTTATTTTATTAGTTCTCTTTTAAAATTTAAAATTTTAAAATTTTCAACCTATCAATAATTGATATGTGAAAAAATAAATTTTTTGTAATTTTTTTAAAGTACATTTAGCATTTTTTTAAAAACAATATTATAATAAAATTTTTTGTTAAATATTTAATTTACTGTGGAAGTTTGAAAGATATACACCAACAGGCACACTTAATTATCTTTCAAGGTATATTTTTAGATGAGAAGAGTTGGCTTAATTGAGGCCCATTTCTTTGTTTTCTTCGAAAGCAAGAATAGGATTTGAGTTTCCTTGTCCTTCAAGGAACCCTAGTTCTCTTCGAGAGTGTGTGCGTAGCAGATTTTCACAGAGATAGATAGAGGAAAAATTAGCAAGGAAATGGAAAAATGTTAAGCTTTCCACAGAGGAAAGTGAGGTCTTTCTCATCCAAGGAGAAAATTTGAAAAACTAAGGATTGCGTGGGAATTTTTGCATCATTGGTGGTATCATGTCAGGCAAAGGGATCAACAGCGAAGCTTTTCGCTAAATGATGTCTAAAATATGGCAACTTTCGGGATGAATTAAATTTAAAGAATTGGGGGAACATAAATTTCTAATTGAGTTACAGTTCTTAGTAGATAAAGATAGAGTATTATGTGGTAGACCGTGATTTTTTTATCGCAATTTGATCTCCTTTCAAGAAGTATATGAGGATGTTCTATTAAAAGAAATTAAATTTCAATTTGAGCCCTGTTGGGTTCAACTGTATGCTCTTCCATTAGCTTCGATAAATGAGGAAATTGGGAAGGACCTAGCAGCTTCAATAGGATATCTGATTAGAGTTGAAACTTATTCAGATGTTATGGCATAGGGGAATGGTTTGAAAGTAAGGGTTATGATAGATATGACGAAACCCTTGTTAAGAGGCAAATGAGTTCAATTAGATAATAAAAGATATTGGATGTCTGTTAAATATGAAAGATTGTAAGTTTTTTGTTTTAAATGTGGTATTCTAGCTCATAGTTCCAAATCCTGCTAAAACCAGAGAGATGAAGCACAGGATAGGGAGGAAAGCCATAATCAATTTGGGGCCTGGTTGAAGGGACAATTGAAAAATCCTAAAGTGTATGAAACCAGGAAATATGGTGGAAAAGAGGAGCTTAAATAGGAAGAGAGAAAAAACAGCAGGACAAAAGAGAGGAACAAGACACTAAGGTGAAAACTCCTGCAAAAAAAGAAGTTAATAGACCTCTAAAATAGAAAGGGAATATGCGAAGGTGCGTGCTAATTCGCTCGCTGCTGTATGATAGGGTAAGAGATCTGGTTTTCTAACTTCATAGACGCCGTTCATTTGGTTAATTACCAACTTTGAGTTACCTCGAACTTCCGATTGATGTACTTTGATGTCACGAGCTAGTTCCATTCCCATAATAAGCGCCGTGTATTCTGACACTGGAACATGACTCTGACAAAGTAAAGGAATGCGGGATCATGTTGCCTTCGGGAGTAATGAAGACGTGTTTTGTTTCTCAGTTCAAAAGAGATGTCTTGAGCAATCGAAGAAGCACTTTGATAAACAGATTTGATCTTGACTGACTTAATTAAGGTACTTTTTTTACTCTATAGGTAGGTATTGGTGGAGCTTGCGTAATGTAGTTGTAGTTAAGGTTGCATTGAAGTAGCACTTTTTCTTTTTGAAGATCTACTGAAGTACCAAAGGCGAACGGGGCTCCCAGGCTGGGACGTCTGGCAGAATGCTTGGCCTCCTGTGCTGGAAGCGACACCCGAAGGGTGAGCTTCTGTCGATTAGCTTTTAGAACTAGATAATATAATAGGCATTAGGCATTCTGAGCTGGAAGTAGGCAAGCAAATGAAGGGAGGCATTACGGGCCGACTACAAAAAGCAAAGCTTCGTAGACTGGACAAGTCGCTTATAAAATGCCGACTACTAAGTGAAGACTTTCCACTTCACTTAATAAGGGAAGGGGGGAGGGAAGCTTTGCTACGCGAGCTTTATAAGGCCGACCACTACATAAGCCGCTGGCGGAGAAAGTTCGAAGGGCTCCCCTTCATTTGTTGCTAAGCCAAGGTCCCAGGTCTCCGAGTCAGCCCGCGCTTTTTCAAAGAAAGGCCTTTTCGTTGAGAGAGTCCGGTGTTATTCGAGTTCCTGCTGTAAGCCTAAGCTTAATAAGGTTCTTTATTCCTCTTCATTTTCCCTCAAATCTCGTGATCCTCTCTATTCCTTATACCCGGAAATCCATTTCAGTCAAGCGAGCCCTTAAAAGATAGTCATCCTTACTTCTCTAGCGTTGAATGAGTGGAGGGCTAAGGACGAAGCTCGTACTTTAGGTGGAAGCTTGTGGAGAAGCTGAGCTTGGACCCCCAGATCTAATAACCCTTTGAACACTTCTGTCTAGAACCTCCCAGTCATTCATCATTAGATCAAAAGCCTGTTCAGTTCCTTTCCTCACATTAGTCGGGGTTCAGTTCCAACTATACCATCTTCACTATCTTAATTCATCCATCCTCCCTTTTGCTCGGTTCAGGCGGAGGATCTCTTTCATTAGCCTCCATTGTCTTATCTAAACCCTTTACCAATAAGGTCTGAAAAGCGGGCAGCTTCTGGCCTACGAGAGAAATGAACTTTACATACGGATATCGCATATCGAAGGGAAGGCCTAATTGCACCACTCCTCCTTATCTTCCGCCTGCCGTCTCCCTCCTCTTTGCTAGCCATAGAGGAATCGGTTACGAGATAAGCAGCGAAGGATGTGAAAGGGTTGCATAATATAATGATTTATTCAAATTTGGGTGCAATCTTTCCGTGTGTAGAACATTGGCTCCAGGGTCCAATGGGTGCACCTGCTCGTTCCCAGGGATTTACTGCACCGTCAAAGAACATTTGCCAATCATGAGGAGTTTCGTCTTCTTCTTCGCCTACCGCAAATAGAATAGCTTCGTCCAGGAAATTTGTCCCCTTAAATAAATAAATAAAGCTCATAGTCAGGCACGGGATGATCCGCAGGTGGTCTGCTATTGCCTGCCCCTTGCCTTACTCATTTAAGGCTTTTGGGTGACGTACACAATATCGAACTCTGAGAGTCACATCTGCCACCTTGCTGTACGGCTCGTGAGGGCTGGCTTTTCAAAGAGAGACTTTAGTGGGTCCATCCTTGCAATCAGCATGGCTTAGAAGCAATTCCTTTCTTCCGATTCCGATCCAATGCCTGAACCTCCGGAGCAACTAGTCATTATGCTTCTACTTAAAGCCCATCAAAGTGATTCTCCTTACGGACCCTGCTAAGCCCAAAAGGGAAAAACCTCACTCTGGTCTCTCTACTCCATATCCAAGTCCATCATTCGAATCCACATCTCCAATGGCAGCTACAAAGGCAAGTGCGAACATTCTCTCATCAGATCGAAGGTAGGACGAAGCACTCGATTGCCTTTTCTCCTCTAGCTATGAACCAATGCCATCAACTTCTCCTCCACCAACTAATGCCGAACCAAGCCGACTAAAAGAAAGGATAAGGGTCGGGAGTACAAAGAGGCATCTAGAGGCAGGCGAATGCAGATCGAAGGCATCTGAGGAACTTTTTAGTTGAATTCTGAGGTGTGGAAAAGTTGAGTAGTGACTTTGCGATCCCCGATTGGTACAAGAGTCAGATGGTTAATCTTGTCAGTAAGGGCAAAGTTCGGATTGAGCTTATGATAATAGGTGGGTGAGAGTTCAATCTTGGCTGCTTACGCTGAAGTAAGAGATGGGTATGCTATCGTCACGAGGTAAAACAAGAGCGAATTGAGATTTGGCTATCGGGTTGATGGCATTACAATGTGCAAAGGATTACTCCAAGTGTAGTTGAGATTCCAAATACTATGAGAGTTGACAACCCAGAGGAAATAAGGCAAGCTGATAGAATAGTAAGCAAAGACAAGTCAGCTACGATAGAGGAAGCAGAGAATGCAGACCTGAGATTGAAAACCTCTCAATTGAGAAATACCATAGAGGAGGTGGAAACTATTTATAAAAAATGGCTACATGAAAAAGAAAAGCTAAATAGGTGGTTAGTCAAGACATAATGAATCAAGAAGCACAGTTACTAGAAAACAGGAAAATAGAGGATGAGGAAAAAGAGTCTAACAAGAGTAAGGGTAAAAAAGTTAAAAATAGTGGCAGAAGGATTAAGTTTAATAGATGAAGATAAAATGATGGAAGCTGCCTAGTAGCCCCACCAAGACCAATTATAGGACTAGCATGAAACTATAGAAGGAGGCTTGGAAACCTCTTCACAATAAAAGAGCTTCTAATGTTAGTTAAATCAAAGTTTCCCAATTTTGTATTTTGAGTGAGACCAAATGTGGTAGGGATAAGGTGTAACAGATTAGGAACAAGCTTGGCTTGGATGCTAGTTTTGTAGTGGATAGCATTGGACACAATGGAGGAATAGTATTTTTGTGGAAAAGTAAATTGAATTGTTCCCTTGATTCCTATTTCCAACCTCACATATCTTTATGGTATTAGAATGAAGTGAACCAACATAAGTTTTTCTTGACTGGGTTCTATGGCTATGCTAATTCTCCTAGTAAGCATCTAAGCTGGAACATTTTAAGGAGATTAAAACCTAGGGATGACATTCCTTAGATTTGTTTTGGCGATTTTAATTAAATTTGTTTCAAGAAGAAAAATATGGAGCAGCTCTAAGACCATACCAGCAGATGGAACTATTCATACAATGCATTGAATTCTATGATTTGAGTGACATTGGTTATGAAGAAACTAAATACACGTGGTACAATAACAGGGAAGGGGCTCAGTTCATTAAAGAGAGACTTGATTGAGTCCTAAGCAAGGCAAGTTGGATTAACAAGATCAGAAAGTATAGTTTTTTCAATCTAGCAGTCCTTTCCTCAGATCACAGTCCTATATTAATGAAATGGTAGACGAGAAGGAGTGTGGATGGAACTGAGGAAGAAGCTAGGACCAGAGCAAAGATATTTAGATATGAGGCGAACTAGAGTATGCAAGAAGATTGTAAGAATATTATCCACAATAGCTAGAATAGTCAGCAATTTTATCAAGGGTCTAGATTAGACTCAGTTTAAGGAAAGCTTAGTAACTGCAAGTTATCCCTAAAATCATGGATAACAAAGAGACCCAAAAGAACATGCTCAGGTTGGCAGAGCTACAAAAGAATAACTCAAGAGATAAAAATAAGGGGATCAAGGAACTAAAGAAGGCAATATATAAGAATTTGACCAGAGAGAATACGAGATGGAAGTAAAGGGCTAAGCAAGTATGGCTGAAACATGGCAACAGAAATTCAAAATACTACCACAACTTTTCTAACCAAAGAAGGAAGAATAATGAAATAAAGAAAATAGTCAAAGAAGATGGCATTGAAACCAAGAACATCCAGGAAGTGGCAGAGGTATTTAATTCCTTTTACCTAGAACTTTTTACTTCTCAGAATCCTACCACTATTGATGAATGTCTTAGCAACCTGTTAGCTAGAATCATTGATAATATAAATAAAAGTCTTACTATTCCTTACTTTGATGAGGAGATAAAGAATGTATTATTTCAAAGAATCCGATGGGGGCACCAGGTCTTGACAGGTTCTCTCCACTTTTTTACCAAACTCAATGGGAGATTGTAGGAAAATGCATTCTCAAAGTTGTCTCAGAGGTACTTAACCACGGGGGTAATCTGAATTCTCTCAATGACACTTAGATTGTTCTCATTCCCAAGATTAAACAACCAACAACATTTTCTGACTATAGGCCAATCTCCTTGTGTAATGTCCTATATAAAATTGTGTCTAAGGCCATAGCAAACAAAGTCAAGAATTTACTCCCTCACATCATTTTCCTACTCAGTGTGCCTCCGGGTAGATATATTCAAGATAATATTATTATTGCCTTTGAAGCTCTCCATTCTATGAATGTGTAAGGGAAAAGGAAGCAAGGACACATGGCTATTAAACTAGGCAATTAGATCCTCAATGTCTATGAGAGGGCCTTGGGTCAGCAAGTTAATAAAGCCACAACTTTGATATATTTCAGTGCAAATACTAGAAAAGAGACCAGGTCTTACATCCAGAGTTTAGCTAGTTCCAGAACTAATTCTTCCTATGAAACATTATCTAGGCTTGCTTGCACTAGTTGGAAGATCGAGGCAGAAGGCTTTCAAAGGATTTTTGGACAGATTCAGAGGTAGAATAAGCAATTGGAAGACCAAATTTCTTACTCAGGCAGGGTAAGAACTCAGCTCAAGGTTGTGGTGCAATTCATTCCCTTCTACACAATGGATGTTTTCAAATTACCAAAAGCCTTTTTGGAATAAATGAATAGGCTTATAAGAGATTTTTGGTGGAGTTTTATGAGTAAGGATAAGAAAATCCACTAGGTTGCACGGGATAAGATGGGCTAGACTAAGAAGCTAGGGGTCTTGAGTTCAGAGAATTTGAAAGTTTTAATCTATCATTACTAGCCAAACAAGGGTGGAATATCATTCAACATCCTAATTCCCTAGTTTCCCAGATTTTGAAATCAAAATACTTCCCTAACAATAATTTTATTGATGCTAAAATCGGGGCTAGGCCTTCTATAATATGGAGGAGCATCTGTGCAGCTAGAAATTTGATTATTAAAGGGTCTATATGGAGACTAGGGGATGGCAGGGACATTCAAGTATGGAAAAGCAGGTGGATCCCAAAGCCAACAAGCTACCAAGTGCAATCCCCAGTGCAATTTTTTAATGTAGAGACTCAAGTAAATGATCTCATCAATTGGGAAACCAAACAATGGAGACAGGACATTCTACACAATGCTTTTCAGGAAGAAGAAAGTGCAATTATATCAAAAATACCAATAAGTTCTCAAGTAATTAAAGATAAACTCATATGGCTAGGGAACAAGAATGGTAATTTTA
Organism: Platycarya longipes; assembly: GCA_036559045.1. Lineage (NCBI taxonomy): Eukaryota > Viridiplantae > Streptophyta > Magnoliopsida > Fagales > Juglandaceae > Platycarya > Platycarya longipes. The sequence goes on from CM071802.1 coordinate 46,130,824, forward strand.
CAGTTAAAAATACCTATCACAAGCAAATGGAAATAATAGACAATGTTAGAGGCCAATCTTCTATGCCTAATGCCCCTAAAGTTGAATGGACCAAAATCTAGAAATCACAACTATCGAGTACTATAAAAGTTTTCATTTGGAAAGCATACTTAAAAGCTTTACCTACTAAGGTAAATCTATTTAGAAGGAAGATAATTGATTCTCCTATATGTCCAATTTGCAAACACGAAGAGGAAACAACGGTTCATGCTCTATGGAATTGTTGTGCTACTAGGGATGTATGGAATCAAATCCATACTAGATTGCAAAAGAAATCAACCACAAGAGGTAAATTAGCATATCTATTTACTGAGATCAGTAAAACTTGTGGTGAGGAAATTGTTGAACAATTTTCAATGATAACCCGACATATTTGGTTAAGAAGAAATAAACTGATATTTGAATATACCTTCACCCACCCAAATCAAGTCATCCTCTCAACTACTCAATTCCTAGAAGATTACAAGATTGCTTAGTCCATTCCTAACTAGAATTTGCAACAATGACAAGGGTCTAACCCAAGATGGTCCCCTCCCCTTCCTGGAACATCAAAGATAAACTGGGATGCTACTCTATATATGGCTCAAGGAAAAATTGGGATTGATATCATAGCTAGGAACTCTGAAGGAGTAACCCTGGCTACAAAGAAGATTTCCTTAACAACTTTCCAAGATCCACTGCTGGCCGAAGCCATAGGAGCAAAGAAGGCTACTATCTTTGCCAAGGAACTAAATTTATAGGATGTTCATAATAAAGGGAGACAACCTCCAAGTAGTGCAAGAACTTAGGAGGAATTCAAATAAAAGTGATTGGATAGGTTTGATTATTGACGATGCTATGTATTTTCTCTCTTCTAGGTATTGGCCAGCTTCATATGTAATGAGAAGTGGCAATTATGAGGTTCATTGTCTAGCTATGGCTGCCTGCCTGCTAGCGGAAGGTAAGATTGTTCTAGTTCTTCAACCAGAGATGTAATCTCCCTTTGTTTGTCTTTCTAATGAAGTTTGGAAGTGTTCTTCCTTTAAAAAAAGGTATATTTTTAGATGTGTACGTAACGAGTTGACAATTATTTTTGATAAGTTATTAAATCAGCTTGGATCTTCCTTGTTTTGCACATAAAACAAACATTAAAAATAAATACTCATCGAGTTTATTTTTTTTGGTTTGCCTTTTAAATCCATAAATCTTAAAATATCCATGGAAGTAGGAAATAATCTATCAAAGTTGCCAAAATTTTAAGCGTCAGCTAATCAAAAACTAAAATGGTACATTTCGTGAGAACTACGCCCTTTGGAAGAAGGAACGTCATACGTACAAGACTAAAAAAGGAATGTCATACATACAAGACTATGCCTTATTTGCCAAGACCAGTTGGAAGACCCATATAAACCTCTTTATCTAGATTACCATGGATAAAAGTATATTGACATCTAATTGATTAAAAAACCAATTCTTAATATATGCAATAGCTAAAAGATAGTGCACAATAGTTAATTTAGCTACTGGAGTAAAGGTTTCATGATAGTCTAACCGACTTTTTGAGTGTAACCTTTAGCAATAAGATAAGCTTTGTAATGTTCAACAAAGTTATTAGACTTGTACTTAATCTTGTAGACCCAACGACAACAATTGATGCATGTCGAGTGGGTAAATCAACCAAGGTCCATGTCCCATAAGTTTCCAATGCGGAAAGCTCATCATCCATGACCTTATGCCAATGAGGGTTCTGCATAGCTTGAGCAAACGTTGCAGGTTCTTGTTGTATAGAAATAGTAGCAATAAAGGAACAATGATTAAGACTCAAACGGTCATAAGAAAAAAAATTGGACAATGGGAAATGTATACCTTTAGGAGCGAATTGCAAGTAATCTGAGGATTGAGTGAGAGAATAAATTAGTACATCAGACATTGGTAGTCTTGAAAATTAATAGGGCAATGACATGGCTGTGTGGATCCTCAAATGATTGAAGAAGGAGGCTCATTGTTCGTAATGTCTGTTGGTATTTTCGATTGAAAGTGGGCCAGAAGACTAGTTGATGGCAGATCAAGAGCAAGGATGAGTAGGACTACTCAAAAAAAGTTGTGTGAGTATTTTTCTAAGAAAATGGAAATATGAGCTCATGAAAAATCACATCTTGACTAGTAAAAATCTTTTTGGACTCAAAGGATAGCCAACAAAGACAGCACAACTAGTGAATTTTCCATTGGGAGAAACATAGTGGCAAAACACAAACAACCAAAAAACTTGAAAGTGATTATATGTCAGTGAACGATGAAAAAGGATCTTATATAGTGTTTTCCTTAAAAGAATGGCGTTGTCATTCTATTTATAAGGTAATTGGCAATAAGGATGCATTCATCCCAAAAGATAAGGGTAAACAATGCATGAAAATGAAGAGCACACCCAACATTAAATATATGGTGATGTTGTCATTCAACCACATCATTTTGTTGTGGCGTGCAGTGCCAACTCTTCCATTTTGCCACTTTGGCATTTGCCTAAGGCTCCCTAATGAAAAAAGTGCCAAAAAAAATTAATTAACTCAATAAGAAAGCATCAAAATTATCAAATAAATATTATATATGTCATTATTAATTAAAAATATTAGTTAAAAAATAATATAAAATCTTAAGTAGTAATTTACTTGGCAAATTATAGGAATTATTTTTAAATAAAAATCTAATGTAAAAATAAAAATAAATTTATTTAATTTTACTTTTAAAGAAAAAAATCTCAATCAAAATTTTAGTCTTAAGTCCCCTAACCTATTGAGTCCGCCCTAGTGGCGTGGTATACAACTATGCTGTCGGAGCACACCATGATCATAAAGGAATGATTTTAAGTCATTTGGAAAAAAACATAGTACTACTATAAGAGCAAATGCATTTAATTTGGCATCCAAATTGTGTTTTAACCATGAGTAAACAAATTTTAAGAAGAGAATCCATTCATATTTAAAATGCATAAGGTAAATCCATGTACAATGGAAAAAATCATTCACTATAGCAAGAAAATAATGAGCTACAAATAGAGAAGCAATAGAATGACCTCCCCAAATATTGCACTGAACTATCTCAAAAGGTTTAGTGGAAGTTATTGTGCTGCTAGAAAAGGATGCAAGAAATGCAAGAAATAATTCAAGAAATAAGGATGCATCAAAACTAACTTTAGGAAATGCTCAAGTGAGACTTTGAAGTCATTCATGAGATGGGTGTTCCAACTATTGATGCCAAATGTGTGGGGAAACTTTACCCAACACAATCATCCTTATTTAACAAATAAAGCAATAAGAGGATAAGACGTAGTTGAGTTGAACAAATAAAAGCCACTAACTTCTTTACCCAATGCAATCATCTTCCTCGTTGAAAGGTTCTAAAAAGTACAAAATTCAGGAAAAGAAAGTAACAAAGCAATGAAGAGAACATGCAAGTTTACTAACAGACATTAAATTGATATTGAGGTTTGGACATGAAATACATTATCAAAGTGCAACATGGAAGTAAGATCATTGGGAACACTAGAGGAAACATGAATGGAAGTTCCATTTGTTAATCGAATAGGAATTAGATTAACATGAGAAGCATGTGAGTTGCACAAATTAGAAGATGAGGCCATGTGATTAATGGCCCCCATGTCAATGATCCATAAGGAATTTAAAGTTGACCTTAAATTAGAGAAAGATGTTGTAAAGATAGATGAAAAACAAGAAGTGCCCATTGTGTTGGCCAAGCTATGCGAGGTACCTTATTAAGAAAAGCTAGAATTTGTTTATACCATGTCAGATTGAAGAACGGAGTCGCATGAGTAGAGTCATCTTGGTTAGCATTATGAGAAGATGGCTTAGCATCAAGAACACCTTTGGTGGGAGTATCATTGTTAGAATTATACAAACGATGGCCTGGCATATAACCATGTGGTCAATAGCAATGGTTAATGGTGTGAACAAGTCTGATAGTCCAAGTTTGCAACAACAATCATATGTTCGATCCTTACCTTTTCCACAACCCCGACCATTCCCATTGAAATTTGAGACAGAACATGACCACACAAAAAAAGATTGATTCACATCAAAGGTCATGCCATCGAAACTATGAAAGGAATTGGTGATCTATCATTGCTTTTCTTCTTGTAGGAAAAGAGCATAAGACCTACTAAGGGGAGGAGCATCGAAATTGTGGAGTCCCATAGGGAATTGAAGAAAATTTTCTTTTTGATCATGATCATAGAGGGTTTTCATTTCTTCACAGTTACATTTGGGCTATTGAATAAGATCCAACACCCTTCAGCTTGTTAAAAAAAACTACCATAGAGGATTGGTCTTGTAGCAAGCAAGAAATAGTCCGTCTGATTTGATAAAGGTGCGGAGCGTTACTTTGAGAAATTGTTCTTTCAAGTCAGCCCATACATTAGAAGTAGAATCAATGTAGATAACACTAGTGGCAAGATCACATCGACTGGATTGAGAATTCAAGGGAGAACCATGTCTTTGCATTGTTGCTATGGTGCAAATTCATATGGGTACTTGGTTGCATCTGGTCCATGAATTGTTTGGTCTATAAAACCCAATTTATTTTTTTCCACCTAAAGTCATTCGCATGGCTCGATTCCACCTATACAAAGAATTTTGAATCGTTTCTATGGTGAAGATCCGGCAACATGCACGAAGAGGTCCAAAAATTTTTTAGTATGAGTTTTCATTTTTCTAAATAAATTGGTAGCATAGTTTGAGTTGCATTTTATCAGACGAACAGTTTGTTTGGAAAGGGAAAAAAACATTACAATGAATTAAAATATTTAGGTTGCTAGGAATTTGAGCTGAAGATCATCTCTGTTGAGTCTAATTTTACGTTAGATTTAACATCAAAATACTCAACTTTTAAATCACTAAACTCATCTCAACTCGAAACATCTTTACATAAGATTGATAATTTTTTTTTCAATTTAACACATCTTTAAATGTAGGACCCAGCCACAAACTTTTTTAATTTGTTGTAAATATATTCAAACTCATTTTAATATTCAAATATATCTAAACGCTAATGATCCAAATATTGCTGGCTAGCTGTTATATCACGAGTCACACCCTTCCATCCTAAACATTATGGTAGGATTTGATATGTTCGTTGGTACAAAACCAACATGCAAATCGAAATGTGACTTTATTTAAATTGAAAGAAAATAAGGTAAAAGAAAAGAAAAAGAGGGGGGATATCATCCAAATAATAAATCTTAATTAGTAAAACACCTTTTTGCAAAGTACTCTTTAATCCAAGTTCAATATAACACCCTAAAAAAATCAACTTCTTTCTATTATCGTCATGAACAATGGGACCCAGAGTTTCCTTTGCAATCAAACAAAATCCAAACAAAGAAAAAGAAAGAAAGAAAGAGTGAGACAGATGAATGAATGGTGGTTGTAGAGAATCTAGGGAGAGATCTCAGCATGAAAAGCACACTACCTAGGCACGCCAGCCAGACACATATATACGTACACCATCTGCTATCTTGCAGACAACTCCAGCTTCATTGCTTGTTGCCTTCTCCTACCTAAATAAACCTTCACAAAACAACACACACTTCCCATTCCATTCCATTCCCCCAAATCTATATATATATATATATAGATCGATCTCCATATATATAAATACACAATATTAACTACGATTCTCTCAAGATCAGCCCTGATCAGTTTCAATATATATTAATTCTTCACCAGATTATAAATGGAGTACTTGCACTCAGATACTGCAGATCATACCCAACAAAGGGAAAAGCAGCATTTCCATGTTCTTGCGGTTGATGATAGTCTCATTGAGAGGAAACTCTTGGAGAGGCTCCTCAAAGAATCCTCATGCAAAGGTATATATATAACACTTGGATGGAATTCTTCTTAATATATATGTATATATATATATATATATATATATTAATTATTCAGAGCCTCTTTCTTTTTATGTAACAATATTTATTATGTTACATATATGTCCAAACTCGATTTGAGTTTTTATTTTGGGATCTCAGGATAGTAGGTTTCCATAAATATCATGTTACATATTATCCAATATTTATCGATGAAAGCCTTCAAATAGAATTATTGAATATATTAATTATAGTTATTATAACCATTGTTCAGTGACTTGTGTGGATTCTGGGGACAAAGCACTTGAATATCTGGGCCTGCTTGATAGCCAAGAGATTGACAGATCTACAGCTTCATCATCCTCTTCTTCCAAATCCTCAACACAAGAGGTCAGGATCTTCTTTCTAATTCTAAGCTCCCATGAAATTATATATTAAATTTTAGAGTTGTGCTATATACAGTTAATTTTACGTATTTTTTGTACATTTTATTGATCTGATTGATTAAAATAGTTATTTTATATTAAAAAGTAAAGTATATAATCATATTATATTAGTAGAGTGCATAAGGAATTCGCAAAAATGGCTATAGAATGTTTCTAGATTTTAAGAGAAGAAGATGATCAGTTGCCATGCTTGTTACAGGGGTTGAAAGTAAACTTGATCATGACAGACTACTCAATGCCCGGGATGAGCGGCTATGATTTACTTAAGAGAGTCAAGGTGATAATTAAATCACTATCATCAAGAATTAATATTCTCTCATGATTGATGTAAAATACATACATTACGTGCATTCTTTGGAATAGTATGTACAGATATGACATTTGACAATAGTTACTGATATTAGAAGGGGAAAGAAGGGAAAATTAAAAAGTGTTAATAGTAAAGAAAATGTCCATCTACAGAAGAAGCCTTCAGAGAATTAATGCTTAGAGTTAAGAACATACGCTTTCTTTTAAAGGGTAAATTTCTGAAGGAAATATTTTACAAATAGATTAAGTACACAGCTGAGAGAATTGGCAATGGTTTCTTTAAAGCCATATTCAAAATTTGAAAAAAAAAATTACACGTTTTGAAGAAGTCCAAATATTTTCAAGTCATAACCCCATATTGGATTACCTATTTGATTCATCAAAATAATAATATAATATTATTTTTTTATTGATAATATTTTTTTCATTTTTTTTAATATTTTTTTAATCACAATCCAATTTCAAGTTTAGTTTAGTTTTTAATCACAATCCACATTGGATTACCTATTTTTTTAATTTTTTTAATAAAATAATCCTTTTGAAGATGAACAGTACATCTAGTTCGAATTTAAAGATGTAGATAATTTTACTGTAACTCAAAGTTCAAGCTTTTGTATTTTGATGAATTCAATGTAAATAATTTTATCTACATTTCTTCAAATTTTGAATATGCATTGGCTTTTGAAGAAGTCAATGCTAATGCTCTGAACATCTAAAAAAAAAACAAAAAAGAAAGAAAAATTGGCCAAAGTACTTTCTAATTAAGAACTTTGTGAGGTCTGCTATTAATATTTAAATTAGGGTCTTAAAGTTTGGTATTTTGGAAACATGATTTCAATAATAATAAGAGTAAAATCTGTAATAAGCAATCAACTTATTGATTTGGATTTCCTAAATTTTCTATTCAAAACTTTAAGACCTGCAATATCAGGAGAGAGAAACACAATGTTTTTTTTTTCATTTTTGATACAATTGGTAAAGGGGTTACGAATCCATGTTCTCCATTTGGAAAAGGACCGTGTGGCATCAAGATATCAGACTCTTGGCATAAACATATTATAGTGTTGGTCATATATTTATCCTCAAGTGAATTTTTGAAAATCTTTAATTAAAATTATAGAATCCATTTTATGGGCATATATGTATATATTTCTCGCTTTAAAAGGCATGTTTTGATGCTTAGAATATCTCATAATTTTGTGAATAATTTTGTAAATAATAGTAAAATAACTTAAATAGAGATGTTTTCCTGGATTTTATTAAATGGGAGAAAAAAACTTGAACAAAAATATATTTTAAAACAAAAATTGGACGAAATTTTGTGAAAGTGGATAAATTTAAAAAGCTGTTTGCTTATAATTTGTATTTTTTTTTTTTTGAAGTTTTTACAAATTATATTAATTTACGCTTGAGTAGTAATTAAATAATGAATAGATTAAAAAATAAAAAATAAAAAATAAAAAGCTCTGTTTTGCCAAACATGCCCCTAACATGCCCTAGTCGGAGTAATTTGAAGAGATATTGGTACGGAGTGCTTTTTACTTATTAAATGTGTTTTTTTAAGCCAGGGGTCTTCGTGGAAAGACATACCGGTAGTGGTCATGTCATCAGAGAATGTACCGTCTAGAATAACCATGTAAGTTTATCGCTATTTTCCTCCATTTTCCTTTATATAATTAATTATTTCAATATGAATATAAAAACACTAACGGATTTATGAGGGAATAAGAAAATGCATGGAATGAGTTGGGTGTAGGTGTATGAAAGAAGGGGCAGAGGAGTTCCTTCTGAAGCCTGTTCAATTATCAGACTTGAAGAAGCAGCTTCATCCTCACCTTCTCAAACTTCCCCTTCCTCCTCAGATAGACATTACCACTTCCAATGACAATGGCAATGACAGCATGATCCCTCGACATCACCATGAACAACAATCCAAACGCACTAGAGAGAAGATTGGCTATTCTTTGATTGAAACTTGAGTATACCATTATAGTTGCAGTTGGGTGCATATATATATATACACGATTGGGGTTATAAGAATTGCAACTGTTTTTTTAATCAGAAAGAAATAAAAAGTTGAAACCATTTTTATTTGTAAGTTGATCTACAAACTGACGTATCTTGCTGTGATACGTTGGATTATAAAATTACTTCATTAGATACAATTTTAACCATTTTTTGGGACATAAATCCAGGACATTTCAACCATTTTGCTAAGCACGAAACAAAATAAAAAGAAATTGGCCTGCTGCATGAAACTCAGGTACCATTGGCATGTGAGCATAAACATATATATCCTCTCTAATTTAATCTTCTGGAAAGAGAGTCTACAGCCACAAAACTGTTACATAAACTATTACTATTCCAGAAACTACCAGAGCTACTACACATACCCAAAGATACCTCTCTTTTTATTCATGGAAACAGAAACTTTAAAAAGTAACTTAACTAGAACGGAACGGCCGGAGGAGGGAGATCAGGCATTGTTAATCTTGCTACTGTTCTGGGTATAAGAGCAGGCCACTATACACCAGATGCACACAAAACTGTGTATGTCTGTCTCCTCTACATCCAAATGTGTGTACCCACTGCACAAGAGGAATCATCGATAATGACTCAGTTAGAATATTGTAAATAGTAGTAAAATGGTACTAAATTATTTGTTTAGAAGTTTGATAAAACTGTATTGATTTTTGTGTTTTTATTTTCAAATTTGTAAAATTTGTAAAAGTTGAATATTTAAAATTAAAAATTATTGTCTTAAATTTATATTTGAGAAAGAAATTCATCTCGTCTTAATCCCAAACGTAACACAAGTCTCAACATCCTCAGAGGGTTTTGCAAAAGTGTCAAGTGCGATGTATGCCTTGCCATTGTGTGCGTGCGTTTGAGATGAAAAAAATAAAAAAATCTTTAATTTGTGGGGGAGGAGGTATTGGGTAAACTTGTCCACTTGCAGCTGATGGGGAACATTGATCAGCCAGGATAACACATCTCATCTAAAGCAACTATGCATTTCTATTGCAACAGAAGGACCGAGTTATTCTTTTCTTTTTTTATTTATTTATATAAAGTAGTAGTAAATCTATGCAATATGTAAGAATATCTAAAAAAAATCAATATATGGTTCCAGACCAAGCTACTTACTTCTTCAGAACAAGTGAAAATTAAACGAGAGTAAACAAGCACAGCCATATTTACCTTCTTTAGAGCTCATCTTTTGACTGGTCATGTGGGGCAGCAGTTTTATCCCGATTCTTTTCGATGAAATCTATGATGTCTTCTTTGCTCCTATCACCATCATACTCCAACAGCTTGCCACTTGCTGACCTAAAGTACAAGGTTGGGTAACCTTTCACATCGAATTTATCACTCGGGACATCATTTGCTGTTGCATCCTAGAAAGAGAAAGAAAATATACTAAAAAAATATTATATGATACAAAATATTATAAGATTTATTATATGATAAACAACATCATCAGCCACATAAATAAATTAGGCCGACAAATTGACAGATGGGAGTTCCTCGACTAAATTGTATGAAAATCTGAATGCAGAATACCCAAAATCCCATGACAGCAATATGAAAACAAAAATAGATTTGGCCCGGTTTGGATTCGAAGTTGAGATGATTTTATGTCAACTCATCTTAAATTCATCATCACACTTCCCTAATTTCCCTCCCAAAATATAATAAACAATTCAACTTTTTTAAATCCCCATTTAATTTTTTCAAATTTCAAAACAACAATATTATTAAAAAATAAGATTTCAATAATATTTTATTCAACTTTCAGAACTCATCTCATGATCTTATCTCTCAATCCAAACGTTAATGATCAAAGTACTTTGTCACAAGAGGTGCATTTTTTTTTTCTTTTTGTAGGTAATTGAAGATATTTATTATAATAGATATAAGGCGTAGCTTTAATTCTGCCTCCCGGACAGAGAGAAACTTCAAATTAAGAAAGACAATAACTGATAGTTGACATAGATATAAATAGCTATTTATAAAAAAGCTAAACGAGGCAATAGATCTTACAAGTTTCGCAATAACAACATCAGCGTCATTTTCAAATGAGATGGCAACTTCATCCAAGATCGGAGCCAATTTTTTGCAGTGTCCACACCAAGGAGCATAAAACTCTAGGAGAACTGTAAATTGAATACATAATGTGATTCTATAATCATAGGATAACCAGAAGAATGAAACAATATCAAGCATTATAAAAGGTACTGAACACCAACTGTTAATAAAACATTACTAATTTGATTCGGTTCCTAAATTCAATTATCTGCAGTCTAATGAATTGAAACAGAATAATATTCAGAAAAGGTGCTTTAAGGATAGGGAATGCTTGGCAATACCTTCCATTGGAAGACCATAGTAGAAATTTCAGCTTACCATTATATGAAACGAAAAGAAGTAAAAAATTTATTCTTCTCACCATTCTTTCCAGAATTGAAGACTATATCCTGGAGGCTGTCTGCGACCACCAATTTCACAGGCTCGTTGTTAGCTTCAGGAATAGGTTCAGACTTCCTATATGGTTGGACATTGCCATCCTGGGATCAAAGGTCCATCAATTAAGCAACTTTGACTCACTTAACATCCAAAAGTAGCTGACAGAACAAATTCAATAAATGAAGCAAGTAAAGAATCACCTTGAAGTCCTTCACCCAGGGTGCAATATGATCAGCCTCCAAGTTTGCTTTCAGATATTTCTCTCCTTCAGCCTTCTGAATGACAAGTAGTGGAACTTGCTCTTCTTTAAGTCCAAAATACTGATCATATAATCATAACATTTACCATGTCAAAGAAACATACAGAGCAAAGAAGAAGCAAAACCGGAGAAGCAGACTGAAAAGATACCAACCTGGAAGGCACCTTGGCTAGCTTCCAGATCTCCAATAAGAAAGCTTATCCCTTCTCCTTTAGATTGCTCAGCAACTTCACTATATTTTGATTTGATAGAATCAGCAGTTTCACTGCTGAAGTTCAGGAACAACATAGCCTATCGATTTAAAATCTTTAATTAGAAGACAATCGATTGCATGGAATGGACAGCCAAGATAATGCCCGTCCCATTGAAATATAACCTAGAAAGCATTACGAGAATTCCACTATATGAACAAACTGATAAGAGGAGAGGATTTTCAACAAATCTTCAAACAGATCCATGATACAAAATGCTAGAAATTGTTTGACCTTTAGAATGAGCAAAAACCAAATTAGAAGATAAAGTTCACAATGAATTACCTTGGCATTTGGACTGTTAAAGAACTTAATGACAAAAGGATGATTGTTTGGATCGTTATTAAAGACGGTCACGGTAGGCAAGCTAGACTCTTCAACAAACTTCTCTAAAGCATCCACATGGAAATCCTGCATGCATGTAACTTCTGTAAGATGGCTATTGCATACATTAGAATAAATCAGCATAAAAACGTCTAACTGAAATAGCAAATAGATGATAAATAGATCTGTTCTGTAATTTTCAAATCAATGATACCTGGAAATCAACAAAACGTTCATCAAATGGCTTCAAGATCCTAACTATGGGCCCTGTCACAGATGATTCCCCACGTGGAAGAAGCTTGGCATCTAAAGTATGACCAAACTCATAGTCCGAGCGCAGTTTTTCAGCAAGAGACGTGAAGTTCTGAAACTCCTCCCCAGAAAATTTTGGGAATACCCCAACCTGTAAGATATGAAAAATTATTTTCAGAGGCTAAGCTTTACAGGAAAGAATGAAATGGAAAACAAATCGTATTAGGCGCATACAATGAATATCTTCTTGTCATCAATAAGGCTACTAGCATCTTCCACAGATTTTATTTCAACGGATGCAGGACCACTTTGTTTCTTCAGATAATCAACGATACCATCCGCATCGCGTGGACCTTTGTACTCTTGAACATGTTTTCCTCCATTTCTCAGAATCTTAATTGTGGGGAAACCTCTGACCTCAAAATCAGAAGCCAGATCTTTATTTTCTCCTTCATTGGCGTCAACTTTGGCTAGAATGACTGGAGGGTCATGAGCGCTCAATACAGATGCAGCTTTCTCGTACTACAAATGAATGGAAGTTATTATCAGCTAGCTGAAGAAATACAAGGTTTCTGTTTCTCCTGAATAACCGCCCAAGTGTGGAATAAAATCCTATTAAAGCACTAGAAAATAGAAATTTTTGTTACCTCTGGAGCAAGCTTCTTACAGTGGCCACACCTGGAAGGGAGAGATGATAACGGATAGATATTAGATGTACAGATGAAAGGCAAGACTATCAACTTCCAACTGGGAAAAAAATTTACTTTTCACAGAAGAAGCTAATGCTTATGTTTGAACCAATTGTGCATATGCAACAAACTCATAAATGTTGGATGCGGTTCGATGTCACAATAGATTTTTCTTCTTTTTATTCGTTCAAATATAAAGGGACATTTTTCTGGATGAAAGAAAATCAGGTTAGAAATATAAGACATGATTCAGCGACGTTTTGTCAGATCAACATATATATATATATATATATATATATATAAGACATCCTTTCGAAACCTAGTCACCTGGTTTGAGCAAAATGAGACCAAAAAAGAAAAGGCATTAGCCTATAACTAGTTTCAATATTTATCTTCAAATCAAATGTTTTAACCCACTTTAGACGTTAATCGAAAAAAGTGAGATTAAGAGCGCGCCCACAAACTACATGCAGAGAAGTAATCAACTCATGCTTGAATTACCATAATCAAAAAGTGAAGTCGAACCCTAAAAACATATTAAACGTGCGATTTTTATTCGATTAAAGAAAAATCAACTACAATAAACAGATAAGCACTACAAATCTAGATTTAAAACGCAAATTAAAATAAAGTAAAATAGACATTTTGAGAATTTAATCAAAAATGAAAGCAGACAAACAGAATTCAGCTGACTAGAACTAGTAGCACAGATCGGTGAAAGCAAACCGAATCAAGTACGGTGAGAGGAGAAAAAGAAGGATACCAAGGGGCGTAGAACTCGACGACGACGAAGTCGTGCTTGCTAACAGTGTCAGAGAAGTTGGAGTGGTCCAAGGTGAGCACGAACTCCTTCGATTCCGATTCCGATCCCGATCCCGATCCCGATTCCGATTCCTCGGCACAGATATTCGTAAAGGACGACGCGAAGAGAGACAGAGCCAGCACAATGAAGCAAATCGAAGACCAAGACGCCATTGCCAAACCCTGCGTGTTTGTTCTGGCGAGTGTTTTCCCGTTCTCTGTGATATGAGTGATGAGAGTTCCGCGAATATAAAGGTGCTTGGACTGCAGTCGAGTAGAGAGACAACACCACAAACGTTGGTTCTACCATGACACGTGCGCGACTTCGAGATAACCTCATTACTTGTACTCGCTCGAGGTTTGGGTGTGGAACCTACTCGCTCTACCTATGGTTGGTTTTCTACGTGTCGCAAAACCATTGGGTTAGGCTCGTCACACGTATGCTATCTTAGAAAATGTTGAGTTCTAAATTGGCAAGTACATCTCAATTTTTTAAGGTATTTATTGGTTTCTGACTTTTGCTCTCACGGGTCTCTCACGGGAATTTCTTATCGATGTTTCCGATAATAAGGGTATTAATAAACATTTATTATCAAAAATTAGATATGAAATTAGCTTTTGAATTCGAGATACCTTTTTTTTGTTCTTAAAGTTTTATCATCCGTTTTAAGGTACTGTTTGAATTTAGAGGTAAAGTAAATTGAGATAAATTTAATTTATTTTTTTTAATTATTATTATTTTGAAATTTAAAAAGATTAAATTAGAATTTAAATTATATATATATGAACTTATATTTTATATAAAAAATTTAAAAAGTATAATAATAAAATAAAAATTAATTGAGAAGAATTTGGAATACAAACGAGACTTTAGATAATTATCGTTTATTTATTAAAAAGAAAAAATAGTTACAGTTTTGTTTTTAATTTTTTTAGATATTTTTTTAATGTTCTAATTATTATAAATTTTTTAAACTCTGAAATAAAATATAAACAACAATACTATTTTTAAAATTGCAAAACAAAAATTATATTAAAAAATGACTTTATGATTTTTTTTATTTAGTTTATCTCTCTCATTTATCAAAATTTAATACAATATCTTAATTCAAATTATTTTATTAATATTCACAATATATTAAAATATTTTAAATATCCTAACAAACTCAAAGTGCTTGATAAAAAACAAATGACTGATTGAAATACGTCATATGAATATTATGGTGTGCGTCAATTTGGGGGCGGAGGGCAAAGAGAAACAAGAGAATTGATTATTATGGATTCACAAGCTTTTTTTAATTCCAAATTCTGTCATTCAATTCCAAAATAAAGAATCAATGGAATGTTTGTCTATTTATGAACATCTCTATCTGTATTAGTATAGAATGTTTGAAAGTGAGATTATAATAACTGTTTTTGACAGTTGTTAATCTTTCAGATTTTTAATCTGAAAAGATTTAGAAGTTGAACATCAATATATAATTAATTGATCTGTATAATTACATTATTGACTTCTTGCTTATTTGGTTTCAATGAATTGAAACTATTTCTTTAAAAAAAATATATATGATCAACAAGATAATCTTATTCTATATTGGGCTAAGGGAGTAATCACTCATTTACTCTCATTATAAAAAAAAAATTAATTATTTATAATCAATTAATTTTAATAAAATTAAAATAATTATTTATAGTCAAAATTAATTATAAATAATCTTTTTATCATAATTAAAAATTACAAAAGCCTTTTTTTTTTTAGTGTCTCTAGTTCCTCGGGCCACAATATAGTACATTTTAAATAATTAACATGTATGTCACTTAATATACAAATATAACACTAATTATAATTAAGATTATGGAAACAAGCATAAAAAATAGGAAAATCTTACTATTTTTTATGGATGCTCTCGCTAGTAGCTTTTGTTGGGATTTTTTATTTAATTTTTTTATTTAATGATTAAGAAACTTTTTTAATAATATTGTGGATTTTTTATTTTTTAAAAATATTTAAAAGTATTAGAAAAATGTATATAAAAAGAAAATTGCAAATTACATTGCTGGGAGCCCCCAACGGAAACTCCTAGCAGTGGCTCATGTAGACTGTAGAGCCCTCCTAAAAGGTATATTTATTTGGTGACAAGCTAATAAATATTGTAAATTTTTCCCCCAAAAATAAATAAATAAATATTGTAAATTTATTTTCTCTCTCTTGTGTTTTGTAAGAAAGTGTGATTGGAAACTAGGCAATTACATCTCAGTTATACCGAATTTGTACTTAATGGAAACAACTACTTATTTTACTAAATTTGTACTTACTGAAAATCTTTTGTTTGGATTATATGTATTAAAATTTAGATTTGAAATTGCACTAAAATTAAGCAAGATTTTAGGTTTTTCATAATCTTAGATTTGAAAACAAATTTAAAGATGAGGTCAGATTTGATCAAATCAGATAAAAGTCAAAAAATAAATAAAATATAATTATAATATATTTTTTAAATATTAATTTTATTTTGAGATTTAAAAAAAAATTGTTTTAGAATTTAAAAAAAATTAAATTGTTTATTTTATTTTGTATGAAAATTTAAAAAAATATAATGATAAATTTGAAATAAAATAAAATGAGATGATATGAATTATGAAAACAAACCAGACCTAAATCATTATTATTGTATCCAAATGTATAACTAAAAGAATTGAACATTTCTCTTGTGCTTACGTGATATAATTTGATTTATCAAATAAATTTTAAAATCTAAATTTTACTATCTAAGTTATGTAGACAGTATATTCTATATACCAGCTTGAAAGTAGAATATTCATAAGAATTTTTTAAATATCTAACTCTATTTTTTGAAGCTATGATTAGATAAAATTAAGAAATACAACTTTTTATTCTAAATATTCTTATCTCTGGTTATACTTGCTAATCTAATATTTTTTAAGTAGCTTCATATAGTTATGAATCCTTAGATAAAGCTCACTCTTAAAAATCGGTTTATAAAGATATAATGCTTAGGGACTTATATACCATTGACCAATTCATACTTGGTCAACATGAAATCGTAACACATATGTACTTGCATATCCCATTTCTTAGAGATTGCGCCTATAAAGAAAAGGAAGGAAAAAAATAGCAATCAACATATTAGAGCAAAATTACGAATAACAAGATCACAGAAGTTTTAGCTACCGATCGCTTCACGATAAGCTTATTGAGCTTCTTTCTTTGTTCTCCTCACATCTCTTGATGGTTTTTTGCATGATTTCATTATTTTTCTATTTTCATATCTCTTTATTTTATATCTTACAATATATATGTGGTCTTTTATTGGTCATTATAGATAATTTGGCTCCTATGTTTTGAGAGTTTCCTCTTCAGTCTATCTTTTTTAAGAGTCTGTTTGATATTGCATTAAAAGTCTTAAAATGTATTTAAATAGTCTTAAAATTACTTTAATTGAAAAATTAGGCTATTTGGATGTTATATATTAAAATGCTTTTTAATCTCAAATGTTCTAAAAATATGTTTGAGAAACAATATCATTTTGATGTTTGCCCTTAAACGTATTATTATTTTTTTTTTTTTTTGATAATGAAAAATCAGAACATGTTGCAAAGATGTCAGAACAAAACTTTCATAAAATATTCTTAATAAAAAATTCATTTGGCATAGCATATTAAAACATCTTATCAAAATAGAATATCATATTTAACTCACGTGATATGATTGTGCAAATCCCAGCAATCAATCGAACAGAAACAAAATGTGAATTTTCTCTTTATTATTCTCGGAATCCAGAATGTGCAAATAAGAAAGATCATGCAAAAAATCACTTTACTTCCAAAGTAGGTGTACCGAAAACAAAGAAGTTAGTACTAACTTGAACAGAGACCACAATTTTACACCTGTGATAAAGTCAAAACAGAATAGAAATAGAAACAAAATGTCATGTAAGAGATTTTCAAAAAATACATCATATCTTATTAAAGTACAGGACATATTTAAAACTGAACAAAATCGGATCACAAAAATATATTTATGCAAAAAAAAAATCATATTCACTCTCTTTTGCACAATTCATAAACAAAATGCACAAAATTAACTCATGTCTACACCAGTAATATCAGAAAATACCTTATTGTTATACATAATTTTATGCATATGCGGAACAAGTAACTTTGTCTAATTCCACCAATACAGTAACATGAACATGATGAGTACTTTATTGTTGTAACTTTATCTTTATTTTGTAAGTGGACTTCTTACATACCAATTTTGTCTATTTTTCTTTAGTAATATTGTATGATTAATATGCAAAATAATTAACGTGATGTGTGCTAGCTATGTTTGGACATGATTATTTAGATAAGGGCCAACAACAAAGTACTCATCATATTCATGTTACTGTATCAGTAGAATCATATAAAGTTACAACAAGCCTTCATATTAAGAGTAATAAGATAAAAATATAAAAGAGTTTGAGGTCAAGATCGAAATAGCCTATATCTCATTCTCCTAACTTCACGTAAAGAGCAAAACTATACTTATTTCTTGCAAACCAAGTGATCAACAGATGAGTCATACGACTCAAGCTTATCGAAGAAAAGAGATGGTGGCGGATCTAAAGAGGAAAATGGTTGTCCTGATATCGGATACTTGAGAGAGAGAGAGAGAGAGAGAGAGAGAGAGAGATGAGAACATTTAGGTTGTGGTAAGCCATCGGCACCCTTTTGTTTCTCCCTCCCACAGTTTACTCTCTCTCCAATTTCAAACTTTGAAAACATTATTAATGGGCGAAAATATCCATACAATTTTCTAATAATTACAAATTTTAAAACTTTGATAATATGATTATAGTTTTTACAAAAAAAATTAAATTGCTTTTTCTACTTTAGAAAGCACATTTTTAATTTATTTCTAAACAAATATAGCACATTTGAAACTTGAAAGTACTTTAAATACATGGTTACTACTGATGCATGAAAAATTGTACAACAAGTCGAAAGGACAAAAAGAGTACTTTCTCGCCCATTGCGACAACTTGGGCCTTAAACAGTATTGTTTGGAGTCCTCGATAGCAGTCCAGTGCGAATATACCGTAACGAGACGTACTTCCATGACGGTGAATAGAAAATAAGTGCAGAGAAAATGACACATAAATTTACGTGATTCAGCATGTTACCTACGTCTACAAGCATTTAGAAAATGAAAATTCACTATAATATACGTGTTTGCAGCTTCTCATAGCCTCTCAATTCTTACTGTACAATAAAAGCTGAAAATCTACTTGCTGGAGAAGATGTTCTCCTTGGAGCTCTTCCTCGAGAGGTTAAAGAAAAAGTCATATGCTCTTTTGACCGCTTGCTTTTATTTGATCCTCCTTGTGCGTGTCTACCTACAATGATGTGGTCTGGTCCCCTTGCGTGTTTAACCACTCCTCTCTTTGTAACTTTTTCTTGACTCACTCTCTTACACCTCCTTACACCTTCATTCATTGTCTTTTCTTGTCCCTTGTTTCAACCTCTCTCTCTCTCTCTTATCTCCTAGTAGTGGCTTAATAGGCTGAGCCTAGCCTTGAGTCTGGATATTTTATCCTCTTCAAATACCCACAATTCTCAATGGCAATTTGTCGTTCATTCTTTAAATCTGTAGAGGGTAAATTATCAAAAATCAAGACTAGGCCCAGCCCACTAGACTAACATTAAGAGACAAGAGAGAGAGGTTGGAAATGAGGGACAAAAAAGGACAACGACTGAAGGTGTTAAGAGATGTAAAGGGGGTGTTAGGAAAAAGTGAAAAGGAGAGGAGAATGGTCAGACACACAGGGGACCATGCCACATCATTACAAACAGGCACACGCAAGGGAATAACTCTAACCATTCCTCAGTGGTCTCAAATTTGTCTACCCTCTCAAATATCCTATCTTGCTCACCTCTCTTATTACACCATTTAAAAAATATTTTAATTAATAAAAATCTATTGCACGAGACAATCACTTCCCTAATATTTTATTCCATTGAGATATTGGAATGACTGCGTTCTTACTACCGTCCATCTTATAACAAAGCCTCATCTCCTTTGTTAAAGCACAAAAGAAAAATTCCTTTCAAGACCAAACATGTTTATACTCAACTTAGAGTTTTTGAGTGTTTAGCCTTTGCCACTACTCTTGTGAATGGGGCCATAAATATGACTCTAGGGGTTAGAAAGTTTGTTTTCTTAGTATATATCCCTTTGAGATCAAAGGTTATAAACTGTTAGACTTAGAAACCAAGAAAAGTTTCATCTTTCGTAATGTTATCTTTCATGAAAATACTTTTCTCTTCAAGATCAATACCAAAGATTTCACTACCAAAGAATTCGATAGCCTACTAGATCCTACTCAAATTTCATTTCCTTAAATAACCACCACATCCATCCCAATATCCCCACATTCAATGATCCTACTAAAATAGAAAATGCAAGTCCAGTACCTACCAATTCTACAGATTACGCAATAATAACCAAGATTCCTAATCAACAAATCAATGAAGAAGTTAATCATCCAAATCCTTCCATTCCTACATACACAAATCATGTTCCTCACTTGCCATGAAGATTCACCAAAATAAGAAGAGCTCCTCCTCATTTGCAGGATTATATATACTAACAAATTATTTTATCTCATCTATTTCAAAAGTTGGACAAGGAGGTTTTGTTTTCCCAACTAAACATTTTCCTCTTAGTGATTGTATGTCTTATGAAAAAATGTCCACTCCACACAAAGCCTTTGTGACATCATAACCAATCAAACCAAGCCTAAAAACCACAGGAAGTTTCCCAATCCTCCCTAATGGTGTGCTACCATAAAAAATGACATAAAGGCGCTTAAGTTAAATAACACCTAGACTATTGTTGAGCTACCCATAATAACGAGACAATAGGATGTAGATGGCTCTACAAAATTAAGTTTAATGTTGATGAAAGTATTGAAATATTTAAAGCAAGGTTGATAGCAAAGGAGTACATGCAGCAAGAAGGCCTTGACTACCATAAGACTTTCTCTCCGGTTGTAAAACTAGTCACAAGAAAAACCTTGCTAGCTATAGCAGCTGGGAAAGGATGGCACTTGTGTTAATTCAATGTGAGCGTCATTTTCTTACATGGGGACTTAGAATAAGAAGTTTACATGCAAATATCATCTGGTTATGGTGATGAAAATCGGAGAAAGGTATGCAAACTCAAGAAAATTTTGTATGGGTTGAAGTTAGCGTCAAGGCAATGGTATTCTAAGCTATCTAATTTCATCATTCAAAAAGGATTCAATCAATCCATGGCTGATTACAGCTTGTTTACAAAATCAAAAGGTAATTCTTTCATAGTCATCCTTGTATATGTTGATGATATGATAGTTGCAAGTAATTGTGTGGACATTATTAATACTCTTAAGACTTCTCTCAATGATAAATTAAGATTAAAGATCTTGAAGAATCGAAATATTTCTTTGGTCTTAAGGTAGTAAGATCAGAAGAGGGTATCTATGTAAACTAAAGAAAATATGCACTTGACATACTAAAGGATTCTGGTACAATAGGTTCGACTCCTACTAGGATTTCTTTAGATCAAAACCTCGAGTTATCTAAGGATCATGGAGAATTGCTTGTTGATCCTACTCTTTACAAGAGATTGATTGGTCGGTTACTTCACTTGACTATAACTAGATCAGACCTTGCATACTCTACCCAATTGTTGAGTCAATTTATGGACAGCCCTAGAGTTTTCAATTTACATGCTACTCTCAAAGTTTTAAGATACATTAAAAGAATACCAAGCCAAGGATTGATCTATTCCACAACATGTGAATTACAACTTCAGGGCTATTGTGATTCAAATTCGAAAACTTGTCCAGGCACAAGGAGATCAGTAATAGATTGTTTTTTGTTCATTGGTTCTTCCTTGGTATCTTGGAAATAAAATAAATAAAATGTTCTTTCAAGGTCTTCAGTTGAGGTTATGTATAGGGCAATGGTCAATCTTTGTTGTGATATGACTTGGCTAAGATATGTTTTTAAGGATTTAAATGTTCAACATCCTCCAGCAGCAACATTGTTCTATGACAGCAAATCTGCAATACATATTGCCACAAATCCAATTTTTCATGAAAGAACAAAACATATAGAACTTAATTGCCATTTTATCAAAGATCAAATTCTAGAAGGAAGCATCACAGTTGAACATGTTAGTAGTGGTTCACAAGTTGCTGATGTTCTAACCAAAGCTCTAAGTTCACCTAATTTTTATCAACATCTATCCAAGATAGGAGTTTCTGATATCTATACTCCATCTTGCGAAGGGCTAATTGAGGAATGAAGAGCAGCAAATTTAGATGAAGGAAGGAGCTACATAGCCACAAGACATGCGCATGCAGCAGCAGC
This sequence comes from Platycarya longipes, assembly GCA_036559045.1. Lineage (NCBI taxonomy): Eukaryota > Viridiplantae > Streptophyta > Magnoliopsida > Fagales > Juglandaceae > Platycarya > Platycarya longipes. The sequence continues at coordinate 46,152,939 of CM071802.1, forward strand.
AGCAAAAACACCCTACAGGCTAAAAAATGAGGCCACTTCGTTATTATGCAGATTGTACATAGTCTTTTTGTTTTTATTCTTTGATGCTAGCTATGGGACATTTGTCACCTACTGGATTTGTACTATATATACTTTACTTTTCCTTTATATAGAGGTAGACAAGTGAATCAATACAATGAGAAATTCTCCCCAAAACTCTACATCCCATATGTTCAATATTTTTCCTCTTTAGACTTTTGTTACAAGTCTCGACAGAACCTCATAGAAGTCCAATCCTCATCACCTTTATCCTCATTTTGAGTATTAAAATTGTTAAAAATGCAAGCTAATACCATCAAAGTGCTGGCCTCTTTGTCTATTTATCAAACACTTTTGTATCATTTTCAACTGGACAAACATGATTGAAGGGTTAGGAACAGATTCAATGTTAGTAGTTTTTCAGTTCAAGCGGTCTTCTAAACCATTATGGAAGTTTTTTTTTTATGAGAAGATATTAAAACCCTTAGCTCTCATTTGCAAGTGTTTGTACAACATATCAAGCAGGAATTGCAATGGTTGATACCTTAGCAAAGCATGGTGCTGTAGGCTGTTCAAAAATATTTTCATCTCCTCCAACTTCCCCATCTTCAGCTTTGAGTGAATGAAGCATAAATATTGCTTGTTTTCCAAGATCTAGAGCCATGTAATTAATTCTCTAATGGTATTTGTAGTGTAAAGGTATTGTAGTGAATATGTGTTGCAGTTTAATAGCTCAGTTTGTAGTATTTAGTTTTCCCTATGCCTTCATATTCTACTCTTCCTTTTGGTATCGATGATGTAAATGATAATTTTTATACTCATGTTTTTCCTCCGTGAAGACAACGAAATAATTTGTACAAGCTCCAAATAGACAGTCCCATGGCCCTTCTAAAAAAATGGATCCAACCTTTACAAAGTATAAAAATAAAAAATAAAAAATTCTATTAGTGAGACTCACTTTTTTAAAAGACTTGAAAATAAAGCTTCATATGTCAACTACTTAAATGACAATCACTTAAAATGTGTCACATTGTAGACTAGAGTTGAAAATTTTATAATATAGAACATTTATCAATTATAATTAAGGTAATGCTGTTATAAAACTAAAGACAGAAACTACTATTGCAAAAACAGAAATATATATAAGAAACTCTCTTTGAAACTCTTAAGAACTGAAACTTTCTTTCTCTTTCTATATTTTCTTATGAATTTCATTACAACTAAAGTTCCTATTTATAGGCTTTGAAGTTACTATGCAAGTCACTATGCAGGATTTAAAATAATAGTGGTAGGGTCATTCACATAATTTTAGTGGTGGGACAGGCGGCGGCGGCCGTCCCTCCACTTACGATACATTTCATTACACTCCTCCTTGATTGACCACCCATAAAAAATCTGTCTCGTTAAAACCTTGCCAAAGAAAAACTAAATGGGAAGAAAAACCAATGGCGAAGGAAAAAGAGTACAGTCTTCTTTATATATCTACAAGTGCTTTAAGATTGTCTCATTAAAACCTTACAGAGGAAACCCAATGGGACAAAACCTCAGCGAAGGAAAAAGAGTACAATAAGCACAAGTCTTTTACTCCCCCTGAAAAGTACATGACTATAGATTTTTGAGTCTTCGCATTCCAATGCTATGCACAATCTTCTTGAATGTCGAAGTTGGTAACGCCTTTGTGAATAAATCTGCCAGATTATCACTAGATCTTATCTGCTTGACATCAATTTCACTTTTCTCTTGAAATTCATGAGTATAAAAGAATTTAGGTGAAATATGTTTGGTTCTGTCACCTTTGATATATCCTCCTCTGATTTGAGTGATACAAGCAGTATTATCTTCATATAAGATTGTTGGGCTATTATTGATCATGGGAAGTCTACACTTTTCCTGGATATGTTGAATAACTGATCTCAGCCAAATACACTCTCGACTTGTTTCATGAATAGCAATGATCTCTGAGTGATTTGAAAAAGTAGCAGATAGTTTCTGCTTAACAGATTTCCATGATATAGCAGTATCTCCATAAGTAAATAAATATCCAGTTTGAGATCTACCTCTGTGTGGGTCTGAAAAATAACCTGCATCTGCATACTCAATCAATTCTGGATTTGATCCACGTTGATAAAATAATCTCATATCAACCGTACCATGAAGGTAACGAATGACATGTTTAATGTCATTCCAATGCCTTCGAGTTGGTACAGAACTATATCTTACAAGCAAATTAACTGAGAATGTAATATCTGGTCGAGTGCAATTTGCAAGATACATCAAAGCTCCAATTGCACTGAGATATGGTACTTCAGGACCAAGAATTTCTTCATTGTCATCATAAGGACAGAATGGATCATTCTTCACATCAAGTGTTCGAACAATCATTGGAGTACTTAGGGGATGAGATTTGTCCATAAAAAAATGCTTTAGGAGTTTCTCAGTATACATGGACTGATGAATAAAAATTTCATTTGGCAAGTGCTCGAGCTGCAGGCCGAAACAAAATTTTGTTTTACCAAGATCTTTCATTTTAAATTCATTCTTTAAATATATAGCGGTTTTTTAGATCTCTTCAGGAGTTCCCACAATATTTAAATCATCAACATAAACCGCAATAATAACAAATCTGGATTCTGATTTCTTAATAAAAACACATAGGTATATAGGATTATTCTCGAATCCTTCTTTCAATATATATTCGCTTAAGCGATTATACCACATGCGTCCGGATTGCTTCAACCCATATAAAGATCTTTGTAGTCTGATTGAGTACATATTTCTTGATGAACTTGTAGATGCTTCAGGCATCTTATATCCTTCAGGGATTTTCATATATATGTCATAGTCTAAGGATCCATATAAATATGTAGTGACCACATCCATCAACCGCATTTCTAATCCTTTTGTAACAGTCAGACTAATAAAAAATCTAAATGTAATTGCATCCATAACAGGAGAATATGTTTCTTCATAATCAATCACAGGTTTCTGCAGGAAACCTTGTGCGACAAGCCATGCTTTGTACCGCACAATTTCATTTTTCTCATTACGTTTTCATACAAATACCCACTTATATCCAACAGGTATTACACCCTTTGGTGTTTGGACAACAGGTCCAAATGCTTCTCGTTTTGCTAGCGAATTTAATTCAGTTTCAATAGCTGCTTTCCATTTTGGCCAATCATTTCTACGTCGACATTCTTCGACGGTTTTTGGCTCACTTTCTTCATTACTTCTGGTAATATCAATGGCCATTTTATATGAAAATATGTTGTCGACAACAGTTTTATTTCTATCCAGAATTTCTCCAGTTTTCATGAAATGTATTGAGATCTCATTATTTTCAGGTACCTGTTCCTCTTCAGGGGAAAACATTTCATGACACACCTCTTCAGGAGGTTCCTTTTCAGGAGATTTATACTCTTCAGGAGTTTCTGGAATAGAAGATTTGAGCTCTTTAGAAGCACCAATTATATTTGCAGCCTGTATTGTGCGTACGTGTTCTTCAGGAACACCAAATTCATTTTGTATTCTTTTCCTTATGGAAATTTTGTCTTTTGCATCAATAGGTCTTCCATCCTTCAGGCGTGCCTTAGATTCATCTATTGCTATTTTGACAATTTGTCATTCAGGGACTTCAATCCTTGCTAGAGCATTAATAGCAGGAATATAAGATTTTATTACACCTTTAGTGTCAGTAAATACATCCGGTAATTGATTTGCAACATTTTGTAAATGAATAATCCTCTGAACTTCCAGTTTACATTCATTTGTAGGAGGATCAAATTGAGACAGGGTTTTATTATCCCAAGTAATATCTTGTCATGCTTCAGGCACCGAGTTTTCTTTACCCATTAATGGAAAATTGGATTCGTCAAAATGACATTCCTCAAAACGTGCTTTAAACATATCCCCTGTAAGGGGTTCAAGGTATCTAATAATAGATGGAGAATCAAAACCAACATATATCTCAAGTCTACGTTGAGGGCCCATTTTTGTACGTTGTAGAGGTGCAATTGGAATATATACAGTACATCCAAAAGTACAAATATGAGAAATACTTGGTTGTTGACCAAATGCAAGCTGTAATGGAGAATATTTATGATATGCAGATGGTCTAATACGAATTAGAGATGCTACATGAAGTATAGCATGTCCCCAAGCAGAAACAGGTAGTCTTGATTTCATAAGTAAAGGTCTAGCGATTAGCTGAAACCTTTTGATCAAAAATTCAGCTAAACCGTTTTGTGTTTGTGTATGGGCAACAGGATGTTCAAGTCCTATTCCTATTGACATGCAATAATCATCAAAAGCTTGAGATGAAAATTCACCTACATTATCCAATCGAATGGTCTTAATTGGATACTCAATAAATTGTGCTCGAAATTTGATTATCTGAGTAAGAAGTCTAGCAAATGCAACATTTCTAGTGGAAAGCAAACAAACATGTGACCATCGACTAGATGCATCAATCAAAACCATAAAATATCTAAATAGTCCACTTGATGGATTAATAGGCCCACATATATCTCCGTGAATCCTTTATAAAAATGATGGAGATTCAACAATGACTTTTAAGAGAGATGGTCTGATAATCAACTTACCTTGAGAACATGCAGAACACAGAAATTCATTGGATATAAATATCTTTTGATTCTTTAAGTAATGCCCATGCGAATTTTCAATAATTCGTCTCATCATTATAGATCCCAAATGTCTAAGGCGATCATGCTAAGTCATAAATACTTTGGGGTCAATGCACTTCTGGTGTATTACCACATATGATTTAATTGTTCTTATCTTTGTATAATACAATCCAGAACATAGAGCAAGCAGTTTTTCTAATACGAGCTTCTGGCCCGATATTGTTTCAGTAATAAGAAGATACTCTTTACTGCATTCATTGGTCGTTTCAATATGGTAATCATTACGACGTATATCTTTGAAACTCAATAAATTTCTTCTGGATTGTGAAGAGAATAGAGCATCATCAATACATAATTTGGTACCATTAGGCAACACAATATAAGCTCTTCCGAAGCCTTCAATTAAATCTGATAAACCTGATATGGTATGGACATAGGCTTTACTTAGTATTAGATTTTGAAAATATTTCTTTTCTTTGAGAATTGTGTGACTTGTAGCACTGTCAGCCAGACATATATCTCTATCATTCAACTCAGAGATAAAAAACTCATCAATGTGATCCATAATTCTACAAAATATACAAAACTTATATTACAGATAGAAAGAAAATACATTAATTGAGTGAAACACTTCCATCTCCAATTAAGCGTTCAATATTACATTCAGGATGATTAAAGAAATCAGAGACATTAAGATGAGTAACGTCTACATCTACTGAATCTAGTAAATCATCTGATGGTTCTACTAAATTTATTTCATGCATTTTATTCTTTCCTTTAATAGAAGCTTGATATAAATCAGCTAAGTGTCTGGCCGTACGACAGGTACATGACCAATGTCCAGTCATTCCACATCTATAACACACCTCTTCACTTTTTTTTGAAGAATTATTCTGGGGATTTTTACCCCTTTCTGAATTGTACCACTTCTGGTGATACGATATATTATTATCCATTTTAATGTTGTCACTTCTGGGACCAAAATTTCTATAATTTCTCCTACCACGGCCACGTCCCCGATTTCTTCTAAAGGATACACCATTCACTTCTGGGAATGATGCAAACCTATTACCATTCATTTCAGGGAATGATATTGAGCCAGTAGGGCGTAACTGGTGGTTTGCTAATAAGAGCTAATTGTTTTGCTCAGCTACTAGAAGACATGATATAAGTTCAGAATATTTCTTGAACTTTCTCTCTCGATACTGCTACTGTAGGAGCACATTCGAGGCATGAAATGTAGTATAAGTCTTCTCTAACATATCATCATCGGTGATTTTTTCACCGCATAAGTTTAATACTAAGCTTATTTTGAAAAGTGTAGAATTATACTCACTAACACTTTTACAATCTTGCAACCTCAGGTGCAACCAATCAAAACGAGCTCTTGGGAGGATGACAGTCTTCGGGTGTTCATACCTCTCCCTGAAACTGTTCCACAAAATATATGGATCTTTTACTGTAAAATATTCAGTTTTCAATTTTTCGTGAAGATGGTGGCGAAGAAAAATCATTACTTTAGCACGATCCTGTAAAGACGTTTGATTTCCTTCTTTAATCGTCTCACCCAGGTTCATTGCATCAAGATGAATTTCAGCATCAAGTATCTAGGATAAATAATTTTTCCCGAATATGTCAAGAGTAAAATTCCAATTTTGTAATATTTGTCATTTTCTACACATATAAATAATGAAATAAATATGTATATCGCAGAAAATATATTTATAAATACACACAGATAGTCATCAATAAAATATATCAAAGACTGTAAATAATAAATTGAAAAACTTATAGAGGAATAAAGCCACTAGCTTCAGAATTAGTAGAACCGTCGTGCTGATAACGTGTTATAAAACTAAAGACAGAAACTACTATTGCAAAAATAGAAATATATATAAGAAACTCTCTATGAAACTCTTTAGAACTGAAACTTTTTTTCTTTCTATATTTTCTTATGAATTTCGGTACCCTATTAATAGGTTTTGAAATTACCATACAAGTTACTATGCAAGTCACTATGCAAGATTTAAAATAATAGTGATAGAATCATTTACATAATTTTAGTAGTGGAACAGGCGACAGCGGCCTTCCCTCCATTTACGATACAATTCATTACAAATGCTACATTTTAGGCAACAAACTACTAATTTCCTTCCGTGCTATATGACCTTACACATACTTTTTAGGCTCCAGGTAAAACATGATTACTTTGACAAGAATGTGATAATGATAACAAACTTCAAAGTGCCTCTTACTTCTTTCATCAAGAAGAAAATAAAAATATGTATTAATACATGGAAAATACTTTAACCATAAAAAAATTATATAAATAATTTCATAAATTGATATAATTTAATGTTGTTCTAAATTATAAAATTACTTTTATTACAAAATGGATCTAACATATCAGATGAACCATATCAATTTATGACATTATTTTTGTATAATTCATTTGAAATATAACAATACTTTAAACATATAAGACATTCATATATTATTAGTTTTAAAACAAGCTAAGTTAAAACTCATACAAGCTTTGTTTACGAGTATTTTAAACTCCACTTTAATGTTGGAACCGATATTTATATTTAGCATAAATCGTCAATGGAAAAGGAGAAAACGGATTGATACCCATTATCAGATAACTCATTCAAAACTAGATTCTATATTCATTAGCAGATTAACTATATAACATTTTTATCCAGAAAACCTAATCTACATCCTCCACATTCCAAAAACAATCCATACAGCCACCGATGACCAATCAACCAATAAAATTACATATTTTTACAAAATTCCTATCTATCTATTTTGGGGTTGTTGCATAACCATATTTCAAAAGAGTACCGCTACATCCACAAAAGAAATTTCTGACAACCCCAAGACACAAGCTTCTCTTCCACCAACCATTGTATTTTGTAACCAATAGATTCGACAAACCCTATTTTCAGCATGTTCTTAACGTTGCTTCCTACTATGCCTAAAATTTACCAGTATATTTTCCATCTCCCCCTTACCTAATCACGTTCTAACCATTCTAAATGTGAGAGGCTGCAAAAACTGTACATAAAGAGGTGAGGCAAGGGGAGGCTCAGTCCTGAAAAGTACCCGATTTTTCTTGTCGAAACCAGTACATAAGAGCTCAAGAGCCTCCATTTTGAAGTCTAACCTGCTCATGCGCCTTCAAAGCCTCCGAAGTGAACTTCTCCAGAGCCTCGAAAATGGGAACCAAACCTGCTTGTATACCATTAGAAGCTGCATCATGAGCCTGTTTAACAGTTTCCTTATGCCTGGCTCTCTCTTCATATAATCTCTTCCTCATCGAATCCAAATCCACCTTTAAATCATCAAGCGGTGAAACTCCACTTCCAGAAGCAACCTTTGACACAACACTTTTATCTGACATTGCATCATGGTCAAGCTCCATCCTCCCCATCTCCATGCGTAAGGTTCTAAGTTGTTTCTCAAAATCTTTAGAGAGGTATTCTGCTTTAATCCTCTGACGTCGTTCCTCATCTTGCCTTTCCCATAATTGGTGCAAGCTTAAAGCAAATTCATGCAAGGAACTTGACAAGCTTTTTTCCGATATTCTTACCATTGCCTGGTACCAATCATTGCAAATTATGAAAATTGGAGGAGCTCCAATTCGACCTGGGGAGAAAGGGGCAGGTCCATCAGGAGTTTCTTCTTGTTCTTTGTCAAGGCACCTTAAAAGCCACTCATTTAAGGAGTGGACATAAGATTTCTGGGTGTTAATCCAATTGTTAAATCGGGAGGACCAATTCAGAAGCTCCATTTCAAGTTCAAGAGTAGCTTTCAAACCTGAATCTCTGTGGAAGCCAGCATTTGCCATAAGAGAGCGACTTTTGCTCTCCATAATAGCTTGGAACTGTTTCTGATGGCATTTAAGCATGCACTTCCACATTTTTATCAAGCTGCATGGCCAATTTTCAAATCAAATGAGATCATGCAAGAAAGATTAAATCACATAATTAAAAAGGGAATAATATGTTAGATTCAATTGTGTACTCCCAAAAGATAATGGGCATCTGCCCGTCATACCTAAAAAGTTCCACCAATAAGCCTTTTCAATAGGAGTGTATATCTGTCCAGTCTGGTCCAGGGGTGATGCATTTTCAGTTCATCATTTTTTTCTAGATTGGACCAGACATCCATAGACATCCATAGAGACTGGACTAATTGTTTTTTATTTTTTTCAAATAAATTAATAAAAAAATTTATTTAAATTACTAAATTAAAATTAAGTGAATTATTAATATAAATGATGTAACTAGCTTGTTAAAAAAAATTATATGGTCAATGATAATAAATTAGATGAAACTTACATCACTAACTTACATAATTACTATATAAAAATAATATATTGAAAAATAATTTCAAAATATATATAGGAGTTTGGTCCGGTTCAAAATTTTTAGACCATGGGACCGGACTGAATATTTTCAGTCCACAATTTATGGGACTGAGACCGATAGGTCTGGAGTTCATTTCAGTCTCGACCGGACCGAACTCCTTACACCTCTACTTTTCAATGGCATCACACCGCAAGTCTTTAACATTCATTTAAAAGCCCAAAAAGGATAATGGAATGGAAGCACCCCAACTATTTACCAGCTAATGAAAGGAAAATACATATCAAATGAGATCTCAGTAAATACATCACTAAGAAATGACTTAGCAGGACATCGAAAGGAAATATTTTTAAAATGTCTGTGAAACTAGTAGATCATTCAGTTACTATCAAAATCGCCACGACGCAAGACAAACTACCTAGTTTCTTGTACAAAACAACTGATCCTTCTAAACCTTTCTCTAAAACCTAAAAGAGGTGAAAAAGAAACTAAAAAGGAGATAAATAGGAGAAGACAGGTTAGACATGTTGGAATATACTCTACAACTTTTCCATTCTGAATTTTCTGCACACACAGGAAGTACTAACCAAGCACCAAAATGACAGTAATTAACTAAACCAAGGAGCAAATCAATTTCATACCCATAAATCAATTGAGTGAGTTGGGGCTGCAGTTCTTCATCCCTCAACTTATTTATCCTGCATGAGATGACGTCAACAGCTCTGATACAAACATTGATTTTTGTCTGCAACTTTCTTATTGAATCCCGAGTAGCATCTATTTTACTGGACTCAGCTCCACGGTCATCCAGAACTTTTAGTCTCTTGCACTTTTTTTCATAACTGGCCCGTAACCTTTCTTCATCCTAGAATCAGAGCAAACATTTTAACCTAATAGGGAAGATTTTGTGGAACAAGAGCATTATTAAGTACTTGGCCCATAATGGAATAATTTAAAAAAACAAAACAAAACAAAGCAAAACAAAACAAAACAAAGCAAAACAAAACAAAACAGAATCACTGAAGCAGCCAACTGAAGTATCTAGGTCATACTTGTCATTAAAATTAAATTTTAAATTTTTGATAATATCTATAAATTGGGACAAGATTGGAGAGGACTATAATCAGCAAGAAAACAGCACAGGAAAAAAACATGCCTAATGATAACCTAAAAGATCACATTAAGTTGTACACATTCAATCATCCAGAAGAAAGTGCAGGGAGGGACATTATCAGCCAATTGAAAAGAAACCATCCAAATATGTAAGTTCCTCTGTACCATAAGGAATGGGTTCGTTTCCAATGCACAAAATTTGAGGGAAAACTAACATCCCAAACTTTTAACTAACTGGTTTGAATAGTGAGATGACATGAGATGATCTATGAATATTAGTAAAATGGTTTGTGATAGTAAAATGGTTTGAGTTAAGATTTTTATGGGATTTTGGTAAAAAGAGAGAAAAATTCATAAAAGAAATATTATAGAGTTAAAATATTTTAATAATATAATTTTTTACTATTATTTTTGTTTTGAGATTTGAAAAAATTAAATTGTTTTTTTTGTTTTGTTTGGAAGTTTGGAAAAGTTGTAATGATTAGGCAATGACTGGAGGTTAAAGTTGAAAATTTAAAACTAAAAACTGTTTATGTTTTGTAGCGTTTGCATATTAAGATGAGATGAGACGGAATGAGATGAGAGTATCTTGGTATCCAAACCAAGCCTATTTCAGTACCGTTCCAAATCCTAATTGCTTAAATTTCAGATAATCCCTACAGGAGCCATTTCGTGGGACAATTGCGTTCAATGATTTCTCTTCATAATAGCTCAGGAGTTCGTAACTTCATATGCCTTTTTATTCATGTAACAGCCCTAAATTCTCTCGTTCTCACACAAACAAGGCATCAATGCTCTTTTGATGAGATTCATTTTTTCCCTTTTAATGAGAGTGCTTTCTTAGGTGCTATTGACAGGCATCTATAAGGAAATGAAATCCTATTCCAAAGCCTACAGAGACACCACCAAGTCCTTAATGAAATTGTATATTAATGCAAAGAGTGTTGAAGGCACTAAAAAGATAGGAATATGATATGATTGTTCAAACAACTAGCACATACAATGGGAAAAATACTTGCATTGTTATTGGGTGAACCTCTGTAGTTTTTAGTGACTGAAGGTTCAGTAGATGCCACATATGCTTAACAGTTTTTCCCCAACTTATCAAAAAAAAAAAAAAAAACAACTAGCACATACAAGATGTGGAAAAAGCAAATTCCTTTATCAATTTCAATCATAAGAACCTAGAATTTGAATTTCTGTATTGAAGAATTTTAAATTGAAAAAATAAATATATATATATACACCTTTTTAATGCATCCGTACCTTCACTTCCTTATATAGCTTCTTCTCCCATGCATAAAGTTTATCCAAAGTTGAAGAAAGGTTTCCAGACTTCATATTGAAGTCCTTCCCAGATTCCCCGTAATATGCTTTTGCCATTTTCATGGTCCTAGAAGATAATCTTACAGACATCCTGGATGGAGGAGATGAACAAAATTTGGAAGATGCAACAGAATACCAGATCCTGGAAATTATCACTGCATAAAGACACAAGTTTCAGCAAAGCGTAGCAAACAGTTAGAATTCATCAGGCAAGAATCTCAATTATGAATAATTTAAGGGCTCTCGATTGCCTCAAATAAACTAATATTTTCGCATCCTAGTCATGCTTAATCAGTCCACCTATAGTCGGATATGGCATTGTGCCACTTTTGTCATCTTACAACTCATAAATTGAAGTATTGTTGACAAAAATCAGAGAATCAGCATTTTATCAGAGAATCAGCATTTAACAGACTTATTTTCTTCATTTTGAAATTATGGTTTAGACAGCTGGAGATCACAAAAGTCCAACAAAGAATATGTGCTGGTGAATTTTGATTGAATACACTTTGCAACTAAAGGCCTCCCGTTATTCATTCATTTAGCTTTCACCCAGACTGATATCAAACTTATTTAGATACATTTCTGCTTAGAATTGAGTCAAGAATGGAACACCAGTCTACATCAAATTATAGTCTAGGCCAACACCGTTGTAAAAATAAAATCAAGATTATTTCCTATCAAAAATGGTGAAAACCATTTTGATAAAATATATATATATATATATATATATATATATATATATATAATGTTGAAACCGTTAGCACTAATGTACAAGAAAGTAGAAGTTTCTTCTTCTGTGGAATTTCTTGTTTCTTTTTCTGTAAAGTTTCTTGCATGATCTTGTCCATGTCAGCCCAAAAGGTTAAGAGATGAGTAAGCTTTCCCAAACTAGTACGTGAAATTGTTTGAGTCTAGGAAAACCTAAGCATAAACTCTCTCAACAAAAATCCTTTAAATTACTCTCTAGAAAGCTTAACGCAGTCCATTTAGCAATTTCTAAACGACATTTTTTCCAAGAAAAGAAACCAAAATGCTGTAAAGGATAATATACCACCCAAAACTATGGAAGAACTCAAACTAATCAGAATCTATCAATCAAGAAATGTATGATCAACCAAATACCTCTAAGTCCAGCACTTCTAGGCTGATAAGGCATCTTCCCCACCTCAAGCAATAGGCCAACCTCTTTCCCATAACTGGAGGCAATCTCAAATTCATCCCTGATTTCCTTGACAACCTCTTGAAGATCCCTCGTACTGTGGGCTGACAATGTGGTCAAGCTACTCGGCATGGAAGATTCACCATCCATTTGATGCGATACCTCATCGACCTCAAAACTGACCCCTTTCTTCCTCGAGGACCCTTCTTCAGACACAATTGTGTCAGGACTGCTCTTTATCTCCTTTTCCTGAACAGAGTTCGATTGTGAGCTTCTACTACTATTCAATGGTATTGTGCTTGAACTTCCTGAACCATGTATTGGTACGGCCCTTGAAGTCCCCTCACCAGCAGCCCTATTATTATTCAAATTCATATTCTCGTCCTCATTTAACTTCTTCTTTTCCTTGTTCACAACCTTTGCGGCGACCTCTTGCACTGTTTCATCCTCCAAATCAGGAATCCCCTCCCTCTCCCTCACCTCTTTCGAGTCGGGGCTACTCGAGGTCGATCCGAACCCGTATCGAGTCTGAGAGAAATAGCCCGGGTAACCATTACTATCATAGGTATCAAAAACGTTGAGAAAATCCCAGGTGGACGCCCTCGGTGGCGAAGGCGGAGGAGGCGTCTTACTTGGCTGAGGATTACTCTGGGGACCATTTACCGGCGAACCCATCGGAGGAAAGCCGAAGAAACCACCGTACCCCTCCCCATAAGGCTGATAGCCCGAATACCCGTACGATGACTCAGGCCATTGCCCGTTTGCCACAGAATATGTCTCCGGATCCTGTTGCACCACTGTCTGCATCGGCGTACCGGACCTTTTCATGTAATACATGGAAGAATTCACTCCGGGAGGCCCCCAACCGGCAGGAGGATAGGCGTAAGAAGGAGGAGGAGAAGAATAATGGCCCTGTTGTTCCGGACTACTATCGTGGATGTGAATGTGACCAGAATCAGAATCCAATTCGGAGTCAGACGATAAATGCAAGTGTGAATCCTCAATGTTTTCCTCCTCCTCCGGCGGGACCGAATGCGATATCGAGGTCGACGACGACGAGCCGTTAATATTCACCCTCTTCCCAGCCTTCTTCACTCGATTGGGGGGAAGACTGAGGAGCGGAGAACTCGGGGAGGACGGAGCAATCACGAGCTCCTCGTCGACAAACCGCCGCAGCGAGTCGCCAACGTCTGTGAGGGAGTGGAAATAGGACAAGTGGGCGGCGGCGAGAGCGTAGCGGTGATCAGACGCCGCTTTGATGAAGTCCCTACGCTCCCTGCAAAGCCTAACCAAAGGGAGATCTTCAACCTTGGAGGGTCCGCAGCCCATCCCAAAAAAGAGAGGTCCTCAGAAGCAGAGAACGCGGTTTAACAGCGCGAGTCATAGCGAAAACAATGTCAAAAAACGACCGAACAAGCAACGCCGGAGCATCGTCGTAACAGAGAGAACCACCGGATCGAAGAGTGCGTTTTAGAAACACACAAAACAAGTATTCACAACACCCATATAGTTGAAGAGTCGAATTAAGCGGCGACAGAGTTTTTGGTGCCCGCGAAGGAGTAAGAGAGAGAAATCTGACCGTTGAACGAATTGGGTTGAATGGATTGGAGCGAGAGAGAGCAAATGGATTTGAACTGGCAAATCTGAGTGAGAGAGACAGAGGGATTTTTTTGTGATTTACTTATGAGAATAGTAATGGAAGAAAGGCATGGAGATCTGCGATGCTGTTAACATGTCTCCCCTGCGCTCTCTTTCTCTCTCTCTCTCTCTCTCTCTCTATATATATATATATATATATATTTAGGGCTGTAAATGGGAATCAGAGCTTTGAGAGACGCGGTAACAGAAGAAGAAGATGAAGAAGGAATAGTAGGAGGAGGCTCACGGAACCCGCCACTGGTAACTCATTTGGTCTGTACTCTCTCTCGCTCCTCTGATCTTTCACGCATTTTCTTCTGATCTTTCACGCATTGGGTCTGTGTCACATACTCCCATTTTCGGCCTCTCTTTACCCACCAACTTCGGTTTTAAATTTGAAAAAAATTACAATAAAGTTTACTTTTCTTAACAAAAAAAATATGAGAAAGGTTGCTGAGTATTCACATTCAATTCAAGATATTCTTTTTCATATAAATGGTATACGATATTGTTTATGTATTGTTCATATAAAAAGAGTATTCTCAATGAAGTTATTTTTTATTATTTTTTAAAATATATATATATTCATCATTTTTTTTATAATAAAAATAATATTAAATAATAAATATAAATAAAACATAATAAATATATTTTAATTATTTGATATATAATATGATAAAAAGAAAATAGTAAATGACATCACCCTTAAACTTTGTTTAATAGAAAAATTTTGGTGTAGATGATGGTTACGTGATAAAATTTAATTTATATAAAGAATTTATAAATTAATTTTTTGTAAATTAACTCCTGCTACACACGGATCTTATATTTTTCATATTGATTTCCGAATAAAATTAATATTTTAATATATTTTAAATATTATTTTTTTATATTTTTTTAAAATTATGTAAGCATTTGACTAGACGAAAATCAAAACAATTTTAAACAAATTATAGAAACATTTTTCAAAGACTTTACCAAACAACTTTTCATATTGTCTAGAGTTCTCACTAATAATAGTAAAATATATCTTTTTATTTTTATTTTTTTAAATATTTTTTAAATCACTTTAAACGTTTTAAAAAAAACTACAAACTCATTAAAAGTTTATTTCTTAACTATTAAATAAAAATAAATCAAATCTGTAAACATTTTCCATTAATTTTGAGAGGTAAACGAGTCAACTCTTAGGCCCGATTTGCTCATCGAAATTAAATTAAAAATTTTAAATATATTTTAAATTTATCATTATATTTTTTTAAATTTTTATACAAAATATAATAAAAAATTTAATTTTTTCAAATTCCAAAATACCTTTTTTTAAATCTTAAAATAAAATTAATATTAAAAAAATATATTATTATAATTTTTTAATTTTTTTTAACTTTTATCTCATTTATTTTAACTTATCTCTAAAAACAAAGCAAACCTAAATAAATGGTGACCAATCAACTTTTGTGTATTTAGACCCGTTTGAATTCAGAAATGAGATGTGATGAATTATGAATAGTAATAAAATGAGTGATTGAAATAAATTGAAATTTAAAATGAGTAATTGAGATGAGTTGAAAGTATGAAATGAGTTGTGAATAATAAAATCTAGTTTGTAAAATAAACCGAGCCTAAATTTTTATTCATTCAAACTTCACTTGTCACTAAACTTTATTGGAAAATGCTTGGGTTAAAGAGAGGTGATTTTGATACATTTTTTTACACTTTATCATTATTATTCTTTTTAATTAATAATTAAGAAAATAATAATTATATATACTATCTAAAAAACTATACTCTTTTATAGTTCAAACAATAAATAAACACAAAAATCCCTATTTTAGAATAAAATTAATTAAAATATCTTTATTTACAAATCAAAAAATCAAAAAATCTAAAAAATTCATTTTATTTATGCATAAAATAAAAGAGTTCAGTGAGAATAACAATACAATTAAATATAAACTGTAAAAAAAAATTATTCTTTTTTTGTACTCCTATATTTTTTTCATGTCTCAGAGGTTGTTCACTGTCCTCTGTTATTGAGGATTAAGTATCAAAAAATGATTTATAGAATCTCACATTAATTAATTGGGAGAAATTCTTAATCTTGAGAATAATTTCAACAAATTTTAATCCTAAGAAAATGTTACTATTCTTACTTCATTGGCCACCTCTATTTGACACATGTTGTATTTTATTTTAATTAATTTTTAATTTTTAATTTTTAATTTTACGTAATAATTAAGAAAGTGATTATTAGTATATTGATATATTTTTATATTTTTTAAAAATATTATAAAATGATAGAAAATAGAAAAAAAAATGATTTTTTTTTGTTATGTTTCTTTTCATATTTTTTTAATGTATTCAAATATTTTTTTAAAAATATGAAAAAATATCAATACATTAATAATTATTTTCTTAATCATTAAGTAAAATAAAAAAAAATAAAAAAATAAAAAATGTCAAATAAAATAGGTATTGTAGCATTACCCTTTAAATATAACATGACTAATCGTTTTAAAATATAAACTTGAGTTGTTAACTGTATGAAGCATAGTGACATTATGATTTAAAAGAATCTTAATGTAACAATCACCTATTTTACTAACAAAACCCACATTATTAAATATGTTTTGTCGTTTGTTTTATATATTTGACCAACCATTTAAATGTTGCAACTACTCAATTAAAGTCCGAACGCCTAATCTATATATCATTACCTAGACCTTGCTTGAGTTTTTATGCCAGGGAGAGCTACCTTGTTTGAGGAATCCTAATGACAATAATCATTAGTGATATGTTTGACGTGATTATTTAGATTTATTTTATAATAAAAATAATTTTATAATTAAATTAGTCAAATCAAATTATATTAATTTATAAAATTTTTTTTATATAACTTTTTTTATAATTAAAATATTTCTCTTAGTAGTATTACAATTATTGAATATGTGGTATCCAAACTTGGTATTTTTTAGTTTTATTTTAATTTTTAAATCTAGCTTGTTTTCTGGAAATTTCTTACGACCTCTAGATAGGGTTTGGAATGGCTAAAATTGCTAGGAAATTATTGTTTATTAATCACTAATTATGATGCTATTAGACTGAAAGGATATAGGAAATTATTGCTACACTACTTATTCAATCTCTTCTCTTATTTTATTTCTTTGCCAATTATAAATAATATTGTAAACCTGTATCGGTGAGCATATCTATTAAAATATTAAAATAAAATATTTTAATATCAATATTATTTTGTGTATTATTTTAAAAAAATCTATACATAAAAAAAAATTATATATATAAATACATATATAAATTATATTTTAAAATAATAGTCTATATATGAATAAATTATATATGTATGTAAATAATTTAATCTAAATTAGGATAAAAAATAGCAAAAAAATAAAAAAAGTAAAATTTTGAAATCCAATACATATGGTTGGTACAGCCAAAATACCAGTCGATACATTCAAAATTTGAACTGGTACGAAACAAACTCAATTTCTGTATTGTCCACTACTCTGATACGGTATGTACCATCTATATTTATCGGTACGATACGAAATTCAAAACGATGATCACTAAGTGTCTAGGTGATCTAATACTTATAAACACATAAAATAATTCTTATAATATTTTAAGCATTTAATGATGTTCGAAAGATTCCCTTAGACAATTATAAAAGTCGTAAATCTCGCTTTATATATCTAACTTTTTTAAAAGTTTATAAAAGATTATAATAATAATAATAATAATAAATAATTTTTTATTTTTATTTAAAATTATTTCATTTTATCTCATTATAGAGATGAAGCTGATACTTACAAATCGATAAGTATATACTAAGATACATACTTTAGTTCATAATCACGTCAGTTACAAAGAAATTGAAACATAAATATTATTTTTATCAACGATTATTTAGTGTATTTCCACGTCAACAATATGTTTTGTATGTAAATTTTTTTTTTCGAGCATGTTTTGTATGTCAATAAATAAATGATACCTTTACAGTCATCACCGAGTTCTTTAACCAAAACAGAAAGAGAGACTTTGGGGCAAAGTTTAATTTGCGTGTGCGGAAGAATGTCGTTAGGGCGGTGTCACAAAAACCATGCCATGTCAAATTTATAGGGCTGTTCATTCGACTTGGGCAAAATCAAGTTCAATCTTAAAGTTTTTCTTTATCTTTTAGTAATTTTGATATTTTTATTTAAAAAATTTATTCATTCTTTAAATTTAAATTTTTAAATTTAAAATTCGAATGAATAAATCTACAAATTCATTGCATGCATGTGCAAGCAATTCAAGATTTTTCTTTTTAAATAATATTAAATTTAGTCTTAAAATTTAAATACATCAAATATTTCTTTTTAAAAAAATAGGATTTAAAATTAAAAAATAAGGTCTCATCTAAAAGCATAATTGTTCTAAAATATTTTGAGACTGATTCACTATTATTCATAAATTATTTTATTATTATTTTTATATATTGAGATATATTTTTAGTATCCAGATCAGCCTTAAATTTTTTAAAAATAAATCTCATTTTATTCAATTTTTTAATAAAAATACGTGAGATTTACATAATTATTATGTAGAAATTATTTCTCTTTTTATTTTTATTTTTATTTTTTTAATTTAAAGCTTCAAGTTTCCTTAACAGAGACTCATCCAACCCCTTTTCTGCTTTACAGCATGAGCGCGTCCCTATCAATGAACAACTACTCCTTAATTTGTCTTTCATTCTCTTTAGGGCCTTTTTCCGAAATGGAAAGGAAAACGGGGGGCAGATTCTGGCCAACCACTCGGCTGGCCTTCCCACCAATATAACTATAAAGATTACAAAAAACTGACCACCAATTGTGAATACCGTTAATTAAAAGTATTCTTTTGGTGCTACCAAATCTTGACCTCTTTCCCATCTTTACTCCATTTTTCACTTTTTATTTTCCTTTTCAACTTTTCTCACGCAAACTTAGTTTTTACGGACAAAAATAATTGTTTTATTAACATAAAGGAGGTATAAATAATGGAAATGGGAAACCCCCAACTAGTTAATACATAGTGATAACGTCAAAATTAACCAAATTAGAAATGGTTGTAATAACTCGGTTCTATATTTTTGTTTGGTTGCTTGTGAAAACTGGTTTAAGAGTTAAAAATTGAGTGTCAACAAGTTGGCTTAATACTTAGTTCCATTCTTGGGTTGAACGAGATTCTCACACGATACTTCGCTCAATCGAGATTTAGAGAGAGTTTTGTTCGATACTCACTCGACCTTTCACTCAAGCAAATATTGTAGAAATTTCAAAAATAGAGTTCTCAAAGCCTTTTTTACTATTGAGCTTGACTTGATTTTTTTTTTTTTAATAAATAGAAGTGTTATAATAAATAAAGTCATTTTTTATTCAAAACTTAAATAAGAGTCTGCAAAACCATTTATTAAAACTTCTCAAAGTTTTAAAAAAATCATAACTTAAAATCTCTTACATGTCTAAGTCACTTCATGCTTTCGTGGACTAAGTCTCATCCTACAACTATAACTTCATAAACATTATGACTTATGTAGGTTAAAAACATAAAAACAAATTAAAATGAGTCAATAACTAAAGAAAAAATTCATCATAATGTAAACATACTTAATATATGATTTTTCATATAATATTTCATACGAAGAATTTAAAATCATAATTATTCTTAAGTATGTTATGGCATACATGACTTGTTTTGAATTATTTTACGTATCTTATTTATCATACTTATCATGCTAGCCCACACACTTAATCATGTGTATAAGCCCCCACATTCTATGGTTGAAGGGGAGTCGCCAATATTATTCTAGCATATTATGGTGGACCACGCCTAACTCCATAACTTGCATATTCACTCATAAATCTCATTAGTAACATGCATCTAAATATTCATACGATTAATTATTTTGAACTTATCTTGCATTTGATCTCATTAAAATTTACATGCCTGATGCAATATGAGATGCATGAGATACATAATACATACAAATATATAATATGCAAAATAAAACATGATGAATGGAGTACTTGTAAATATCATAATATGTGTGGTACGTAAATACTGACTTCCATAAAATAGGCTTTAATAATAACATATATAACTAGCTAACGTATACTAATACTAATTTATGATCAAACTACTTACCTTATAATGTTAATCTAATATTTTCGAAGTGCAACTGAGTTCATTTCATGGGCTCGATCTCTACACTTATAGAGGTATATGATTTTTTTTCCCAAATAGCAAATGGAATGGATATATTTATAAAAGGATTTAGGACAAGGTGTCGATGACTTTAAGTTGGACTCAGTTAATACTTGTAGTGACACTAATTTGCTGAACACTCAATCATGATCATCTAAGAAAAGAGTTTGAATTTAAAAAAATAATCTATCAATTCATTCAATATAGGATTGATAGTGATTGGGATTGCATAGGGAACTCCGATCAGTGATATTTTAAATTGAAATAAATTACTCATGGCCCATATTTAAATTCTAAAATGAGTCCTTCGTTTAATGATTAATAAATGAGATTTAACATATTTATTAAGCCTAATTAAGACTCCTAATCAGTTTCAATAATTTATTGCTTATGTGCTAATCCAATATGGCCTATTCATTAACAAACACTTTGGAAGGGATATATGAGCTTCCCCATTCCCAAGTCCACGACTGGAGGACAAACTCAGCCTACAAACTCTAGATTGAAAGACTCATGGCCTAAGGGCCCATGGCATGAACCGTGCGATTGGATAACATCTATAGATCAAGATGGTTATCTATAATAGGATAACGCTCACAGATTATGGTGGTTAACTTGTCCACTTATTAAAGGATTACTCAAGATAAACCCAAGAGTTTAATGGTTAGCTATGTTTTGAGCACCTCTATAAATACACACATGAAGGTAACAGGTTATTCATCACTATCTACATACTTATATCAAGACTACATCTCTCAAATCTAGGCATTGGAATTCCCCCAAGTGCTAGTGTTGTCCTCTCATTTGTTGCAGGTTATTTGAGTGGTTTGTGGTGTAAAATAAATCATTTACAGTAGCACTGCCTGTAGGATCTTCACAGACTTCAACATGATTTTTACATGCCAACTACTACGCGGTCTTAAGCAACCCGCGATCAAGAGTGAATGCGACAAAGGTAGAAGCAAGGTTGAGAGAAGCTTAGGAGAAGTTGAAAAAAGCAATGACAGTGGTTGAGCAATTAAAGAAAGAGAATGAATAGTTGAGGCAGCAAACCGCCGCTAAACCACCTATCCATAATGGGCAAGTGGAAGGAGATGCACACAATAAATGGGGCATGAATGGTGAAGATCTGGAAAAGAAGGGATTACACGACAAACTGCATATTCTTGTCGACAAGTATGAGGAGATGACAAGAAGGATGGGAGGGTCCTTCTTCTTTGGAACAATTGGTTAACCGTAACGACCTTCCTTATAGTGAGGAAGTAATGGTGGTGTCCTTCCCACCCAAGTTTAAAGTTCCTCAAATCGACATGTATAACAGGTCGTGAGATCCTATAGATCTCCTGGAGAACTTTAAAGCACACATGATTCTCTACGACTTTTCTAGATAGGTGACGGGGCTAAGGTGGACCTCAATTTCGTCAGATGACGCTCGGTAAAATTGGAGTGCCAAGTGAAACCCTTAAAGAATAGGGGAACTCAACTATTGGAGGACTCAATGCCATATTAGGAGGAAGCCCTCGCCAGAGTTTGGACATGGGGTTAGTTATGACTCTGTGGGGAGCCACAATTTGTCATTGGTTGGGTGTAAAGAGAAATTGAAGGATGGGACATTATTCACATAGGGCTCAAAAGAAGAGAAGAGAACGAAAAATGAGAGAGAGCGAAAAAAAGAGAAGTTTGGCACGAAGTGAAGTAATGAATCAAGAAAATGAAAGATGGAAAGGTAATCATGAAGAGATTCTTAGGAAACTGATAAGGTAACTGCATCATCAATTACCATCCTTTTGAATAGAGGGGATCGAAAGTGCGCTAACAGTTACAAGTGACATGGGCCACATTTTTGGGGTTTGACGAGAAACTTAGACCCTCAACGAGGTATGGGAAAAGGAAATTTAGGTATCTACCTATTTTCCCCAAGCTAGTAGGATAAGGTACTTATGTGGACATGAATGATGTATAATCAATTTCCTATGTGCTGGTACAAAGAAAATTAGAAGGGTAACTAGAATGGAAACTTGGACTTCCCCCTTACATCAAGCCCACGACTAGAGGACAAACGCAACCTACGAGCCCGGAACTAGAAGACTCATAGCCCAAGGGCCCATGACTTAAATCGTGTGATTGGGTGGTTATCTGTGATAGGATAACGCCCATAGATCAGGGTGATTATCTCGTCCACTTATTAAGGAATCACTCAAAGGGTTTAATGGTTATCAACATCCTCAACACCTCTATTAATAACACATGAAGGTAAATTGATCATTCCTCACTATCTACATACTTATATTTAGAGTTTATCTCTCTAACTTAGGCATTGAAAATTCTACCTATAGGAGGAGATAGTTTTTTCGAATCAATCAAATACTAACTGTTCGATGCATTTTGGTAAATATTGATCAATTTTCGATGTATTGGCCGAAATTCATTATACCAGTCGAACTTATATTTTTGTATTTTTAGTGTATATTCATAATTTTCACTATAGCTTTCACATTTGAATACTATTTTCTTAGTTTTTTTTTAATTCATTTTTCTCAAGTACTAAAAATTAAATCTCTATTCCCTTTTTCATGATATAGATGAGCAATTATTTTTTAATAGTTGAATTGAGAATTTAGAAGTATTATTGAGTTTTATAATTATATATTTTTAATTTTTTAAGGCTTGCATTGAAGTTATTTTGAAATACCATTTATACATATATCATTTATTTATTTATGTATAGTATATCTCAAAATGGTATCCAAAACGATAACAATATCAAAATATTTTGTTTTAATGTTTTAATCTAAATGTTTAGAAAATGGTATTCAAAACTTTGAATGGTAGTATTATTTTATGAACCTCTATCACGAGTTTGTAACTTTCTCTCATCAAGGCTTGGTTTATTTTTTGAATTCATTTCGACTCAATTTATCTAATCTAATTATTATAAATTTTTAAAATTCTCACATAAAATAAAATTAATACTCCAAATTTTTTAAATCTTAAAATAAAAATAATATTTTAATAATATTTTATTCAAATTTTAATTTTTATTTAACTCAATTCAATTCAAGTTAAAAAACAAACCAGTCTAAGGCCCAGTTTATTTTCATAAACACTTTTATCTCATCTCATCATAAAGGGTGTAACCGGTATGGTTTAGTCAAATTTTGGGCAAAATTGATAATCGAACCGCTACCACCAGTTTTGTATTTCTTTTTTAAATGGCAATGCTATATATCGTCCATTTTTATAGAATCATTTGCAATCCAAGTAATAGATAAGTAGAAAAATCTCAATTCTAGAATAAGATTAACTAAAATACCTTTATTTTACACCCTGATTAGCCTTAACTGGTAGTGCTAATTTTATTGATTTTGGTCTAGTTCCATTCCGATTTTTTGGTTTTAAGTAAGATATAAATTTATATAAACCAAATCTTTAAAAAAAAATTGGTTTAAAAATCTATTTTAATAAAAAAAAATTGTAATCCATTACGAAAATTTGTTTTAGTAAAAAAATAAATAAATCTGTTATATAAAAAAATTGTTGTAAAATAAAAACTATTCTATACAAAAAAAAAATTGCAATAAAAATATGTTTTTACAAGTCTAAGAGTCTCACAAATTAAAGCTTAAATTGTAAAAATTTAAAGTCTAAAATTATATTTTTATTTTAGAAATTATTATAATATCATCATATATCTACTTATAATCTATATTCTTATATATATATATATATAATATATTATATATTATATAATAACACTTAAGAAATAAAAATAAATAAGACTGATCCTATTTGATCCGATCTAATCTTAAAATGATCAGAATTAGAATCGGACCAGTTCTATTCTATTTGTTGATTTCTAAAATTGATATTAGACTGGATGGATTTAAAATTGGAATTTTTGATCCGGTTCAATTTGGTCCAGACCGATTTTCAAATTTTTTAGTATAAATTTACATTCCAGCTTATAATTACTATTTTTTAAAAAATTTTATTTAAAATAAAATAAATAATTCAAATTTTTTAACTCTCAAAATAATTTTTTTAAATTTTAAATTAAAATTAATATTAAACCAAACAATTTCTTTAATGAATAGCATGAGAGCGAACGAGTATAACATTCTTTGCCAGAGAAGAGCCACGCGTGAGTCAGAATTGCCGCAAA
Source organism: Platycarya longipes (assembly GCA_036559045.1). NCBI lineage: Eukaryota > Viridiplantae > Streptophyta > Magnoliopsida > Fagales > Juglandaceae > Platycarya > Platycarya longipes. The sequence goes on from CM071802.1 coordinate 46,177,617, forward strand.
AGGAGTAGCATGGCCACGTGTTGGCCCAAAGCTCCCAGCGGCACCACCAGAATTTGTTCTGCTTTTCTCTCTCCTAAATTACGACGTAGGACCCACTTTTCCTTCGATTTCTGTCCACTTTTACCTGAACCAATTTGGCAATTTCAATGCAATGGACCCCACTTTTAATTTTCCTTGACACGTGGACCTCTGTGAAATCCCAGTGTCCCACCTTCACCTATTATGCGTGTTTCATTTATTTATTTTATTTTTTAATTCTTGAGAATAAAATAGGAAATTGTAATTGAACGCTCACGTTCTTTGCCTGATTTTATCAAGTATTGCAAAAACAAAGAAAGCCATGCGTATCTATCTGTATATTCTATCTGTATATTTTGAGACGACACTTTATTTATATATATATATATATATATATTTGTTTGAAGGGAACATACTTCATTCCATTCATCAAACAAATGGTAGAATACATGAATGACACTCTTCAAGTCTAACATCATCATCTTCACTCTCTAAACCATACTTAATTATTTCACATGGCTCAAATTAGCCAAAGCAGATTTAGTATCCCAAACTATAGGCCCTGCACTTGAAAGATCCCAGTTGGCAGATTTAAGGCATTGCACCAATGCATCACTAAGCCTATACATCGAAATTTTGAATCTCGAATAATTAATTTTCTTAAATATTTTTAAAAAAATTACTTGCCAAAATTATTAAAAATAAATAGAATTGGGCCGAATATAACCTAAGACTCAAATGAATAAGCTTATGCATCACCTTCCAATATGATTTTCTTCAATCCAATCTCATTTGCAAACTCAACAGCTTGGAAGGCTTCTTGACATTTTGCCATGAAAGGAACAATGGCCATTCTTCTATATAAACTTTTTGACATAATGACAATATTAGGGATGGGCATCTGGATCTAGTCTGAATATTCGACAATCACTAAAAAGCATTAGACTTTGACCCTTGCCCTTTTACTTATTTTCATGAGATGACATTATAAAAAGCGTTGAAGTTCCTAGAAACCAAATGTGAACAGGCCATGCGAGATTCTTTATGATTTTAATGTCCACCGTTTGATTTGAAAATTGGTGCACAAGAATTCAAACATAGTTATAATGTTGGTCATGTGGAACCATAAAATTGATGTTAGTTTTGTCAAACCTTTTGAACATCTCTATCCTCAATATAAAAGTTCATGGGTTTGGATTCTTGGTTGAATTGTCAACATCATTAATCCGTTTGAAATAGAATATTTTTTCCTTGAAAGAGGCACAAAGTTTGAAAAATCCAACATATATCTTAAAAGAAAAATGTTACTATACCCTCTAATTTATACTACTGATCATTATGTCCTCTTGATGTGTAGTGTCACATGATTTATGAAAAACAAAAACATAAAAAAGCATAAAGAATCTAAGATTTTAGTCTTATCCTTTGAGTTTTCAGGAGGCATTTTGTTTTGAAATATATTTATTTTTTAGTTTTTTAAATAAGTTACTTGGTGTCAATCAAGATAGCAAATTAGTGTGATATAAATTAGAGAATATTACAGTATTACCTTCGAAGACTTGGGTTTCACCTTTTTCCTATTGTCGAGGACAGGAAACAACCTTACCTAATAATGATTCTAGTCCTACCCTATACAAGAGTTCAACTTTTGAGAGGACAATCAATGTAAAGCCAAAAAAATGAAACTTAGGTCTAACTTGGCCGATAGTTTCATTGCCTTTTCTACGCCTTCCGTTCTCAGTTTTTTACACAATGGGAACTGACAGACTATATTGGAATTCAGGGAATTGGGAGGAGGATGACCTTATATGACAGCATCCACATCCCATCTTTTAAAATTCTTTTCAAATTTTAATTAAAAATTCTATTCCCTATAAATTTTCAATAAATTTTATTCATCTTTAAAAAAATTTCTACATCTCATTCTTTACACTTTCTCTCATCTATTAAAATAATATTCTTTTATTATTTTTATATTATTTTATTTCACATATTTAAATATTTTTAATAAAATATACTTAAAATTTGATATAAGAATAAATAATAACCCCAAATATAGAGGGTTACTGTAACACCCCCTAAAACCATTTTCTTATTATAGGGATCCCAATGTAGATTGATTTTGTAATAAAACTCCAAAACAAACCTTATAATTTAAGAAAAAAATAGGTTTTGAAGCATCCAATAAAAATGAATGAGGATTCTTTTTTACTCAAACTAAACATCAGGGATAGAAGTATGTGAGAGAGGTGCGGGTGCTATCTCATAATATATATATATATATATGGTTGACCTTTGGGTATATGTTATGAGTGAAGATAGAATTAATGAGTATTAATTTTAATTTTAGTTGATTTCATGATAAATAAAATATTTATATCTAATTCATCTATTAGTTCTAGATCTAATATACCCCCTGATGTCATTAATAAGAAGGACTTTTCTATTGAAGAAACTGATAATGTTGATTATAATATATGGAGTATTTCAAAGATTATACTAAATCTATTTACAAAATCATTTGAGCTCAATTTACTTTTAAGACTTAATTCAATGTTAAAGTTGTCGAACGAACGTAATACCATTTCTAAAATTCATAAGAAATGTTGCCTGTTTAACAAAAAACTAATTTAAAGATCTTTTTAATAAAATATACAAATGCATACATATTGGTTATGTATAAGTATATATATCTACTAGGTCGAAAGCAACGTACGAAGCACATTGCCTAATTAAGTGAAATAAATTTTTTATAAAAATAATATAATTAAAAATAAAATAAAATTAACAACCATCTATAGATAATAATAACTCAAATGTAAAATTTGGTTTGCGCCATTATCATCTCTCTAGTTTCCTTCATCTTGGGAATAAGTTAATTTGGCATCCATAAATATTAAGATGAGGTTGGAGATGAATAGACAAAGATTTTCTCCCCTGTCTTCTTCAGCTACCAACGTTGACGAAAACCTTGGCACAGAAAATCGATAAATCCCTGGCAATGTTAGGGTTTATGCCGCCCCCTGCAATGTTAGGGTTTATGCCGCTTTGGAGCCCCAAAATATACTGGGATTACGAGTCCCTCACCGTCTAATGGGAGTACTTAATAATCTCTCCCTTTTTTTACGTGTGTATTTTTTTGTATAGGAACATGTAATTTCCTAAGTTTAAACGCTAACCAGCGTCTCCATATCTAGATTTTCACTCTCTATCTATGGTTCAAACGCTAAATCTTACCGAGAAACGTAAGGGCTATACTGGGTCTGGGTAGTGCGACAGTAGCTCAAGAGCTAGAAGTGGTTAATTTCTCTGGCGTGGTGGTGCGGCACGGTGATGCTTGTCGGCAATAATAACGTGAAACACATGGACTCTTCAGACGAGGTAATGGGCACTGATAATGGATTTTTTTAGACAGAGAGTTTAGTGAGATTTTTATAGAAATAGTGGAAAGAGATTAACGTGTTTGATTAAAATATTTTCAAAAAATTTGAATTAGAGATGATTTCTGTTTAGGTAATTGAACAGAGAGATAAAGAAACTAATCACTATAAGGATTTAATCACCGAGAATATAAGAGTTTTGAAGTGTTTTAGTTCAGATTCAATTTTGATTTAGGAGTCCAAAACCATATTTTACATAAGAATTTAGTTTTACTGAATTTAGAAGTTCAAAACCATATTCAGTAACAGTTGAGATTTAGTTTTATATAAAGTATATTTTAGAGTGTTTGAGTTTGGCTAATTCTGTTATTGCATTTATTTATTTTACAGAGGATGTTAGATTATATATAATATGCATAATAGTGTAAAATTTTAATATGGAGGTTAAAATATGCCTCCATATTTTAACTATACCTTATTTATTTTAAGCATTTGTTTTTAAGACATTAGAATTTTCTAGTACATGTTTTGGGAACCAGAAAACCTATTGTAGATTAAAAAAAAACCTTTCAATCTTCTGGGTATTGTAAGTTCGGACCTAAGAAAAACAAAAACAAAAACAAAATTAAACTTAAATCACTTGAAAACATAATGAAGACCAGCTTAGAGTAAACTGAAGAGGTTAGAAATATTATTTTTCCAGCCTGTTATAAATTTATTTTTGCTAATTCATTATTTATTGCACTCTGCTTTTGTATCCATCTATTACCCTTGGCATTTGTATCCATTTAAATTAATTTTTAAGGTAGTTAAAACCTTATTGGAATTAGATTATAATAGACATGACTAGTTAATTTAGTTAATTAATATACTTTGTTTCCCCTATATACATGATATTATCCAAACTATTACTCATGTTAGTTTGGATAATATATTTCCCATAAATATAATTCATTAATATTTATGAACTCCTCAAACTATTGCTGGATAATATGCAATACATGATATTAGTTGATCATGCTAGTTTAGTTAATTAATATACTTTGTTTTCCCTATATATATTACTACTCATCTCGTTTTTTCCTACACACTCTAATTCTTCTATGTAAATTAAAGATACAAGAGCTTGATTCTATATTTTAATTAATAAATTTATATCAGACTCATATTACTGAAAATTTAAAGTCATGTACGTATTTAAATTATTATGATAACCTGATTTAATTTTTCAATTTTTATTTATGGCTGAATGTTTAAATATACTAATTTTTATCTATGACTGAATGTTAAATATACTATTTTTTATTTATGGCTGATTCGATGTACCAATCCTCCAAAGGAATGTAAAATATATGCATATAACTGAAGATAAGAAAAAGTAATAATATAAATTGTAATATATAAATGTTTTTTTATATATTTTAAATAATATAAAATTTAAAGTCACGTACGTACTTAAATCATCATAATAACTTGATTCAATTTTTTTTCAAAGCAAGCCAAGAGCTTGATTCTATATTTTAGTTCATTAATATATATCAAATTCATGATTATCATGGTTTTGATTTTAAATTAATATAGGATATTTTAAATTTTAAAATAATATTTTAGATATAATAAATGGCTGTTAAATTTAACGATCACTGAACGAAAAAATGAGAAAATCCGTTAAGTGGCCGTTAGATAGCCACTTATTATAATCAAATAGATATATATAAATATTTATCATCTCACTAAGATGTGACACATTTATTATTATTAAATGATTATTTATTATGTACTTTTTAATTATTCAATGATGATAAATATGCTATATCTTATTTAAAAGGATGAAAGTAAAATATGAATATTGTGTATAACATGGCCCGCTTAGATTTAGAGATGAGATGAGATGAGTTATGAATAATAATAAAATGAGTGGTTGAAATAAATTAAAATTTGAATGAGTAGTTGAGATGAGTTGAAAGTACGAAATGAGTTGTGAATAGTAAAACCCAGTTTATAAAACAAACCGGACCGTATGAAAAATAATATATATATATATATATATATCGCCATGCGTGAATGGACAAGATTGACCTTTGTAACAAACTAATCCATTAATTTAGAGAAATGTTTTACTCACAAAGAGACTCCATATTATAAAATATATAAACTGATATAATTTTATTTGATTCGTCAAATTGTAAAATTAATTTTATTATAAAATAGATATAATAAATTATATGAAACCATATTAATTTGTGAGACTAAATTTATAAAATCTTTTATCGGCTATAACAGTCCTTTTAACTAAATATCATGACCAGACCAACCCCAAATTATCAATTGCACTACATTGGTTTATTTACCTTTATATATATAATATGAATATTACTATTTCAAGATCTCTATATCGCATATTGTTTATGTGTCATAATTTAATTTAAAAAATAAATTTTAAAATTTGAATATCACAAGCTAAATCTTATTATTTAAGACATATGAATGATGTGATAGTTTGAGAATAGAATAATTATATATGTGTGTATAATGTATGAATATGTATGTGTTTCCTTTTGCTATGGGTAAATAATTTGAACAAAACTCAATTACTCTATGATAAAGTGTGTTAGTAATCAATTATAGACTATGACGGTTTAAATCGTAGTTTTTCCTGTTGTCTTTTGTTTTTGACACTTTGTTTTTCACTTAATGTAAATAATCATGGCACCTGCACCTCTTTATGCATTGATTTTGTCTCCAGCTACCCTATAACTAATTTATTAAAGTTTAAACTCAAATATCCTTTTCGGTGATAATTTTTTTTTTAAATATAAATATCAGGCCTAATATTAAAAATAGAAGAGTTACCCAGGTTTGGTTTGGTAAAGGACGTGTCTTATTTCATTTCATCTTATCTCATTTTATATAATTTTTATAATTTTTATAAACTCTTATATGAAATATAATAAATAATTTATTATTTTCAAATTTTAAAAACAAAAATTCTATTAAAAAATTTTATTTAAATAATATTTCATTTAATTTTTAACTTTTTTTCATATTTTCTCACCTGACTAACCAAACGAGACCTTACGCAGATTGCTTAATAAATTTAAGATAGTTCATACGGTTTTGGAATGTAAAATTATTTTTATTAATAAATAATATGATATATCACATGCCTAAGTTATCACAATTTGTAATATAGTTTTCTTGAAAATATAATATTTTAGTCAATTTGTAGACATCATTTGTATATTATTTTTTATTTGGTTAATAGATTTCTATTTTTATTTTTATGGAAAAAGGATTGGGTGATAGTTATTATATCTTCATGGCTAGTAGTATAATTATTAATATTGGATAAGTTTACCTTTTTCCTATAAACATGAAAAAGGGGCTTTTTTCCCCCTTATGCTAGGAAGTAATGAAACTTAACAGGAAATATTCGTGTTTACAGGTGGCCGAACACGATCAATTAAAGGATTTGTTAATGTCTTTATCACAATTACCACGAGTAAAATTAAATTCTCAATGAGAGGACAAGGAAACTAATCATATTTTTGAACATTAAAGGAAGTTAAAGATTAAAGAAAAAAAATAGAAAGGAAATACAATCAATCATTTTATTAAATCAGGTGCAATAAGTGAATTGGTCTGGCAAACAGGACAAACGGGTCAAGTGCAGGTCATTCGACGTGTTATAAGCACTATATATAAGTCACTCGACATGTCAGCATTATATATAAGTCACTCGACATGTCAACCCTAAACATAATATCTAAATATATTAGGTATTTTATTTAATTTTAAAATTTAATTTTAATTCATCTTATCTAAATATATTAGGTATTTTATTTAATTTTTATTTTTTATTTTAATTCATCTTATCTTATATTTTAATTAAAATAGAGTTTTAAAATTTTTCGTTAGCTCGAAATGATGCAACAACTCAGAACATGAGTGCATATAAGCACCATTGTACTCAAAAGAGGGTAAAGAAGATTCTTTACAAAGAAAAGTTACTGATAAAAAAAGAAGAGGCAAAGGTAAACAACCTTATCAGAAAACGACAATAGTTCGAAACACGATGAATCCAAAGAGAGTAATGATTAATGATTAAATAAAATACCCAAATTGTTCCTAAAATGGGAACAAAGCTATTTTGTAACGTAGCTTTGTTCGAGGAAAAAGAAGAAAGTCGAAAACATTTTCTGTTCCCAAGCTCCCTCGAGTGAATTACTCGGTAACTTTGACCCAAGGGAGGCATGCGGTTCGCACTTTGCACTTTACGAGAAGAGTATTTTCAGAACAATCCTAAACAAATCACATTTTGTAATATATTTTGCAACAATATTTTAAGACGAAGATAATTTTATAAATTAATATTATTTTTACAAATTATTTTATAAAAATATATTTCATTTAAATTAATATTATAAAAATATTTTATTGAGTTTAGGAAAAAGAGAGAGAAAATAAACTTAATAAAATATTGAATTAAGATATTATTATAATATTATTTTTATTTTGAAATTTAAAAGAGTAGTATTAATTTTTGTTTTTTACTTAAAATTTTAGAAAACTTGTAAGTTTTAGATGAAGTAATTGAAGATTTGAAGTTGAAAATTGTTTGTATTTGAGTAATATTTAAAAATAAAACTGTGAGAAGTTTTGAGATAGGAAAAGATCATTTCACTTCTAAACAAGCCCTAAGAGTGTACAAATAATTATCCACAACTTCGATAATCAAGCCAAAGATAGAAGAAGTGACAATTTATTTATCATCTTTTCAACATAGATTCTTGATATAGCATTAAGTGATTGACCGATAAACGAAACATAATATGGACTCTTTATTATTTAATATTATATCATGAGATAATTGAAAAAATAATAATAAAAGAGATGATGATTAGATTTAATTACTCAAAGAAAAATTCTACTTACAAACCCATATGTTAACTCATCAGTAAGTTGGCTAATATAAAGACATGAACTAATCAAATTAAGAAAAGTGATAGTTGTAATTGTGAGTATATAAATATTGTGCAATTGTTTAAAAAAAAGGTGAATAAATATGAGATCTATATAAATAAATTTTCAATAACTTTTTAATAATAGACTCCAAATCTTTTTTAAAACGATTGATACGATATTTGCGCATTTTATGATTATATGTAATATTACTTTAAAACTAATTAGAATCCACAATAAGACAAACTAGACTTACAAATATTGCAACTCATAAACAAATTATTTACTATGAAATTGGGAAAGAAAATTTATGCTAAAGATTTTCGAACACTTAATACTGATATTTTAATATTTTACCTGATGTTGATTTCACATAAGTATTATTTGGATTCTAAGATGAGATAAGATGAATAGAAAAAGTTGAATTGAGATTTGAGAATGTTGAATTGTTTGTGAAATTTTAAAAAAATATAATGATAAACTTAAAATAAGATGAGATAAGTAAATATGAATTCTGAATACAAACGAAACCTTAATGTTATATTTCTCTCTTTCTAAATTGAATCATGCAATTTAGAGAGTCGAAAAGGACCTCAATTCCTTATAGATAACATTGCAACGTTTTTATACATATAATCATGAAATAGTGGCTGTTTAGAATAAAATTAAAGTTAAGAGAAAATACAGATCGGGGTAAATTGCAATTCTTTGTCCGGAATCCCAGTTTTTTGTTTGGGCCGAGGCCCACTCTACTCTACTCCCCAGCTCGAGTTACGTTGCAACCCCCCCGAGAATTGCAGTGATTTGGTCTTTTAGAAAACCCAAGCTGTGCTGATCTAAATAGTTAATTAGAGTTTTTTTACTAGGAGGCCTAATATCACATGTGCCCACTTAGTTTTGGATGTTAAGTAGTATTAAGCAGAGTTATGAATAATAATAAAAAATATATGAAAAATAATAATAAAATATTAAATAATAGTGAAAAAATAATTAATAAAAATAAAAATAGGTAAAAAATAATAATAAAATAATGAATAATAATGAAATATTTGAGAATATTTGAAATACTCTCTAGTTGCCAAACGCAAGTAATCAACATATATTTAGTCATTTTTATTATTTTCTTTAAAGATATTTAATCATTAAAATAGAGGGATAAAATGACAAATTACATGTTGGTTAGTTGGAAGTGTGTGACGGAAGACTTCCATTTACAATTTCTCAATTAATTAAGATTCTTATTTTTCTAGTTTTTTAGTACTTGTATGTTATTACCTTTGACTAATTTAAAATTCATTGATAAGGTTGCATTTGGATGCTGATGTGATCTTAGATGCTGAGGTGATTTCAAATAATATGAGTTGATATGTAAATAGTAGTATTTTGTAAGTAGTAACCATTAAAATGTATTTGAATGTAAATAAGTTGAGGTATGTGTTTGAATGTAAGATTGCCTTGCTCCGTAAAGGCTTATTGTAACTCAGGTGTATTGAGAAAGTGAGAAATGGCGAATGATTTTGTGCTTGAGCGTGTAAACACAGAGGAAGAGAATGGAGTATACCTGCTCGACCCATAGGCGAGAATCTTAGATAATATCAAAAGATGAGTTCATGGAAGAGCTTAGACTTCAACATCGAGTACAATTCAAAGAATCTGGAAATGGGAGAAGGAGATGTTGGAGGAAAGGAGGAGGCGCTGGAAGAGAAGAAGAAAGTGTTTGGCATGTTAAGACAGAAGGAAAGGAGTTGCCATTTGTAAATTTGAGGGGAAAATGATACTTCATAATTCCTAACATGGAGGGTGTGTGTGTGGTGTGGGCTCTTAAACCGGCTTTTAAGTAGCAATTTTTTTTTTTTTTTTTTTATCAAGCTAATTAATGTATTTTCATGCTATAGATATTTACCCTACTTGCTTTATACACGTGTAGATTTTCGTCCTACATGTATAGAGCAATTATTGGGCTACACACAATTTTTTTAAAAATTACTGTGCAAGTGAAATTTTAAAGGAAAATGCTAGGCGCATGGGCATCCATGCACAGGATAGGACTCAATTCCGAACCTTCGTAGTTTGTATTGCACCATGCAAAATATTTAACAAGATATACAAATTACCCACAGAAGCTCTCCTCGGTTTACGTCTCCAAGTGAAGCAAAGTGTTCTAATCTAAATTTATTAGTTTAAAAAGTTTTTTTGATACGTATAACTATTAGTTATCATTTAACACCGTCTAATGCGCCTGTCTTGCTTTCCTATCCAGTACTGGAAACTAATTATAGATAGGCACACTATAAGGAAGGGAAGGCCCTCCGCTTGATCTTCTCTTGCTCTTGCTCGAGTCCTAGGAGCTCATCCTCCGGACGAACCAGTCTCGTACTTTAGATTTTCTTTTTATCTTACATAATGTGACCTACTCTTTCCTTTAGGCAGGGGAAGATTGTAAAGTAATTAATGCTAAATTCATTTTCCATTTTACTTTTTCAAATCTTCTCTTGGTAGTTGGTGCCTTCTTTGTGGCAATCTTTTCGCATAACACCACCTTCTCTAAGGTTAGAACCATACTAGATACATTGCATTCCTAACTGTCAGAATAGGGTATATGACCTTGTATTACATGTCTCAACGCTTCAAATTCTGTCAAATTTCAAGCGAAATTTAAGGACATCATAGATAGTATCATAGCAATATATCTCTCCAGAAACAGAGTCACTTCCAACGCTAACAATAAGCCGAATTCGCGACCCCATATACTAGCACGAGTATACGCTATCACTCCATGAGACGTAGATGTTGACACTCTAGAAACAGAGGAAGCTGGCATCATTATTGGTATATTACTAAGACTGGTACGTCGTTAGATTGATTAATTCAATTACTGTTAATAATAGTATTTTGTGGTTAATGTTAGGGGATGTCAGTATGTTGAAATTGATAGTGTGTGTACTATTCGATTCAGGCATGTTGCAGTCTTTTATGTTTGCAAAACTTGCATGAATTTGTAGTTTGCAAACCAAGTTATTATCCCGTAAATTAGCGGTGATGATTCCTAATTGGAATACTATAGCTTGTACCTAAGTAGTTAAATAGTGTACAATATAAGGTAGATCGTAGAATGCCAATTTAATGGTTTAGGTCAAATGGATTCAATATGATTTTGGGGATATATTGGTTATTCAAGCACTATGCTAAACAGATTGTCGAAAGAGAGAAGTTGTATTTGAATTCCCGAACGAGGATAGGGTAAGTTATGCGAGAAGTTCAACTAAGGCTACTACCCCTCCAGTAATTTCAGCTTTACAAGCTAAGACGTGTATTGAAGATTGTGCAACAGCTTTTCTAGCAATGGTAGTAGAGAAGTCAGTAAGTAATGAAGAAGTTTGTGGGATACTCATAATGGAAGATATGACAATCTACTAGAAATTATAGTTGTAGAATTCCAAAACCATTTTGACCCAATCTTGATATACAATTTGAGGCCTTATACGAGCCCTCAAATTTGAACATAAGGACCACTCATTGACCAACATCGAAAGTCAATAACAAATACCCTGCAAGCCCAACAAGGTCCAAAAGTATCTTTCATTTTTACATTTCTAATTGAACCCACATACACCATACCATTAATTTCCTTCACGTCCAAGAAGTACCTCACGCCTCTAAGGTCCCCACTTGCCATAATCAAGCTTTTAGCTTGAGTTAAGGGCATTGATCAAGTTTCACATAATTAGTGACCTCTAAATAATGTTTTAAGCTTAATTTTATTTTTAATTATTTTTTGTATCTTTTATTTGAATTCTTCATATCTTTTACAAAAGAAAAATATTGTTGTTTAGATTCTTTTTAAATATAATAGGTCCTACAATAAGTTATGTGATTCTCACATATTGCTGGATTTGTGATTTGATGATCCAACCCAAAAACATTTTTGACCTAGTTTGCGACTCGAGAAACGCCAGATGGACAGATTGCTCAACGTTCGTGCGACAGGTCACTTGAGTGAAGCTCAAATAAAAAGTTCATTCAACAAGTCGCTCGAACGAATATAAGACAAATAATTTGCTAAAGGATCGCTCAAGTGAATAACTCGATAATTGTATTTCGAAGATTTCCACTACATGCTATAGATATATATGTGTTATATATATTTCGATCTTGGTATGAAACATAAAGTGGAACAAAGAGAAGCAAGGCGGCAACCCTTGAGAGATAGAGAAAGTGACTGAGATAAACATTATATTGCCCCACAGTTTATTCCTACTTTCTTCAAAATAAAATACCTTACAACTCCATGGGCATATGGACAATTCGAACCATATAAATCTTTGTGTTGTGCTTGATTGATTTCTTATTTTGCTTCACTTTTCTTGCACCATTTTCACAACATATACTTTTAAACACCATCACTCTTCGGGGGTTGCTACAATGCTACTATGGGAGATACAACAGAGAAAAGTGCTGTTGATATGGCGCCATGCTTTCAGTTGTAGCATGGGGTATTTGGCGACAAAGGAATGTATGCATCTATGGTAGAAAACAATGGATCCGAAGGAGGGTGTTGAGATGAGGCTCTCTGGTGCTCCAAAATTACAAAAGGCGAAGGAAGTGCATCTCATTGTCCATAAGGGATAGAATTCTAGGTTGGTAATTTCTTCCGGAGTGTAGTCAAATCAAATGCACGAAAAAGGGCTGGTATAGGGGCTGTTAAAAGGTATGACAATGGCTTTTAACATAATTCAAAATGCTTGGAGCTGACTCTGAAAATATGGTCTCGTTTAGATACAAAAATCATCTCATCTCATCTCATTATTATAATTTTCTCAAATTTTCATATAAAATATAATAAACAATTCAACTTTTCAAATATCAAAATAATAATAATAATAAATAATATTTTAATAATATTTTATTTAACTTTTATTTGAAACTATCTCATCTTATCTCAATATTGAAACAGAGCCTTACTTTGACTCTCTCAAGAACTTAAAGTTCATACACACGACTGAACTTGTGGAATGCGAGTCCTCGTTGAGGTCAAAATCCTCCAATTTAGGAAAGAACAAAAGAGTTTCATATTCCATAACTAAAGAGTTTCTTTCTATTGAAAAATAAAGAGGAAACTGATTTAATAAAATTATGTAAACTCTTCTGATACTGGAACCACCGATAATATGATTCAAACGACAAGAACATCCACTAACATTCCTCGATTTTAAGTTTTAACAATGTGGATTGGCAGCCCTTTGTTTTGTTTATCATGAATTAGTAATCCATCGGGGCAACAGAGTGGACCAAAAGCAATTGGGCAGACACATTTGGGTTGAAATTTCCGAAGGGAAAATATAAAAAAATAAAAAAACTCTAAGAACCAGGGCTTCAAATATTAAAATAGGGCAAAATTTTCATTTGGTTTTCGGGTTTTTCATTTTGAATCAGAATGATCTCTCTATCATTAACTCCTCGCGCATCACTTCAGTACAGTTCGACTCGTGACAAATGTCCAATTCACATCTCATACCCGTTAAGAGTCCCTACCATATTCACTCATTGACAGTTAATCCGAAATGCACAGAAAAACAATACTCTTCATATATTAAGCTCAGAAAATCTAGTTCCCATATAGTAATGTCAAAATTGCTAAAACAGCAATCATAATAATAATAATATTAAGGAAATAGTTCGTCGGTAGAGGCTTATCTGAGCCACTAATGGCTTCTTACCCAGCTCTAATCTTTTGGTTCATACTCTCTCTCTGACAGCTCCCTGTAAGTACATAGGTAACACTCTAGAATTTTATTCCTTTTGAGTCGACCGAATTTGAAAATGGCTTCATCTTGTGCTATTAAAAGGTACGGCATACAAAAACATGATTCTTGATCTTAATCCTGCACCAAACCGCAAAAAGTAGAGATAATGAATAGATTGCAAAAAGATATTTTCGAAAATAAAGGAATTTCTGACAATCATAAACTTAAAAATATATTGGGATACAGGTTCATGAGGCTTACAACCTTCCCAGACGAGAGTACTTTGCTGCCTCAAACTTCTCGGGTGCAGATTCCTAACGACCATGGTTTATCACAATACCCTGATCACCAAATCAATAGCAGTTTATTTAGAATGGCTCAACGTTTATCTTAGAAAGAAAATATAGTAGTTCAAAGTCCTTTGTCTGTGCATGCATAAGGTTGCACATGTCCCAATGTCTGTTCTTCATGCCTTTAAAGGAGTTAAGATTGCAAGTTGTTGGTTTGAAACCAAGAAACAAAACAAACCGAGTTCAACAAAAAAATTTCCAAAAGTAGAGTATTTGAAGTTTGTGATGCAATTTAGCACTTTTTTTTTTTTTTTTTATAGATAATAAGAGATTTTATTGCTAAAAGTAGGCCAAGCCCAATTACAAAGGGGGTATACATGAGTAAAAACCTACAACAGCAACTAAAGAGAAAGAAAGAAAACTAGAAAAACTCCCACATATCATCACCAGTCTTTACAATAGCTTTAGCCCAAAAATAAAGAGTTTTGAAGAAAAAATCCCTAATTTCATCCATCGATCGTTCTGTCTTCAAAACATCTTCCATTCCTTTCAAGCCAAAGACACCACATTAAGCATAAAAGGGATCATTCTCCAAAGGGCAGCAAAAGGAAGACTCTGCCCAATATGTTTCTAGCTGGCTAAAAGATTTACAATCCTTTTTGGCATCACCCAAGAAATGCCCAACCTTCCAAAGATGATGTTCCACAGGTTAGTTGCCACATCACAATGGAGAAACAAGTGATCAACTGTTTCACCATCTTTTTTGCACAAGGAACACCAATCAGCTAAGAAAAAACCACGCTTTCTTAGATTTGCAGTGGTTAAAATTTTATCAAGAGAACACAAGCCAGCAAAAGAAAGCAACCTTGCTCGGCACTTTAGCTTTCCAAATACTTTTCCAAGGGTAATCACAAACACCTTTGCAAGTTAAAGCCTTGTAGTAAGAATGAACAGAAAATCTGGAGTTTTTGTCATGGATCCACAAGCTGTCAACTCTACATCGGACCATCTTCATCTTCCACTCATATAATCTATTGAAAAAATCAGATATAGCACTGATTTCCCAATCATTAGCATTTCTAACAAAATCAACGTTCCACTGAATACAATTATTCAAAAAGGAGCAGGAGGCAGGCTACAGATATCTTGAAACCTTGCAATCCGAAAGAGTGAAGGAAATTCCTGCTTGAGTGAGAAGTCACCGCACCAATGATCATGCCAAAAAAAAATTCTAGATCCATCACCCACCTTGAATTTGGCATGATTAAGAAACTCCCCCCAGCCCATACGAATGAATTTCCATAAACCCGACCCATAAGTTCCTTTAATTTCTTTAGAGCACCAATTACCCCACATATCCCCATATTTAGCTTGGATCACTTTTTGCCATAAAGCCTCTCTTTCAAATTGGTATCTCCATAGCCATTTCCCACAAAGAGCTTTATTGAAAATCCTCAAGTCACGCACACCCAAACCAACATTAGAAATCAGTTTACAAACCTTGCCCCAACTTAACAAATGAAATTATTTTCCTCCCCACTACCTCCCCACAAGAAATTCCTATAGATTTTCTCGATTCTCGAAGAGACCCTAGCTAGAATAGGAAATAGAGAGAGGAAATAAGTAGGTAGATTACTCAACATGCTTTTGATTAAAGTGATTCTTCCCCCTTTGGACAAGTATAATTTTTTCCAGCAAGCTAATCTCCTCTCAATCTTCTCAATAACTCCATCCCAAATCGAAATAGCTTTATGAGAAGCACCCAATGGGAGACCAAGATATGTCAATGGCAGCGATGAGATACACCCCAAAATGTTAGCTAGATCAGAGATATTAGAAACTGAACCCACCGGAACAATTTCAGACTTGGATAATTTATTTTCAACCCCGAAACAACTTCAAAACAGAGCAAAAGAGCTCTTAATGACCGTAAATGATCTTGATTGGCTTCACTGAAAATAAGAGTGTCATCAGCGAAAAGAAGATGAGAAACAAACACGCTGCTCTGAGAAAAACAGCCTACTTCAAAACCCGACAAAAAGCTACCTCCCACCACTGCTTCAATCATTTTACTCATGGCATCCATAACAAGAATGAAAAGGAAAGGAGATATCGGATCTCCTTGTCTCAATCCACGAGAACTATTAAAGAAGCCCGCCGGATCACCATTCACGAAAATGGAGAATCTTGGAGTGGAAATATAATGCTTTATCCACAAACACCGCCTCCCACCAAAACCATAACGGCCAAGAAGATACAATAGATAGTCCCAACAAACATGGTCAAAAGCCTTTTCCATATCTAATTTAACCAATACGCCAGATTTGCCCGATCTAATTCTATGATCAAGACATTCATTTGTTGTTAAAACAGAATCAAGGAGTTGTCTTCCTCTCACAAAAGCATTTTGGGACTTTGAAATAATACTTCCCATTATAGTACTCATTCTATTGGCCAACACCTTCGAAATAATCTTATATACGCCATTAACCAAACTAATTGGCCTGCAATCTTGTATAGAAACAGCCCCCACTTTTCTTGGGATTAAAGCTATAAAAGTAGCATTTAAACTCTTCTCAAATTTCATATAAGAATAAAATTCCAGAAAAACTTTCATGATGTCTTCTTTTACAATATTCCAACATGCTTGAAAGAAAGCCATAGAAAACCTGTCCAGACCCGGAGCCTTATCTTTAGCCATTCCTTTAACAACATCCAGCACTTCTTCCTCAAAAACTCTCTCTAACGAAGCTGCACTTTTAGGATCTATAGCATCAAAGGAAAGTCCGTCCAGCTTTTCTACATTCCCAAACTCCTCAGCATTCCATTCTTTCAGATCTTGTTTTAAAGCTTTGAGTTTACAAACCAAAACAAAGCTTGGAGTGCCTTGGAAAGAGTATGAAGACCACCAATTTCTCACTCTATCCACAAAAGATTCATCTTCAAACCACATATTTTCAAATTTAAAAGACCTGCTGCCACCACTAAGACCCCCACAATCCAACATAATTGGGAAATGATCAGAACAAAGTCTTGGTAATCTTTTCTGGTGCAGATCTGGAAAAATATTCTCCCAAGAAGCTGAAACCAGGAAACGATCCAGCCTTGACCATGACCTTCCGTTTAGACCATGAATAATCTCCACCAGCCATCTGTAAATCAATCAATTCCAACTCTGAAATCAGATCGGAAAAATCAAACATTGCATTAGTGAAGTGAGGATCCCCCACTCTTTTGTTAGGGAACCTAGTAACATTGAAATCCCCCCCCTCCTTAATGCACCAAGGAAGATCCCAGAATGTCGAATACCGGCCAATTCATCCCAAAAAACTCTCCTATTAATATCCAAATTTGGACCATAAACGCCAGCAAAAGCCCATTCCACACCATCTTTCAGATTCCTAAAGTGACACGCCACCAAATGATTACCCACAAAATGATCAATCAACTCTATCACCCTCTTATCCCCCATAACAATGATACCACTTGATGCCCCATCCGAGACTAAATCCACCCACCCCACACAATGGCAGTTCCACAAACTACTAACAATGGATTGATTAACCAATTTAAGCTTGGTTTCCTGAAAACAAAACACATCAACCCTCCACTTACGAATCCAATTCTTCACCTGGAGACGTTTTCTATAATCGTTGAGTCCCCTTACTTACATTCCAAGAGATAATCTTTGGCTTCATAAAATATTATTTGCTGCCCTTCCCTTGCCTTTATCTCTGAAAGACTACCCCTTGGCATTATAATCAATAGAGCATGACAAACGCTTCAATTCCCTTTCCTGTTTTGAAGCTAATTTAGCCGAAGATGGCTGACCAGCCTCCATGGCAGTGAGAAGCGCTTTAAATTGTTCCTTATAACCAACATACAAAATGCCAACACACTCCCTGATTTCATCCACCTTTCTTACTACCCAATCAGAATACTTATTATCTCATTCTAAGCCAGGAGGAAAAGAGCACAGAGAAACTGGAGCCAACTCCTTGTCAGAATCAAATGAATCCCCATTAACACAATTTTTAGGACAAACCCCTGAAGGACCAATTGCATCTTAGAGTTCAAAATATGAATACCAAAATCTTCTAAGACACGCATCTCGACTGATTCAAGGACTTTATCATGTCCAAGAGAACTCTCCACAGCCAAACCCAACCCTAGATGCACCTCACCTGCAGGAACCTCGGAGAAATCCACAGAATCAGAAGAAACAGACTTCCCACCCTTCGCTGGAGAAGAGACTGACTTTGGAGAAGCCTCACGGAACTTATAAGGCTCCGTCGACTCTATCTGTGGGGGTGACCCAACCCTCCGATCACCCATGGAAGGAGACGAAGCTAAAACCTTTGACGGAGAAGACGAAAAAGCATTCTGACCTCAAGGCAATGAGATTCCGGCCATCGAATCTCCCTCAGAAGACTCCCTAGCCGACGGCAACCCCTTCTGTGGAGGAGTCGTCGATGGAGGCAACACAACCTTGGGCCGGACTTCCGCAACTGTAGGGTTAGACAAACTGGGCTAACTAGAGGAGGCCTTCTTTGTACAGGATTAGAGATTGAGCCTTGACCCGAGATTTGGCCCCTGACTTGGTTGGAAATTGGCCCAACCCCTTTGACTTTAACTCCTTTCTCTTCACAAGCGCCCAAGAAATCCTTTGACAGGCCCAAACCACCATTTACCGTCTTCAACAGAGAATTGACATTTAGTTTCCATCCTAACAACTCAGCATGAGCATGCCAGAGGGACCCTTCAACTTCCCGGAACCTCTACACCATCGAGGAAGCCCAACAGTCATTCTCTACAACCTGAAGCTTGTACTGGGGTTCAACTAGGACACCATCCTCCCTGATCTTATCCCCCATCCTTCCCTCCTCATTCCTTGTGGAATCAACCATGGACTTACAAGCTTCAGAATTATTAGACTCTGAATGAAGAACAGTTGCTAGGTACGGTGTTACCTTAGGAAACTTATCCACACTGGTGAAAGAGACATCATTCCTCTCTATACCTCTGGGAACACGCAAATGATCTTTCTAGTTAAAAACCTTACTATTCTCCAAAGCAGGGACAGAAGAAATCAACCCTACCATCATTCTCAGCTTTTTCAGAAAAGTAGACCACCCACTCCCTTGCCTTCCTTTTGGAATCACAATAATAACAAACCCTTTGCCAATGCCAAATTCAATCAACTTCACAAACCTACCAAAAAAGTTTTGACATTTTTGGACCAAGAAAACTCTGCTACCATCCCGTCTAGTCTGATAAGGATCCAAAAATCCCTTATGTTTCAAGCAATCCTCTAGAGCCTTAGCCAACCACAGAAAAATATCTCCACTAAGAGTAAGAGACTTCACAAGTTTCCTACTCTTCTTAGAAATGCAGAAGGAATTACCACCTTTCCCACTAAAAACAAAAAACCTGGATTCTCTCCAAAAACTGCCTTCCATCACGAGAGAATGGAAACAGAAGAAAGACCCAAAAACAAGGAGAGAAACTAGGAATTGCAATTTAGCACTACTCATACATATATTTTGCTGCTTTAAGGATTTGATAAATGCTATAGCATTTCAAAATGCTACTTTAAGTATTTGAAGTATGAGATTTGAAGTTTGGGATGAACACTGGTCAAGACTCAAAAGCTACTTTTAGCAAAGGAAGTTTTTTGCACATTCAAAAGTAAAAGGAACCCCTAACATGTATTTTTTGTGATGACAAAGAAACCTGTTACAAATCAACAGGCTTTTTTTCTCTTTTTTTTGATAAGTCATATCAATAGGCTTGACAAAACATAGTCTAGTTACACTGGTTAGCATAATCATGTCATGCCAAAGGCTCAAATTGAACTAGTTACACTGGTTAGCAAACTCACAAAATCAACAAACCAAAGCACTTTAGAATGACAAACCTCTGGAGGATCAAATTTGGCTCCAAGGTTGCTGAGTTTGGCATGGGCTTCAGCATAATCCTTGAAGAATGTTTCTTGATCTTCAGCATATTTCTCAGCATATACCTGAAAATCAGGATTATATAATTAAAAGGTTTTACACTATAAACCCTGTCTCACAGCAAACCGTCATTTTGTTTTAACCTTGAATGATGGATCTTCAAAAAGAACAGCATCAGTTGGCAACACCAGTAAATCTTCATCCCTTCTTTCTTTGATATCCTGATATGGTAATCACAATCAGAAAAAAGTATTCTGCAGACAGCTTCTTATCGAATGCATGGGCTGAATTTCATAATGTTCAAGAGGGCAATGTGATTTTCAAACCTTGAAGTAGGAATTATCAAACTTCAACCATTGCACTGTCCAGGACTGTCCTCCAGGTGCTCCAGGCCCAGATTTCTGTAATTTAATAGATGATAGTCATATTTCTATACTGATCAAAACAAGAGATTGTCATATTTCTATCTGTTGGATTTGCTATTTTTCTTCATCTTTTAATTTTCTGAAGCTGTGACTAGTGGTTAATCCTAAATTATTGAGTCATCTTCTTTGGGTTAGTTCTTGAGCTATCATTCCTACGGAACACAAGAAAACAAAGAAATGCCTAACTTAGTTAAGTCAGAATCAGTTTACAGATAGAAAACAAAGACATAAAAGAGTAATAATACTGATTAAAAAAAGACTCATATGTTGCTCAATAGCAGTAACGCTAATGATAAAATCCATGAGAGCTATTCAGCATCATTTACTGACTCTTTAGTGACCTGGATTGAATGATGTTCCTGATAATATAATCATGCAGTACGGGCAACATGATGGGTGGTAATACCATGAAATCAGCATTCACCAGTCTCATAATACTGTTACATTACTTTATATCTTTCACAGTAGATTATGGATTCAATCATATTGCCATAATTTATGATGGCTCACCCTTTAACAAAAAACAGTGATTTTCTATCGTTAGCAGGTTCGATAAGAGAAGAAACTTTCACAGCTCTGATTAATGGGTATGGATCTCATTTTCAATTTTCTAAGATTAAAGATTTTGTCGTAATATCCAAAATCCATGGAAGAGTATAGCATGAAATGCGCAACTAAGTCACAAAAGGCTCTTCTGCACTCATGAATAGAAGATGATTCAATACCGTGTACTTTGTCTCTGGCTTACCCCAACCACTGCGTTCTGGTCTGGACCTTCCCAATGTGTGTGCACCAGATAATGCAACTATTTCCTGCACATCAAACAGCTCACAGGTAAACATCACATGCATGGTAAGGTAAAAAAAAAAAAAGGAAAACCAAGTATATAGAACCATGAAAATTACCTTGTCACTTAAGCCCATTCTGTAGAAAACATCACGTAGATGATCAGCAGGTGAAGGGGGACCAGCAGCTAACAAGTGGATGATTTTCAAAAATAAGATAATAAAAGTTGAAGCAAAGTGGATTTACAAGAAGGAAATATAAAGGAGCATGTGTGTGTCTCTTTATATATATATATATATATATATATATATATAAATATATTTTGCTGATCAGTTAAGCGGGAAACATGTGGAATAAAAAACAAAAAAAACTCGATTTGTGTCGGAGTACCAACATGCTTCCACTGAAGGGAGAAAGGATTCCATTATTATCTGGTAACGAACGTGTTTGACGTTAAAGAGTCAAAGATCAAGTGAAAAGCGTTATTTGAAAAATAGTTTTCGAAATATGACCCAGTTTATTCAGAGTCTAATTTATTAAACGGGATTTTTGGCTATGGAGAGACATGGAGGAGATGATTAATTTCTTGGATTTTCACTGTTAGATTCTTGGTTCTGGTAAATGCTTTTTTAATAGCTCTAGGGTTCAAAATATATGAGCCATCGCTTCCCCTGTTGTTTTGTAACACTCCAGCCCTAGCTCCTTATGGCTGATATGTGAGTATTTTTATTGGACCCATAAAATCTCTGGAAGCCTCTGTGAGATTTCGATTGGATAGTGCTTGTTGTTGGATGATAGACCCTGCCCATTAGGTATCAGCCAATTGACCTGCCTGGTTATTGATCCCTGGCACTCTGTCCTCTAGGCATTTGAAACCTCATCATTGTAGGACTACATTGGCTTGCAACGGTCCCAATTTGCCTAACTTGCCACCGTCCCTTTTCTCAAGTTTCTCTTGCCCACAGCTCCCGATAAAGCCAAAGTATCTTCCTCCTCTTTGTATACTGTTCATGAACATGTTCCTTCTCTACAAATATAAGTATCTTCATAAAATGCAAGGAACTTTGAAAATTGTGAGAGATCTTTGGAGGGACTAAAGATCTTCTTCTATAAAACCTTGTTATCTTGGGCGGGTTCTATTTGTAACGGACTTATTGTCCATGATTTTCTTCTTTCTATTATAACCTCTAGCTAAGTTTTATCAGTTATACTTCCAGTGTACCTGAGCTTAGCCTTTTTTCTATTAATGAAATCCTTTTGATTACCTATCAAAAAAGATAAAAATAAAAACATTTCACCCCAGGTCAGCAACCCCCCCTTCTCTCTCTCTCTCTGCCTCAACATCGAAAGCCAGCTCTTGAGCTCACGGCCGTCTCATCTGCACTAATAAAGACACCAGAAGCCAGCTCAAGTACACACCCAAACTCCCGTTGGTTCTCACATCTATCCGTGTGCACCGTTAAAAGACCAAAGATCCAGCTAAAGCTGCCAATGGTGATTTCAATGTATTATGGGTTTGATGTCAATATACGGGTGTTATAGCCAAGGGTGTTATGTTTTTATGTTAATCACGAGAGGTAACATCTGTTGAAGTGTTATGGGAAGATACGTTTGATGCATCTGTTTAAGTGTTACGGGTAGATATGTTTGATGTAGAGGCAGTACTGTTGGGTCTTAAAATCATGGGTAGGTTATTAGGGTAATTTTTGGATAGTACGGGTTGGATGTGTCACGGATTGTTGTTGATGGCAAAATTACAAGGACATCTAATAAGGGGTCATGAGTAGCTCATTAAATGAAATCTCAATCCTTAATTGACAGTATGAGCTTCTTAGAAATTGAGTTGGAATTATGTGTGTTAAAATAGGTGATTATCAATGCACTAATTATTGTTTGGAACTTAGAGGTAAGTACATACGATCATGCCCTTGAAATGCCTCTTCGCTAAATTAAGATTGCTTCTTGTAAAAATTATGTAATTTATGAATGTGTTTCTACTTTTGTCACATAGCTGTATGCTCATTGCTCAAACTATTGATGTACCCTTTATTATAAAGACGTGAATGTAAAAAGGAAATTTTAAGAGCTCTTCCACTGCGCCATCAAATGTATATGCACATTAATGTTTATTCAATGAAACAAAAAAAAAAAATGAAAGAAACAGGAAAATAAATGATTGCATGATCGCTGATGACTAATGAATATGAATAATGGCAGATAATAGTTAATAGGGTGGATGGCAATGCAGGAAGGGCCCACTAGACGTGTGTGCCTAGTGATGTCCACCTCCTTTTTATGGGATTTTATTCGGGGTCTTGGGTGGAACCATGATCGTCAAGATCACCAACCCATGTGCACAAGAGGTAATTGTATAAATGATGGGTGGTAATGGAATGTAAGATTGATGTTTAAGCTATGAATGATGGCTAAAAGCAAAAGCTTGGTAAACTCTTAGTAGTTTTCTTTGACCCTTTACCAACTCATGGGTGTCTATGTATAGCGGTGGATCTCGTGTATGAGTAGTGGGTCATAATTATTAAATACCCCACATTTAACTACCTAATTGTAATGCTCCGATAGAAGGCCCAAACCATATGGCCTATACTCTATAAAAACTAGTTAATGATGCAATTGGATCCCTATTGGAACAGCTCAAGTCCCACATTTCTGATTGAAATAGGCTTTGATACCATTTATAACATCCTAATAGAAGGCCCAAACCACATAATCTATACTCCAAAATGACTAGTTAATAATATAATTAAAGGAACATTAGAACTTTATAAAGAACGAGAACTTTTCTTTCCTAGGTAATGTAGGATACACTACCTACCATTATCCTTATCATATGGGGTATTACATTAATTGTGATATTCATGATAAGAAACATCTCAGAATTCCACTTCATAGTGCAACATACAAGCAATGGAGAAAAATCACGTATCTACAAGAACATAGATACAGTAAATGTCAAGAATAAAAGATAAAGATCTAAAAGGGGAATCTTCACAAAATCATTGGATAACTAAAAAACCAATGAAAAATTAATATCCATCTATAACATGTAGCATTAATAAAAGGAGGGACGTTTTTGTCCATCAAAGTGCTAAGAACCTCTCTTTTCTCAAAGAGATAGATGTTATGTTTTAACTTTATGTAATTAGTTAATTACTTAGTTTTCATATTGCATAAAACTCTAAGAAATTGAGTTCATAGAGTAAATATATTGCCATGTCACTTTTTAGACCTTTTTTCTATTTTACTTGGATATTTTGATATTGTGCATCATCTTTAGCCATGTGTGCTTTACTTCAATTAGGCACGCACTTGTGCTTTGCAGTTTTGCTCTAGACAGCATATGTGCTTAAATGCGCCTAGCATTTTCACCAAGACTGGTTGTCTGTTAGGTGGGTATGGTTGTATTGACTATTTGTCATCTCCTATGGGTATGATGTGAGGTATTTGCAACATTTTTATTTTCTGATATGGGGTCATTCCTATGAGCTACCTTAGAATGCCCTTGTGATCTCCATGTACGGTTTCTATCATGTATCTAGTACGGACAGAGAATATATTAGCAGAACAGGAATAATTTATTTATCTAAGGTGAACGGCATATGCTTCTCAAGATTACTTTCCCTAGACCCCCCACCTTTTACTTTGACTCTCTTTACTGTTCACTCGTGGCTTACAGTTGGAGTTGATTAGCAGGACTTTTATGGTGGGTAATATAAATGACGAGTTCAAGTTTCATTTAGTGAGACGGAATATGGCATGCTCCCTTTCAAAGCACAGGATGGTAAAGGGTAAAGATATTCAGTATTTTAGCCAACTCTGTTGGGTTGATGATTATGGTAGTTGGTGAGAAGAAAGATCATTTTGTGGGAGATTGTATATGTGCAAAATATGGAGAAGCATGGGGTAGATGAATTGAATTACAAAGACCTCATTAGTGGTCTTTGAAAAACTAAGGCCGGCTCGGATAGATTTGGTGTTTTTATTTCTTAAGGACGGTAGATAGATGAGATTTCAGTTTTGGTAGGATGACGGTCTTGGAACTATATTTAATGCAAATATTCCTCAACTTATTTGTATGGTCTTCTTACCAGGAAGCCTCCCTTCTTCTGGGCAATCCGTAGGTCCTGTAACATCCACTCTTCCATACTTCATGGGGATTTTGGGGCCCCCAGATTCCTGAAATTTCAAACAAACTCATTAGGAGATTCTTCCATATGAGTGATGCTATATACTACACTCCTATCCTAGCATTCTAATGTGACACAGTTCATGAAGTCTTAGATCAATTCATTTTCTTTTTAATTGAATTATTGATGTAATGCAATGGCCATTACATCTGCACATTCCAATCATAGCAATTTCTACAGTTTGAGCAAGGACAACCTCCACTGCAGTAGCACTGGCCAACTGAAACAAGTCTGCATATGTCACACCAGAATACTTGTCTTTGATAGGCTGAAGAAGTTTCAATGCATTCACAAGACCTAAAAAATGCAAGCACATAACTTATAAGACTACGGGATCGTTTGGACACTTTAGAATATCTCATAATTCTGTGAATAGTAGAAAAATGATTTGTAAATAGTAATAAAATGGTTTGAGTTAAGATGTTTAATTGAGATTTGGGAAACGAGATGAAAAAAGTTGAAATAAGATTTTTTTTTTTTTTTTATAAGTAATAATCTTTATTGATGGAATGCAATTAGGCATAGCTCATGAACACAAGGAGTATACAAAAGAAACACCTAGTTACACTCTAGCAAGCTAAAAAGAACTCAAAAACTCATTGACACTCCCACCCTTTAGTACAATAGCAGCAAACCATTGAACCAAAAAAGATACAAAAAGGTCACATATTTCCCCCATGGTCCTCTCTTTGTTGTTGAAGCATCTCTCGTTTCTTTCCATCCATAGGCACCATAATAAATATATGGGGATCATTCTCCATGCCGCAGCCATCTTAGTGCATTGATGGTATCTTTTCCAACACGCTAGGAGGTCCACAACACTTTTGGGCATGACCCAAGATAAACCAGCCCGCCTAAGCAATCCATTCCACAACTCCTTTGCCACTTCGCAATATAAAAAAATATGATCAATTGTTTCTCCATTCTTCTTACACAAGTAGTACCATTCCACAACGATCATTCCTCTTTTTCTTAAGTTATCCGCCGTTAAAATGGTCCCTAGAGCTATTGTCCAAGTGAAAAAAGCAGCTTTAGGTGGTGTCGGAGCTGGCCATATAGCCTTCCAAGGGAACACAGCCGGCTAGTTGGCATGCAAGACCTTGTAAAAAGACTTAACTAAAAACCTTTTGTTTCCAGAGTAGTTCCACAACATTCTATCCCCCTCATTTCCTCCTACATGTGTAGAATAGATAAAGCTGTAAAAATCTGCTATCTCATCCACCTCCCAATCCTGAATATTTCTGGAAAAAGTCAAATTCCAACACATTGTGCCATTGTTGCGACACAACACATCAGAAACTGCAACAAGTTGATTCTCCACTAGGCTGAAAACTCTTGGAAAAATAGCAGCTAGGGCTCTCTCTGCACACCATATATCAAGCCAAAAATTGATTCTTGTGCCATTACCTACCTCAAAGTTTATGTGTGTTGCAAACACCTTCCACCCCTTCCGGATAAACTTCCATAGACTCACCCCATATATCCCCCATCCTTCCTTAGAGGTCCAACCTCCCCATTCACAGTCATACTTCCCCACCACCACCTTTCTCCACAATGAGTCCTCCTCCAAGTGAAAACGTCACAACTACTTCCCTAAAAGTGCTTTGTTAAAGGTGATCAAATTACGCACTCTCAAACCACCCACTTCCTTTGGCCTACATACCTTTGGCCATCCCACTAAGTAAAATTTGTGTTCCTCCCCCATGCCCCCCCACAAGAACTCTCTAAATAATCTTTCAATTTGATTAGCCACCCCTACCGGTAAAGGGAAAAGCAAGAGATAGTAGGTTGGGAGGTTTGAGAGGGTACTTTTGATGAGAGTTAATCTTCCCCACTTTGATAGGTAGAGCCGCTTCCACCCCGCCAACCGTTTTTTCGTTTTCTCTAACACCCCATCCCAAATAGATATTGCTTTAAAAGAAGCACCCAAAGATAGTCCAAGGTACTTCAAAGGTAGAGCAGTCACCTTGCACCCCAATACCTCTGCTATTTGATTGATATTCGCCACCTCCCCTACCGGAACCAATTCCGACTTTTCCAAGTTTATCTTGAGACCCGTTACCGCCTCAAATCACAAAAGTACAGCCCGTAAAGCTTGAATTTGACTGCTGTCCGCATCACAAAAAATTAAAGTATCATATGCATACTATTAATGAGTTACGGATATATTTCCCACTACAAAACATCAAGAAAGCCACCCCGGGCAGCAGCATCCACCATTCGACTTAGCGCCTCCATTATTAAGACAAATAGGAATGGAGATAACGGATCCCTTTGCCTCAAACCCCTTGAACTCGAAAAAAACCACAATGTTTGTCATTTACTAACACAGAGAAACGAGAGGTCGAAACACAATGTTGAATCCAGCCACACCATTTTTCCCCAAAACCATATCGCTTCAACATATAAAGCAAGAATTCTTAGTTGACGTGGTCATAAGCCTTCTCCATATCCAACTTGCAAAGCCTGGAATACCATCCCTCAACCAGCTATCTAAGCTCTCATTTGCTATCAAAACTGCATCCAAAATTTGACGGCCTTAAACAAAAGCATTTTGAGGTTTAGAGATTATTTTATCCATTACCATCTTCATACAGCTTGCAAGCACCTTCGAAATTATTTTGTACATCCCTCCAACCAAGCTTATTAGGCGATAATCCTTCAACTCCAAAGCACCTGCCACCTTAGGAATTAAAGCGATAAAAGTGGCATTAAGGGATCTCTCAAATTTTTGACTAAGGTGGAACTCTTGAGAAACTTGCATCACATCATCTTTCACTACTGCCCAACTCTCTTGGAAGAAAGCCATAGTAAAACCATCGGGACCAGGAGCTTTGTCTTTACCTATTGTACATACCACTTGATGCAGTTCAACTTCCTCAAACAGTCTCTCCAACCAGCTTGCAACACCATCTTCTAGCTGATCAAAAGCCAAGCCGTCCAACTTTGGCCTCCAATCCACCGTCTCCTTTAGCAGCTCTTCATAATAACTCATAATATGATTTTGAATCTCCTCTTGAACTTGATACACCGTATTACCCATTTGGAGAGCCTTTATGGCATTGTTACGCTTATTGGAATTGGCCATTTTGTGGAAAAACTTGGTACATATCATCCTAGATTTTTGTCTTCAAGATATTTCTTCCAAAAGCAAAACTTGCTCTAATTCCGCCACCACCTCAGCCTTTCTCGAAGAGGATGCTACATTACCGCCCCTCCCATCTTCAATAGAGTTCAACTCCTCCCAAAGAAGGCGCTTTTGCTCATCCGTATGCGGAAACACCTCATTATTCCACCTCTTTAGATCTAGCTTTAATGCTTTAAATTTATTAGCCGCAATGAAACTAGAAGAGCCTTGGAATGAATAAGAAGTCCATCAATTCTGCACCCTTTCCTCAAAATCAGCCACTTGGAGCCACATGTTTTTGAATTTGAAATAATTTTTACCCCCATGAATGCCGCCACAATCTAATCCAATGGGAAAATGATCTGAGCACACCCGAGGTAACCTCTTCTGGCATAACTCCAGGAACTGAGTCTCCCATGAGGAAGAGATTAGAAATATATCCAACCTTGAACCCCCTCTATTAGTAGACCACGTGTAAGGCCCCCCCACCAAGGGAATATCAATCAAATTAAGGTCAAAAATCAACTTCGAGAAATCCTCCATCGCCCGTGTCATGGAAGAAGCCCATTCCCTCTCACTAGGAAACCGAACTACATTAAAGTCCCCACACACAACCCAAGGTATATCCCATAAAGAATACACCCCCGCCAGCTCCTCCCACAAATACGTTCTTTCTCTCCTATCATTAGGCCCATACACTCCTGCCAAAGCCCACGCCCATACACTCCTGCCAAAGCCCACTCCCACCCCTCCTCAATGTTTCTGAACTTCGCGGCAATGGAATAGCACCCCATGCACACCCCTACTATATTAAAGATCTAATAAGTTAAAAAATTGTATGAAAATATTTGTTTTGAAATTTTAAACAGTTGTATCATTTTTTGTGTTTAGTTTGAAAATTTGGAAAAGGTATATTAGGTTTTGTGTTTGAACAATGAATAAATAAAAAAAGTTAAGAGTTTTGAAATTGAAAAGTGTTTTGCGTGTGAGTGCTTTTTTAGAACTTATGAGAAATTTTAAGAATATTTGAGAATACCTTGTCGCCCAAACAAGGCCACATCACTACCAACCAAAGCTAAGTAACAACCAATGATGATGAACCATACCAGCATTAGCTCCATGTTTGAGCTCAATCTCGAATCTCAAACTCCCATTAGCTCCACCTCTTTGTGGCCATTCCTGAATATTTTTGCTGTAAGTACCAGCATCATGCCAACCCAAGCGAACCTGTTTTCCACACACGAACTACGTTAGCTATAGGGAGACGCGAGGGGGGCGGAAATTTTTTAATCTTTTCCCAAAAGTGTCTACCCAGTACTTTAACATCCACACCGATAAAATAGAAGTCTCGACAAGATCGTAGATTTAGAGGGCACGGGATGAAATAAAATAATAATTGGTATCCAACTACAAATGCAACGGTACAAAATGCAATTGAATCTCGAACAGCTGCATCAGAATTTTGTCAACAAATGAAGTTTGCAACCGTTCTGAGAAGAGTTTTGTGGAAGTGAAAAGCGAAAGAACCCTGACTTGTACAACATACTGAGGCACTCAACGATACTGTTTAACTAAATGCAGAGGAAAAGTAAAGGTACTAGAATAGGATGGCAGAACGTGGTCTTGAGGAGCTCCTTGATATCCTCTCTGGCACTCGTCAACTGGTCAGGATCCGAAGCCACGCATTTCGGAGCAGCCGCGGCGCTCAGACCTCTCTCCGATAAGCAAGGTATTGGTGATCGTCTCTAAAAGTTCATTATAAAAAAATCAGAAGATACAGACAAATTTCCAGAGAAAATAAAACAAAGACAGAGAATTAGAGAGAGAGAGAGAGAGAGAGAGAGAGTTGGACCTGGTTGAGAAATAGACGAGAGACAAGAGGAGAGGATCTGAGGCATTTGAAAGAGGAGAAAGAAGTGGAAGAAGAAGAAGAGGAAGAGAAAGAGATTCTGGTAGAAAAGGAGGCGGCCGCGGGGACGATGCGAGAAGAGGCGGCGGCCGCGTTGGCGAAGAAAGCAACCTGCATGGCTAGGGCTGGCGATGATTGGCTAGGGCAGTGAGTCACCGTGCCATTTGATGCCTCTCCTTTTATTCCGACCAACGGCACCACGCAACGCAAGCAATTGATCGGGCCAGCGGCCGGGCTCCTTGTTTTCTTTCTAACAACTTTTTTTTCTTTTTAATATAAAAATTTTATGTGCTACATCATCATCATTTTTTTAAATATAAAATAATTATTTTAATTAATTACATTAATAAAATATATAAAAAAATTCACAATAATAATATTACGTAAAATATTCTTAAAATATAAGATTAGAAAAGGTAAATGATAGGATTCAGGATAAAAATCTAAAAAGACAAACTCTCGCTACTCAAGTAAGTAGGTAGAATGATAAAACTACTCATATTTGAGCGAGCATTCCAAGGGTTAAAATGTTTGTACCTCAAGAGTTTAAATATTCACCACTTTGACGAGCAATATGAAAAGGGAAAATATTCATCATCCGCTACCATGGGAGCAACACATGTCAATTTGGGTGCACGGCGGCACCCTGGTCCATCCCAGAGTCAATTTAGACTCCACCAACTTTCCCTTAGTTGATATGGATGCACGACAGCACTCTGGTCCTTCTCTAGGTAGATGTTGAGACCAGTAATATAATGGATCCATTTGTGAGTCGACAATATCTACATAAGGTGTTGTCATTGCCATAAAAGATTTCTACACCGTCGGATGTTCCCTTCCTGCATGTTATAAAAAATAGAGATGACTGTCTCTTACCCTTGGCACCTCAACAATTTCTTCACAATGCAATATTCTCACTCTCATCCACATTGCTTGATACTTATTGCTTGTCTGATTATAAATAACAGTCATAACCACCTCTCACCCTCCACACCTCAACCAATTCCCTCACAACTGATATTACTACTCTCATCTGCTATTGATTGTGTCGATGTGAGATCTCGAATTACGTATATTTTTATATATTATTTTAATTTTATTATTGATTATTTTAATTTATTTTAATAATATTATCAGTTGTATTTTATTTATTTAAAATAATTGTTTGAGCTATTAATTAATTAATATTGAGTTATGTTATTTTCCTTATTAATTTATGTTGAATTCAAGGTTTCAAATTTCGTATCTACGTGTAGATTTTGATGATAACAAATAAATTCAAGTCTCAAGCTCAAATTATTTACGCAATGGAGCGAACGCACATCAAGCATAAAGGAACAAGTCTACAAATGAAACTCATAGATTATTTTTGTACATCTCTTGATAAAATTTAAAATTGGATTAAGACTCCAAATTACTATTTTTTCTTATAAAACATCAAATTACTTTTTTCACATATGCAAGACATTTTCAAATGTTTTAGTTTTGAAAATTATGTTTTTCACATGTGCATAACATCATCAAACAAAATAATTTTGAAAATTATTATTTTTATATAAAAATTTTAATTTATAAGATGATTAATTATCATATTTGACATGTGCACATTTTGTTTGAAAGTCTTGAAGTGGGGTGGTATGTTTTTTTGACAAATGTTTTGACAAATGCAAAAGGTATATAATTTTGTTTGAAAATCTTAAATGATGGTTGTGTGTTTTTTTGACATATGCAAAAAGAAGATGATTTGGTTTGAAAAATAAATCATGCTCATTTTGTCATGTATAAAAAGCAAAAGATTTGATTTGATTTCTTTGAAAAATGAATGGAGTTGTCTTTGACAAATGCAAAAAGAAAATGCTTTTATTTGAATTTTTTGAAAAGTGAATAGTGCTCTTATTTGACATGTGAATCTTTTCAAATTTGAAATTGAAAACTCATTTGCCTATAAATAGCTCACTTGAGTTTTGCAAAAATCACAACAAGAGCTTACACTTCTATTGCTAAGTTTTACATCGTTCTTTCAAAACTCTCATTCTCTCTTTTCTAAAGTTTTGAGCATTAATTCTTGTTCTTTTTTAGAGAGATATAGGTTGAGCTGTATTATTTCTATCTCACTCATTGAGGAGTGTACTTTGATAGTCTACCCACTATCAACTCTTGTATTTGTAAGAGGGTGTGTACAACCCTTGTGTGTGTAGAATGTATTCTACACGGGGAATAGTTAAATCACCAAGTGTAAGGTGATTGGAAGTGTAGAGGGCGTTCTACACGGATTTTTTGGAGCGGTGCTGCTCAAAAGTATAATAGGTTTCTATCTCCACCTAAATGAGATTGAATAGTGAATTTGGGATCCTCAAGGGGTAGCTTGAGGTGAGGACGTAGGCAGTGGGGCTGAATCTCATAAAAATACTGAATTTGCTTCTTCTTACCCTACTCTTTACATTTCTTGCTGCTTTATATTTTGTTTATATTTTATATTGTGTATTTGATTTATAAGTATTAATTTTTATAATATAACTCAATTCACCCCCCATCTTGTGTTAGTCATCTGGGCAACAATTGGTATCAGAGCAAGGGCTCTGTTATAAGATTAACTATCTATTGAATTAAGATCATATGGCTAACATTGTAGCTACTTTCGCTGAAGGTCAATCTAGTAGTCGACCTCTGCTATTTTGTGGAGATAATTATACTTTCTGGAAAACTAAAATGAGAATATTTCTTGAGTCTCAAGATCGAGAAATCTAGAAATATATTGTAAATGGGTTTTATATTCCAACAAAAACTGTTGATGGAGTAAAGATCAAAAAGGAAGAGGAAGAGTTTGATCGCGAAGACGATAGATTTTATATTGTGAATGTAATGGTTATGAATTTTCTATATAATGCTCTCAATGGTAATGAATTTAATAGAATAATGACTTGCAGGACAGCAAAGGAAATTTGGGATAACTTGAAAGTAACCTATGAAGGAACTTCGCAAGTCAAAAAATCTATAATTTATATTCTTACGCATGAATCTGAAATGTTCAAAATGAATGATAATGAATCTATATCTTCTATGTATACTCGTTTTACTAATATTATAAATAGTTTGATATCTCTTGGTAAAGTTTATTCCAGCTTGGAGATAGTAAGGAAAATTTTCAACTCCTTGCCAAAACGTTGGGAATCAAAAGTGACAGCGATTCTTGAAGTTAAAGATCTCACAAAACTCGAAGTAAATGAACTTATCGGGTCACTTATTACCCATGAGTACACATTGAAAAAAGGAGAATAAAAAGGAAAGCAAAAGAAGAGTTTGGCATTCAAAGCTGTTCCTCATGAAAATGAAAGCGATGAAGATGAAGAAAGCGATGACGAAGAGATTGCAATGATCACAAAAAGATTTAAGAGATTCTTGAAAAATAAAGCTCCTCCAAGGAAACATTTCAAAAAATCTTTCAACAAAGATACAGGTAAAAATGATTTATTAATTTGTTATAAATGTAAAAAGTCAGGACATATCAAGGCAGATTATCCACTGCTAAAGAAAGATCGATACAAATGCAAAAAAGCAATGAAAGTTATATGGGATGATGATTCAAGTAGTTCAGACAGCGACGCAAACAATGAAAAATCCACAAATCTTTGTCTTATGGCTAAAGATGATATTGAGGTAACAAATTTTGAAAATATTGAAAATCCTTTTTATGAAGAATTACAAATTGTTTTAGAAGAGGTATATAAGGAATTTGAAAAATTGGGTATCAAGTATACCGCGTTGAAAAAGAAAAATTCTTCTTTAACAAATGAAATTGATGTTTTAAGAAAAGAAAATACAGTTTCAAAAGATGAAAATGATGAACTGAAAAAGAAAGTGTTTGATTTAGAAAAAATTGTTGAAAACTTTACAAATGGAAAAAGAAATTTTGAAAAACTTTTTGGTAATCAAAGATGTGTTTTTGAGAAGGTAGACTTGGGATACAAGCCAAAAGAAAAACTCAAACCCTATAAAAAAATTTTTAATAAACCGATTAAATCAAAATCAGATTTTCAAAATTCTTTTCATAAAAATAGATTTTTCAAAGAAAAATATTATTACAATCACTCAAGGTTTTCAAATATGTCATATGTTATTTGTAATTTTTGTAATAGAAATGGCCATAATTATCATGCTTGTCCTATTAGAAGAAAACATATAATGACTATTAGGGCCATATGGGTACCAAAGAATCTTATTTCTTCTAACACTAATAAATAAAGGACCCAAAGAACTTGGGTACCAAGAATTTTTTTTAATTACTTTTGTAGGTATGCATGAAGTCGTCTACAGGTAAAAGTAAATTATTTTTAGACAACGGATGCTCAAGATACGTGACAGGAGACAAAATTAAATTCATTGACTTCACTTCTAAAGAAGAAGGATGCGTGATATTTGGAGACAATTCAAAATGGAAGATCATGGAAATAGAAGAAAAGATCATCAAGATTTAGTACAAAATGTAACCAAACAGTGGAAACATGTGAAAGATCATCCAGTAGAACAAATTCTAGGAGAACCTTCACAAGGTGTAAGTACTCAATCATCTCTTAGAAATATTTGTAATCACACTATTTTTCTATCTCAAATTGAACCCAAAATATTGATGAAGTACTTATTGATAAATCATGGATTCTAGCTATGCAAGAAGAAATTAAATCAATTTGAAAGAAATAATGTATGGACACTTGTTCCTAGACCCAAAAATTATGCTGATATTAAAACAAAATGGGTTTTTAGAAATAAGAAAGACGAGTCTAGAATCATCACTAGAAATAAGGTTCAACTTGTAGCCCAAGGTTTCAATCAAAATGAATGAATCGATTATGATGAAACGTATGTACCTATCGCAAGATTAGAAACTATTTGAATGTTACTTGCATGTGCATGTTATAAAAATTTCAAATTTTTTCAAATGGATGTTAAAAGTGCTTTCTTAAATGGTTTTATAAATGAAGAGGTATATGTTGAGCAACCTCCAGGTTTTGAAAATAATATTTCTCCTAATCATGTTTTTAAGCTCGCAAAAGTATTATATGGACTCAAACAAGCTCCTAGAGCTTGGTATGAGAGATTTAGTGGTTTCCTGATTGAAAAAAGTTTTTTAATAGGAAAGATCGATACAACTCTTTTCATTAAATATGAACAGGATGATATTCTTCTAGTTCAAATTTCTGTTGATGATATAATATTTGGTGCTACTAATGAAAATATGTGCTAAGATTTTGCTAAGAGCATACAGGAAGAATTTGAAATGAGCATGATGGGAGAACTTAATTTCTTTCTTGGATTGCAAATCAAGCAAACAAAAAGTGAAATATTTATTAATCAGTCAAAATATATCAAAGAGTTACTTAAAAATTTTGAGATGGAATGTGCGAAGGTAATTGGAACACCAATGAGTCCAACTACCAAACTTGATAAAGATGAAAGTGGTAAGCCAGTTGACTCAAAGGTATATCGAGGTATGATTGGTAGTTTATTATATTTGACAGCTAGTAGATCTGATATTATGTTTAGTGTATGTTTATGTGCACGTTTTCAATCGTCTCCAAATCAATCTCATTTAATTGCAATCAAGCGTATTTTTAGATATCTTGCCGGTACCATTGACCTAGAGTTATGGTATCCTAAGCACATTTCTTTCGATCTTATTAGTTATTCAGATGCGGATTATGCTAGTTGCAAAGTTGATCGAAAAAGTACTAGTGGAACATGTCATTTTTTAGGTCATGCACTTGTTTCGTGGTTTAGTAAAAAGTAAAATTATGTTGCATTATCTACTGCTGAGGCAGAATATATTGCTGCAGGCAGTTGTTGTGCTCAAGTTTTTTACATGAAGTAACAACTTGAGGATTTTAAACTTATGTACAATCATATTCCTATTAAATGTGATAATACTAGTGCTATAAATCTTTCAAAGAATCCAATACAACATTCTCGAACCAAATATATAGAAATTAGATATCATTTTCTTAGAGATCATGTGCAGAAGGGCGATATTGTATTAGAATTCACTAGCACACATGATCAATTGGCAGACATTTTCACAAAACCCCTACCAAAAGATAGACTATGCATGATTAGAAGATAAATAGGAATGATACATGTTAAGAATATCTGCTAGATACTTTTATTTCATTATCTTAAATGATCTTCAGAAACTTGAGACGTTTAGCCTCATCATTCAAATGCATTTGCTCCTCATAAATCATCATGTCATCCTTGTCTAAAGGATTAGGCAATCGAAATGCAGAGGCAAGTAAGGATTTTAAATCCTTATTCTGTTGCTTTAAGTCTACTATTTTCTTATTAGACTCTTAAACAAGTCGTTGAAGAACATCGATCTTCTCATTAAGCTTCTCTATCTCGCGGGTTTTGGATTGCAACCGAGCGAAAAAAGCGACAATGGACGATGAGTATCGAGTTCCGAGACTCACAAACTCGTAAATGGCATCATGATCTAATTTATTAGTCAAATCAGTGTTTTGTTGCTTCATAGCGCCTACAATAAATGCAGAAATAGTTTCAGGTGAAGAATACCTCATATCTTGATCACGAGAAGCACTGAAAGAAAATTGATGAGTCATTGAAATTTTGTAGAGTGAGAATGAAGATGAACTACAGAGATGAGAAGAAAATTATTCTTACTTAGTCAAGTTTACAAGATATGCCGGATGCATATTGTCAAAAGTTACCGAACTAAACCAGCGAGATTTATTGTAGATTGTCTCTATTTCTCTCGTGAAATGCTGCCATTATCTGCTGATGTTGACTCTGTGCTTGAACTCTTACTCGTTCCGATTCCTCTATTCGAAATTTCAGAATACGAACTAATTCTGTCAAATTTTTATTTTCTTGCTTTGACCTCTTATTCTTTCTACCTTTATTTGCAAGCTTTTGATGCAGAATAGATATTTGATTATTAAGTCGATCAACCTCATTTGCCCTCGCTAGTAATCTCCGAAACATGGTTGTAACAGAGGTAGAATATTGACTGAGAGTTCTTGATGCTGCAACAACCTCAGAATCAGTCATACCAGAAAAATGTATCTCTGCTTCTATCATGGTATTGACAACTTCATGAGATAAAATGAATGGTTGAAACGGTTCCTGATTCAAATCTGTAATATTAGACGAAATTTTCTCCACCATTCTATCGTTTTGAATAAACCGAAACTGGATCAATGAGTGGTGTGAAAGTTTATTTGAGTATCCGATAGGTGAAAATGGTCTTTTAAACAGCAACTTTCAAATCTCGATAATATTTAATTTTTCAACAACATCACGCGGATTTGAATCTGCTTCCGCACCAACTGCTAGAGCTAGGCCTCAAATCTTTGCAGGTTTTGTCGGACACTCGTGGCTCCGCACCGAATTGCCAGAGTTAGACCTCCAACCTTTGCTGCCTTTGTTGGACACGGATAACTTCACTTATTCTACTTCAAATCTCTGCAACATTTAATTCGTCAATAACATCAAGCAGATTTAAATCTTCTTCCGCACCGAAACAATAAAATTCGGCTCCAGCCTTTGTAGTTTTTGTCGGGCACAAGTGGTTCTCGCACCGTTTTATTTGGTTATCGCCTATTGCGAAAAAAAAAATCTTACTGAAGCTAATTGCGGTTCATTTTTAATGATGCCAAAAGTGAGAGAAATTTTAGACGTAAATATTTAGATTTTTAACTCTGTTATATATGTTGGAATTATGTTTATCTATTACTTGAAAAACTAACGCATATTCTCAGGGGAGTTTAAGCATTACTGCAAGTTTCAAAATTCTACTAAGTATTTGTCATCATCAAAGGTTTCAAATTTCGTATCTACGTGTAGATTTTGACGATAACAAATAAATTCAAGTCTCAAACTCAAATTATTTACGCAATGGAGCGAAGCGCACATCAAGTATAAAGGAACAAGTTTACAAATGAAGCTCATAGATTATTTTTGTACATCTATTGATAAAATTTAAAATTGGATTAAGGCTCCAAATTACTCTTTTTTCTCATAAAACATCAAATTACTTTTTTCACATATGCAAGACATTTTTAAATGTCTTAGTTTTGAAAATTATATTTTTTCACATGTGCATAACATCATCAA
The DNA here is from genome assembly GCA_036559045.1 of Platycarya longipes. Taxonomy (NCBI): domain Eukaryota; kingdom Viridiplantae; phylum Streptophyta; class Magnoliopsida; order Fagales; family Juglandaceae; genus Platycarya; species Platycarya longipes. Next base: position 46,216,544 of record CM071802.1, read on the forward strand.
ATAAAATAATTTCGAAAATTATTATTTTTATATAAAAATTTGAATTTATAAGATGATTGATTATCATATTTGACATGTGCACATTTTGTTTGAAAGTCTTGAAGTGGGGTGGTGTGTTTTTTTGACAAATGCAAAAGCTAGATGATTTTGTTTGAAAATCTTAAAGGGTGGTTGTGTGTTAGTTTGACAAATGCAAAATGTATATGATTTTGTTTGAAAATCTTAAAGGATGGTTGTGTGTTTTTTTTTACATATGCAAAAAGAATATGATTTGGTTTAAAAAACAAATCATGCTCATTTTGTCATTTATGAAAAGCAAAAGATTAGGTTTGATTTCTTTGAAAAATGAATGAAGTTATCTTTGACAAATGCAAAAAGGAAATGCTTTTATTTGAATTTTTTGAAAAATGAATAGTGCTCTTATTTGACATGTGAATCTTTTCAAATTTGAAATTGAAAACTCATTTGCCTATAAATAGCTCACTTGAGTTTTGCAAAAATCAAAACAATAGCTTACACATCTATTGCTAAGTTTTACATCATTATTTCAAAGCTCTCATTCTTTCTTTTATAAAATTTTGAGCCTTAATTCTTGTTCTTTTTTAGAGAGATATAGGTTGAGCTGTATTGTTTCTATCTCACTCATTGAGGAGTGTACTTTGATAGTCTACCCACTATCAACTCTTGTATTTGTAAGAGGATGTGTACAATCCTTGTGTGTGTAGAAGGTATTCTATACGGGGAATAGTTAAATCACCAAGTGTGAGGTGATTGGAAGTATAGAGGGCGTTCTATACGAATTTTTTGGAGCGGTCTTGCTCAAAGGTGTAATAGGTTTCTATTTCCACCTAAAAGAGATTGAATAGTGAATTTGGGATCCTCAAGGGGTAGCTTGAGGCGAGGACGTAGGCAGTAGGGCTGAATCTCGTAAAAATACTGAGTTTGCTTCTTTTTACCCTACTCTTTACATTTTTTACTGCTTTATATTTTGTTTATATTTTATATTGTGTATTTAATTTTTAAGTATTAATTTTTATAATATAACCCAATTTACCCCCCTCTTGTGTTAGTCATCTGGGCAACAATTTAAATGTGAGATAATTATTTTAATGATTGGAATTTAATTTCCTTTATTTTATTATGAGTTTATTTTATGTGTTTTTATTTATTATTTTATCTTAAGTAGTCTTTGCGTTTAAATTAATTTATTCAACTCTCTGTTTTAAAATTTTTTTTATTGGATTAATTCTGTGAACTGAGTTGTGAGGATTGGATCTCGTTTATTTCCTTCACTTTTTCTTTTTTCTCTTTTTCTTTCTTTTTCTTTCTTTCTTCCTTATTTCCCCTCCCCTAGCCCATGCGTCCCCTGCTTCCTCTCTCTCCCGCTCTCCCATCACCACACAGCGCCGCCGTCGACCATCCTCTGACGACACCGCCCAACCCACCACCACCCCCGCACGCCGGCGAGCCTCCCCTACCGTCGGTGTGCTCCACGACGGCCTTGCCTCCCTCTCACGGCGGCCTCACCTCCCTCTCACGGCTTCACACCCGAAAATTGGTTTATTGGGCTTTCACCAATTTTTCGGCACCACCACCGACCACCTTGGCCTTTGACCACCCCGGCCTCCGACCATCCTTATCTTGTTCCCCACTCTCCAACGACCCTCCAGTCACCTCCGGCAACCCTCCAGCTCCTCCCTTCTTCCTCCACCCGAAATGGGTCTTCAAATGGGTTTCCCTTCGCCGCGTCGCCGTCCAGCCACCGTGGGACTCACCTCTACCACCAAAACATTCCCCTGCCTCAGCTGATCATCCCCTAGCTCAGCTTCCCTATCCGTGGCCTCACCTTCTCTGTACAACCCCAAACCCGAAAATGGGTTTCCACCCATTTTGAGCCTTATCCGCCACCTTTCGATGGTTACACCGCCACACTACCACCTTCATGAGATTCCCCACCCTTCATTGAGTATTTTCCTAAATTTTGGTATCAAACCGGGCACTCTAGCCCAACGTACAAAGTGACTCGCTGTGAACACTGTGGATCGGCGTTTGCTCAATGATCCGATTTTTAGCCACTGTAAGTATTTTCCAAATGAATTTTAAGATTTAAATATATTTTTGCATTAACATCTATGTGTTGATTGGTATTGGAATTTATTGGTCATTGGTTATTTTGTGAGTTGTGGTATGCATTGCATAATGCACACATGTTCATGGGTATATTTGGAAACTGGATTTTTGCATGATTTATGGATGTTCATGTGTTAGAAATGGAAACTAGGTTTTCATGTGTTTATGGTTTTCGGGTGTGTGTGTATCATGACCCCAAGCCGGAATGGGGTATTATCCCGGTGGAGCTCCCCTGGTCACTCGGGAGCGGAATATACTGAGTGATGTCCCCTGGGTTGTCGCCGAACAACAACGGGATCGGATGGGATGGTAACGTTCTTATGCCAACTCTGTGGCTCCTTTGCTGGCGGGGGCTAGAGGATGTTTGGTCATGGTACGTGTTGGGCGTGGTTAGCTAGGCATCGCCAGTTCCGAAGTCACATGCATGGTCGTTACCTTCGGTGTGATGATGCGAGACAATATGTGCAGATGGTCCCTAGGAGAGACCATGGTGCATATAGTTAATAAAATGGATGTTTAGGTCATTTTCTAGGAAAGTAGCGAGTTTTGATTATTGGTTTTATGTTGACCATTTTCTGGGAAAGTGGTTGTGATTTTAATGGATTTACTTGCATCATTTTCTAAAAAAACGATGGATATTTTTATTGGAGTTTTATCGTGGACCAAAATGGGATTTTTGGCGCGGGTTTTTATTTATTTTGAGAAAGATGATTTTTGAAATTCATGCATACGGTGTCATGTTCATGTGTGAGGTTGTCGTTGTTGCATGAATATATTTTATATCTTGTGGTTTGTTTGGGTTGTATTTGCCTACGATGTCATTTTTGGCATCGTAGATTTTGGATGCAGAGATCGAGAAAGTTGAGCCTGAGGAGATGGCTCCACTGTTAAAGAAATTATGTTATAATTTATTATCTTGAGAAATGTTCCCTTTTGATGTAAGTATTTTATATTTTGATTTTCGAATGACTGTATTAAATCTCCTATTGGAGAATTTGTGTCAAAATAGTTTGTAAAATAATTCTAAAAATCTGATACTTAAATATTGACTTCAATTATCCGCTACTTTTATTTTTGTATGTCACATGTTCACCCACTTAGCACTTGACGTTGAGAGTGCGTGACCAGTGTTGTCAGCATTCCGACGCCTCGATTCATGTGTTTTCGTAAGTGGGAGTTGGGGGCGTCACAGCCAATCATGGGTCTATGATTCTTGACTATGAGGAAGTCCACCATGGCGGCTGTCGTGAGCCTTATTGTCCTGACAGGTAGTTTTATAGACCTTAATGGTTGCATCATCTTGCCAGGATCACCCATAGTGGTGGTGTTGGGGATAGCCACAACCTGTCTTGACTAATCCCCATTTTAGAGAACAACCTGATAAAAGGATGTCAGCTGAATTGTCATTGTCTACTAATATCCTTTTGATAGTGTAGTTGGCAACCGACATTGTCACCATTAGGTCATTGTCATGTAGATAGATAACTCCCTCACAAACAACATCATCAAAAGAGACAGCATGGGTCTTCTAACTTAGGTCCTGCTTGGGTGGCCTCTCGACACTGAAGACCTTTTCATACCTTAACCTCCAGGCATTAGCCTTCCTACTCGATGTGGAGTCGCTCCCGTTAGAAAGGTCCCCTGTCGATGGTGTGGATTTCTCCTAGTGGGAAGTTGTCCCGATCTTGTTTTGGTGGGCTTGCATTCATCCTCCTCACGTTTCTTTTTCTCCGACTCTTACTCTTCCAACCTTCCCGTCTCAACCCTGTATATCTTTGTCCGCCTACCTGGGGGATGATGGGTGGCGGGTGCTTGATCATCTATACATCTCCCCTTGGCTTCTTCTCAAACATCCTCTTAGATCTCTTCTATGACTTTCTTCCTTAAGAGCTGACAATCTTTCTTTCAATGGCCCTCCTTCTCATGGTAGGTGCAATATGCGCAAACTCCTCAGTTACAGTCTCTATCATCCTCTAGGCGTCCTTTTCCAGCTTTTATACATGCATGCTCGTGTGCTCCTTCCTCAAAGAGCTATCATCATTGCTCTGCCCTTTCTTTTTTTGATATCCTTCTCATGAATTTTTGTACCGATGCCTCTCTAGATGCCGTTTGCAGCAGCTCCATGCTCGTATGCCTTGGGGGACTCAAAGGGTGTCCTCGACGTTAATGAAGTTTATCAATCCAATCTATGAAATCCTATAGGGTCGTTGGGATTTTCCGTACGATTTTTTTATGAGAGGGCTTAGGGGCCAAATACCTTCCTGGAGTGTCGTTAGGGTGATCTTCTCATCCTAGTCGTCCATGGTCATCCGCTTCTTATTGAAGGGGTATAAGTATGGATTTAAGCTCTTTTCTTTCATTTTCTTTACAATGAGGAGGTAGGCAGACATTCATAAACTACGTCAAGAATTGACATCCTAGTTATTCAAAACTATGGATGGTGCACGGTGGAAGGTCCAGGTGATCGTACAGTGTAGGACATGCTATCTCCCTCGAAAAGTCGTACAGTGTCATGTTAATCTTGATCCAGGTGATTGGATGGATCATTCGACCTGTTGTACATCTCTATCTAGAGGGCTTTCATGTTAGGGGAGTGGGACGACCATCACTTTGACATTGTAGGACAGGTCCGTGCTGCTGAGTAGCTAGTCCACAAAGGTTAATCCTCTCATCTTCTTCATCATCTCCTCATACTTATCCATGAGATTGTGCAGTACATCATCTATCTGCTTGCATACCTCATCCTGCAGTGGTACCCCACCAATGTTCTGTGAATCTTCTTTCGTTTGCCCTATTATGCTTGGTCGAATACCTTTCTCGAACTCAGAGTTTCTCTATTTCAACATTTCATGTTCCAGTCGAAGGGCTTCTGCATCCAAGGTCAACCTTTTCACGAGTTCCTCCACTTTGTGACTTCTTTTCCCATGCTTGTCAACGTAGACTCCTGCTCGAGAGTCACACAAAGAACATTGTGGCAAGCATACAAAAGGCATGTTGATGTTATTAGAACTAATATTGGATCACACAAGCGCCACCAACTGTTGAAAAATGGGAGCTCTTCTACCTACGAGGGTTGAAGACAAGGTGGCTAGGTAGTGGTTGTGTCACATCCAATGCCAACGTTAGAATCTCTTTGGAGGGGAAAAGGAAGCAAGAAGTAGTAAGCTAGAGAGAGTGAATGATTGTGTAACCTCTTATGCCAAAATCAGTCTTTCTCTATCTATATCAAATTCCTCGTAAGATCTTCTTGTTGTGGAAATGATCACCCTTGTTTTGGGCGGCGTGGCGTCACATTTAATGTGGCTGTTCCTCTCAACTACAAGGACCCAACCTTAGGGTTGGCTACTCCTAGCTGCATTCAATGTGGTCGATCTTGCTGGGAACAAAATCTCAACATGTATGTCCGTCATTAATGTGTTGTGACTTGGAAGACTTTCGGGTGTTTCTCTCTTCTTGGGCCCCCCTCCAGACCTTTCTCTCTACCTTTTCTTGGTCTACCCTTCCACAAATTTCAGGCTTTAACACAGGAGGCCTGAGCCCGATCCAGCTATGTACAAAAAGTCATTTTCAATGTATCTTTTTATTATTTTCCTATTCAAGTTCCACTACACTCTTTGTAAAACTTCATTAACTTTCTCTTGGGTGGGGGAATTCACATCCAAGATAAGTTTAATTTGTCAATTGCTTGAAAGAGAAATATGGACAAACTACCCAACATCAACATTAATAGTATAAATAAGTAAACATGGATTTGATCTATAGAGATAAGTGAGAAAGAACAATTATGCAGCAGTAGCAGAGAAAACCAAAAGATGGCACATGTCATTTTGTAGTGCGTTGGATCATAAAAACAATATGACAAAAGAAAAGGCAAGTTATGCTACATTTATAAATAAAGTTAATAAAGAGTTTTAATAAAGTTACAAGGATATCATGAAAATTTTAATAAAGCACATTTGGACACTTACTATTTCTTATTTTATTCTCTTAAATTCTTCCAAATTTTGAAGAATAAGAAAATTTGAGTTTGGGAATGGAATGAATGGGTATTCCCTCCTATTCATTCCCTTCCATGTTATAAAACTTTCAAATGAGAGAATAAAGCGCAAGCAAACTCTAAAATAAAGAAATGAATGGAATATTCTATAAAAATTTATTTCTTCATTTCTATTTCCTCCTTCCAATCAAACTCTAAAGAGAAAAAAAAATCGTTAGTTGCTGTGACAGACATGTTCCATATCTCTACCAATGACTTCCAGTAACATGGAATTAGAAGGTAGGTGGGACTAGGTATGTAGATGGATATCTCTAATGCCTAAGTCAATATAATTTTAGGAGAGTATTTCAAGTTTTAGGAAGCACAAAATTTATTTCAAGCTTATCCTTTGACCTATATTTATATGAGTTAGGCTTGTGTGAAGAGAGTTGGCCTTGTGGCTTAATCTTCTCCCATTTTTACTGGATTGCATATTGTTAGGATTCTAAATTAGCCGTTATGTTGGAGGTAAACAAACCCTAGACGAGTATGTTGAGTGGATATCATGATGGACATTATCTGCCTATTATGTCATTAATTCATACTTAATGATAGTTGGATTTAAATTATGTACTGATGCTTTGAGGCTGTCTGGACTTTTTGACATGTACTTTACGGGCCTTTGCTTTTTGATTCGTGACCCTTTATCGTGGCCCTTTATGGCCATCAGTTTGGCCCACTCTTATTAAAAGACAATCCCTCCCTCGAGTGACAATATAAAGGAAACTTTACAAAAGACATAAAACATAAATAAATAAAAGAACTAGATCACATGATCATTATGTTCCGAATAGCCAAACAAGAAATTCAAACTACAAAAGGGTTTTTTTTGTTGTAAAACTAAATAAACTTAATAAGAGAATTAAAGATCAAAATATCTAGAATTAGTACTTCAAAAGCTAAATATTATTTCTCTTAACTTTCTTGTTGTGTATCTACTAGAAATGCTCCTCAAGATATATTTAATAGGCATAGATAATACATGATATTAATGAGTACATGAATTTAGGAAATGATAATGTATGAATCAAAGGAATATGTGAACATGTAAAATAGAGATACATGAATACGAGAGAGTTCTAATGTTCATCCATCAAATACATATTTTGTATTTACAACACTTCTCATTGGATGACCATACACAAATAATATGCGTTGTTAATACTTTGGCAAAGAAAATCTAATGGGAAAAACTTATGACTGAGGAAAAAGAGTACAATATTTACATGTGTCTTTGAATACTTTAAGGTTACCTTGTTAAGATATTGCAAAAGAAAATCCTATGGAAAAAACCTTAGTAGAGGAAAAAAGTATAATTCAAATGATAATTGACTTCTCCTCGTAAGTATGCAAATCTTCAATTGTTCATGATGAAAGATCATTAAGTCGTTGTATTCCAATATTGTGTACCAACTTTTTGAATGTTACAATTGGTAAAGTCTTATTAAATAAGTATGCCAAATTATCACTTGATTGTATTTTCTTAACATCAATGTTGTTGCCTTTTTTTAACTTGTATGTATAGAAAAGTTTTGGTGAAATACGCTTGTAACTATTATATTTCATGTCCATTTCTTATTTACATAATACATGTCGCATTATCTTTATATAATATTGTTGGGCCGCCTTTAATTATGGATAAACCACATTTTTCTTGAATATATTGAATTATTGATTTTAACCAAATGTTTCACGACTTGGTTCATGTATTGCAATTATTTTTTTGTGATTGGAAGAAGTAGCTATTGTGCTTTGTTTGACAGATTTTCATGAAATATTGTACCTCCACATGTAAATAGGTATCTTATTGAGAATGCCATTTATGCAGATCAGATAGATAACCTTCATATGTATATTCAATTAATTGTGTACTTGATTCTTTTGGGTAAAATAATTTCACGTCGATCGTACTACGAAGGTAATGTAGAACATATTTGACTCCATCTCAAAGTTTTCGAGTTGGTAAAAAACTATATCTTGCTAGTAAGTTGACTAAAAATGCAATATAATATTTTGTATAATTTGCAAAATATATTAAAGTACCAATTTCATTAAGATATGGTACTTCAACACCAAAAAATTGTTCATCTTCCCCTTGTAGTAAAATATGGTCATTCTCAACATCAAGTAATTGAATAACTATTCGATTGCTTAAATAGTGAGCTTTATTCATATAAAAGTTACTTCTGGATTTTTAGTGTATATGTAGACCGATAAACTAAAATTTTATTTGAAAATTTTTTAATTTGTAAACCAAGACAAAATTTGGTTTTACCAAAATCTTTTATTTCAAAATTTTTTTTCAAATAAGTTGCAATTTTTGTGAGCTCTTCTATAATTCCAACGAGATTTAAGTCGTCTACATATATTACAATAGTTGCAAATTCAGACTCTGACTTCTTAATGAAAATACATGAACAAATTAGATTATTCTCAAATCTTTTTTGAACCATATAATGATTTTTGAAACTTGATAAAATAAATAATACTAGATTTTGAATTATATGCTTCAGGTAGTTTGTATTCTTCGAAAATTTTCATGTATATATCATTATCTAGTGATCTATATAAACATACAGTAACCACATCCATTAAACGCATATCTAAACTTTATATTACTATCAAACTAATAAAAAATCTGAATGTAATTAAATCCCTTACATGAGAATATGTTTCTTGAAAATCAATACCAGATTTCTACGAGACATCTTGTGCAACAAGTCGTCTTTTATATTTAATTATTTCATTTTTCTCATTATATTTTCATACAAATACTCGTTTTTATCCAACGGGTATAACACCTATAGGTGTTTGGACTACAAGTCAAAATAATTAATGTTGTGCAAGATAATTCAATTTTGCATGAATAACATTTTTCCACTTTGGCCAATTATTTTTACGTCAACATTCTGCGACGGTTTGTGGTTCAATTTTATCATTACTTCTTATAATGTCAATTGCAAGTTTAAATGAAAATATATTGTCGATAATAATTTTATTTCTATTGCACAGCTTTTCTGTACTTACATAATTTGTTAAGATATCGTTATTTTCAAGTACATGTTCATCTTCAAGAGATTTCTCATCAGGAGATTCTTTTTCAAGAAAATTTGGTGTTGAAAGTTTGGATGGATTAATTGATTTTGTTACTTGCTTTTGTAGGTATATGGTTTCTTCAAGAACACTAATTTTCTTTCCTTTTGTTTTTCTCTTTCGGAGAATCTTATCGTTTGCACCAATAGGTCTTCAACGTTTCAAGTGTATTTTAGATTCATTTACTGCTTGATTTCTTGATTATCCTACAAGAATTTCAATTCTCGCAGGAATATTAGCAACTGGAATATTAGATTTTATTATTTTCTTATAATTAGTAAATATATCTGCTAATTAATTTACGATACCTTATAAATGAATAATCATCTCAACTTTCCTTACACTAATTTGTATAATAATCAATATGAGATAATGTCGAAACATTCCATATTATTCTTTTTATGCTTCAAGCACATTTTCTTTTATTAATGGTAGGAAATTTGTTTTATTAAAATGACAATTTTCAAAACGTGCCTTAAAAATAACACCAGTTCAAAGTTCAAAATATCTAATAATAGAAGGATAATCAAAACCAATATAAATTCTAAGTTTTCATTGAGAGTCCATCTTAGTGCGTTTAAGAGGTACAATCGGAATATAGATAGTACAATAAAAAATACAAAGATGAAAAATATTTGGTGGTTGACCAAAAACAAGTTGCAATAAGGAGTATTTCTTATGGACATTTGGTCTAAGCTGGATTAATAATGCAGCATATGAAATTGTATGTCTCCAAACAGAAACAGATAGTTTTGTTCTTATTAGTAAAAATCTAACAATTAATTGTCATTGTTTAATAAACGATTCGGCCAAATTATTCGAAGTACGTAAATGGGCAATTGAATGTTCAACATGAATTTTTATTGACATGCAATAATCATTAAAGGTTTGAGATGTAAACTTTCCTAGACCTTTAATTATTTGATTGGATAATCAGAAAATTGAGATTGTAATCTAATAATTTGTATAAGAAGTTTAGTAAATACAACATTACGTGTAGAGAATAGATAAACATGTGACTATTTAATTGATACATATATTAAAACTATAAAGTATATAAATAGTCCACATGACGGATATATTGGCTCTCATATGTCCCCATGAATTCTTTCTAAATGATAGACATTCAATTACTACCTTAGAAAATAATGGTCTAATAATACGTTTTTTTTGAGAACATGATGCATATGGATAATTACTTAGTAAAATAATTTTCAGATTCTTTAGAGGATGTCCATGTGAGCTTTCAATTATTCGTTATATCATAATTGATCCCAGATGTCCAAGTCAATCACGCCAAACCCTATTTTTTTTTTTTTGGATTAGAGCACTTCCGATGCCTTACCATATTTGATTCAATTGTACTTATAATTATATAATATAAGCCTGAAGAAAAGCTAGTATTTTTCATAATATGAACTATTGGCTTGAAATTATAGAAGTAATATAAAGATATTTATTACTGTCTTCATTGATAGTTTCAACATAATAACCATTATGACAAGTATCTTTAAAACTTAGTAAATATCTTTTATATTTTGAAAAATATAAAGTATCATCAATACAAAATTTCGTTTATTCTGATAACATCATATTTACTTTCTCGAAGCCTTCCATTAGGTTTGAAGAACCGAATATGATATTGGCAGTAGCTCTATTCAATGTTAAATATTGAAAATATTTTTTAAGCTCAAGAATTGCTTGAAAAACTGTACGTGTGGTACAACTGTTTGTGAAACATAAATCTCCATCAATTTTCTTGAAGTCATCAATTCATCAATAAAATTCATGCTTCTTTAATAAAAGCAAAGTACATATAAAACTTTATTAACTTAAAAGAAATTACAATGTATTTGAAAATAATAACTGAAATCTAATGTGATTACAGGGCAAAGATAGGAAATTAATTATTGTAACCAAAATCATCATAATTTAAAAAAAAATTGTATTTTCATTAGGATTCACAAAGAAATTAGAAACACCTAGATGGGTGATGTTCAATCCATTTTGGGTATAAATTGAATCTATTAGATTTTTGTGATCAGTAAAATTCATTTTGACCCAATTTTCCTTTTCTTTAATGGATGCCTGATATAGATCTATCAAATATTTTGGTATAAGATAGGTATGTGTAAGGCTATGCAACTGACCCAACTGAACCTGACCTGATTACTAGGCATACTGATTGGTCGGTTACCCGTTTGGCCGATTATTCGACTGTTCTTATACACCTGCCTAGCTTTGGGTCTATTTTCCTCTCCAAACCCATCGAGATAACTAGATTTAATTCATAAAGATTTAATTTTTCATAAAATAAATTCTACCACGTATACGTATGATCCAAATACAATAAACGACACTAATTCTTGATACTAACCAGTATCAAAATCTCTATCATGTAAGCGAGCCATGAGTTCTCATTTAAAACCCAAGGATGATCTATCTCTGATCAGCACAAAGCTTGCAGACTCTGTTGTTATGCAACCTTTTCTCGCAAGAAAGTTAGAATTTACTTGAATTTATAGCATTAAAATTTTTCTTAGTTTTTGTAGCTATTGTTCCATAATCCTTAGTTGATGGTGTTTATGTTATTATAATACTTAATGTCACTAATTTTTCTAACTGTAAAGATTCGATTCATTTAATCTTAGTATATATGAATCTTAATTATGCACTTCATGTGGAGCAACCACCTGAAGCCACGGATACGAATACATAGAAAATCATTGAAAATCGCCAATGGTGCGAGTGATCCAATTGCTTAAGTTAATGCTTATAAAGTCTCGTATGAGTAAAAGCATTAGATGTTTTATTGATGATTGCTCTACAATTAAGAAATTAATGCAGCCAATTGAGGAACAATTTGTTAACTCTGATAAGGCTTTACTTAGCACTTTTATCAAGCAATTCACTACTAAAATCTTTAACAGTTCTAAGAGTATATGTGCATTACATTATAGAAATGAGAGACATTATTTCTCAACTTAAGGGCTTAAAGAGAGAAATATATGAACTGTCTTAGTCCATTTCATCCTTGACTCACTATCATCTAAGTATGAGCTTTTTAAGATCTCTTATAACACACATAAAGAAAACTGATCAATTACAGATCTTTTAGCCACGTGTGTGCAAAAAGAGGAAATGAAGCATGAACATCCCGAAACTGCAAATATGATCGTGAATGATAAAGTTTAGACCTATAAAGGCCAATGTGGACCTTAAAAGAAAAGGAAGAATAATATGCCACCAAAATCTAATAGATCTAATAGCAAATGGTTGACCTACTTCTTTTGCAAAAAAGAGGGCCATGTGAAAAAGAGCTGCATCAAGTATAAAGAGTGGCTTGAAAAGAAATGTAGCACTATCTCTTTTGTTTTTTATGAATATGTTTTTATTGATACTCCTAAAAATTCATGGTGGATTGACTCCAATTTCTCAATTCATATTGTGAATACATCGCAAAGTTTTCTTATTAGAAAGAAACTAACAACAATAAACTTTGGGTTTTTGTTGGAAATAAAGGGCGTTCATAAGTTGTTGTAGTTAGAGTCTCTAGAGTGATTCCCAAATCGGGACATGTTTTGGACTTAAATAATTTATTTTATATTCTAAAATTTAGTACAAATTTAATTTCAATTTCCAAATTTATTACAAATGTTATAGTTATCTTTTTGAAAATACAATGACTATTTTTAAGAATAAAATTCATGTTGGTTTTGGAACTTTGGTATATAACTTGTTTAGATTAGATATTCATCCCGACTTTGAGGAGAATTATCTCTCCCTGCATTCAGTTGTCATTGAGAGAAACATTTTGAATGAAAAATCTTTTCTACTATAGCATAAGAGATTGAGACATATCTCTATATTGAGGATGAAATGGTTAGTAAAAGAAGGGATCCTAAATGATCTCGATTTTACTAACTTCAAGAATTGTGTGGATTGAGATAGTCGGAGATATTTTATTTCATTTATTGATGACTCTTCTAGATATATTTATCTTTATCTTCTGAATGAGAAGGCTCAAGCATTAAATGCTTTCAAAGCCTATACAGTAGAAGTAGAAATCAAAGTGAAAAGAAAATCAAGATCGTAATATTTGATAGAGGAGGAAATATTATGGTAGGTATACAAAAAATTGACAAATGAAGGGTCCATTTGCAAATTTCTTTCAGGAGGAAAGTATTAATATTCAATACCTGGCACATCACAACAAAATGATATCATAGAAAGAATGAATCTTACGCTAATGGATATGATAAGGAGTGTGATTAGTAAGTCTAACATGCAAATTTCCTTGTGGAGTGAAGCTCTTAAAACTAAAATGTATATATTGAATAGGGTTCCATCCAAGTCATCTCTAAAACACCTTTTGAGTTGTGAAAATGGTGAAAATCTAGTTTAAATTATATACACATCTGGGGTTGTCCTGATGAAGTTAAGATTATAAACCCTAACATAAAAAAGTTGGACCCAAAGACAACTAGCAGTTTCTTTATTAGGTATCCAAGTAACTCCAAATGATGTAGATTTTATTGTTCCCGTCATAGTTTTAGAATTGTAGAATCTAAAAATGCAAGATTTTTTGAAGATGTTGAACCTCGTGAGAGTGTGAATCCTCAATAGGCCACTTTTAAGGAAACACCTGAACATGATACTTTGCCTTCTTTCAAAAGAAACATGGTTGTCTTAAAACAAAATAGATCGCAACATCATACGATAACACCAAGTCAAGAACAGCATATGGCCATGAATGAGATTCAACCTAAAATTATTCCGCATTTATAGTCTGAGCCAATTTAGTCATCTCCAAATGATGAAATAGTGGCACTAGGAAGATCCTCAAGAATACGTAGGCTTGCTATTCCAGATAATTTATTGTATAACTAATGGAGTATGATTTTGACGACCCAATTATGTTTTCACAAGCCATGAGTAGAGATAAATCCATATGAGGAATGAGTTAGAATTCATTTATAAAAATCAAGTCTGAGATCTCGTCAAACTACTAGAAGGGGCGGAAATAGTTGGCTGCAAATTAGTTTGTAAAATTAAACAAGACTCTTCTTATAATATCGAACGATATAAGACTAGACTTGTCGCTAAATGATTCACTTAGAAGTAAGGTATAAATTATCATGAAACCTTCTCTCCAGTCTCTAAGAAGTATTCATTAAAAATAATTATGGCATTAATAGTTCATTTTGATTTAGAGTTACATCAAATTGATGTAAAAATGACTTTTCTTAAAGGAAATCTTGATGAAGTGGTGTACATGAAACAACCTGAGGGTTTTAGTGTTGACAGTCAGAAAGTATGCAAGTTGAAAAAGTCTCTTTATGAACTAAAACAGGCTTCTCGTCAATGGTATTTAAAACTTCACAAGATTGTTATCTCATATGGTTTTATCGAGAATATTATTGATCAATGTATATACTTTAAGATTAGGGGAGCAAATACATTTTTCTAGTCCTATATGTAGACGATATTCTTCTTCAAGTGGTAATTTGGGCTTATTATATGAGACTAAACAATTTCTCTCCCAAAACTTTAAAATGAAGGATATGGATGAAGCCTATTATGTTATTGACATAGAGATGCACAAAGACATGAAACAAAGAGTTTTAGGACTGCCTTAAAAGACCTACATTAAAAGAGTTTTACAAAAATTCGATATGAATGATTGTAAAGCCTCTATAACTCTTATAATCAAAGGTAATAAATTTCATAAAAGTCAATTACTTGAAAATGCATTAGAGCAAAAGCAATTGAAAAAAATGCCTTATGCATCTACAGTGGGTAAAATGATGTATGCTCAAGTTTGCACCCGTCCAAATATATGTCTAGCAATTTGATTATTGGGTCGTTATCAAAGTAACCCAGGTCTTTAACATTGGCTAATTGCAAAAAAGGTGATGTAGTATTTGCAAGAAATCAAAGACTACATGCTAACCTATAGACATACATACAATTTGCAAGTGGTTACCTATTCAGATTTATATTTTGTCGATTGTGTAGACACCAGAAAGTTTACTTTTGGATATATCTTTTTTCTTGTTGAATGAGCTATATCTTGAAAGAATACGAATTAATCTATAGTTCCTATATATACTATTGAGGCGGGATTTATTACGTGCTATGAAGCAACGACATAAGCTATGTAGTTGAAGAATTTTATTTCTGATCTTAAAGTTGTTGATTTCATTCAAACACCAATAAAGATTCTTTGTGATAACACCACTATAATATTCTTTTCAAAGAACAATAAGAGCGGAAGCAAAAACAAGCATGTCAACATAAAGTATTTAAGTGAGAGATAAAAAATAATGTGGGGTATATTGAGCACATCAGCATAAATTTGATGTTAGCTGATCCAATGACCAAAAGTTTACTAGTAAAACAGTTTTAGGGTCATGTGAATCGTATGAACCTATATAAATTGTAATATCTCTCATGTTGCTGTATATATCACAAAAAATAAAGTTGAATTCAGTTTTAGTTTTACGCATAAAATAACGAATTCGTTATATCCATTGGATGATTAAGTTGGACCCAAATGACTTTTATTAGTTGCTCAAAAAGTATTTTAAGAGATACTATGTATTGTGACGCATGAAAGGGAAATGCTCAATAGAGAGCAATATTGAGGGCATTATGTTTTGGCCATTTCAGTTTTACCTATTAAGTGAATCAAATGGGCGAATGTAAGATTTTTGGCTTCTACTAGAAGACCATTTGTCTTCTCTATGGTGGTTCACTTCATTTAAGACGATTGACTTCATTTATCAAATATAGGTAATTGCCTTTAGTAAATAAAGCGGACAACCTTTGCTATTTTTTATAGGTGAAATAATGATGGTAACCCAAAAGTAAGGGTCCCTAATCTTGCCTATATAAAGGGGTTGATGTTTTCCATCAGACTCATCCAAATAAAGTTTTAAGGCAAAAAACTATAAGTTCATTCGATACAAAAAATCTCTACTTTGTTTTATAGGCATTTCAGTTCCAAACTCAAATAGCTAGAGATAAACGATTATATAGATCTCTTTATTATTTTTTTTCAAGGTGTTTTACACCATTCACCAAAAAGCCAATAACCTAAATTGAGAAATGGTGTTTTTCACAAAGATAAGGATAGAATTAGAATGTGCATCGGAGCCCTTTTTTTTCTTGTTCTGTTCGGAATTTGGAAAATTGTGTTTATATAGTGGGTATTTGGGTGGACCACTGGATTTAACATGAATGATTCGAAGTTTTGTGAAACAGGTATACCCATAACTGGGTTTTATATTCAAAACAATTATCTTATAGATAAAATGACATAATCTAAAAAATGATATCATTTTGGGTTTGTATTCCTAATCTTTAATTTTTTTTAAATTTTTTTGACAATCTAAGTTATAGGTAGATATCTAGAATCCTAGATACAATACAAAAGATTCTGACTTTTCCTTTTCTAGAGAGAGAATCTCTAGCTTCTTTTTAAACTTTATCCGTTCATTAAAAGCCGTCGTTGAAGAGGAGGGGGGAGTTATGGCTCTCACCCTCATCTTCTTTCCCTTTCCTCTTCCATGTTGTGAATCCATTTCCTTCATATTATTTTTTCTCTCCTTCCTCCACTGCCGATTTGGATTTGGGCAGATCTATCTTTTTTGGCCGCCATTCATCAGCACGCGCCCCACCACTACTCCCTAGAGCCGCCGATCTATTGGGACAAAGCGGAGTTGTGCCCAAAAGCTTGGCGCATGACCTTCACGTTCGACTTGTTCCTGCATGTGATCCTCACACACTGTTGCACCTAGACATCTCTAAGGACTATACACATCGTACCAATAGCTTCCTCTCACTAAGATCTTATAGATCTGCCTTCCCTGTCTCCATCCCACCGGCGTGTGGCCTCCTGCCTCATCTCAGATGTGCGGGTTTCCAAATGAATGGAAATTAACATGTTCTCCCGATAATGTGTTCTCCTCTATGTTATCCATTTTTCTAACCGATGATCTTGATAATTTGAATTGCGGATTTCTCTAAAAATTATTTTAAGATGACAAAAAATAATACACCTGTCACCTTTATCACTTTCAGCGGAGGTTCTACCGCCACCAACAATGGTTCTATTATTCACAATTTATTGTGAATGCCTTATTTTCATTTTTTAAGACAGCATCCTCTTCATAGGATAATGGTTAGGGATAAGGGTGTAAATGGTCCGGTTCAGTTCGAAAAATTTGTGGACCAGTTCCATTCGGTCTAATAATTCTCTCACCCTGGACCGGATTGAACTCCTATTCGGTTCATACCGGTCTGATCCAATTCGGTCCATGGGTGGTCTGGTTCAGTCTAAGGGTACCCCGTATGATTTAAGGGGTTAAATTTAATCTAAAATTCTGCAATGATCAAATATATTTTTTTGGCCCAAATTTAATTATTTTCAGCCCAATTAACAATAATATATTAAATACTAATAATATACTTATCACTTATATGTTAATATTATAAGAATATATATTATATATTAAGTATGTTAGTAAACTATAACTAATAACACTATTACATTAGTATATTATATATTTATATGTTAGTAAATAGTGATAAATTAGTAATAATATATTAAATAATAATAATACACTTATTACTTATAAGTTATTACTAATACTCTATATAGATATTAAATATACTATAATTTATATTTTTATATTATAACTAGTCAATTACTATAAATTATTATATGTTAATATTATAAAAATATATATTATATATTAATATATTAATTTATATTAATATGTTATTATATTAATCTATATTAATATTAATATTATAATTTATATACTATTATTTATATATACATATATATATATATATATATATATATAAAATGGTGGGGGGTTTGGTAATCCCCTAGACCGGGACCGGAATAATTCGGTCCACTAGTCCGATCCATTAGTTCGATCTTTTTACAGCTCTAGTTGGGGACCAAGAAATTGGTCCAAAAAATCTTTTTCTTTTTTTCTACCACTTGGTCCACTTCACATTGTTGTTTATTATTTTGGAACGTTTGTTGGAGAACTCTACCCCCTCTTCATATATCATCTTTTTAATTTAATAAAGCAAACGTGCTTAGAAAAAAAAAATCTAGATTTTTATAATTGCTTAGAAAAAAATATATAACTAGAAAACTTGCAAATCAATCCAGGCGGTAGCCAACTACATTGTAAATCGACCTCGGATCTGCATTCAAGTTCACACCAAACTTCTGTAATTCTCGTTATGATAGATAGTACGATTTCACTAATTGCACTCGTTATGATAGATTGTACGATTTCATTTACCATACCCTAATATTAATGAGATGTGTTAGGGGCAGCTCAGCATACTGGCAACTCCCTCACATGAATAGTGCAGTTATAATAGAATTGCACTGTTCGTGTGAGGGGGCTACTGGTGTGTTGGGTTGCCCCCTATTATTTTTGAATATGAATACATAAAAAGTGTATAAAAGGATGAGAAAGTAATTTTATAAAAATAAATTTATAAATTAACATAATCTTATATAATAGATTAGATTTTAGAGTTATCTTTATTAGCGGCTTTGGATATTAAACCTCGACGGTGTAAAATATATCATTTTAAAATATATTTAATATATTGCATATATGCATGCTAATTTTTATAAAATATTTTTATCGCTCTATCGTTTCTTTAAAAATTGAATAAAATATTATTCTTTAATATTATTATTATTTAAAATTTTAAAAAAATTGAACTATAATTTGAAAAAAAATTAAATTATTTATTATATTTTGTATAAAAATTTTAAAAGAATTATAATTATAAAATAAAATAAAATATAATAAATTAAGATGATTTGTTAATCCAAATAGAACCTAAATCTACAAAACTAGCTACTAGCTACTAGCTAGTAAAGAGCACATGGTAGCTCTCCCAAACTTAAAAAATAGATTCGAACTCAGCAATCAGTGCTTCAAATATTTTAGGGCCCATTTGGATTCAGAGATGAGATGAGATGAGTTATGAATAGTAATAAAATGAGTGGTTGAGATTAATTGAAATTTAAAATGAGTGATTGAAATGAGTTGAAAGTACGAAATGAGATGAGATGAGTTGAACCCACTTTCCAAAACAAACCGGCCACTAAGCTCCTCTGTCCTAAGTCTTAAAAAGTGCTGCTCTCGTGTAATTGTCAAGTACACCACGTTACCCATAAAAGGAGTAGTACTTGTTTTTGACTTTTATGATCACTTTAAAACACCACCATCCATTAGGAAAATATCTTTATTCCCCAATGGATGGTGGTAGTTATCGCAAAAGTCAAAAATAATTATCCTTTATTTTTAATCTTTTTATTTTTATAATATGTATACACTTCCATGCATGTATTTTTTTTACTCTTCCATCAAATTGATTTTGATCAGATGTACATTTTAGACGTCATTAGTCAACACAAGCTCCACCACCTCATCCTATAGTTGCCGATATCAGGATGACGTGGAGTCATGTAGCTTGGTGCGCAATTCTCACATGCGGCTTGTTTCCGCACGTTGTCTCACACACCATCTCGCCCCGACGGCTATACATGTCGTTTCAGCAGATTTCCATACCAAAATCTTCCAAATTTACCATATCTCGCCTTCCTGCCACTCGCGTGTGATTGCCACGTGCCATTACAAAATGCACAGAAAGGCAAATGACTGGTCACAAATCAATTCATTTGATGTAGCACTTTCCATTATGTTATTGTTTTTTCTAATCGATGATTTTAAAAAAGAAATTACGGATTTTTCTAAACAGTATTTAAAGACGACAAACTACAATACACCCACATCTTTCATTGTTTCTAGCAAAAGTTCTACTGCCATCAGTGATGATAACTATCGTCTTTTAAGACGTTACACACTGTGTAAGACATGAGCAGAGAATAATAAATTTGTTTTTCTTTTTTCGTTTTTTCCACCACTTTTACCTTGTGATTATTATACTAGAGCATTAGCTAAAAAACTTCACCACTCCTCAGGTATCATCTTTTTCGTCTTTAATAGAAATTTGCTTATTTGAAAAAAAAACCATTCAATCTCTAAAATATCGAACATTTCACTCTCTAAATTATATTAGTCTGTACGTAAATTTTATACAAATAAGTTTTATATCCTAATGTGCCTTAGATGCATTATATTTGCTTTACAATAAATAGAATTTTATAATTTGTAAATCATATTAAATCAGATTATTTGTTTAAACTTCTATATGTAGGATTCATGTGTAGACTAAATATTTATATTACGAGATTTAGTAAATCATTAAATCTTCATATTATTTTTATAATGATTTGATTTGATTTGATTAAGGCATTTAAATAGTGAGTTGAGACGATTTATAAATAATAATGAAATATTTGAGTTGAGATGGGATGAACTAAAAATAGTTTGAGTAAAATATTTTATGAGTTTTTAGAAAAAGAGAGAAAACAATTGAATACAAAAATTATAAATTAAAATATTGTTAGAATATAAATCTTTAATATACTTTTGTTCTGGAATCTTAAAAAAATTAAATTATTTTTTTATATTTTGTTTGAAAGTTTAAAAAAATTTTAATAATTAGATAATTATTATAAAAAGTTGAAAATTATTATTATTATTTTTTATAATTATGATATTTAAATATTGAAATGAATAAGATGAGATAAAAATATTTCTCCATTCAAATCAGGCTTAAAAGTAGTTGTAAATAAGTGTATATTTCTATTTAGCATTGGAAAAACACTTGTTGCTAGCGCTGGGGTGCATGATCTTCGGCCAATCCCATACCAAGTCGGTTTTACAAAAAGTGAGGAACTTGCAAAAATTCAAAGCCAGAAATTGAGTTATAAAAATAGGAATAATATTATATATAGTCATAGAGTATATAAACATTGTATAATTATTTAAAAAAAATTAAAATCTATTATAAACAATTTAATTTTTTTAAAACTCGATTTCTTTTTTAATTTTTTAAAACTCAATTATAAAAATAAGATCTATTATTTATTTTTTAAAAATAATTATACAATATTTATACACTTGCAATTGCAACTAATCATTCCTCTAAAAGCAATGGTGCAAGAAATCCACCCCACCAAAGTTCATGGGTGCTGATTTGAGCACAATCATTTTCATCCTAAAAAGAGGCCAAAATACAGCTGAGTTTATAAAAAGGCCAGAAATTAAACCATAAAAGCAAAGCAAAATAATAAACGAAAATAAATAGAATGAGACAGGAGTTTATAAAGGAATTAGAATAGAAAAAATGAAAAAGAAATGAATGGAATAAAACAAGCATAATAAATGAAATCAAATGAATAGAAGTTATTTTGTTCGAATGTTTAAATATAAATAATAGAAGAGAAATTAAATTGCAGCAAAAGAGTATGCAAGTCCCATTTATTTCTTTTAAAAAAAAGTTTATAAATTTAAGACTTACATGAATGAAAAGTAAATAATATTTTATTATCGCATTACACATCTTGCCCTTCTCTGGAATTACCCTTTTTAATTCAAAAATTGTACTTTGTTAAGATGAAATTCCAAATATTATTTTGATTTAATAATTGTAGAGATGGACTATCAAATATAATTTTTATTTGAAAATTATATCAATATGCAATTATTTTATAACCAAGCAATAAAAGTTTTTTACAATCTACATCCAACAGCAACCCATAATTGTTTTTCAGTTAATGAAAGGAGACATTTAAAAAATAAAAAATAAAGAAATAAAAGTTACTGTACATCTATTGTATTCGCTATTATTATTTCCCTGTTATTCTTCCCAATTCGGAACGAGAATTAATAGATTTTAGGTTTCGTTTATTTTATAAAATTATCTCGTAATTTTTTTATTTCATCTCATTATTAATATTTTTTAAAAATTTTTATATAAAAATAAAAAATAATTTAATTTTTTAAAATCTTTATTTAATTTTTTAAATTATAAATAATAATATTAAAAACAATAATTTAATAATAAATTATTTAAATTTTAAATTTTATCTAAAATTATTTAATTTCTTCTCATTATCTCATCGGAACAGATTTACATACAAATTTTATAAATTAACTTGCTAATATAAAATGTTAAATCTATATTATATTTTACAATATTAGAAATCATCCACTAATTGAGAATATTCATTACACTCATAAGTAATGGTTCAGGATAAATTAATAAATTTTTCTTAAATATTGCTTGTGAGTAAAATAGATGTTCTTAATAATGAATGTTTTAAAATTTTTTTCTATATTTTTATGTCTAAGATGTCTTTCATCTAGTCATGTCAGTATATAAATTTACTTTCACAAAGAGTGATGGTACATAGATAGACAATTTCATAAATAAGGTTACGAAAATAATGTTAAATATAAGTTTTTATACTCTTTTTTTAGATAAATATATGCTTGCTTGTTTAAAAAAAAAAAAAAATCTTTTCTTATTCCTTCCAAATTTAAAGTGAAGGAGAAAAATAAAATTACAAGGAAAGAACCTAGAAGAACCGAAACACAAAGCAAATCAGCTCTTGCCGTCATTCACATTTCACCAACTACCGCAGGATCCTAGATGTGACCACGACTCCCAAAAGACCCATTAACAGACAAATCCAAGCCCGTCAAAGTCAGACCCGGAAGCTCAGAACCAACGAAGGGCAAGAAAAGTACCACTTTCCTCCGTTAAGGCTTGTACAAATTCTAAGTTTGACAGTTCATTCAGCTTTCTCCATTTCACTTGTTATTTTCTGTCTGTTTTGTCGGCTCTCTCTTCTCCAATTCAATTCTTGACCGTTGACACTTCCCAGAGCCGGGAGCCCCGGGTTCTGCTTCCTCTCCTGGAAAAAACCTTATTTGACAGTCAACATTTCAGTATTGTGGATATTAGACATATAGACCGATCCACACCCAAACAATCGATTTTCGGTTCGTATTCTTTATTCATTCATTCCTCAAGTACGTGATTCTCCTGAGGAAAAAAAAGTACTTATTCTCCTAGTATTACTCGTTGGTGGCTCTTTCTGTCTGAATCTGTTGGCGGTCGGAGTACGCTCCCTTTCTCCAACTCCCCAATTTGTTGTTCCTCCCAAATATTCAACCATTTTTCTTTATGGGTTATCTCTCTTGGCATATCATCCATCTCTGATTTCTCACCACCGCCATTAGTTGTATAATTTATATTTTTCATTTTTTCGGCGATGGTATTTTTTTTTATCAATAATTTTCTCAACGGCGATGGTATTTTTAATGATTTATCTTGCGAATATTCTGAATCTTTTGGGTGCAGATTAGGGTAGAGAACAATGTTCAGAAGCGTGAATTTACTCTCTAAGCTGCGCTCTCGAATTGTAAGTTTTTTTTTCTTTGCCGTGACGATTGATGGAGATATGGGATCGAGTTTCTTGGATAGTGAACACTTTTTTTAATTTGATTGGAATGGAAGTTAAAAATGACTTAAACCATGCAGGGCGAGCAGCCTAGTCTCAAGAATTCCGTTAGATGGCTTCAGATACAGAGCTCCTCTGATCTTGTAATCTCTCCATCTCTCTCAAGTTTTCCTGCTAATAAGGATTGCGGCTCGTATTTTGAGTCCTTGGTGCTATTTATCGGTATTTCGTATTGTATAGATTAATGCTAAATCAAGTGTTGGTACTATATAGTTGATGTATTTGGCAACCTGATGGTTATATTCATTCGGCTGTCTTGTCAACGTTTGTATACAGTAATACAGCAATTGATTTTTAACCTGGCGTCCCTGTCGAGCTCATTTTGATAGGATTCTGTTTATTTTTATTGTCCTTTTATCATCGTTTATTTTATTTGTTTTTCTGCTGCTTTACTAAAGCTGCTCTAACTATGCATGTTATTTAGATCCCAAGGTATGAATGTGGTGAAGTTTTTGGAGTATGTCTTCTGCGTTATTATTGATTGACAGTTGCTGGTACTTTGAAGCAATAGCTTATTCTGAACCTTTGTCTTCCATAAGCTTGCTCATATTAATCATTTTTACCTCACAGGACCTTCATTCTCAGTTAAAGGAGTTGATTCCTGAGCATCAGGTTTGTGTTACCATTCTTGACTTCTGACTACAACTCATATTCCAATGCCTCTCTTGTGCAATAAGCATCTGAGTTATTTATTTATTTATACTTCTGCATTTTCTACTAGTATAAATCAGTCTAATTGATCCAGTTGTGATGGAACTTGTGTACCTTGGGAATTAGTATGGTAAGAGGAGTTGCTGGTAAGATGACAATTCGTATGGGAAGGAGGTGTTTACATGTAGGTGTGGAAAACATAGAACAATAGCTTGCGACTCTTGCAGAAGCATTGGCTTATAGCACTTGTTGGCGATCAAATGAATTGGAAAAGAATAATAACTGGGTCTTCCTTCTACCATGCTGTTGTGATTCTTCAGCTGTGTTTTCTAACCAACCAACTCCCAAATTTGAACTTGTAATTTGAGTCATGATGCATTTGGTTCATCTAGGATGTGCGGTGAGACAAAGGTGATGGTATTGACCGCACAATCATTGTTCTTGATTTTGAATTTCTTTTTTTTGCATTGTAAATGGGATGCGCATTGGATTGAAGTGCTAGTCAAGACTCCTTACCCTTTCCATTACCAAAGGGTTCAACCTGCATCATACTAGAGCTTGCTTTGTCATTACATTTCTAGACTAGTTGAATTGCTACTCTCTCTCTCTCTCTCTCTCTGTTTTTTTTAAAGACTAGTTATATATGCTATAAATGATTAGACTCGATTATAGGTAGCAAAGTATGTGAGAAGAAGTCTTGACTAGATGCTCATTTTCTTAATATATCTTGCAGGAGCGCCTGAAGAAATTTAAGGCAGAACATGGAAAGGTTCAACTTGGGAATATCACTGTTGATATGGTATATATGCTTTGTAGCATTGGTGTTTTGTCTATTGCTACAATCTAATGTCAATGGCAAGAGTGAACTATAACATTTTTTTGTAACTTCTCACTTAATTATATGTCCATCTGCAAGGTTCTTGGTGGAATGAGGGGAATGACAGGGTTGCTGTGGGAAACCTCATTACTTGACCCAGACGAGGTATAACGTTCAATGATTATTCTTGATCGTTTGCACGATGAACTTCATGGAGTGGGGATGTTCTTTTGCTTCATGTTAATGATTAATTTTAGGATATGATTCACATTCTACTACTTATAGATCTGAAGGTGGCTTGTAATCTTTCAGGGAATTCGCTTTAGAGGTCTATCAATTCCAGAATGTCAGAAGTTATTACCAGCTGCAAAGTCTGGAGGAGAACCCTTGCCTGAGGGTCTTCTCTGGCTTCTTTTGACGGGGAAGGTTTGTACCTTGTGTGTCAAACAATACACCGTTTTAGGATATTTTGAGAATTCACTCCAAAGAAGAAAGCGGAAGAAATTACGTATCACTTAAATTGTCACTAAAGATATTTGAAACTGTATTTGATTTTGTTTTTAGATGTGTGATCTCAACTTAAATGCCTTCTTACTTATAAGTTCCAGTTTGATGCAGTGCTACTTATGAAAAAGGTTTAGATGCAGTGACAATTGCCTATTATACAACACCATCTTTTGCTTTTATTTTTTGGTTGGATGAGTGATTTTGAGATGGTATTTATCATGAACTCATAATTTGGAAATTATTTCTGTTGATCCTCTTTGTTTCAATTATTGAGATAGTCATTGACTAGTTCAAATTCCTTGGGGAAAGGCGTTCTACAAATATTATCAACTTTGCTATTCTCGTACCACTATCACTACTCTTTCACACTGCTACTATCACCCTCCCCTCCACCTCCCCTCAACTGCCAGCACTTGCCATCGTCATGACCAGGTCACCATACCAGAACCATGTCCAAGTTACTACCAGTACCATTATCATTGTAATTATCATACCACTATTTCTGAAGTTGAGTATACTGCTTATAAAAAAACTCATAAAAACAATAGAGGTGTAGATGGATGGAATTGAAATTTTCATGATTTTCTTTGTAGGTGCAATTTCCATGAATTAAAATTCTATCACTCAAAAATTAGTTTTTTGTTTGTTTTTTGTTTTGTTTTAAATCTTCATCCAAATACAACCTTAGTTTTGAAGGTTCCGGTGTATTCGAAATCATCATCATCATCTTCTTTTTTTTTTTTTTTTTTTTTTTTTAAAAATCTCAGGTACCAAGCAAAGAGCAAGTAGATGCTTTATCCAAGGAATTGCAAAACCGTGCAAGCATACCAGGTTCTGCAGCATATTTTTCTATATTAGACTAGTTATAAGTTAATTATATTAATGTAGAATGGGGCAATGCTCATACCCGAATACCAGCTTATAGTTTATACTTCATTTTTCTGTTTTTTTGCAAAGGTCAACCCCAAGCGTTTGGGATAGGATTTCATGTCGTGGAGTTCATTTGTATTATTCTTTATAATCACCATCAAAATACTAGAGTGCCCCTTCTCCTTTGCCTGGAGTCATGAGGTGCATTGCAAAATAAATTCACTGTGCATTATCTCTGGTTGCAGATTATGCATTCAAGGCCATTGATGCTCTACCTGTTACAGCTCATCCAATGACTCAGTTCGCAACAGGTGTTATGGCCCTCCAGGTTGGTTAATGGACTTCCAAACATAATTTATTGTTAAATGATCTTTTCTTGGTTATTCTTTAGGTCAGTCTCATCTTCATCAATTTAAATTTGTATCAGTATAGTCAACCATTTGATTTCGCTGGTTGTGGCAACATCTTGAGTTTGCCCAAGCTCCATATAATGAAATGTTTGGGCTTCTTTTTTAAATCATTTCCATCAATATTGATTTTGGAAGCCCTTCTTTACTGATCATGGTCAAAGAGTGGTTTATAAGTGCCAACATAATTGCTCTTGGGTTTGGGGGTTATCAGCTGAAATTTATTTGAAGAGTTCTTTGTTGCCTGCTGCTTCTTCTGATGTGCTTTTGTTTTCCTGATCTTAGTGATGCATACAGAGACCAATTTTCTGGCCTTAACAATTCTTGTTAGAGCTTTTAGTTGATCTTTCTGCAAATTTGGCCTTCTAATTATTAGATGCATATATTTTTTATTTGTCTATAGCTTCATTGGGAGTAGATGTTATATGGCCTCACTGCTAATGAAAATAATTTTATGCTTTACTTTAAAAAAAGAAAATAATTTTGTGTTATGAAGCAATGAGGAACTCAATAGTTCAACTACAAAATGATTGAGTTCTTCCTAAAAGTTTGGCTAGTTTTGTTGATTTTCTGAAATTGGATAAGAAACTTCAAAGATTTAAAGGCATCATAGGAAGGGTAGGGCTGCATTGGGTTATGCCAAGAGGTGTGGTGGATCTCCTAGCTAGCTGGAAAAGATATCATCAGTGCAAGCTTCTAGCTGCGACGTGGAAGATGATTCCTTTGTGTCTACTGTAGTGTCTTTGGTTGGAAAGAAATGAGAGATGTTTTAACAACAAGGAAAGGATTATGGGGGAAATTTGGGACTTTTTTGTATCTTCTTTGGTACAATGGCTTTCTGCATTTATACTAAAGGGAGGGGATGTCCATGAGTTTTTGACTTCTTTTCATTTCAATAGAATGTAACTAGGTTTCTTTTTTGTATACTTCTCGTGTACTTGGGCTTTGCCTAGTTGCATTCAATCAGTAAGTTATTACTTATCAAAAAAAAAAACTTCAAAGATTTAATGATCTGATTTTTTTTCTTCAGGTTCAGAGTGAATTCCAGAAGGCATACGAAAAGGGAATTCATAAATCAAAGTAAGTCACTATTATTATTATTATTTTTATTTTTTTAACCCTAGGGATTGGCTCAAGTGGTAAAGGCCTTGGGCTTGGGGGTATGCTCTCCCCAGGTCTAAGGTTCAAATCCTCTTGGGTGCAAACAATCTCTAGGAGTCATCGGACTTGGGGATTTTCCCTTGTATTACTCGAGATGCACTTGCGGGAAACTCCTTGTCGAGAGCTTGTGCACCCTCGGGATTCGTCGGGATGCTATTCCTGGACACTTGGTGCCAATTAAAAAAAAAATGTTTTTTTACCATTTATTTTTTCCCCTAATTTGAACTATTTAGTTACATTGGGGTGTCTATGCTTTGTTCTTAGGTATTGGGAGCCTACATATGAAGACTCTCTTAATTTGATTGCTCGAGTGCCAATAGTGGCTGCCTATGTGTACCGCAGGTCAGTAAGGATATCATTTATTGTTGCATTGGAGTTGTTCTTAATGATGGAAACTTGAGGTTGTTCTGCAATGATGTAAACTTGAGGTTGTTCTGCAATGATGTAAACTTGAGCAGGGTTATAGAAGCCTTTTTAAATCGTAAATGCAAGGATAGGTGTACTCGTTTCTTACAAAAAATATGTCCCTTTGCAATTAAAGCCAACTTAGCCTCCTGTTTGTCAAACATTATTGCTGACTTCGTAGATGCTTTTTTTTTTTTTAAAATCTTGAATTGCCTAAAATCATGTTGGGATCTGTTTCTTTTGACGTGTGTGAAGGATATACAAAGATGGGAAAATCATTCCGCCAGATCAGTCACTGGATTATGGTGGAAATTTCTCGCACATGTTGGGATTTGATAGTCCTACAATGCAAGAGCTTATGAGGCTTTATGTCACTATTCATAGGTTTGTTATAACGTTTTCTTCTAAAATTATGACATTGATTCATTTTTATTCACCTTCATCGAAATATATTGGTAGATAGGAAAACACATGAGATTTAGCCATTTTATTCGATGTGTATTTTGCAGTGATCATGAAGGTGGAAATGTTAGTGCTCACACTGGACACCTAGTAAGTTACCTTATTTTTTTTAATCATTTTATTTGAGATGTGCGCGTGTGTTTTGTAATACATGCAGAATTTTCAACTTGTTCTGGAGTTAATAAAATAAGAATCAGATTTTTTATAAGTAATAATCCTTTCACTAAGAAGCACTAAAAGGTATATTACACTGGCAACGAGATGTGTGCAGGAAAATTATCTAGCTAGAATTTGAAAAAGATACAAGATATTCATGAAGAGTATGTCCATCAAGATCTATGGATGCTGTTTAGTGGAGAGTATTGAAGCCTTGATCTTCACTATTGTCCTTTCTTGGTCCTCAAGATTTTCTCATTTCTTTCCCCCGAAATGCACCATATGAGACAGTCTTCCACATCACCGAGATTTTTGGACTTCCACCTAATCCTCCCCATAAGTTAAAAATATCCACTGTACATCTAGGCATAAACCAAGCCATACCAACCCGGCTGAAGAAATAATTTCTGGAATACTTCCTGGAAATATACTAAAAGATAATATGCGGACTCACTTCTCGTCTTGCATATATAACACTATTCAGCCTGATATATCTTTTCCTTCTGTTTTCCATGTTAAGAATCTTCCTGAGTGATGCTGTCCATGCACAAAATACAGCTCTAGTAGGTACTTTTATCTTTATCATGAGGAATAAAGACATTATAAAAGAACCAAGTGTTGAACATCTATTTCTTGGATGGGGCCCAAAGTAGCTTCTCTTCAACACCTTCTTTGAAACCAGTGGAGTACATCAAATTAAAGATTGTCATAGATGCCTCAATCTCTCAATCATGGGGCACCTTGAAAAAAGTTAACATTTCATTTGGGGTCGATGGAGTCCATTGGTTGATTCCTTAAGATCCACCCGAGGCATTATTATCATGAGCCACACTATACACCACTGGGCAAGCTTCATTGAGAGCTTTGTTACCACAACAATTATCATGCGAGAATCTAATCCTAGTATCATATTTTACTTCAAATCTAGTGTGCCTAGCAAACTTTCCCCGCTCGTTTCTCATATGCTTACATAATCCCACCCCATAAGAGCCTTGGACCTCATGAGAACTTCACCCTCCGATGAATCTATCATTACTCTCCACAAGGCATTCTCTCGTTCAAATATAACCAAAGCCACTTCCGCACTAGTGCACGATCAAAGAAGATTAAGTTCCAAATTCTTAGCCACATTTGGGGACTTGAGGAGCATACTTTGACCACCATCTTACCAGGTGGAACTTATATAATTATATTCTTCTCATATCCCAACCAAAGAATATCATCTATATTTTTTTTATACGGTTAACTACATTCGTTTGCAGTGGAAATAAAGAGATGAAGTGTGTTGGTAAGTTGGAGATAATACTCTTGATCAACGTGATCCTTCGACAATTGGATTGATACATCCTTTCGAACTCGCCAACCTTCTTTCTATCTTCTCAAAATTGCCTTAACTTGAAGCCCCAAAAGGAAGACCTAAGTTGTTCATTGATGAAGTTGATTCCTTAGGCCCTAAATTGTCCGCTAGAGCTTCAGATTAGGAGCATTAAAGCATGAACACAATGAAGGTGATTTGGGTTTTCACAAAACAATAGGGTATCACCAGCATGCAATTAGTGTGATACTTTACTGTTACCATTATTTTGCCACCTGCAAAAAAAAAAAAAACATGATAGGAACCATCCATCAATGTTGCTGCCATTCTCCCGAACACTTCCATAACTATGACATAGAGCAATGGTTACAGTGGCTCTCCTCGGCACAAGCTGTGAGCAACTAAAGAACCTGGAAGGAAGCCATTTATCAAGATAAAAAAAGCGCGCACACACATTGCTCGACCCATGAACACCATTTTTCTTTGAAACCACATCTCTTCAATAGATATAGGAGGTACTCCCAATTGACATGATCATAAGTCTGTATGATTTCTACCTTATACAATGCTCTTAGCTCTATGGATATCAGACTATCAGTATATCCTATATGTTTTCATTGGAAATAAAAATGGGGTCTATGATTTGTCTTCCTCTAACAAAATTATTTTGAGGTTTGAAGTCACATTTTCTATCATTGTTTGTACCCTATTCACAGGTACTGGGGAAATAATCTTATAAACCTCACTCACCAAGTTAAATAGGTTTATATTCTTTGACATCACTAG
This sequence comes from Platycarya longipes, assembly GCA_036559045.1. Taxonomy (NCBI): domain Eukaryota; kingdom Viridiplantae; phylum Streptophyta; class Magnoliopsida; order Fagales; family Juglandaceae; genus Platycarya; species Platycarya longipes. The sequence goes on from CM071802.1 coordinate 46,247,825, forward strand.
CACCAATACTTTTTTTTAAGTGACGTTTGTAGCATTGAAACTTTTTCCAAACATATCATGGCCATGGAATTCATGAAATACTTGCATTATATCCTTTTCCTCCTTGATCATCTCCCAACTTATTTGGAAGAAAGCCGTAGAACCATCGTGTCACTGTTAACAAAATTTTCCACTTCAAGAACCTTTGTCTCCATAAATGGCCTTTCTATTTTCAACCAGGCCCTTCTTGGTAAATGGTTATGGAGGTATAATTTAGAACCGGACTCTCTTTGGAAATTGGTGGTTGAATGTAAACATGGAAGCTTGTGAGGGCAGTGGTGCTCCAGAGAGGTGGTAGGGGCGCATGGAGTGGGGTTATGGAAACACATCAGACAAGGTTGGGGAAATTCCATCGCCATATGAAACTTATTCTAGGTGAGGGTTTGAGAATAAAATTTTGGAGGGATAAGTGGTGTGGTGAGGAAGCCCTCAAGGATGATTTTCCTTCTGTTTATCGACTGGCTTCTGATAAAGAAGCTTCTGTGGCTAACATTATGATTCGCTTGGGTGATCAGGTTCAGTGGAATGTAACATTTAGTAGAGCGGCCCAAGATTGGGAAGTTGACAACTTTGAGGCCTTTTTTACTCGTATCTACTCTACGAGGCTGATTGGGATGGGAGATGATAAGCTTTGGTGGAACTTGACAGGTAAGGGCATTTTCTCGGTTCGGTCCTATTATAAAATCTTAATGCCCTCAACAAACACTCATTTTCTTTGGAGGAAAATTTGGAGGAATAAGGCACCCCCCAAAGCCCTTTTCTTCTCTTGGACAGCTGCCTTGGGTAAGATCTTAACTATTGATAATTTGAGAAAGCGCCGTTTCATGATCACAAATTGGTGTTGCATGTGTAAGAAATCTGGAGAATCTGTGGATCACCTCTTATTACACTGTGAGATGGTTAGACACCTGTGGATTGAAGTTTTCAACCGAGTAGGTTTGTACTGGGTAATGCCAACCACAGTATTAGACTTATTGGCTTGTTGGTCATCACTTGGTGGAGCTACTCCCATCATACAAGTTTGGAAGATGGTTCCTTTTTGTATCTTGTGGTGCATTTGGCGTGAATGAAACGATCGAACTTTTGAAGATAAAAAAAGGACTTTGGAGGAGCTAGTTTCTTTCTTTTTTAGTACTTTATTTTTATGGGCAAGATTTCAATGGTCTCCATCTTCATGATTTCCTTGTAGCAAACAATCCTTCTATGACCTAGTTAGGTCTTGACTCTTGTATCCATCTTGTATACTTGGGCTTGGCTTATTCTATCAATACAATTGTTTACTTATCAAAAAAAGAAGATTCCTTCCCAATGAAACCAAAATATAAGCCCTTCAATATATGCACTTGGTCAGCATGCTCAGAAAACAATCTTTCATAAAGTTGTGCGATATGGCTTCTTATCTCATTTTGGTCCATACATGTTGAGCCATCAACTATTAGAATCTCAATAGAACTATTTCTCCCATTCAAGTAAGCAACTTGATGGAAAAACCAATGCACTAGCTTTGCGCAGCTCACCCACAAATCTCTACCATCCTAGTCCTTTAAGGCCTTCTGGTACAAAGCCTTGTCGACCTCCTCCATTGTGGTGCCCTCGTTCCTTGGTCAAGTGTTTGGGAGGATCCACAGTGCCAGGGGTGCCAACCGGTTGGCAACACCCCATATATTACTCAGAACTAAGCGCACATTCTCAAGACGAACACATGCTAGGTGAAAGGTATTGCAGTGGAATAAGTAAAGGGATTAGTTTGATATTAATACTAATTGTACCAGAGATTTATACCAGTAAGAAAATTTAATCCTCATTAACAATATCCACAAGTCACCATTTCTTCGTAAATATTATTATACACTGTCATCAGTTCCTCATTTACATAAGAAATGAACCGTACATGATTTGTCCCCTAACTAAAATAAACGTCTTAACAAATACAAATATCTACTAGTTGGAGACAGGCCTCCGTGTCTACACCTCGGGCGGGGCTGGTCCTTCTTCATTAGGAAATTCTTCTTGGGCTAAAATCTACATCAAAATCTATGGTTCCGGTGAATGAAACCGCAGAGGGGATCACCAGTGTCTAAGAAATTCTAGTAGGTTAAACATCCATGACATTACTATTAATGAGAGACAATGGAGATGAATATGAATGCAATGTTTCATGTAAATAAATCGGTGAACGCATATTTATGCATGATGAGGAATCACCCTTTGGGCATAAACATATGTAGTCATACTCGTGAGGAATCATCTTCAGAGCAAATCTCAAGTACATAAGTATGTGAGGAATCACCATCTGAACATATCTCATATATGCCTAGTCATCACTAATCTGGGGAATTATCCTCAAATCACATGAAATCCACAATATCTCATCATATAAGTACCAACGGGAAATCGCTCCACCTGTTCAACACAGGGAATCACTCCACCCAGCCAACGTGTGAGCTCATTTGCCAAATCCAATCCAATTGACTTGGAAAATCACTGTTCGGTCAATACACACAAGGGCACCATACATGATCAACATGGGACTCTCTACCTGTGTTATCAAGTGAGGCCAATATGAAGCTATTCCACCTTGGTCATCACGGGGAATCACTCTACCTGTATGAAACTCTTGGCAACATGCCGTAGGAATTGGACAGTGACTCCTCAACTCGTCCATGATTATCGACACATGGTAAGACTTAATACTCAAAAATCACATCATGATCAATTCACATCATTCAAACTCATCAGCTCAAAAACACAGCATAAAGGTAACTAATGAACATAATAAAGAAAATATGCTTTCATTTAAGAAGGAGGTGAGTAATAGATATGCGAAGCCCGAAACTTACAGCATACTCGCAAACATTTATCCTACATTCTTATTATGGTCATAGGAGCTAACCTACCCGAACAATACTAGATTTTCTGGTGCTGATCCTTCGGTCCACGCTTTGAAGTCGCTTTCTTGAAGACATTGATTGGATGAAAGGATAAACACTTAACGATCACAATCAAAAGTGAGTTTTTGGCTTTTGTCTGATGCCTTTGATATTGTGGGACTGTTAGCCTTAGATCTGACATTTGTCTGACTCCAGGTATGATTGAATGAGACACCTTTGATCTCGTCCGTCCATTTTTTTCAGGCCTTGTAGGTTGGCAAAGGCTGACGGGAAAAACGCGTGCACGTCCTCTATAGTTTGCCTTATGTCAAATCCCACATTCCTTCCCCTAATAAGGATCTCCTTCATGGCGTTGGGCCATACCTTTTAGAACAGATGATATGGCTTGCTGGTCTGTATTTTTTTTGTGGGCTCACTCTAGATGTTACTTCTCTTATGGAGTATGCGCCTCTGTGTGTGACGTTGTTGCTCTCTAAGTACCTCCAGGTTATATCGGCAAGCTCCCACATTTGCATTGAGCTTGTCCTTGCTTGTTGCTCGCCTGGTACAATAGCATGGTATTAGCCTGCCTGGCATAGGTTGAAAAGTCCTTTATTACCCAATGCTAGACTGTGTTAGCCAAGCTTTTTACATTGGGCCGCTTGCCCTTCTCTTGGACTAGATGTACTTTACTTGCTTGACTATCTTCTCTTCGCCCATCTTTTGTCCTTGGGAGGGGATCTCTACCTTGGTCCAATGCGGGCTGCACATCCATACTTTGCAATGGCTAAATATCTCCCGTGTGCATTGGAGAATTGTTGGGCAAAATATGCTGTTTCCTCCCCGAATGTGTCTGATAAACTTTGGATTACTTACCTAAATCGTCGACACATTTGTGTCCCCACCTACCCAACGATAGTATGACTTAAAGAGACATATCATTGCCCCTCTACTGTTCTCTGTTATGCTCATTATTGCAGCTCTTGTTTCCTTTTTTACCTCAAAAACCTTTGTTTCACCTGAGGCCAGCCCAGTATACCCATTTTTTTGTCTTTGAAGACGGATTTAAATAGATGTTGGAGTTATCCCATAGCAATGAAGGAGAAAGAAAGTATATAGACGAGGAAACTATTCCCAAAAAGGATCATCGTTACTATCCATTGGAGTGAGAGCGAGAGAGAAAGCAGTAAAATCAAAATTTGAATTACCAATCTTAAAACTTATGATCATTTTATTAAATTATGACATTTTTTAATGGTGGTTTAATTACTGTTATGGCATTTCAATATAACAGTTCATTCTGCTGATGTTCAATTGATGTGTTATACTGAAATCAGGTTGCTAGTGCACTTTCAGATCCTTATCTTTCATTTGCAGCAGCATTGAATGGTTTGGCCGGACCACTCCATGGTTTGGCTAATCAGGTATGCTCTCTTCTGTTGTGACAGCATAGATGATCTATTTTATAGAAGAAATCACCACATATTCCTTTTTTTTGCCCTTTTCTTTTAGTAACTAATATTGGTGTTGGAAATGCATGCTTGTAATATGAAGGTTGATACAGAAGTTTTTACTTACTTCTATGTGCTGTGGTTATAACTTAATTGGTTTGTAGAAGTTTCTCTTGTATACTTTCTATGTACTTGGGCTCAGTATTAAATAAAATATCTTCTTACTTATCGAAAAAAAAACTTAAATCAGTTTTCAGACCTCAAAAGATGTGAATTGTGGATTTGTCGATGCAATACCTCAATGTATACGTGGTGGTCATAATTGCATTGTATGCACTTATATGGAATAAGAGTCAGCACCACAACATTTATATATCAATATTAACTTTATATGCACACATGGAGAGGAGGCCTCATGCATATATGCACACATGCACATAAAAATTTATATGCACACATACTTATAAGAAAAAAAAAAATTATATGCACACATAAAAAAAATATGTGAATTGAAGAACCAACAATACATATCCGTGCTAGTTTTGTAAATGAGGCTGTATGCTGTTTATGGATGTCTGTAGCTGACCGGCTGCTTCAATTAACTTTTGTAATCATGCTCAGCACTGCCTTGTGCATAACTTTGCTTCTCAATATACTAGGGCATTCTCTTTTCTGTTGTATTTTTTGAAAGACAAGCAGATATCATAATTGCTTCAGTATTTTGGCTTTACATGTCTAGAATGGTCATCCTAGCAACACTTCCTAAATTTCTAATCAAGGGATACATCTCCTTTCTGATTGCAGATGCTATTTGTTGCTCCTCCCTTTTTCTCTCTTCCTTCTCTGATTTCCATGATATCATGATTGCAGGAAGTTCTGCTTTGGATCAAATCTGTAGTAGATGAGTGTGGAGAGAACATAACGACAGAGCAGTTGAAAGAGTACGTCTGGAAAACTTTAAAAGGTGGAAAGGTAAATAATATCTTAATAAAAGTTCTATTCATCATCTTCCACACCACACCACACCACACCACACATTTTTTTTTTATTTTTTTTTTCCTTTTACCAATTGTTTGGTATATGAATAATGAGTAGAATAATTCAATTAGTTTTAGAAGAATAAACTTAAAACAATAATAAAAAATAAAATAAAAAAGATATGGTGTGTCGTGTAGAGGATGATGAGTAGCAAAGCTCATATCTTACGGTCACCACACCTCAACACTGAGGTTTAATTTAACACGGCAATTTGAACTGTATCCAAGTGGGTAACTATAAGAGCATATGATATATGAGATTAACCACTGGGCAACCTGTAGATGGTTCTGGTTACTTATACATTGTAATTCTAGTTAAGAATTCTTATGTTGAATGGAAAAGTCAGTCTCTGGCTCCCTCATACATAAATCTCAACCATTTGTTGCTTATCTTGCTGTTAATTGTTTCAACTACTTGTAGTTTTGATGTGAACCTCTGCCAACGTCGTATGTCTATGTAACAGTAAAAAGTGAAACAACTGCACAGAAGCCAGATATAGCCCTCATTCAGCTTCTTAAACTTTTTATTTATTTATTTATTGTTTAATTTCCAATCTTCTATTGATGACATATCAGTTTCTTTTTTCGTATACTGCCATCTTTAATTGTGATTGGTGGCTACTTTTGTTAGTATTGATATTTCTTTTTCAAAAGCAGCATTCATACTTTTTAAATTTAATGAGTGTTTTGAAGCTGCATTGTAATTTTAGGGAATCTCTTGTATACACCTTGTATTGATGATGTCTTTGTTGTTATCAATAAAATCTTTGCTTTGAATTTTTTGCTTTTCTTCAACAAATTTTTTCCTTGTTCGGATTAGTCTTTTTGAGATTTGATCTATTCATCTTTCTCTATATGTGCTTTGCAGTTTTGATATCTGCCAACTGTCAATTTTCTAGTGAATAAAATGCATCTAAAAAAATATAGCAAGGAAAATGAGATGCCTAACGAAACTGAAATTTGCAATTTTGCTTACTCAAATTTAGTACTTAAGCTGGAGATTTTGTAAGAGTTGTCAAAATCCTTCTATTTACAAACTTGTAAATGAAGAAGAGTATGGTTATTAATAAAAGGGGAAACAAAAGAAACAAAAAGGAAAAAGAGAAATGGAGCTCTCCATGGTTGAGATATTATTTTATTTTGGTGGTTTGCCTCTATGAATAACTTTTTTGGTTCTGTGCTTTTCTATGGCAACCTCAGGAAGTTGCAGTGCTGTGATATTTACTTGCCACTTGTGATCTTTTTATTTTGCTTAGTTTTCTTCATCTAACTCCCTCCAGTTAAATTCATCATTTTTGGAAGTCTTGGTCTAGAGAGCTGTTGATTTTGTGTCTTGAATTCATGTTAGTTCTCGTTTGGATTTACAGGTTGTTCCTGGATTTGGCCATGGAGTTTTGCGTAAAACAGATCCAAGATACACATGCCAGAGAGAGTTTGCATTAAAGCACTTGCCCAATGATCCGCTGTTTCAGTTGGTTAGCCCTCAAGCCTTAATACAGGACCTTAACAAGGGTGTTCTATTGGGTAAATGATTTCTTTGTGCGCTAATCTAGCATTGACTATCACAGGTTTCCAAGCTTTATGAAGTTGTGCCTCCCATTCTTACTGAGCTTGGCAAGGTAATTTGCTGTTGTTTGCTTTGAGCACAAAATGCATAATTGATTGGTTCTATGCTGAATGCACATTATTATTTATCTTTCACCATACTGAAGTAGAAAAACTCTTTTGAGAGTCAGAGAGTCGTGGGCAAAAGTCTGTAGATATGTTAGAGAATTGTTCAGCATTGTCTTTTATTTCTATAACGTGGATGAATTTCATCATCAACTAATAAAGTCGTGGGCAACAGTTTGGTTGTGAAATTACACATACATGGCTATATATGTTTGTGTGTGTAAATATTCTGTAAGGGATTGCTACCCTTTCCAAATGACATGGTCTAGTTAGGGAAGGCCCAGCCTACCTTCATATTTCCCCCCCTGCCCATTATTTTTCTACTTTTTTCATCATTTCTCTCCAATGAGAACTGGAGCTGGCTCTTTCCTATCATATCTTCCTGTCTACCCCTCCCCATCTGTGGCCTTTAAACTGCATGCTGAATCAAAATTTCTTTCTTCAAGATCATCATTATACTGTGGTTTTTTCTAATCAAGCCACATGAGGATAAAAATGCTGATTGTACTTGGTCTTTGCAATTATTGCAGGTTAAAAACCCATGGCCCAATGTTGATGCTCATAGTGGGGTGCTGCTGAATTATTTTGGTTTATCTGAAGCAAGGTATGACATTCTGTTTCTCTCTGAAATATTTTGACGTGATTTTTTATTTAGCTATAATTACTCTTTAAGAGAGATGATAAATGTTTTTCAACATTGACAGATATTTTACCGTCCTTTTTGGGGTATCAAGAAGCATTGGGATTTGCTCTCAGGTTTGATTTGCCCCTACTTGTGTTATTCACTTATGTCACTGAGTGCTGTAAACTCCCGTGAAGGCTCAAATTTACCATCTACATTTTTAGATGCTCAAGCAATAGTGAATTTTCCAACTCATTCTTCTACTTTTTCTACCAACCTTCTATCACAGAAATCCCACTGGAAGCCCCATTTGCACCCAAATGGCACCATAGGGTGTCCCCCTCCCGCAGTCACTCCCACCTCTTTGACTAGAGCTACCTCTCTTGTGCTCTTAATTAATAGAACATGTCAACTTTTTTAGATTCCAATTCTCTCTGACCGTGTTCTAATCAAAGTTGATGCTAACACCATTAATTCAGCTTCAAAACCTTCTCAAGGCTGACCCATGTGAATATAGAAACCTTTCATCTTCTGTACAGTCCATAACACAGCCGGATTCATCGTCGGCATCGTCTGTGCTTCTTGTGGCTTTCAATTCTCTGTCTTCTAGACTTCGAAAGTTTTTTGCTCTCGTCTAGCTAGTTGTGTGTTTCCTTTTGGATACTTTTTTTTTTGGGTATACTTCCTATGTCCTTGGTTGTCCCTTTGCTCTTTAATAAAATTATGTCCTTTGGAAATCATTTGTATCGTATCTTTCTTTTGTTCAGCTGATATGGGACCGAGCTCTTGGATTGCCGCTTGAGAGGCCAAAAAGTGTTACAATGGACTGGCTCGAAAATTATTGCAAGAAAGCAGCATCACCTTGAAAACTAGTGGTGTTTTGTTCGAGTACTCTAATAATGTTCAAACAAGCTTGGGGTTTTGCAACAGATGAAGGGTTGTCCGAGAGTTGTCAGTTACTGTCTGTCGTCGGATTACAATGAGCACAATCAATCGTTTCGAAATTTCCATTCCTTTTTACATGTTTTTTTTTATTATTATTAGAAAGAGCAGTCATTATTCTGGCTCTATGAATCTCTAGTTTGGTTTATATATAGACCAACTTTGTGTGGTTTAATAAGTGGAACTACAGAAAGCAAAGCGTACTTGGAGGCATCTGAATAATAATTGCTATTAGACGTGAATAGACTGTATTACGTTATTATTTTAAGCTTTGGAGCATCAGTACTGAACCGATAAAGTTCAATGAGTTTTGCTACTTATAATCCAAACACGTCGCACTTTTTTATTGTTTATTTTTTATTTTTTATTTTTAATTTATTATTTGGTTTTGTTCTTCCTACTAAGGTAATTGGGTTCTTCTTTTTATCATCCTCACAATTTTGGTAAGAGAACAAAATTAAAAAATTATGTGGTGTGATAAGTATTATGAGTAGAATTGTTCAAGTTAAATTATGGCCAAAGTTGGGCATTCTGTCCAAAAAGGAACAAGTAGTGAGCCGGTTTTATGTAGTCTCTTTTGCGTGAGCTACCATTATTATACAATTTTGGTACCAAGTGTTTTCTCCCGTCACACTCTCTTGCTCTTCTCATTCTCTCATCTATGTGGTTTGTTCAAGTGCTATTTTCACGCTGAAAAAGAAGACTATACTACTTGCAACTTGTTCAAGTCCTATCTCTCTCTCTCTCTCTCTCTCATGTACAGATTGAAATCACTTTTCGTCTTTCTCTATGCTTAACGGGAATTCTTTATTATTTTTCATTTTTTTACTTGCCTGCTTGATACTTCAATTCCTTCCCCTTCAATTATGTAATATGAAATTGATTTGGTAACTGGAAAAATGGTTTATCCTTCTATTTACATAAGAGGTTTAGGTAGAGAAGGGGGATTTTTTATTATTTTTTGGAAAAGTGTTCGTGGAGAGAATGTGAGAAATGGATAGAAAAAATGAGATGTTAGTTCTATAAATTCTGCATTGAATACAAACATGCACTACAATTGATCTTGGTTGCTTATTTAGCTACAAATAGAAAAAAAAAAAAGATTCTTCTGAAACTTTGGTGATGGGTCTAGGTTGAGCTTTGTTCTGTTTGGCTCAATTACTTCATAAAAAAGGCTCTATATATAATCTCGTTGAAGAGTTATGCAGAAGAAAATTAAATTATTTAGGTTAGATTGTAGTGCGGGCTCCCAAGGAGATCTTAGCAATCCCCATTTTATTTTTAAGATTTTTCACTTGTCCACAAAAAATAAAAAAATAAATAAAAATTCCAATGGGAGAGGCAGAAAATTAAGAATCAAGTATACAGAAAGTCAGATTTCAGGAACTAAATGGAAGCTTTCCCATTCAGTTCAGAGTAATCATCTTTGATTGGCACAGTAAACTTACGTCTCTCCTCAGCAGTAGCAGTGATAACTGGCATCCAAACATCAGCAGTGTCGCTCAAAAGTGTCTGCACCTGGGGATCTGAAGCCATTGCTGAAGAAATCCTCTCATCTACATCTTCTAACTTCTCTGATAATTCATCCAGCTGCTTCGCTATATCCAGCTGGAGGAACAAAATAAAAATCACTATTATGGTATGAAGGTGATAAGATGCAAGTTATTTCTCTAAAAAAAAATACATGCTTGTGGGACTAAGAGAGAAAATGTAAGAAAATAATGTAATAAGAAAATAATGTAAGAGGAAGTCAAAAGAGTGGTGCTAGGGTGACCGCTGGGCAGTGCCCATTAGGCCAAATTCACTTTCTCAAAATTTTTCAATTTTGAACATTTTTTAAAAATATAAAAAATACTAAGATACTAATAGATACTTCCTTAATCAGTAATTAAAATTAAAAAAAAATTAAATGCATGAGCGGTCAAAATGAGGGGGCAAAATAGAGGGGCATCAAATCAAAATTACCTCCCCAAGAGGCTGCACTGATTTTGACGGGACTTTGGTAACTTCTAATCCCAGGGCTTCAATTTTGGAGCGCAATTCAACTTCTTCTTGATTGGTCAATGATTCCACCTGCACAATACAAGTAACTGAGGAAAAGCTACTAAAAAACATTGGAAAGTGTAATTCCTGCAAAGATATTCTAGTCAGTAATTGCGTAATAAGATACCCTCTTTTGCAATGGTGTGACATGTACCAAGTCAAAGGGTAATTTTCTTATTAAACCTGCAATATTATGATCACCAACAAGTCACAGTAGAGAATGCGAGATGACAGATGCAAATGATCAATAGTCTCTCAATTTGTATTCTTCTTGATACATGCAAATGATAACAATCTCTGGCGACTTCCAATAAACTACAAACCAAAAGCTTGTGATTGTTTAACTTGTTGGTTTAAAATTCTGAAATTACATAAAATTTCATTGTAGTTCTTCAAATGGGCCGTGCTTGGCTGCAGCCAGTGTGCAGTGGCACACCGGCGCACCACATGCATTTTTTTTTTTCCCTTCAGTATGCCACTGCAGCCCAGCTGCAGTGTATATTTTTCCTCTTCAAATAGCAGCTTATTAGAAAATCTCTCTTTCAACATCAATGCTAGCCAAACTATCATTGAGCAAATAGGATACCTTGCACCCCAATGCTAGCCAGACTATCTACATTTAAAATATGAGAAAGATATTTGCAACTGTGGATTGTGTTACAACCGTGTAACCGTTTTGAAAAAAGTGAAAAACATAAACCCAAATGAAAAAATTTAATTTTTTAATAGTGGGTCCCATTCTTTTTCAAAGCCATTATGTGTAAGCCTGTTCATCCGGATTCCGATATTTTGATTTCTAATATTTTTGGTAATTTCTTTTTTAAAAGGTTCAAGAAAATTAATCATCTGGATTTCCTAATCTGGAACCTAGATGAACAAGCCTAATTACGCGATATTTACGCGCCTCATAGTTGTATGCATAATTATTCTTAAAATATTACTCATGGGAAACTACTCTAGCTAGGCCAAATTTACTTTCAACCCAAAAACAGCTCCAAAGATTAAAAAAGGGACACTCAAAGAGCCAAAGTGGCCTACGTTCACCCCACATAATATCGAAGGTATGATACACGATAGCTGAGAAGTCTCAAGTACACTAATATTACTAGCCCCCACCCCCACAAAACCAAAAAAAAAAAAAAGAGAGAGAGGGAGAAGACAACATTAAAAACAATGGGGACTATGACTGTTCACCCGGCCCGGCTCAAATATGAAGCTTTTGACTCAACCCAAAAATGTTTATTGAATTCCCGATCCAAAGTGAATTCCGAATGAGACCGGGTTTTCCGACCCAATTTTTTAAACTTACTATTTTGTGAATCTTGAATTTAATTATAAAATTGATATATTTTACTTGATATATTAAACAGAGTGGATGAATTTTTATTTTAGATATTATCTGATTTTTATTTATTGCTAGGTATTTTAACCTATTACTATCATTTAGTTTAATTTAATGTTTATATTGTACAAAACATTATGTTTTCTAAAGAATATAACCCGACTAAAGCCCTCAGGCATACAAGAACTTTACAGCTCTTAAATCAATGCCAAAATGTCCCAACTTCACTGGTTTTTTCACTCCCACATAAAGAGAATAAGCTGCTAAGAACAGAACAAAGATTTAGCTTATTTGGTTGGCAAAATAACCAACCTAATCAAGAACAAGCAACATTTAGCTTTCATCCCAACAGCAAAATCATAAGTCAAAACACTCAAAACTGGTGGGGTATGTGAACATATTTCATTTCAATGATTGGAATCATAAGCACCACTGCTTGCTCTTTTTTTTTTTTCTTTAAATAAGATCACATACCCCACCGGTTTTGAAATAGAAAAACTCAAAACACTCAATTCCATAACAGATGACTGGACTTTTATGATCGAAAAAAATATGGGATAACTTCAACACTTTGAAAGGGTCTCTCTACAACTGTGACGTTGAGTAAGTGAAGCAGAAAACAGGGTAGGACTGAAAGTTGCATTGAAAACAGAGGAAGCAAATTTGATAAAACTGATCTGCTCAAATGACATTCAATAATCACCCTACATTTAGACTCCCGCATAGTGATCCAATTGAAAAGACCTGAGAATATGTCACAGGGTTTGTGTTTTTTTTTTTTTTAACTGACAGAGATTAGGTTCCAAGACACAACAAAAAGAAAAGCACAAAGGAAGGCCATAGAATACATTTCAAGATGCAAATCACTTGAACTCCGTTTCATATTATAGTAGCAATAATACTGCCCAATATTTCAAGATGCAGTAACAAGACCACTCTTTCAAGGAACAGATCTAACCAGCAGGGCACATTTCAGGAAGTCCTTGGGACGCTCCTTGTAGCATGCCAACCAAATGCTTGTTGAACATAAAAAGTAGTTTGGCCAGACCATACACACAAATTTCCAAAGGCAAAGAGATCTAAGATATTGTAAGAATTCAAGACCAAAAAGAACCATCAGTGCATTGTATTTTAATTAAAGTTGGAAAAAGACTGGACATGAAGGCTAAGTACAATCAATTACCTTCATAATTAATTGCTCAATTCGATTTCACATTACAAAAACATAAAAGTTGATTTGAGATGCTTTGGTCTCAGCTCAATATGAAACTTTCTTTTCTTAGTTTGTAAGCTTAAAAAGGTGATTCTTCAGGAGGGTCAGTCAACATAAAAAAGCAATAAGATACCATTAAGAAGAACTCAATAAGATATTCAAGGAACGTAACCTAATTTTATACTTCTTCTCCCCCTGATTTTACAGGTATACAAATACTCTCAACCATACAGTACCTCAGTAGCAATTTTCTCAAGAACCATTATTTACACTGCAATTAACCAGAATAGCCGATAGCTAATAAATCTTTCAAATTGCAATATTACAGCTTCTGTATGTACTCCAGAAAAACAATATTCCCATCTCAAAAGGCTACATAGTTGGGTGTGAAAACTATTTTACACAAGGGGCTTACCTGCTAAATAAAACAGGATCACACACCTATGAATTCACAACACGGATTTTAAATATGCATTACTCTTCCATTCAAAGGATACCCAGCCTGTTTTGTTCACACAATTCCATCCAAAACTGAAAAGTCATCTTTTTTCATCTCAATGGTTAGTGATTCAAATAGTGAATCCTTTTTTCTTCTCTCTAAAAGCTAGAAGGACCCAAAAGTATTTCACCAAGTCTCAACCACGATTGGTGTTAATGATAGAAATTCTAACTTTTTTTTTTTTTTTGATAAGTAATAAGAAATATTTTATTCCAAGTAAATAGGCATATATTTATGCCCACCACTACATAGAAATTCTATATTCTCATACTAATAGCTCCAAGCATGTCTAAAATTTTGGGAATCAATAACTCCACCACTACATATAGCATATATTTATGCCCTGACAAGAGAATAATTATGCATTAATTTTACCCACAATTTTTTTTCAATCACACAAGCCCACTGAAATATCAAGATTGATTTTTCCTCTTACTATGATTTCTGCTTTAACAAGGAGGCTACTAATGTGATTTTTCCTCTTGCCTGCTTTGAAGTTTTTTTTTTTTTTTTTGACAAGTAATTACCTTTATTGAAAACTGCTTTGAAGTTTTAATGTAGGAAAGCACCGTAAGTTTCACCGATTTACCTTCTACATTGCAAACTTGGTAACAAATAAGACAGATGACTAGAAAAGCTTTCTGAAAGAAAATTCCCCCCCAAGTACTCTGAGTGGTAAAATCCCAAATCCGACAACCGTAACCCTAGCACCTCTTAATACCAACCCACCAAATCAAATAATACCAAGACAGATGCAAATTCGGGTATAAGTTCGGACAACCCACAAAAATAAAATCAAGTCGAGAGTGAGAGCAGAGAGGAGCGTTGAGAGTCTGAGAGGCCAAAAGCTATTAAATTTCAGGCATAAGCTCGGACAAATTCAGGTATCGGTTAATAACCGATCAAATTTGGAAGACAAGCAGCCATTTCCACTTCTGAACTATCTTGAAAGGTTCGTGTATCTTCGGATTGGGTCAAAAAATCGGCCAGAATGGGTATAGTTTGCACACTTTTTGGGGTTCCTCATCACAAAATAAAAATGATTGTAGACCCTTGACAAATGCAATATGCAGCTTTGAAAAAATCTTTTCATAACTTCCACTCATCTAATTAGCAAGAACTTTACAGAGAGGTTTGGATAGTGAGTTGAGACGAGATGAAAGTCAAAAGTTGAGTAAAATATTGTTAGAATATTATTTTTTAATATTATTATTGCTTTGAAATTTGAAAAAGTTGAATTGTTTAATGTATTTTTTGTGAGAATTTGAGAAAGTTATAATGATTAGATTAGATGAGATGAGATGAGATGAAATGCTTTTTGTATCCCAACCTAGCCTAACAATTACCTTCCACACATCATTCACAAGATTAAGGCTTTTTTTCAAACTTACTATCGGTGTGAAACTACAGGAATACCCTCACAATGTCACCTCTGATCACATCCCAACAACCTTGAACAGAAGCCATATTATAATCCATTCGGTTATGGTGCTTTGTAATTGATTGTACTTTGACATTCTGTTCAAATGGGCTCTCAAGCTACCTGGCCGTCTCTTCCTCTATGGACTTGAGTGTTAGCTTGCTAGGCTTAGGCGTCCAGTAACTTATCAAGAAAACTAACTTTCATAATACTGCCAACATGATTCCTTGATCTCACACTGATCAAAAAGGAGATTGAGTTATCAACCAAAAGCATCTAAATAGCAGTATTTCCTAATCTATCACAACTTGATATGTAGTAAAGACCCTAGGAAACACTCAAATGGTGGCTGCCAACAGTTGGAGTTTGTATTAGAAAAGTGTAACAACTCAAGGAAGGCGCAAGCCACATCTGGGCACATACACCATAAGAATAATCAATATTGCAATTATGCCCCCATGGAATCACAATAAAAGGTTGAACTTCTCGCAAGGTGGGATCCTTTCACCACCTTCCTACATATAATTATGGGTATTACAATCTCCCATCCTAGGCTGTTCCATCATCATCGGCACAACTCATATCACAGACTTCTGATTTTAATAATCTCTTATATAATTTTTAGCGACTCAAGGAAGGCTCAAACCACATTTGGGATTAGAGCAACAAAGGCGAGAACGATTAGAGTCCTTTGGAATCTTTATAAAGGGCTTGAATATCTCCCTTCCAAGCAATGTGGGGTCTCATCCACTACCTTCCAATACTTAATCCGGGAAATTAGAAAGCTGCTTTTTTGGTGAAAGCTTAGGTTAATCAAAGGTCACCAGTTGATTCAATAAGGTTCACTACATGCCTAAGATTGTCATAAGCTTCTTCCTCAATGAACTCCAGTTGATGTAGTAAGGTTCACCCATGACGTTATAGGGCAACAAAATGCCACTCCTAAGGCGGCTAGAAAATCCAGATAATGAAAAAAAAAAAAAAAAAATCCTACAAAAGGACTACTAGATTCAGAAAAAAAAAAAAAAAAAGAGGTTATATTGGCAAACCCTCCAAATCCCTAATAGAAAAGAACCCTGAGATTTATTTTGTCTACACAAAGCATTTGCTGGTGGAAAAGGATTTCTTACTTCTTAAAAATAAAAATTAAGACTTGCGATCCATAACGGAAAATGATTCTTTATTTTGAGTTCTTTTGCCAATAGAAAAATAATCAATATCCCCATTTATCACCAAAAATATACCCGATTAAGATACATTTATTTTTAACGATCTACACAAGAGAGAAGAATGTAAAGAGAAAAAAAAAAGAATAAATTACAAAAGTTACTAAACTCGTTCAAGCACTTTTTACCATCACATATTTCACAAAAAATACTTAAAAAAAAAAACATCACAAATCCAAACACTAAGATCAAAAAAATCAGATAACATAACGCTTTTTAGAAGTCAATCTAAACCTATTCACGAAAATTGAAATCAAATGTCACGGCAAAGAAAAATATAGGACCGAATAAAAGAAAATTAAGAATGATTGTATAGATAAAAGGACAAATCGACTGAGATAGAAGGGGAAAGACAATACCTGTTGCAGGAGACTAGAGAGGAGCTGAAACAATTGGTCATCTGCTTTCCCTTCCTCTGCCATAATTCTCCCGATGTTGTGTTTGGGTAAATTTGCTTTCAGTGTTTATTTTCTTGCTAAATACTTTTTATTTTATTTTTTGATAGGTAATAATCTATTATTGTTTATTTTTTATATTATATTATTATCTTTATTTTTTTTCTTTTTAGTGCTTGATATGTTTTTTGAGTTTTCTTTGATTTCTTTAAACTTTATGTGTGTATATTTAAATAGAAAGATAAACATAAATTCTTTTCATCATTCTTCACACTACACATCACATATTTTTTTTTTTATCAAATATTTGATATATAAATAATGAGTAGAAGTATTCAATTAATTTAATAAGAATAAACTCCAAAAATTTTAAAACTGTAAAATTTTAAAAAAAATGTGTAACAATTTCTTCTTCTTCTAAGGAGAAGGATGTGAAATAATTGGAGAACTTTTAGAACTAATTTACTAGGAATGGAGAAGGAGAGGTATTTGGATGTGAAATGACTATAGAACTTTTGGAACAAATTCACTAGGGTACTTGGGCACTTGGGAAGTTTAAGTATAAGTTGACTAGTAGGTGGTGGTCAATTAGGTACGAGGGAGTTCACGTCAAAGAGTAAAAAATTGAAGAAATAGCTAGCCCTGATAGAGGTCGAGCGATCTCACTTTAAGTACTTTCAGGTTCAACAGATGCCAAGGACAAAAAATTAGATAGCAGACAAGTTAGAATGTGTGGCATTTGGGCAAGAAGACTCCCTGCCAGAGTGAACGGTGATGCAAAACGTTGAGGTACCTGTAGTCAAGATCTAGGTGGTGGAGATAAAACTAGAGGCCCCAGAGTGGGTGACAAACATTATCAAATACTTGGATGCCAATGAGATACTAGAGGACAAGTGCAAAGCCAGAAAGGTCAAGTACTAAGCGGCATGCTATAAACTGATTGAGGGAACTTTGTATTTGGAACTTCGCCTTCTCAAATGTGACTCACCATATAAATCAATTAATTGTTTCATTACAACCCTGTTAACTTTCTTAGAGGTAACCTCAGTCGTTACTGGCACGTCGTAATGATATAGATCCATGTCTGCCACTTCCATCCGGAAATAATTTGCTCAAACCATGATTTTTTGTCAACGATACCACAACCCATCCTCTTCGAACAACATATAGCCTTCCACCACAAAGTCTTGTGTTGTAGTTGATATATATATATATTTTGTTGTTGTAAGTTATGTACATTATTTCCTCTTCGTGTAATGACCTCTACTTGCACCATCTGCTTGCACTTTATATACATTTAACTATCAATAATATTGATTTTTATTTTGTTTCTTGCCTACGGATGTTTGGCTTTTCTATTTTTTTCTTTTTCCTTTGTCGACTTTGTGGACTTGATGCCAAATGTTAAGGGGCTTGCATTGAAGTGGTGAAATGGCTAATTTCTAACTTCGGCAAACCTCGCTTGATTCAGCCTTACTGACCAATGATCCATTGTTTGTGTTGTTACCTTCAGTTCTGATGCGTTGTTGAAAAGGAGAGAACAAGTGTTATTAGGATTTGTTGGTCCCTATCAATTGTCGTTGGCTTGGAGGGCATGGCCCCCCTTTAAGAATTAAGCCATGTTGTGGAAAAATCGTGGTTGATCCCTCGGGAGGAGAGGCTGGGAAACCTTTGATTAACCCTCCTTTATGGCCTTCCCGAGTTTTAACGTGCCCATGGAGTTTGATATTTCTACTGGAGAAAAGAAACAAGTTAACATAATCTCACATTCAATTTTATACGTGCGAGACTTGCAAACTTGGACCGTCTGCTCTATGAGGTGAAGTGTTAGTCGTTTGGTACCTTGTTGTTAGAGAAGGCGTCTCACGAGTAATGTCAGGTAGTCAAGTGATTGAGTACGCACTCTGTCGGGAGAGGTCAGGATGCCTCAAGCCAAACCCGCTCCTTTAGTACCCTAATGAGGTAATTCTTTTAGACGGTTAGGAAGCCAATATACTCTTCACCGTGATGGGGGTCGGGGTAAGTTTTCGAGTAGCTGAGAGATTGGACCCCTTCTCCCTAGCATGGAGGTTGAGCCTTCTGCTCACCTATTATTTCTTACAGCAAGGTAAGTGTTTGGGCAGTTTGTGATTAGACTCGCTCTCGCCGTTGACATCGTAGAGAAGGTACATGTTGGGTTAGGCTAGTGTTGAGCCCACTCTTCGTCGCGACAGAGGTCAGAGTAAGTTGTTGAACAACCAATGAGCTAAACCCATACTCCATCGTGGGAGGGGCAGAGCAACCTTTGGCGTAACTCATCCCTTTGGCCTTGCGAGGAGGTAAATTTTTGGGCAGTTTGTAATTGGACCTAATCCCGCTTGTTGACATTCACGAGAAAGGTAAGTGTTGGGCATCTGAGGAACGACCCACACTCTGCCAGGGAGAGGTTGGGATGCCTTAAGCCAAACACTCCCATTTAGTTCTCCGAGGAGGTAACTTTTTCAAACAGCTAGAAAGTCAATTGGCTCTTCACTCACTATGATAGAGGTCATGGTATGTTTTCGAATAGTCGAAGAGGTTGGACCCGCTCTCCCCATCGAATAGGTTGAGCTTCCTGCTCACTTATTAGTCCTTATGAGGAGGTAAGTGTTCAGGCAGTTCGGGAATAGACTCACTCTTGCCTGTTGATATCGTATGGAAGGTAAGTGTCAGACTAGGCTAATGCTGAGCCCACTCTTTATTACGGCAGAGGTCGGGATAAGTTGTCAGGCTGCCGAGAGGTTGAACCCGCACTCAGTCGCGGGAGTGGTAGAGTAGTCTTTGGCATAGCTTATCCCTTTAGCCCCGCAAGCAAGTGGACCTGCTCCCACCTGTGACGCTTGTGAGAAAGGTAAGTGCCGTGTAGTTGAGGACTGACCCGCACTTCGCCATGAGATGGGAGGTAAGTTCGGATAGTTAGGTAGTTGGTCTGCTCTTCGTCGTGATGGGATTAGGGTAAGTTTTCGTGTAGCCGACAGTGTGAACCTACTCTTGGGTGAGGAGGTGAGGTTCTTGCTCACCTATTAGTCCTCCCGGAGAGGTAAATTTTCAAACAGTTTGGGATTAGATCCGCTCCCACCCATTGACATCGCAAGAGAGGTATGTGTTTGGTTTGGTTAGTATTGAGCCCATTCTTCGTCGCGGCGGAAGTCGGGGTAAGTTGTCGGACAGTGGAGGGGCTAGACCCTCACTTTATTGTGGAAGGGGTAGACTAGCATTTGGCATAGGTCATCATTTTAGTCCTACAAGTAGGTAAGCATTTGGGCAGTTTGTGATTGTACCTACTCTCATCTGTTGATGCTCATGAGAAAGGTAAATTGTTAGGTTTTTGAGAATTGACTCGCACTTCACCGCGAGGGGGATAAAACAACATTTGGCGTAATTTATCCCTTTGGTGCCTCACAATAAGTAAGTAGTTGGTGGAAAATACGCCAATGCAGACTATTTTGATGAAGTGATAAGTCGAGATAGGCGAAATGCATTACGTTTCTAGAAAGGCAGATCTTCGTTATTAGTGTACATAGTGCTGACATGAAAATG
Source organism: Platycarya longipes (assembly GCA_036559045.1). Classification (NCBI taxonomy): domain Eukaryota; kingdom Viridiplantae; phylum Streptophyta; class Magnoliopsida; order Fagales; family Juglandaceae; genus Platycarya; species Platycarya longipes. The sequence continues at coordinate 46,268,153 of CM071802.1, forward strand.
TAAATTACAAGTGTTATGCTTTTTAGCAATAAAACTTTCGTAGATGCTCACATTATAGCGATGCAGTAGCTCATTTCCTTAGGAGTCTTGAACCTATAAGAGCTCAGAGGATTATTGGTGGCGACCACATAGAAGTCTTTCCATTGGGGCCCATCTTTCTTTTGTCTTGAGTTGTTGTTCCTGTATTTTTGAGTACCAGGTCCTTGATTTTGAACGCGTACTCATTTGTTGAAACATCACTCAATATTCTAATTTTTGCTTTCAGTCTAACCTCTTACAACAAGTCAAAACTAATTCTCCAATTGTTGTCATTGGAGTTTTGCTCAAAATTCTACACCCTGTGGGTGGGCATTCTCAATCGCACTGGCCATAACGACAATCGGTCTAGCATTTGAAGTCTACTTCTCTTGCGTGTACAATAGGAGTCTTGCCTATTCTAGCTGGCATATTGGAATTCTTTTATTGTAATGTGTGCCAATGTTAGTTGTTCTTGGGATGTATTAACTCTATTTAGGAATACAATTATTTCTAAATACTTTTATATATTGTCATATGTTTTGTTTATCAGACATCACTTAAATATAAAATATTTTTTAACTTCAAATTTTTAACTTTTTTTTTTATCTAATCTTTATCTAATTATTACAAAATCTCCAAACTTTTAAACAAAATATAAAAGCATTTCTTTTTTTAAATTTCTAAACAAAAGTAATATTAAAAATATTATATTCTAATAATATTTTAATTTTATAATATTTTTATTCAATTTTTTTACTCATTTTCTAATTTCCAATAAAACATCTTTAATTCAAATAATTTCATTATTATTCACATGTATTCTCAAATATTCTAAGTTTTCACACAAAAAGGGTGGTCGCTTCACTTATGGAAAAGGCGAAGCCCAATAGGGTCAGCACCCCCCAACTTCAAGTGCACCTCAAACAGTCTAGTCGGTGAAACCAGCTAACCACACGAACTAGTTAGATTATCTTCAGATAAATTTTTAGAAAAATAATTCTAAAATATGGTGAGTAATATATCCTCTTTATAATAAGATGAAAGTGAAAGCGAGTGTATATGTAAAATGTTTATATATACTATATAGCTATGAATATTTATGATAAAAAATAGTAAAAATTATCACCCTTAAGATGATGTGATGCGTTGAATAATCATTGAGTCATAAAAAAATATAAAAAGAAAATTATAATTATAATTCTGAAATACGCAGGCGGAAAACACTCCATTTAAAAAAGTGAATAAATTTAAAACTCACCTAAAAAATATAATATTTTAATAGTAAATTTTACTGTTTTTCAAAGAGAGCATGCATGCTTAACTTATTTACCCTAAAATTATATATATATTTACTCCATAAATAATGATGATGAAATATTAGCACTAAATAACATTCGTAAAGTTTTTGCTTATAAGATACGAGATTGTGTTAATTACTTGCATATCCACAAGCCTCCACGACCAAAAACAACCCATGAATCCGACTTGCCCAACCTGTTTATATTAATCTTTGCCATCTTCTTCAATCCGTCTTCGCCTTTGGTTTAGTAGAAATTACCACCCCACCAATTGGTTTTACAGTTGGCCAAGAGTAGCGCACTTTTCACCAATGGTGGTGTTCATTTCCTTGTAGTTTATTTGCACATTTACATAAAGGGCAAGGTGATCTGTTCTATGATTTAATTTAATTCTATCAGTTACAACTGGGAATTGTTGAAAAAAAATGTAATAAAAGAAATACAATTTAAGGTACAACAAACAAAAACCGTTGCAACAAATCGGCTGATTGCTGATGTGAAATCCTGATGCTTGCCAACACCTGATACCATTGACAACCGGTAAAACCTATATCATGCAATGGCTTCATTTTCAACTTTTCTCTCTCCATTTTCTTTTCTTTTCTGCATTTTCCATTTTTTAAACTTTTTCTTCTTTTTGAACTTGATCTACTCTTTCTTCATTTCTCCCATATACAGATACAACGAGTGGCGACTATGACTGGACGAGTTTTGCTTCATATAAAATGTCCTATACCTCACTGTCATCTCTGATCAATATATCACAACTCGAAGCAGCCCTGGCTGTGGCTCGGTGTAGTCAAGGCCCTCTTCTTCAAGCAAATATCGCTGTACAGCGATTGGAAGTCTTGCCGGAGTGCGGGAACCCCTGGTGTGATGACCTGTTCCAACACATATATAAACCTGTAGGCGCTGCTGTGCTGCCCGGGCAGTGCTCCTTAGCACGCCCAACTCTTGCTTCAAAACATGAATTGCCTCAGTAACATGCAGCCCATGCAAGTCTATCATTCGCTCCTGTCCTCTACCATTGCTCTGCATCTCTGGAGGAACTGGGTTCCTGAAACCAATGGTTCAAACATAGTAAAATAGCTAAAACAAACAAATAATAAAACCTGATTCTAAAGGTTCTTGCAGTGAAATGTGGAGAGACTCCTCAAAATTGGCATCTGTTATCTAAGTAAGGCTCTGTCTAACAACATTTTCTTACTGTCATTATCTTTCCACGAGGTTGTAGCAATTCAACTGCTACTTTACCTTTTTTTTTTTTTTTAGGATCCAGGAGCAATGCTCCTGTCTACCTTCAAATAGGCAGACAATGGGCACCAGTTGCAACATTTAAAGAGAAGCAATCCAGGCAAGAATGGATGAGTGTGTACCCACACCCACACAGATGGAAAAAAATTCGAATTGGATTTACAAGATAATTCATGAGAATGTGAAGATGTCAATCAACCAACAGCCATAAGTATCGAATCAACCTCTTCAAAAATCTCAAAAATTAATAAACGCATGAAAGTAAAAATGGTAAACATAATATTATTAAGCATTCAACTCATCCACACGGATCATTGCTTAGACTAAGGGAGACCAGCAGGGGACTACAAACCTCTGGCGATAAATAGATTCTTGAGCTTTTCCATGAGCTGCCTTCATATGCATGTTGTGCTGCTGCCCTTTAGCACTCAATTCCTTTGCTAGAGCCTTATTGCCAATGAGGTATGCTTGTCGTGCCTATTTTTAGAGGTCACACTATCAACTAAGGTAATTGGTGCAGCATGTAATGAGACATCAATGGCATACTGTGCAGACAATAAGAGAAATTACAATAAACCTGAGTTTTACAGAGTTCGAAATTCAAGACTTCTGTCCCAGCTTCCATCAATTGCTTAAAACTCCCACCCTCCAAAATAAATAAAAAAAGGAAAACCCTCCATAGTCACCACCATTGCCCTTGGTTCCAGTCCTGGGGCTGGTAGGGCTGGTAAGGGCGATCCAGCTTGTCTCTATGTGGAGGGGAAGGGGCAGCATAGCAAGTCCCAGTTGTTTTTTTTCTTTTCTTTTTTCTTTAAGTTTGCCCCTCAACCTTGAACAAAGGAGGATCTTCCTCCTTGCTTGGCAGCCCCTCCAACAGAAGTGTACTCAGGTGGCCCCCACCACCCCCAGGACTAAAAACAAGGGCAGTGATAGTGATGGAAGGTTTGTCCAAATTTTGTTTCCTAGATCTATTAATTTTTTATGCAGTTTTTTCTTCAATTTTCTTTTTTTTTTTAAATGAGAAGCAGCGTGTTGGATGGCCATGATAGCATTTTCTCATTTTCTATCAAGAAATTAACAAAATATTTATCTATTTTTATTGGCACTGGGTGTTCGAGAACAAAGTCCTAAGGGTGCACAAGCCCTAGGCATGAAATTTCCAGTAAGTGTACTTCAGGTAATTCAAGGGGAAGTTTCTCCAGTCCGATGGCCCCTAGAAATTGTTTGCACCCAAAAGGATTTGAACCTTAGATCTAGAGGAAGGATGCCACCAAGACCAAGGCCTTTACCACTTGAGCCAACTCCTATGGGTTTTAAGAAACTAAAAAAATATGAGATTGAACTCTCAAAATTCAAATGTTGCAAAAGGTGGATCTTAAATTTATGTCACAATTATTGCTAAAATTCAAGTATGAGCATAATTGGGCCAGAATTCAGCCTGCATAGCATAGCTAATTTTCCTATTTTGATGGCTTTAATAGGTGCTAACCATTGCAGGGGGCAGTACAACCGTATCACAAACATTCCTATCATGTTCACATGTTTCTAATTAAAGGATCATGAAGGTAACATGCCCACAATGTACCGTCTGTTTCTTGACTCATGCATGTTATAACGCAAGTTTGGGTTTGCCAAATCTGTGGGTTTAAAATATGCTTCACCCACTTTTGAGTTAACATCACTAGTTTTGACAATTTATGCCATTGAACTATGCACATGTAGATCACCTGCCTCATGAAAAAAGTGGCATTATACTCACCTCAAGTTTATAAAAGTGGCATTTTCACCTGCCAGCAATTTATAGAAGCAACACTTTACTCTCTTGTAGTCTAAGTAGCACCTTAGCCACTTGGAAAGTGCGTACTTGTTATTTGCACCATGATAATGGTTGGTTGAATCATACAGATGCTAAAGCTTAGATCTCAAGCAGGCAAAGTGTTTCTTTCTACACATTAGGATGACAAATAAAAAAGGCCTCATACAACAGTTAAGCCATAAGGAGTTTATCCTATTTTAATATTTTATAACTTCACCTAGGGAGCTGCATTTAAGGCTTTGTTTTTTCATTGAGACGGCAACAATAATGGATGTGGAAGAAAAACCATACTCGAGTCCAATCAAGATGGAGACAGGATGAGAATGGTGGTGGTTGATGAGAATATTGGAGGTGAAAGCAGGTCAAGTTTCTTTTCATGATTCTACACAAGCAAAACGAAATTTTATATTTGCCCCTTATTTAAGCAGCCAAGATTTACTCTTATATGAAAAAATGATTTATTTTTTATATCAGTTGCCACTAGGAAAAAAATATAAATTGCATTTTTCAGTTGACAATAGTTTGACAAAGTTCCAGACATACCTGCTCAAAGTATGCATTACGCAGGCGTGCATGGTCACGAGCATCCCCTCGCAGCTCAGAATACATATTTGCTGTCATCTCAACAAATGTGAAAGCCAATATTAATGCAGAAGGCCTTATTCTCAAATTGAAGGCATATAAAGACAAGTAATTTTGTTGACCAGGGGATATTACCAACTGCATCTCCAGTATCAAGCCAGGTGGGAGCTGCACGAGCAGAACCACGATTTTGTAATCTGTCACCATAAATGTCTCTCCCATGTCCACTATTGTAACTAGCCAAAACATGGGAACTTCTACTTGATCCAATAGTGGCATCTGAGGAACCATTTCTTTCGTACTTCCATATGCCAGAATCCTGAGATGCCAATTTCCGGACAGCTGATGCGAAATCTATAGCACCCCTAGATGGAACAGAAGATCCGGATTTGAACAAGAGCAGGTTGTCCTTGTCAGATCGGAAAAGACTGCCACTTTGTGGGAGATCATCCCCAGAATATTTTGGAGGATCATTCTGACTACACGCAACAGTAAGTGCAGGGAAGTCCATTGTACCAAGATTGGGGGCTGACAAGGTCTTTGAGTTCATATTCTGACTGAAACCACCCTCAACTTGAAGCTACAATTAAAACAAAAATCTACATTGAAATGCCCTTCATACAAAGATCACATTGAGAATATTGAAAGGGATAAGCTAACAATATATGCTACAGAATCATAAGAAATCATGTATTCATGCTGCATCAGGATACATGAAAAACAAGTTAACTCTTTAAAACTGACAACCACTGCCCCCGTTGAAACCAAGAAGGCAATAGCATATATTATGCAATAGTCAAACTAACAACAGATGATAATAAAGCACAGTGCTATTGGGTAAGAAGAGGATGACCCAAAGAGAATCACTAACTCCCCCTGTACCAGGCCAGTGACTAAGGAACTGATGGCTACACACGAGTATTGGAGCATTGGGTCACCTCAAAACTATATGGGGAGCCAGCTCTTCCCTGCCAAAAGAAGGCACCAGAGGTATTGCGCTCTATGGTTAGCATCTTACCCATTAGAATTACGCACACATAACCAAAAAATTCATAATATGAAGCATAATTCCTTATCTCAAATACATTTATGGCAATTAAATAATATCAGAGAGACTTACACGTGCAGATTGCCAAAAAAATTGACTAATGCTAGGCTTACCTCTAACTGAGTGAGCATCTCTATAGTCAGGTTCAAGTCATATCCATTGGCAAAGTACACTTCTGCAAGGCTTTCAGTAGCGAAACCAGGGAACTGAGATACCAAGTACTCAACAGGGTTCATATCATTATCCTCCACAATTGCATGCTCACCAAACATATCATTCATATATCTCTGGCGGGAATTGCTATCATAAGGAGGTCCCTCCCCTTCATGGCTGACAAGTTTATTACTGTTCACAATATGATTGTCCCATGGTTTATTTGACATATGCAGAAAACTAACTGGAGATGCATCTTCCCCATGGGATGAAGCAGAAAATCTCAACTTTCCAGCAAAGCTATTACCATTAATGCTGTGTGAAGATAATTCTTGCTGCTCATTCAACAGGTATCCACTGCCCTTAGAAGCAGGTAACCTCGACGCTTCCTCATGTAAAGGCAGACCCGCCAGAGAGAGGTTCCCAATGCCTTGTGATTCATCTTCTCCCATGACCTTAAAGTCAGGGGTAATATCATCAGGGAGCTGTTGGCACCAGTATTGGTGGGCCTCTTCATCAGAATTATTTGAGACAGATGACTCTGATCTATCTAGCACTGCTTTTCCCAGACTCCCCGACGTAGCAAGCCTTGATGTCGCATCTGCTGTACTGGTGCTTCCAAATGACGAAAATCTGAGTGCAAACGGAATAAATTCTGCTGCATTTGGATTTAAAGTTGCCACCTTAATTGGGTTGCTAAGCTTTGCATCCTTAGTTTGGGTTCCTTTCTTGGACAAGCTCATTATTTAATCAAATAGAAACAAATCACACAAACTAGACATGCATAGAAAATCTCTGAGTGAGAGAGCTAAGTCAAGCTTTAGTATGCTTCACCCAAAGCCTGCAAAGTGAAGTTCCATTCAAGTACACCACTTAGTCGTATTAAACAAGAAATTTCTACTTTAACACGCGGCCACAAGAATAAACTCCAGTACTTCCCACAAGCGTATTTAATGCCAATTCCAAATATCACAGAGTGCTAAATCTGATCATTAAACTCTTTTTATGAGCATTTTCAGAAAATTAAATTTCCTGATTTGTGATAAATTGAATAGGTAATAAATATATAAGTAAACCCAAATCCCATCTAAAAGGTATGGATATTGGAGTATACACAATGTGAATCCATCACAGGAAAAGTTCAACATGCATAACACAATCTAAGAGTATTCAGTTAAAGCTAAACAAGCATAACACGATCTAGAAGTATTCAGTTAAAGCTAACAATTTTTTGGGAACAGCTTCGAAGTAACTAGAGTACTTTGGAAGAGCACTGAACCAAATCTCATAAATGGGACAAAATAGCACAGAACTCTCAAAACCCTATAATTCCTGAATTCGGAAGATTTATCAATTTTCAGAAGAAACAACAGAGACAAGATAATGCTTATATAAAACAAACATAGACAGAATAACACAAAATCCTCAGACTAATATTATAAACGATGTAATCGAAGTAAACTATAGAACATCACATAAATTATCAACCTGTAGCGTTTAAGAAATAAAACCACGAAAAGCAAATTAAAAGGGGAAAAAAACACGACGAACTCAAGAAACAGCCGCAAAGCAAACCATTGACCTCCCAGTAATTCAATCAAATCGATTACAAGAGATCTGAGTCAATTCGACGATCAGAAAATGGGGGAAAATCAACTTAAAAAAAAATCCCAGAAAATCAATAAGCAGCTTGCAACTTTAAAGAGGGGGAAAAAAGGTAGTGGAAAGATCTGATACACACACACAAAAACACAAAATATACCTTTGCGAAAAAAATCGAAAGGATCCATCGGCCTAGATTGAAAAGGGATAGGATGAGCTGAAAGGAGGGCAAGAAAGAGACGTAGAGTGAGAGGATAGAAGAAGAAGAAGAAGAAGGGTTCTTTCCTCGGGTATCGAGAGAACTACAGGAATCCCATACACTGTTTACCTCAGGCTTTCAGAGGCCTCTCTCTGTCTTGGTCTGGAACTCTTTTGTCTAAAACAATTACCACCACCACAAAAATATATTAAAAAACGCACCCAACCCTCGCCACTCGATTTGACCTCTCTCTCTCTGTCTCTCTCTCTCTCTCGTATATATTTATTATTTTTTGGAGTATTGACCCTCTAATTGCTCATATTTTCATTATCAATCCAATAATTGGTAACATTACTTTAAAAAAAAAAAAAACTACAAATTGGTAACATTATTTAGAAAAAAGGATTACCACGTATCATATGTTTGAACAGATTGAAAATTGTTAAATATCTATCATTGGCCACAACTGATTTATTTTCTTTTGACAAACCAATGACAACTCTCCTTTCCAAAAAACATTTAAAAAAAATAATCAATGACAACTCTAAGATATGGTTTAGATAGTAAATTGAAATGAGATAAGTTCTAAAATTAAATAAAGTATTATTAAGATAATATTTTTAATATTATTATTATTTTAAAATTTAAAAAAATTGAATTATTTATTATATTATGTATGAAAATTAAAAAATTATAATAATGAGATGAGATAAAATGAGTTGAGCTTAACACCCAATCCAAATAATGCCTAATTTGAAGATAATTATATTCTAATTATCTGAAAAAACTTAAAGAATTATTTTGATATATATAGTTTATTGGATTTTGAAAATAAGAGAAAAAGAAGTTTTAAATAATTTTTTTTTAACAAATATATCTTGTATCTAAGTTTGTAAAAGTTTGTTTGAAGCTTGCATTAGGGCACTAGCTTTTGGTGTCTGCACATGCATCTATATATTTGTATAATATGACTTTAAATTGGACTGTATTAGATTACACATATTTAGAAATTCGCATGGTTAAGAATACTATTTCTACAAATTTGCAATGTGCCATCCACGCTACAAATCTTATGCTACTAATTTTTTTTTTTCTCTCCCCCCACTTTCTTTTTCTTTCGACATTAATGGAAAGATATGTGACTACTTTTTTTTTTCTCTCTCCTCCTATTTTCTCTCTCTTGACTCCAAAGATATTCACACGTCAAAAACACGATTTAATTTCTTTCGCCTTGCTCTCTCTTGACACCAAAGTGATTTATCCTTGTGTTACTCTCCAGGCTTATCAACGATTGCTCTCTTGGTCTCAAATTCTCTCAATGAGGGGAGGTCCTTCCAAAAAAGGAAGGCCCAAATCCAGGAAGAGATGGGCCCGGGTCCTAAGCAAAGGAAAGACCAGCCAACGGAAGGATAGACCCTCGACCTAGATAGGACACACCCGAATCTGTCACTAGGTAAATCAGATCGACCTCGCAGTAAGTGCTCAACCCAGGAAAGCAGTCACATGGCAAGAAAGTGTTTCAGAGTTGAGGGGACGAAAACAGTACATGCGTACCACATTAAATGAAAGTCAAACAATAAAATACACCATATTAAATATTGATTAGGCCAAGCACATGCTACATAAAATTTGGGTCGGAAATCCCAAGCACATAGCAACAAGAAGTGGGTTTACCAGAGCAGCTCGGATAATACATTCGCTCCCTGACTACCCTTGGTAACTCCCACCGAGTTAGACCTATTCTCTGACACAATTGAAGGAACGATGGCTAGACTTACACGAACGTTAATTTAATATATCATATCAAATTATGTTAATTTATAAATTTATTATTATAATCTTTTTATAACTATAATATTTCTCTAAAAAAATCCTTGTATTTACCAATCAAATTCTCAATTGATTTTTCCTTGGATCCCCCCATTTACAACAATGACTCCTCTCATAATTGAAAAAAACAAACTTAATCCTTTTTTAATATTAATCTTCATAGAATCAACTTAACCCCAAGAGAAGTAGTCCAAAGGCAAAGAGTTCATCAAGAGGGATGTCTCTTTTTGGAGTTTAGGATGCTTTCACCTCAAATATTGTGAATATTCTGTGGTTTGTTAACTTATGTTGTTATTCAGTGACAAATGCATATGTCGCCATTTAGGTTAACTGTTTGGTCATATATTATGTTTTCTATGCAACAGTTTAAAACTCAGTAGTAAACATGCTTGTGACCTTAGAATTGGATGTTAACTATTTGGAATTGTCACTTTCATAATCACAACAGAATCTGCATTGGTTTACTCCATGTATGTATGCATCAATGCATCTTTGATGACTGCCATTTCCTGTCTGGTTTTCTATTAATACGAGTTTTCAACTGAAACTATAATTTATTGCTTGGTTCTTTTTCTTGTTATATATGAAATATTAGAGTTTTCAACCGAAAGTTTGGTATTAGATATTATGATTTTCTTATGTTTGCTTGATGATTCAAAACATAATAATTCTTAGAAGCATGTGATGAATATATTGGAAGTGTATTTTTGAACTTTTAGAGTTCTTGAAAATATTTTAAAATAGACAAAACCCTTGAACAAAAGTTATGTTTTTTTTTTAAAAAAAAAGATGAGATCACATGTCCAAGAGTGATACTGAGTAACTGACCCAAGTTTATTAATCTCCCTCACTTATGACGGAGGAATGTCATGGTAACAACAATACGTAAGGGAGATACAATTATTAAAACCAGCATTGAAACAAATAAGGAACCAAGGATCTATACCGACCACTATGCAAGCCATACCGACTTATTTGATGGGGTCTTTAAATTACCAAAGAAACTGTGTAAGGAGATGGCTTCTTATGTCAAGGTTTTGGTAGACAAGCAACATGATAGAAATTTCAATGGAGGAAATGATAAAAAATGGGCGAGACAAAAGCTAGGGAGGATTGGAATTTAGAGATATTGAAGCATTCAATAAGGCTTTGCTGGTGAAGCAGATGTGAAGACTGTTACAAGATCCTCATTCTTTTGTTGCTCAAATTCTAAAGAACAAATACTTTAAAAATGTGAGTGTTGGAGGCACAAGTTGATTCTCAACCATCTTTTATTTGGAGAAGCTTGATATCTACTTTGGATCTATTAAAATCAGGTTTAACTTGGAGGGTCGGTTATGGTTCACATATAAGAATTTGGAAAGATAGATGTGGCTTCCTTTACCTGTTTTAATCTTAGTCCAATCACCAATTTCTGTTTTTGAAAGGGGAGTAGTTGTTGGAAGGGGAAACTGATTCATGGAAAAGCTTGGTATATCAAATTTTTAATGCTCATGAAGCTGAATTAATTTGTAGTATACTTATAATAAATGTGGAGCAGAAGATTAAGTGGTTTGGAGAGTCCAAAGATAGAAAATTTATTGTCAAATCAGCTTATTTGGTAATGGATACTAACTGCCAGCTGAAGGGTGAGACTTGAAGGATGGCTTCTGAGGAGCACGCTTGGAAACACATATAGCTTAAGGTTCCTGGTAGTGTACAACACTCTATTTGGAGAGCTTGTCATGATGCATTACCTACTAAATTTAATCTGTTCGGGAGAAAGGTCATTGAGGATCCATTATATCCAATCTGTGAGATAGAACAAAAATAAACTATTCATGCAATTTTTTTTTTTTTTTTGATAAGTAACTATTCATGCAATTTGGTCATGTCCAGCTGCTAATGATGTGTGGGGGAAGGATCGAAATCCATCAAGGAAATAGCATACCAAAATGGATAGTTTTTGGAAATTATGGCATAAAATGACCTGCAAATTATAGATTGAGTAAGTTGAATGTGCAGCAGCTATACTCACAAGCATATGGATCAGAAGGCCATATTTCTTTGTACCGAGCTGGAATTTTCGAGTGTGCTGTTTAAAGATGACTGCATGGAGCTAGTTTCTGCAATTAAGATCATTCATAAGTAGTTGATGTGATCCATGACATTAAACTGTTGATGCTCCATCCATATTTTGATTGATGTGTTACACGATCATTGTAACTGATTTTATATTAATTAGAACTGTTTATTCCATTTAAAAGAAAATAACACAACGCCGTACAAGAAATGTGGCATCTCTAGTAGTCTATCCAACATACATTTATTATTTTTTATTTAATACAAAATAATTTCTATATCATTATAAATTAATCATGATTGTTTCAAAATACTTAATATTATTTCAAAATAATTAATTAAATGATATTAACATTGTTCTAAAATAAATTAGTTCTTACAAAAAACAATAGTATCCCGGCAAGATTTTTAATATTTTAGCCAAACAATTATAGAGTTATAAAATGATTATAAAAGAGTACCGTGTTTATCATTTTTCAAAATTTAGATAAAACATTTCTAAAAATAGATACAGCAATCCAAAATCACCAGTTCTGTTTCGAATGCAGAATTACATACATACACAGATATCCAGATGGCACAGATCCCTTGAAACTTTCCATCAATCAAAACCCAACTTGGAAGAGAAAATTCCTTAAGCACAGGCACAAGAATTAGCCAGGACAGGAGCAACCAAATCCCCGTCCCCACTCCTGAATAGCAAGTAGCCGATGGTGAGGCCCAGCACGACTGCCAAGAAGATCCCTCCGTTGAACGACATGACCGCCAGCATCAACAGGTACCCGATTGCCGAATTGAACCCGAAGACCGCTGCGCCGCCGATCCTCGCCGCCGACAACTTCGGCCCTCCTCGGAAGAACTCCCCCCGCAGAAACGGCGTCTCGATCTGCGCCGACGGCTTCCGGGCTGAAACTAGCTTGAAGCGCATGCGCCGGTCTTCCATGTACTGGTAGAAGGCGGAGGCGATAAGGCAGGCGAGCAGAGTGAGCGAGTAACTCGTCCACGACTCAGTGCTCCAGGAATCGATTAGGAGGGTCACCTCCTTGCCCCAGTAGAAGGTCATGTGCATCATCTTTTCCGACCAATTTTTCCCACAGAGACGGGGATTGGGTTTGGGACCTATTTATAATCCCAAGGGTAGCTCATCTCAAGTTCGGAGGATAAAAATGGTTATGGCCATTGGCCATGATGTTTGCCGTTTGGTACGTCACTAGACAGTGATTTGGCTTCCTTAAATGCCCCTAAAGCCGGTCATTATTACGCTGTTATTCATAGTTTTGAACCGTTAGCTTGGAGATAGGGGTGTCAACTCGTAGTAATAAGTCGTATTTGTGTGTATCGTGTTAATTTGTTATGATTTATTAATGATATTATAAAATAAATTAATATAATAAAATATAATTCGTTTCAAGTTATTTATATAAATGTGTTGAATATGTTTAAAATTAATTAATTTAATTTAATTAAATTTAACAAAATTTTATACAAATATTAAAATTTCAATATCTATAAAAATTATAATACTAACTAAAAGTATAAATTATAATATAAATAATAAAAATATTAAAATTAAAATTCTAACAATTTTATTTTTAAATATAAGAATATATTTGTAATTTTAACTTTCTTAACGTATCATAGCGAGTCAAAACATGTTGATCTGTTATTAATCTATTAAGTAATTGTGTCGTAACGGGTCAACTCGTTTTGACTTGTCCATTAAAACTAAATTTTAATTCGTTATTATCGCATCGTATTCGTATTGTATTAACCGTTCGTATAACGTATTACGAACTCAACTTGGAGAATCGAAAATTGTGGGGCCGGCTTAGCTCGTGTGAGACCTTGGATGGAGACTAGTACACGGAATATTGTTCTAGTGTTTGGTTTAGGAGTTTTGTTCCGTTAGATTTGACAAGTATTTTTAAATATATTATTATGATTATTTTTTGTCTATTTTTTTATTTTTTATTTATTATTATTATATAATATTTTATTAATATTTTTTCTATTATTATTTATAATTATTCTCAACACTTTTTAATATTCTTTATGAAAAATAATAGAGTTACAATTTGTTTACTATTTATTTACTACTTATTTTGTATTTGATTTTTTAAAATTTTAAATTTTATTTAATAATTAAGAAAGTAATTATTAGTAAGATTATATTTTTTAAAATTTTTTTTAATAATTAGAGATGTTAAAAAAATATTTAAAAATAATAATAAAAAAAAAAAAATTATAAATAAGTGTAAGTAGTAAATAGATAGTAAAAAGGTGTAAGCCTATTACTATCCATTTTTTATTATTTCAAACGCAACCTGAGTTACATCTGTTTAGTGAAAAAATTCTTATTATTTCTTTTAAATATTATTTAGTATTCCCACACCATATATTGGTGAATGATATAGAGGAGGAATAAGTAAAAAAAAAAAAGATTTCTTTTCTTAATAGGTGTGTTATAGCACTTCTAAGTAATTTATTTTTATAGATTTTACGTTGACATCATATTTATGGTGGGAATCATTAAGATTTTAACCAATTTAAAATATCAATAATTTTTTAGCATAGTTGATTTAGAAAGTTTCATATCAATAGTGTGTTGGGTGTGTAAAATAAAAAATAAAGCTTATTAATAGATTTTCTCTTAATGTTTAGAACTATTATATTCTTCACATTATGTAGAGTAAACCATTTATATTATTTAAAAAATAATTTTTTTTATAGTCTATATTTAATAGATTGTAATACAGTCTACATAGAAACGTTATCATTTTATGATTAAATAAAATGAAAATTTCAAATTTTTAATGTTTTTTTTTATAAATAAGAATATTTTAATTAATTTCATTTTAAAATGAGAATTTATTTATTTATGTATTGCTTGGACTGTAAAAAAAAATCTACTTTTTTGAATTGTATGTAGTATTGCCCTTATTTAAATGATAAAATTAATTTGTATGATTTAAATTTTGGAATTTATCTTTTAAATTGTAGTATGGGACGTAAGCAATATGTAATGTAGAGAATTTAAAATAAATGTACTCAAATTTAGATAAGGTTAAAAATAGAACCAAAATCAATCCTTAGATTCTTATGCTTTGTAAAATATTTATTGGTTTTCAAATTTAGAAATCTAATCATTGAAGTTCAGATTTTCTGTATTTTATTTTCTATTTCTAACCCTAGTTAGATCCGTAAGCAACGAAGTGGTTCATCAGTGGCAGGTACAACCGGAGTATAAGAACATTGGTTGCAGACATAATTACCTTTTGAGAAATGATAGATGCAGTCATGGAGTTGCAAGCGGCGTGCAGTCGCTTTAAAAAAAAGTGAATAAATATGGGACCTACGTGAAAAAGTTAACTTTTTTTCTAAAGCGACTACACGTCGTTTGCAACTCCACGACTGTACGTAGCATTACCCTTAGCTTTTGGATTTTCCATTTTTAACACTCTAATCATTAGGTCTATAAATGTTTTGCAATTAACTAGCTGCGTGGTTGTACTTATTGCATCGCATTATTGCCCAATATCAAGCAACTAGAACTAACACTAGCCGCAATAATATCTTGTCAATCACCTGATTAAATAAATTACAAAAAAACAAAAAATAAATTTAAATACATTATAAAAAAATTAAAAGAATTAGGAAAATATATATTAAAAAAATATATAAACAGAAAAATGCTATGTACAAGTATTTACACCGCATACTATTTAATATTTATATAGCAGAATTTAATTTATAAAATTTTTAAAAATGAGTAATGCTACATACAGTCGTGGAGTTATAAATGCGTACAATCATTTTAGAAAAAAATTAACTTTTTTTACGTATGTTCTATATATATATATATATATATATTTTTAAAGCGACTACACATTACTTACAATTCTATGACTATATCTATTATTTTTTATTATTTTTGGCTGGATGTAGCTTCTATTTCTTATGTACAAGTACGGCCCATCCATAAATTATACAAAGTTGGTAAAAAGAAAATGTTGATGGTTGTCATTCATCCATAAAGAGTCTTGCGAAGTGGATGTCTTAAAATTGCTATAGTCAATCTCAATCTCAAGTTGCCACGGATCAATAATTTAACTATTTTTTTTTTAAAGTCACAATACAGGATCTTTTTACGTAATTAAAAAAAAAAAAAAGGAATACTAGAGACTTAAAATTCTGAATCCTAAAATCTAAATCTCAAACTCTCCTATAACTCCAAATTTTAATTACTGCTGGATCGTACTTTCGACTGAGCCGTTTCTAGGGTGGGCAGTCTGTTAAACAGAAAAGATAACTCTTCCCGAGGGCCCCGCCGACATCTCCGGACTCCCTAATGTTGTCGTCAGCCGCCACGTCCCAATTCAAAAATTTTAACCTGATTTCCCTTAGAAGCTCGCGTGCAGCACTCTATCAGACGGCTGCCAGTCACTAATCTAATATGCTTCTACTGGCTCAAGTCTTCGGCCTACACATATTTGAAACCTTTTGTTATCTATTTTTGGAGAAAAAAAAATCTTTTAAACTAACTTTCGTTTGCCGAAAACAACAGAAACAATATTCGTTTACCTTAAAAAGATGATCAAGTCTTACATTCTCAAATATATATTATAATGCTAAGAGAAAATCAAAGCTCCCAAAATTACGAAATTGTGGACGCCTGGCCTGGGGTACTGCATATGATCCTTGTAACAATTTCTTGGACCGTCGTTGGTAGAACAAGGCATGTTTATTCAAAATTGAAGGATAGTTTCTCTCCTATCATGCAGTGCTTCTCAAATTTGTGTTGACTGTTCACAGGATGTCACGATATATGACTCATCATAGGAAGAGGAGAAGTCGTTTCTGTTAGTTGTGCAATTGGCTGATGTGGTATTATTGAGGAATTTAGAGGAAGTGGGAAAAATAAGAGTCAAAACAGCAACCACCAAAATAGTGAAATAACTAGAGCAAAATATCTAAATGTACAATCCTTGTATAAGTTTTTGTTAAAAAATAAATAAAAAATTGAGTCTCATAAACAAAAAGGTGAGTTTTGTACACTTTTGTTTTATAGTGAGATCTATATTTTTATAAATTAAAAAAAACTTTTATAATATTTGTGCATTTAAAACTTGTATATATCATTTCTAAAAAAAAATACAAGTTGGCTCTAATTGTTGAAAACCTTAACTCCCGTTGGAAAGCAAAATCCAAACCAAAGAAGACAACGCATCACAACATCGAGGCAAGGCAAACAACTAGCTTTCCTAAACTAAACATAATTGTTACGATGGCAAACATCATTGACTATATATGATAAGCCAGGCCTTATCAATATCACACCACAAAATAAAAAAAAAAAAAAAAAAAACTAACAAACCTTGTAAATCCTAAATCTATTATGTATTCTCTAGTTATTTGTCATGGCTATGATCACCATTAGCACATATTTCAGTATTCGTAGAATATAAGGAATTCTAAAATTTGAGGTAGGACATCAAACATGTTTCCCTTTTGCCGACTAAACATCAATCATCTTTCTCTGCTATCTTTTTGCCTCCACGTAATCTCTTTCGTCTCCTGCTCCTGCTTTTCACTATCTTTCTTTTCCTGTATTGAAACTCCACTTAATAGCACGTCAAGATGCATAAAATATCAAGAAGCTAGCCTATTACTTCAGTACAGAACAATTAAATTGTATGATCATTTTACTTAAGCCTTTTCTAAGTAATTAATTTTTTTTTTATAGATTTTCAACATAACGAATTTATAATAAAAAGGACAAGATTAAAACAAAATATTAAGCATTACAAAATAAAAAGGAAAATTTTTTTCCAGCTAAAAGACATGTTTGGGCCACATTCATATGACAAAATCACCATAAGGTTACCAAAAAACATAACATAGGAATCCTAATCAGCAAAACAGTTTGTGAAACAATAGAGTGAGCACCTAAGGCATGCATTATAAGAGTACAAAGCCTTGAACCGGAGATCCTGCGATTGGTACCATGGACATCAACCTTTGATCTAATCACACTCGGGGCAAGCAAAGTGTAGCAGATGACAGAAATCAATTTGTCATAGCTGTAAGTTAATCCAGGATGGAATGCCAGGAGCAGTGTTCCGTCCCGTCCCTCCAATTTATCTGGCTCTCTTTCAAATTTATTGAAAAGCTTTGAAACTCTTGCTGTTAGAGGTGAACAAAACGTACATGTTGCTATTGCTGATCTTGAATTTTCAGTGATACTAGTTCGCTGTCTTGCTGTTGATTTCTATGCCTTGAATTGTTGGGAAACCATCTTCGAAGTTTGTCTGGCCAGAACCTGGAATAAGATTGCAAACACACAAACCATTGCTTGAAAAAAATGTGTTTGGATGCCAAAAACAGCACAGTAACAGTTACGTTTACAGTATGAGAAAAAAGACTGGATGAATATGGAAAACAAGTAAGCATCATCTAGATTTGGGAAATTTCTCAACTCCTATCCCAAAAGTCAGCATTTCGGTCACATGCAATAACGTTTACCCTCTTCTCTATACAGCGCAATTCTACAATCATGAGATGACCACCCCAAAAAATTCCAAGACCCTCTTCTCTTTGCGGACTCAATGGATTAACATATGCCTCGAGCACTAATAAAAGTTGCACACGTAAAACTTCATGAGACTGCTTGGTCAGACTAGTGAATGGTTTGGCCTTGAAGATCATTTAAATTAGAAATTCACGGTTTTCCAACTGATAACTAAAGATTTATTGGGCGTTTGAACAAGGATCAATCCCCCCCTCCCCCTCTCTTTTTAAAAACAAATCTAGCATCCTATATGCAAGTCCCATCAAATCATTAAATTGTTCCAACCATGTCCTCACATTAAAATCAGACATTAATTTGGAGAGAAATCACATGGACATTGCACATGCTTCCTTGCTGCATGTGTACTCAATATACTACCCAAAATATCCTTACATAAAAATAGGACATTTCTAAGCAAAAGCTCAAACAAGTGTCCTCTGTACCGATTTTAAACCTTTGGGTTTCAGATCCTTCCAATCATCCCCTAATCACCTCTTATTTCCATGTCAAGACTCAAGCTCAAATTTTAAA
Source organism: Platycarya longipes (assembly GCA_036559045.1). NCBI lineage: Eukaryota > Viridiplantae > Streptophyta > Magnoliopsida > Fagales > Juglandaceae > Platycarya > Platycarya longipes. The sequence continues at coordinate 46,287,113 of CM071802.1, forward strand.
GTTTCTTAGATTCTCACACCTATTCAGATTCAACCATTTCGATAAGTTCCTTATCATCTAAACAGCAACTTGATTGACCAAGGCAATGGAAAAGCTAGATTCACCATTGTCATCAGTGGCTGCCACACTGCAAGTCAGAATGGGTCCTATGGCATCAAAGTCATTTTGCCTATCAAGGTCCTGAATCAACTTTTGCACAATAAGTAAAGCAATCCCAAAGTAACCATATCTGCACTCAAGCATGGACATTTCGTTTCCTAACTGAAAATCTCTTCTGGCATGGTTTGACAGGAATTATAAATTATTCTGGTCTGCAATCTTGGTTTTGTCTAATAATTTAAATTAACAAACTTGAATAAAACAAAGAAAGACCTTGTTACCAATTCCCCAAAAAAACTGTTATAGATTTGAGTATTCATACTCTGTAGAAACAGAAGGGGTCTTAGACTTTAGAGGATGCAAAATGATATTGCGAAGGAGCAGGCTCTCAATATCATCCATTGAAATCTCACTTTGATTTTGCGAGCATCAATGCGAGTGCAGGAGGTGAAGTGTTTGTGGTAGGAGTTATTGCAGGTGGAGTTGACCCTGCAAAAATGCTGGAGAACTGACCTGTGGACGAGTCATTGGATGAGATAAAGGCAGTGTCACACAGCTGACCCAAGGACTTACAGAGGAGATCCAATATAGACTTTAGCAAGGACAATTTTTGAGAAGTTGAAGACTTGGATTGAAAGACTGGAGGAGTCATTCAGTGAATTGGAACGAAATTATTTGGAATATTCGAGAAAGGAGCTGAGCAAGGATCATGGGTGGGGCAACGGGGTCCTTCCTTCTAGATCTAAATTTTGACAGTGGTAACATTGCTGCCCTTGAGTTTGGTATTTTTTGAGATGCAAATGTAGTCAATAAATAAACGGTGTGCTGAAGAATCAATAATACTGAGTTTGATACTAGACAAGTTACTGAATTCAAAGTACAATTTTTATTTATTTATTTTTTTTGGGGGGGGGGGGGGGAATTTAAAAGAGGAGGGTATTTTAATCATTTCACATAATAAGCAAGCACATGCAGTGTACAAGTTACTTCATTCAAATTCATGGCAACTCTGTTAGAGGCAACACACTGAAAGAAATATGATTATAATGATTTAAAGTTGGGAGGGGGAATTCCTGAATGGGATGGTAATTTTGGAAAGGGTAGGTAGGGTGTAATATACTAAAACCTATAAGCCACTTACAGTTCCAACCTCTCATAGATTGCACGCCGTACTGAAGAATTCAGACCATAAGCTATTGAGTTGAATAGGCCCTGCAACGAGTATGCAATAATTACTACATTAAATCCTCAAATTGGCAAAAGAACATGTGTGTGTATTCTTTCCGAAAAAGATTTCTTTTGTTGCATTTCTTGAAGTCATGCTTCAATTGTTCCATTTAGCCAGAAGTATAAAATACGAGGATTTGTTTCCTAGTAAGTGATAAAGGGAAGTTACACTCTTTACTTTTTTTTTAGGGAGAACCTCTGATCTAACTCATTTATGCCGAGAGAGAGTTACTCAATGTCAGTCAAAAATTCTCACATTAGTTTGGCCATGCAATCATGCATTAGAAGTTGTTTTACCCATAATCAGGTAAGCATTCATCCCAAAATGCCGCCTTCTGGAATTTCATACCAATCAAAATTTTGTTGTAGACAAACTAGTAAAACAAAAATGAAGGCTTCTCCATACATCCTCAAAATCTTTGTAGATAATTTCAAGGAAATAAAAAACCATAAAAATTATCTAGTGCGGAAAACTGCACCCACGCCCAGAATATCAGAAAATACATTATGCTGAACTGCTAATATATTTGGGGAAGTAAACTGTAAAGCGTACATCTAAGTTCATTGGAATTACCATAAGTGAAGCCGTCCCTACATCAAGAACTGAGAGCCAAAAGATTTTGTGGCCAGGCTCAACAAAGTCATGAATGCGGTTGATCGTACCAAAAGCCCATGATCCTATTAAAATGAGTGGATAGTATCCCCACCTGTTCACAGCCTATGACATGAAAGAAATCCATAGAAAAGGTTATAACATTGCAGGGTTGATTGACAAGGTAAGTATGTGCATGACTGTGGAAATACAATAATTGAAGGGCTATTAAATACCTCCTAAAACCTTAGATGGCTAAGGGATGTATCCTTTTATGATATCAAAGATATATGAATAACATGAAAGGCAGGATCTTCTAATAATTGAAGCAATGTAGCCAACAATGGTATTGAGTTGATATTTTCTCTTCAAAACATGATTGCAAAGAAAAGGATCCCATCGTGTAGGAAGCAAAACAGCATACCTTCATGTCCACTCTTGCATCCAACTGGTATGACCGGTCTGACATGCCTACTGCCATCTGAAATTTTGAGAATGAAGTATGTTAGCAAGAACTTTGTAAATGATCAAAAATATATTTTTCTGCAAAAATATAACATAAAATGAATACATACCCGGTTGCATTGTTTAGCATTCGTATCACTTGAAAGTACGTAAAACCATTGTAAAGAATTGCACCCCAGAGAGGTATATAAAATGTAATAAAGTGAACTGCCTGCAGGTATGGATAGAATGTTTACGATGCAGTAGAACGAAACCAATATGCATCCAGATTCATCAACAATGCTGAAATTCATTTATTTTTAATATTCCTGCTTCCATGTTAAATCAAAGGAATCCCGAAAACTTCCAAGGGAGTCCAGGAAATTTGATAAAATTAAAAAATCATGAACCATTCTTAGTGCACAAAAAGCAACTTAAACTTGCCTTTCCTGTACGCCCTGTTTGTGTCCAACACCATGCACCTAAATGTCCATGATCATTACCAAAAGAGCGTACAACAGTCGTGACTAGTGAAGTTCCTGCACACAATAAATAAGCATTAATATCAACAGTGAATAAACTAGTAGCCACCTTAAAAAGAGTGAAGAAGGCAATGTGTTGGGCATTGGACAAAGCTTGCTTTACTATAGTAGATATCATAAATCATTGCTAAGAAATTGTTCGTACCCCAAACATACAAGTGAAACATGGCCTCCAAATCTTCAACATCTGTTTTGTGTCTAACAACAGTGCGGTGAAGTGTAAAAGCTATCGTTGTAGTCCATAGGAAAGATGCCACACAAAAGAAATGTGCGCTGTAGCCCTGAGCATAACAAAAGAATCCTTTGGATGGATCTCTGCATCAACACGGAACTCTTTATAAGTCGCTTGCAAACATATCAAACCAAATATAACTCAAAATCCGACAGTGCTAAACTCCACAAAACCTACCCAACCATGGTGAAAAAACTGCAAAGCATGTCCTGCCAGAGAAATTGTAATATATATGAGCACATATTATCATTACACAAGGAATTCAACTGTGGGAGTCAAAGGAAGAGAAGAAATTAAGAAAAAAGAAAATGATCGTATAAAAAACAGAAACATGGATATATTTACACCTTAGTTCTCCAAACTATCCAAAATTACAAAATCTTTTATTGTTTTTGCTCCTGGTCACTGATTAGGTGGAAGTAACAAACCAAAAACAATTTTCAAGATTATGAAACAAATTTGTAAAGAATTTCACTCAAGAAAGATCTAAAACCTCATTATTTTGTGCCATTGCTTATTATCTGAGGTTGATAGCTCTGAAAGGTTATGGCCACTATAAGTTATTACTAAGTACGAGCTTACCTATTCAATCACTAATTGTTCCAAAATTTTAAGCTGACCGGAAGAGGTGTAGTTAATCATTTCATCCATATTCTAACACTTCTCCCGTGTAGATCAGACTCCCAGTAGGGAGCCAAACTCGGGGAATATTTAATTGAAATGGAATGATATGTGAAGTAACGGTTTGAACTCAAAACTCTGCTTTAATATTGTCTTAAATCATCAATTATCCCAAAAAAACATAACCTGATAGAAAGATTGTAATTAATCATATAAGATAGCTTCCTACTCATGAAACAGACCCAAAGCATCGCAATAGACGCAACAGCAACCTGCACCCACTGGCAGTTTTCCTAGACTTCTGTTGGTCCCCAGACTCCGAGAAATTTTATGTTATTAAGATCACTCGTATGAAACTATCAAGAGGTCCTTGGGCAGATCCCATGTTAGCCCCAAGATGTATCATCCCCACACACCACAGTGACCACACTTATTTATATTATTTTAAATTTTTCTTAATTTTTTTTTGGTTTTATTCTTCACCATACATTTGGTAAGGGAAGAAAAATTATGTGCGGTGTGAGGGAAAAAAATTATGTGCGGTGTGATTATCATCCATACACCATACATTTGGTAAGGGAAAACACATTATGTGCGGTGTGAAGATGATTAGTAGAGTTTTTCAACATATAATCTATACTCTAGCAATCAATCTATAGACTAATTTCAATCTAACTTCAAAATTACTAATCCCGCTTCCAATGGAGCAATCTTCCCCATGAAGTATTCCAAAAAAACAGAGAAACAAAAGGAAGAAAATAAAAATGAAAGAAAAAACAAAAAGTTGTTCGCCCTAGTAATATCTTCAATTGCCAATCCTTTAAAAAGTCGAGAAGGAAGTGTGAGAAGTTAGATCTAGATCTACTAGTCCCAATTGAAATCATTTCCATCATAAAAATATGAACCTAGTTTTCCAGGACCAAACACAAATCAATAGTGAAGCTTCAATGTAATAATATTCGATCCTACAAGATCAAGCGCCCCAATAATTATAAAAAGAAGCAGAATAGAGTTCATCCTGCTAAGAAGTAGGAAGATGGGTTGGAGTCAGATGTAAAGGGATATAGCGTTGAGAGGACATACGGAGAGGGCGAGGAAGAAGACGAGCTTGAAGGAGAACTTGCGAAGCTCCTTAAAGAGGACATAGCATAGCACTATGAAACCCGACCCAACAAACGAGAGGCTAGATGCTCCGGCGTTGAACGCCATTAATACACGGCGATCGTGTGCCGTCAGAGTCCCGGCCATTTCTCTTCACTGACGGCCACTCTTGAGCCGAATTCGAAAACTGAAATTATATTTTTCCCGTTGGCCCGACATATCAAAAAAAAAAAAAAATCCCGTTGGTTTCATCTCTTCCTATTTATTTATAATCTCTTTATTATTTATTTTATTTATTTAAAATTTTTTCTTTTACTTAATAATTAAGAAAATAATTATTAAAAAATTTATATATTTAAATTTTTTTTTCTTAATGATTACAAATGCTAAAAAATTACTTAAAAAAATAAAAAATAAAATAAAAACACTCAAAAATTATCTCGAACACTCAAAACTCATATATGACATGGTTTGTTTATCGAGATGAAATTACAAATTTAAAACTCATTATTATATTTTTTTAAATATTTCAATTTTTTTAAATTCTAAAATACTTTTTTTAAATTTCAAAATAAAATTAATATTAAAAAAATATATTATAATAATATTTTATTAATTTATTTTTAACTTTTATCTTATCTCATCTTATCTCTAAAATTAAATCAGACTTATTTTTCCAATCTTTGTTACATTGGACTAAGACTATTGTATTAGAGGGAGTTAATTCGACGACAGTCGGTTAAATAAAAAGGGCGATAAGAAATATAATGAACCCCTAAGAAAAAACCTTTCTGTCACCCTTTAACCTAGGCAATATCCGGCACCACCCTTCACCTATGTATATTTCTATTCTGGATGTGTTCTTAGAGCTCTCTCTCTCTCTCTCTCTTGTTTTTAGGAGAGAGCAACTCTTGCCCTTTATAATGATTTTAATAGATTCCAATTATAACCTTAACTAGTTCTTAGGAGTATAAGGCCATAGGCTCAAATGTGACTTGAGTTTTCCTTGTAGGACCATTGTTGAGAAGGGCAATGCTAGGGGGGTCGTTAGGTTGCCCCGCTAGCTTGTCCCGTTAGTGTTAAAATATGTTTTTTGTATTTTTATTTTTTTTTCACATCATTTTTTTAAAATGCTTAAATTTTAAAAAAAAATTCACAATATTATTAAATAATATTTTCTTAATCATTAAATAAAAAATAAAAAAAATAAAACTAAAAAAAGGAAACAGGACATTGGAGTGGGACAATCCAACAGGCTAAAAAGCATTTCCATTGTTGAGAATTTTAGTGTTGCCTTGCAAACCTCTTCAAAATACAATACTCCAATGTTGTTAATAGAACTCTATTCAAAGCCATCGGGACCTAGTGACTTTAAAGGGCTCATTTGATGCATATCTTCCTCAATTTCTTCAACTCTATACTCTTGGATCAAATCTGCATTCATGGCTGCTAATATCCTGCACTCTACCTTCTCTAAAACTGCATCAATATCAGTTGAGGAATGAGAAGTTGTCAAGTAAACATCTTCAAAATACTCCTCGAATCCCACACCAATCCCTACACCATCAGTTTGTAGCTATTTTTGTTTATCTTTGATGTTGTAAATCCTGTTTTTTTTTTTTCCTCTCTATAGCACATGAGTGGAAATATTTCGTATTACTATCACCCATGATACTAGTGAGTTTTACTTCTCTGTCTCCACCTTAGGTCCTCTTGGTCTAACATAATTCATTTTTTTTAATTTTTAATCTCTTTTACATTTCCCCTACCTTTATTCAACTACAATGATCTCAATTGCTCATTTTTTTTGTCTTAATAACAAAATCTCTATGTTAAAACAATGTTTGCTCCAATTGCTCAGAGCCTCACTGCATCTATTTTAATCTGACTTTGATCCCATAGGCTGCACTAGAACAATAAATGTCTCTTTCCCATGATGTCATCACAACCTGATCACATTCTTCTTCTAATGACCACCCTAACTCATATCTAAAATTTCTTCCTTTAAAACTTGGCTGCCACTCCCTTGTTAGAATGCAAAAGAATGGGTTTATGATCTGAGGTACTTGCAATAAGCACCTTACCTTTCACATTGCTGTAAAACTCAGACTACATTTGATTTGTTACCCCTAAGACTTTCCATTGTAAAAGTGTCATTACGGTGATTATTACTCCATGTAAGATAGCTCCCACTCTACCCCAAATCAAATATGCTGCAATGAACAAAACTCAACAAATCCCAATTTTCTTGTCTTTTGTTAACTTTTGGATTCCCATAAAAGCCTGTAAGAAAACCCATTTCACCTTTTTTTTTTTGCAAGAACCCATCCGCTAATGTGGCTTTTTGAAGAATTGATGAGTTCAAAACTAACGTCTTCATTCCACAGCAGCAACAAACATCCACGTCTCCCTATTGGTTCAGCTGTAATACAACCCTCATACCCCATCTTTCTCTTTAGCCATTATGTTTTTCTAGTTTTAAGTTTAGATTCCATCAAGAAAACTAAATTGGGTACCTCGCTCCTTACTATTCTGATAAGGTCTTGAACTGTTTAGTTTCCAATTTAAGTTTTTTATTGATATTGGCGAGGTTGCTTAGCAACCTTCGCCAATTTGTTGTCATTAACTAGCTGATCCACATCAGTGGGTCTTCTTGCTTTCTTATTTAACATATCGGGTATTTGCTCAACAAGGACATACACTTCTTTTTCCCCTACTCCATTCTGAGTTTTTGTATCCGTTACTCCCATGCGAGATCTTCTTTTTATTTCCCTTATAGCCACCTTCCTTTTTTCTTTTACCTCTATTTTATTCCTTTGTTCCTCCCCATGTACTTCAACAACATCAGTACAACTAACCTTACTATTAATTAGATCAGGTAAATTAGAACTACTAGATGTTAAAATAGTATTATCCCTCAACAAGTGACATATCCTACTGTGTATACTATCAACTTCTTGATGATGGATACTTAGCCTCTCCCCTTCTTTCTCTCCATGACAACTTCTATTTAAGTTCCGTGAAATTCCTTTTTCAAACTCATGTATGTTTATCCTAATCTCTCCTTTATTTTCTATGATTTTTTAATTTGAACTTCTTATCACCCCCCTACTAGAAAAAGACTTGGTTGTTTCAAACCCCTAGATTCTCGTCCTTCAAATCTTGAACCTTATCCATAACTTGCATCTCATCCTGCCCCACCACCCCATCACCACCCTGCCCCTCCCTCCCAGTTCCACCATCCCCAACTCCACCCGAACTCCCAAACCACTTGGGTCTTCCCCCACCTTTGCTTTTAGCTAGGCCCCAAAGTGAGAACCCTGCTCCTTTATCTCAGAATTCTAAATTTTATATAAAATAGAATCATGCAAAATTCGACCACACGTAAAGCATAAATGAGACAATTTGTCATACCTTATTGGAACCCAGTATTTTGAACCATTCATTGAGATTGTTCTTCCCTTTACCAAAGGTTTTGTGAGATCCATCTCCACTTTCATTCTCAAATACTTCCCTCATCTTATACCCTCTTCATCCACCTTAGTGTTGAGCACTTTTCCCATCGATCGGCCATTTCTATCACCAATATCTTTTTTCATACTTGTAAGAGACAAATTATGCAACTGAATCCACAATGCTTCACGCTCAAACTTCATGTTCCCTGGTTGAAATTCACCCTCGAACTTTCGTAGAATGAAGAAACTGCTATCAAACAGCCAAAGTCGCCCCTCCACCTTCAATTTATCTGCATGGGTAATAAAAATAATAACAAAGCAATTAAACCCTACTTCTTAGAACTCAGGTGACTTGTTTAAACGCCATATTTTGGACATTGTCAAGGCGATAACTTGTCTACTAACCACACGATCAATACAAATTTTTTCCACCAAGCATAATTTCCCTTTCTTAACCATTACTTCAACTTCTAAAACAGAAATACCACTACCTAAAAAGTGCACTTTTTCGACTGTTTTGTTCACCATCTCTTATTTTCGTCCTTTGAGACTAGAGAGCAAATAAGAGAAAAGACTAATGTGATGGATAGAAGTTGACTAGTTCGATATAAAGTAATGCTTTCAATTTAAACCAATAATCTCCAACCGTCATTCGCTTGTCACATTTTAAAGGTGACTTATTCAAATAGAAAGTTAAAATACATTGAACCAATCAATATGATTGAGAATATAAAAACTTAGGCCGAAGAGCAACATTTTTTTTCATAATTATATCACAATAATACTTTAGTATCAAAATCCCGTATCTCTTTAAGAATGGCCATTGGTCACTAAAGTTCCTTTAGATAGCGAGATAGATGACATAATTTTAAACTAAAATTGAAAGTGAAATAAAATATTGTTATAAAATTATTTATTAATATTATTTTATTTTAAATTTCGAGAAATTTAAATGATTTATTATATTTTATATGAGAATTTGAAAAAAATTATAATTATAAAATAAGATAAAATAAACTGTTTTTATATCCATACGAGAACTTAACTGTAAAACTTCTCGGAGTAGGCAAGTCACACCATTGACCATAGCGTTACTTATGAATGGAGGAAGAGAAGGGTTGATTCAACCTCACTAATAAGGCTGTGCATCCGGATCCAAATTTTTCCAGTCCAGTCCATTCTATAAATCCGGATCAATCCTAGAAAATATTCATTATATAAAAAATGCCTACAAAAAATAGTAAACGTAATGGGACGCTATTAAAAAATGTTTTCAGAAAAGTATTCATTTTACGGGCTTTAAAAGTTTTGAAAGATATATATATATATATATATATTTTAAATAAAGCCCTTTTAAAAAGTGCTAAAAGAATTAATTTCAGAAAGTGATAAAAAGATTTTTTAAAACAAAAACGTTTAAAAAGTGTTAAAAGAAATCATTTAATAAAAAATTCAGATCCAATTAAAATCTGATTCCTAATTTAAATCCAGTACCCACCCGACTTTTGACTAAATTTATCCAGGCAAATATACATCTATTTTTGAAAAGTTGGATCCAGATTTAGATCTAGATGTTTTCGAATATCCGGATTCGGATACACAGTACTAATCATTAAACTTTAAAAACTATTTTTTTTTTTTTCGTTTTAGAGATTAAATAAAGGACATGCAGCATAACATTTGTACAGCGAGGAATCCTGCGGGCTGCCCCCCTAACAAAAGCAGTTCCGTCGCCGCCGGTGGCGGTGGGTGACACCGCTCCTGCCATCGGGACCGGCGTACGGGTCCGAAACGGGTTTAAGGCTGCCGGGGGCACACCGGAGCTCGCCGGAGCTCGCCGTCATAGGGGTAAGGTCGCCTGAGTCCGCCGGTTCCGATGGCGTGGGCGGAGTCGCCCACCGCCACCGGCGGCGGCTCCGTTTGCTCCATGGCCGAATCCCCTTTTAAATTCATCTTCATTTTATTTTTTATCGTATTTTTTATTATGTTTTTATTTTTTTATTGTGTTTTTTATTATGTTTTTTATTATGTTTTGTTTATTTTATTTTTTTAATATATTTTTAATCTTCATTTTTTTATTTAATTATATTTTTTTATTTTATTTTCATGTGTTTTTCATCATCAAACAGCCCAACTAACGTTGGGCTGCTTTAGACGTTGAGGACAGTCGGACCGGTCCCCAGCGTCTCCCTTGTACAGCTACTCATTTTTATCATGTTCGAAATTTTGAAGAAGAGGTTTTTGCCACTTCACCGCTAGCTGTTCCAACTTCCACTAGTAGAGCTAAGTGCGTGGTACCTGCAATCTACTTGAATGTTACACTAAGAAACTCATTCCATATAAGTTCAAAATTGGCTAAGAATGATAAATGTGGGAATAGGAGAAGAGCATATATACTCTTTTCTTCCTTACATAATTATTTTCCTCCATGAACTGCCTCATGCTTTAAAGATCTTTGTCAGAGCAACCTTATTATCAAGATTAAGAAGAAGAAAGTTTCTGGGTCTACCCAAAATTTAATGGAAATTCCAAAATTGATCCCAAAGATTTGATCAACAAAAAACAATCAATCCTTGTCGTCAAGCCAACCACTCTCCATCAATGCCTTCGATATCTCCAATGTCCATGCTGCGTGGTAAAGAATCGTAAGGGAAAAAAAAAAGGGGTTAACTTCAAAATGTCCAACTAAAAAGGGGGTAAACAATAAATATATTGTCGCCTTAGCAGCAACATGCTATCAGAAAAAATAAGAATTAAAATAAATAAATAAATAAAATTCATGTTGGCTGATAACATCCATAAACAAAAGAGATTATCATTATCCAACGGACCAACATCATGAACCGATGCAACCTTTTTCCGGAGAGACTATAATCCTCTGACAGGCCATAGCTTCCTAGATGTACTTTCTATTTGTACCAAATTTGGGCCATTACAGATCACAGGCCATACTGAAGAAAGCGCCCATCACAGACTAAAGTCTTAAGTACTAAAATAAAAGCAGGAGTTGAGAGTTCCAGGGTCTTCCACATGTTAGCTAAGGGCAGGTTTGAAAACAAATAATTTTTATATAATTTTTATTAATATTTTTTATTTTATTAATATTTTTTTCTTATTTGTATTATTATTTATTATTTTTTTATTATTACTTAAAATTTTATTATTATTTTTTATCTATTTTTTATTACTATTTACAAACACTCTCAATATTCAAACGTAACCTAAATCAATAATTAAATTATTATTAATTTTTTGAACTTTTGATGTGGTATTAAATTATGAAAAAGGTGTTCTTAACTTAAAAATTAAAAGGATCATAAATAAATGAGATACGCTATGTTTTACAAAGAATTTATATAAAAATAATTTTATAAACTTCTATAATTTTATATAAATAATCAAATCTACAATACAAAAAGAATAAATTTATGAAATCATTTTGGGTTAAAGTATTTGTCTAAATAATATATATCTCAACAAATATTTTAGTCCTCAATAAAAACACTTAAGAAAGGCTCAAATTAGAGTGACAGATCAATAGAAAAGAAAAGGCTAAAACTAACAGAATGAACGAAGATATATAACACAAAACCAAAAGCAAATCCCTCCCCTTCATTTCAGAAGAGAGCAATATTGAGAAAGTTGGAATTGTTACCAAGGCAAGGCAGGATCGTCGAAGTAGTACTCCTCATTCAAATGTTGTTGCAAGCAGGTCTCATTTGCATTCAACCAAGCTGGGAATTCCATGACTTCATCAAATGGATGATACCCATCATCATCATCGGCTTCAACCTTAACTTCTGGGGCCCCAAATTCCGTAGTCTTCCAGAATTTAAACCACCAGGCTGATCTGACAATATTCATGGTGTCATTCCATTCCATCTGGTGCTGTTCTCCTATCGATCTGATCTCCGCCATCGCCTCATCATCCATCGCTGCATGCAAGCCTCCTCTAGAATCACCAGCTGTGACAGTACTGGAGTCAATGATATCTGCTATTGGAGAAGTAGTACTCCCTGCGGCTTCCAGCTGTGATATTGCAAATACATGAGTACTGGCTACGTCCTGATCATCGGTAGCAGCTACGTCGGTAAGATTGGGGGAAGAGGATGCGTAGAGGGATGGGTGGTTGCTTTTTTGATAAAGGCTGGTGTCTAAGTTGTTAAAATCATGAAGATTGAGATTCAAGCCTAAGGGCTGATTTGGGAGGGTAAAATTGATATTTTCGGCAGCGGATATTGGTGGATCATATGGAGAAGAAGAGGGCCACGAGAAAGGGTATTGAGCAAAAGGTGGATGAGAAAAGGAAGGGTACTGAGAAAGATTTTCAAGATAACTAGGAAAATTGGCGGTACTGCCAGATGGGTATAGACCAGGATTTGATTGTTGCTGATGTTGTTGTTGTTCATTCTGTGTCTCTGTCTGTGTCTGCGTCTGTGTTTGTTGCTGTTGTTGTTGTTGTTGTTCATGTTCTTCAGAACTGGCTTGTTTCATCGCCGCCCTGTGAAATTTAAGAGCGGCAACAATCTCTCTCCTAGCCTCGGCCATGTTTAGGAGCCTTTCTTGATATGGCCTACTGGTGTGGAGTCTTCTTCTAACTTGCTTTTTGTGGTGTTGAGGTTGTACTGGGGGTTGATGTAGTACTGTTGACGTTGTTTGTTGGGTTTCACAAAATTCTGTTAAATTTTCGACAGTACCACAATCTGGGTCTTTGAGGTGATGATTCATGATTGGATCTTTGGTTCTTGAAGAGGTTAGCTGTTTCACTAGGCTTCGGATATAAGCACCAGAAAGATGAGGTTCCTCTTTCAGCTTATTACTACTAGGCTTATCTATTTCCATTCCTTCGGCCATGGTTTCCTGTTTTGATGACCGACCCTTCATCTCTCTCTCTCTCTGTCTCTTCTGTGTCTTTGTCTGTGTCAACTTCGGTGTAAATGGGATGCAGAAAGGAGGGGGTGGGTTGGAAGAATCATGGGTTTTCCTAATATTCTGAAACAAAAAAGTACACAATAGAGAGGCAGAGGTTGATCCGGAGAAGTCCGGAGGGCTCATGGGTGTTATAAATAGCTGGGAGTGGGGACAGTCTAGGGTTTTATACTCTTTTGGATTTTTCCCTTATTTGGAAAACCCAGTTTACCCTGTTACTACTATAACCTGCTTTAAATGGGTAGTCAGGAGGATTGTTTTCAATTCTCTCTCTCTCTCTCTCTCTCTCTCTCTCTCTCTCTCTCTCTCTCTCTCTCTCTCTCTCTCTCCACACGGTACTACCGATAGGGCCTGTCTTTCTTGGTTAAATCCTCTTTCTCACCCCAAGAATGGAATATAAGTATCGATTAACCCTCGATTGGTAGTCCAACATGATATACCCAATTGGTGAAGAGTGAAGATCAATAAAAAGGACAAGTTTTCGTGTCGTAATTTTCTCCACTTGTTCATTTTATAATTTAGCACTAGCAGTCAACAGTGTCGTACACAATTAGGACACTGCTTCATAGTGGCTGTTTATTTAAACAGACAGGAGTTTTTTTTTTTTTTGGAATAATCTGGTATCGAACTATCTAATAATTTGTAAAAAATACCTCCAATAATAATTTGACATGTAAGCAATGATTGGATTAAATTGATGAACCGCATTCCCCTCAATCGAATATGTGCAACGGGCCTTCTCTTCCTTTTGGCTGTCCGGCCTCAGCGCAGACCCTACTACTATCGACCATTGGCGATGTCACCACCTCCACCACTAGAACCACCTCCCTCCGACGATCTTACCCGGCCTCCCATTTTTCTCACACAATTTTAAATCCAAAATAGATTCCATGACTTTTCCTCTCTTTTCCAACACCATTGTTGACCATCACCACCTCAGACCAACCTCTACTCACCCCAGCAAGCATAATTCACCGCCGGCAACTCTCAAATCATCAATTCAGTGAGAGCAATGGAGGAAATGTGCGGGATTTCGTTTGAGTTGTGGGTTGAGCTCGTGAGAGCAAGGAAAAAGGAATATTGAGATGAAAGAACACGGATTGAGAGCAACAAAAATGGTGACTTAATTTTCAATTTTATGTGGATGTTTTTATTATAAGATATGTGAAATATCTTATATGGCATCTCACTAATGAAGGGCTGTTTTTATGGACTTACTAGCCAGATCAGCCAGTAGCGTCCCCCTCATAATGGTTGTTTATCTAAACAGACAGACATTTTTTTTTCCTGAAAATCTATTATAAATAATCACATTTACATATTTTTTTTGTATATTCTTTATGTGATTAGTCAAAATAATTATTTTATATTAAAAAAGTGACACAATCAATCACATTAATGAAGTATGCAAATGAGTACACAAAAAATGAATGCACATCATTTTTATTTATACAAAATTATCTGTTTTTTATGCAAAAACACACTATCTTTAAAAAAATAGAAAATATCGGTTGGTTTTGGTTTGGGGTTAAATTTAAAATTCTCTTATAATTTTTTTTAATCATATTTTTACTGACAAATCTAATGGATATACCAATGTGGGTATGCAATGTTTTAAAATAGAGTAATGATGTAGGTATACAATTTTGCATTTTTTTTTATAGAATCAATGATGTGATAATAATATTACCTTAGCCAAAATATTAAACAAAAATTATATATATAAAAGAAGACAAAAACACGATAAGAAGCAAAAATAAAAAATAAATACAAATAGTTAGACTAAAGAATGTATAAAAATAATATTTTTATATGATGTGTACGTAAAATATATACAAGTCGTGTACAAATAGGGGTGTTCATCTGGGTCGGGTACAACCCGGCCCGGTTTAAAATTTTATTTATTTCTTAACATTTTTGATTTTTTTTTTAAAAATGTTTAAGAAAATTTTGAATCCGGATTCCGGATTTAGGAATCCGGAACCCGGATGAACACCCCTACGTACAAATATCATTTTCGTTTAAAATAACTTAAAGTGTAAAAGGACGTCAATTAAAGAGCATTAATTATATATAATCAAGAAAATGAAAGTATGCCCCTTCATTTTGATTGTTCACGTATTTGATTTTTTATTTGATTGTTAAGGGAATAACTATTAGCCTATTAGTATTTCTATTTTAAAAATGTAAAAAATAAAAATAAAAAGTAAGATTTAGGGCCGGTTCGGATTCATAGACGAGACGATCTCGTCTCAACTGATCTCAAATTTATCATTATATTTTTTTGAATTTTTATACAAAACACAAATCTCAATACAACTTTTTTAAATTCTAATATATATTTTTTAAATTTTAATTTAATTTTTTTAAATTTTAAAATAATAATAATATTAAAAAATAAACTAAAGACCGCTTATAAACTCTCGTCATCACTGCTAAGCGGCACTCTAATGGTATCCTATATATTAAAAGGAAGCGGTTGCATCCAAGGATGTACAATTTTTATATGACACTATCAGCCTGCACTTTAAAAAAACTAATCAAGCTGGTGTGTAGAATATATTTAATAAAGTGCTTACACGTTATAATTAAAAATAACTAATCGGTGGTGTGCGACAAATAAAAAAGTGTTTGATTGGAAACCAAATTGACTGTTTATTTTGGGATAAAAGTGATGAGTGGTTTCGGACTCAAATTTTCTATTTTAAAAAATTGAATCATACGTTGTCATCCGATCATCAGACTTTAGGCTAAATTAACCCATTTTATTGTTTCATATGATATATATTTGAAAATAAAAGTGTCGGCAGTTTGTTATGCATGGTGAATTCCTAAGAATATAAATCAAGATATTTGTTTGGTGAAGTGTGAAGTCGGTCTTAATTGATATGAATATTTCATAACGACTCCCAATCATCCAGGAAGAAAACATGATTATATTATATAAGGATGCAAAACAGATAATGTGAAACATATACATTAATATTACTTTATAGTGTCGCTAATTGTTTCGATTTAATTAAAAAGAGGAGGTTTAGTGTTATACTTGAAAGTTAGAAGGGTATATAAGAGTATTAAAAAATATATTTTTATACAAATATCAAAAAATAAGTGTCATGTTTAATAAAATATGACAATGAAGTAAGTGGAAAAACGTTCAAAAAGTATTTTTTATAAATAGTAAAACTAAAAAAATTGTCAAAAAACTAAAATAATTACCAAATTTGACCATTATTTTAGTTTTTTGAATAAATTTTTAATTTTATTATTCACAAAAAATATTTTTTAAATCTTTTTTCACATACTTTATTATTATATTTGATCAAATATGACATTTATTTTTTAATATTTATACAAAAATATACTTTTTTAAAAAATAATTTTTAATTAATCTAATAAAAGTGCTCTAACAGCCATAATTTTTAACTACGAAGAGTGAATAAGTATTTTAGATAAGCCGTACAAGTTGTATTTTTTTTAAGAAAAAAAGTGAAATACAATAAGAAAAAGTAGCTTTTTGGTATATTGTTACAAAAAATGAGTATACAAATTATTTACAATACTAATAATCATTTGAGATAAAAATAAATTTATTTTAATAAGAAATAGTTATTTTTATATAAAATAATTGATTATAAATAAACAGATTTTTGTATATATATATATATATATCACTTTTTAAAATGTGTTGAGCATAAAATGTAGCAAGCGGCCTAATCCACATAAGCCTAACATAAAGAGAGAGGAGATAATGAATTAAAAAGCTCTTTCATGCATATGATCTGAGTGATATAAAGTTAATGATCTAACTAGTGCAAGTGCGACACAGTCGAATGGAAAGAGAGACAATGCATAAAGTAGGAAACTTGGCTTGAAAGTCAAGAAAGGAAATATAGAGAAAAGGGAAGATGAATGACCATGGCAGAGAGTCAGAGACCTTCACTTCCACACAACCAGAGGGATCGCCGATCAGCATTGTTGATGGACTATTTTTCGATAAGGGCAGAGGCGGCGAGTACTATAGTCGAATAGACAACGATTGTGCTTGATGCTTGATGGTACTCTAAATCAGGTTGCATATTGAAAGTTATATTATTTTGTCGATAATTTCTTAAATCTAGTGAGATTGTTTTCCGAATTTGCTGACCTTGTTGTTCATCCAAAACCCTCTCGATGATTATAGAAGAGTACCATTTGAGAGAGAGAGAGAGAGAAAGAGAGCGAAAGAGTTTGCTTGTTGGTTCAAGTCATTAATAACTCCTGATTAATTATTAAGGACCAGTCATCAAGCCTTATGAAATGGTATAAGTGCCACTTCATAACTTCTAAAAGATGGTAAAGAGGTGTTTATTATAAGTGCTTCTTTTTTATAAGTATAATGCTCAGATGCTCCTAATCATAATTTGAACAGAAGAATAAAATACAAATAGAGAGAAATATATCAAGATTTACATAATTTGACACTAACTTAAGACGTAGAATCATAAACCTTTAAAGACTGAAATTCATTATATATGTTAGTTTTTTTAGTTTCTCATGACACATTATTTACTAATATTGAAAAAAATGAAAGCTTGAGGAGAAAGACGGAGATGGTTCTAAAATCTAGAATGTATAAAAAGCTAATCATATTAGTATATAAGTGATAGACTTACAACTTATTCACAATTATTTCTAAATATTATAATATTTTTTAAAAATATTTATGCATCTAAATAAAAATTAGAACTAAAACAATATTATTTTATTACATAATTGTAAACTTCCAATTTTCAAATTATTAAATTCATCTTAATTCAAAACTTTTTTACACGTAGAGTCTACAACTTTTTTCAATTCAATATTTTTTTATATGCGGAGCCACAACTCTTTTTAACTTTCCATAAATACATCTAAATTTATCTTAACATTCAAACAAACTCATCTTAGGTAGATTTACAAAACTACTATATCATCTCAGTTCACAATTATTTATAAAAAAATTTAATTTAGTTTAACTTAATTCCTTTTATTATATTTGGATGATTGAGTGATTTCAAATAATGTATGAATAGTAGTAAAAGACTTGGTGAATATTTTTTAAATAGTAATAACTGTTTATAAATAATAGTAAAATAACTTATATAAGACAAAGACTACTTCACTTGCCAAATTCAAGAACAACAACTGAACCTCTAATCTTGGATGCCAGAACAAAAGTATAATTGGACAATTCATGAAAATAATGAGAACAAGAAGAAGAAGAAAAAAAAGGTAATTGAAAGTACTGATCTGAAGCACGGCCCATAAGAGTTTTGAAGCTAAAATTCACATTTGACATGAACAAAAGGAAAAATAGAAAAGAAAACAATATGTTCTCGAGCAATGTTGGGTACAGTTTGCATTTTAAGAACTGTTATACAATCTTAGGTAATTTTATCCTTAGATTTTTTTAAAATTACAATTATATTTTTTTTAAATAATATTTTTTCTCATTTAATAAAAGACTTGTACATATAATTTCAATATTAAAATATTCTCATTAGATTGTCTAAAACTATCCAATTTAATTTTTATTGGATAAAATTTTAATTTTACTATTTATAAATTATATTTTTTATTCTATTTTTCTATTTTTATCTCTCAACTTTTGATCAAATATAATCAAATTTTTTCGATAATTACATAAATTTATATTTTTAAAAAAATTACTTTAGATAATTTAATAAAAATACTTTATACATATTGTAAAAAAAACTTTTCTATTTTCTAATTAAGATATATATATATATATATATATAAATTGTCAATGTTTACAGATACCAATTAATGGGATACAGTCGGGGACAATAATAAATGCTAATAAAATATAGAAAGAGAAGGCATGTGAAAGAGAGAGAAGCTAGAAGCTAGTAGCTAGGTAGGGGTAAGAGAAAGGAGGATTTGTGTTTCTGTTTTGCGTTTGCTGTTTGGGGATAACATCAAAAGTTGGATGGGTGGGATGGATTGATATTGGATATGGACAATGGACATGGCTTTCTTCTGATAAAATCAAAACCAAGCAGCCAGCTTCCACCAATCCCAGCATGCATGGCGTCTGCAGTTTGCCTTTTTACCCTTTCTCTTCGGATAAAATGCCCACTTTTGACGAATCACATCATCCACAACAAACACCGACGTCGTCTCTTACTCCATCTGCCCGATTGCATTCTGAAACGACAAAAAAAAAAAATCAATAAAATAAATAAATAAATAAACAAATCTCTTTATATTGTTTACTTTTTTAAATTTTTTTTTTTTTTTCAGAAACAAAAATCAAAGCATGTCGCCATCGAACGATGCATATCACTTTAAATGAGTTTACTGGAGCTGAAACCCTGCAGCCGTGCATGCTCGTGCGCTGTGACGCTGTCTGTTTCTCAGTACTATCTCACATCTATTGCCGTAAATAAATCGGATCAGCCCACGTATTACTTTTGGAGAAATGATAAATTCATAACATTTTTTTATCATATTGTATATAAAAATATTATAAAATAAAAATATTTCTATAAAATAATATTAATTTTGTAAAATAATTTATAAAAATAGTTTTATTTATAATATGTGGTATAAATGTTATGAAATATATTATGAATGAATCACTTCTTTTAACCTTGCATGTGTTTGTGTTTGTGCTTTTACTTTGTCCCACACAACTGTATATCTAAATTTTTTTTTAAAATTAACTATGCATTTATTTTTGACGAGAAATACATTTGCAGTCATTGTACAAATATCACATAATAATTTTTAAAAAGTTTGAGTAAATTACAATATTCATATGTTTTTAATAGTGGATTTGATTTTTTTTAAAGTAATTATGCAACAGTTACATACTTTACGATTATATATAGATTTACTCATTTATGGTGCATGTAAACGGTGCTAAAAGTAGAACAGTAACCCTATCGATCAATTAGATCGAATAGTTCGAAATCGGATCAAACCAATAAAATTATCGATCTAATTTTAAGATTGACTTTTTTGGATCGGACTGCACTAAGACTGACCGACCGACCAAATGTATGTATAGATATATTCAAATATTTTATATGGTAAATGTTTAAGTTTGTAACGACCCAATCTAATAATTTTAAGGTTGAAATGTTGATAATTTTTATTGGGTCTAAACCATAATTAATGGGTCATATTAAATAAACTCCTAAGCGATAAATTATTGAGATTAATTAGAAACTTTAATTAAGCTTAATAATTAGGTTAAATCTTATTTATTATTTATTGAATGAGTTAGATTCATTTTAGAATTTAAAGATTAGTAATTAGATATTTATTTCAATTTAAAATCATCATTGATTAAAGTCCTTTATCCATTCTCAGTCACTGCTAATCTCACATTAAATGAGCTACTAGATATTGTTTTTAAATTCTAACTCTTTTATTGAATAACTGTTACTTGGTTGAACTCATCGGCATCTAATTTCCAAAGGGATACAACTCTACAAATTATCTTTATGTTAGAACTCTTTAATGAATGTCTTCTCAAACTCTAAGTCATGCACATCTCCTCCTCCCACCAGGATTCATGCTCCCATGGAACATTCTTTCAATTCTACTACTCTCAAACTGACTCCTTATATATCCGCTCAGCCCCATGCACTTTACGTGTATCTTATTACTCTCCAAGACCCATTGTGATTTTAACTTACCCAAAATCATGTAGAGCCCCTCTAGTTACCACCTCATATTTTCTCTCTCCTTGTAATTCATGTGAGTGATTTCATGTCGAAAATATTGTATTAACGTTGTGAGGTAAGCAGTATGATCATATCCTTACATGTATGTATGATAAATGACATGTCTTTTATAAAAGTATTATACATATATGCCCTCCATTGGAAGCTTTTTTTTATATATCCAAATCATGATAAAATTACGAATATTTATGACTTTACGTAAAGAATTATGCATCAAAATATTTATAGAAAGTTATGACTTTATGTGAGAGTTATGCATTAAAATATTTTGTAAAAAGCGCTAATTTATGTGAAGATTATACATTAAAATATTTATGAAAGAAGTTATGCATCGAAAGATTTATAAGGCATCATAATTTTATGCAAGGAATTATATATCACGACATTTTATAAAAGAATGCGATTTCATTTGAAATCTATGACATAACAAAATGCAAGTATGATTATGATTAAGCGTGAATAATAAGATTGGTAACGACTTATGTTATGATATGAAGACGGTTCCATTTATTATGGACATGTCACATTGTTAGATTGTACATGTTATTGGTATATTCAGTGTGTCTTACTTATGTATGGATTCCACAACATAAGGTCACGAAAGAAATTAGAATCTTCTTAGATTCGTTAACCCCAACTCACAAGGCTTAACAACAAGTATTGACCTATAACAAATAAAAGATAAGTTCATATTCATGTATATTTACATATGTGATTTATGAATATGCATATTTTTCAAGAAATCTTATGTTTATTGTATAATGTGTTGCTTATTGAGTATACGATTCATTTTTTATATTTTTATATTTTAGCCACCCCAGGTGATAATTTTTATGAGGATCGGACTGTAGGACAATACTTAGTCTAAGGAGGCGAGGAATACTTTGCATGTGATTTTATACCCTATGTCCCCGCAAATCATTTTTCTTTTTATAAAAATTATTTTGAATTTTGTGTTTTTGATTTTTCATTTTAGTTTATGCAAATGATTAAAGGAAAAAAAAAATAGAAACAAAAATTTCTTGTTCATAATGAAAGATGTTTGGATAAAATCCAAAAATATTTTACCACTTCCCTTATCAAACTTGGATTAAAATTTACTTTGAAGAAAGGCCATTTTGGTGGTAGCCATTTTTGAACTACAATAGTTAAGTGATCTCTAACAACTAAATCAACTTCTTTCTAATGCACTTGCTGGAACATGATTAAAGCAGCTCTAGCCATTGCAAAAATAACAAATGGACTTTTAAACTTATTCTGAAAAATAGTTGCATTTCTCCCCATCCATAAATGATGCATAACAACTAAATTAAGCTCTAAGAACTCCTTTTCTAATCTTGAAAAAATCTTAGTCTAGAGTGTACGAAAATTAGCAAAATTCCTTTGCCACTTTCTAACATGACTATCATCACCATCCCATACATCAGCAACTGCAAAACAAGTCCAAAGTGCATGCACAATTGACTCTTACTCCCTTGCACAGATAGGACATAAATTATACTCCAAGACTTGCTTCTAAAACATAATGCTTTTGGTAGGAATGTTGCTGAGTGCTCTCCATATCATCTATTTGACCTTTCTTGAAACTTGTAATTTCCACGATTGTTTCTACTTCTCTTCATTCTTTCCACTACTAGACTATTCACCTTGGTTAGTATATCTTTGTAATGTAGCTACAGCATATGCACTCTTTATAGAGAAACTTCCTCTAGTAAACTCCATCCAAATTAGCTTGTCAACAAGTTTCATTAAGCTAAGGGGAATTTCAAAAATAACTACTGCTTCTTCCTTATAAAAAATAGCTGTCACCAAATCTCAATTCCAACACATCCTTTCCTCATCAATTAGAACATCATTTCCAACACATCGATTCCAGCAGATGCTTTCCTCATCAATCAGAACATTAATTGTGGCATTAGGATCTAATAACAACTACATTGGTGGCTGAACCTGATACAAATTAGACTTGGCAATTACTTGTCCTTTCATATTTTGATGAATCTGATGCTTCTCCCATTTTCAACCCTCCAAACCGCGCTGCTTTTAACTAACTTCAAATTAGACTATACACTCATTCAAATGGAAGAATGTGAAAACGTACCTTAACCTCTAACAAGTCACAATTTTGAAAGTATTTCCCTTTAAACACTCGAGTAGCTAGGGATGTAAATGGTCCGGTCCGGTCCGGGAAATTTGTGGACCGATTTCATTCGGTCCAAGAATTCTCTCACCCTGGACCGGACCGAGTAGGAGTTCGGTCCATACCGGTCCGGTCCAATTCGGTCCAAGGGCGGTCCGATCCGGTCCAGGGGTGCCCCATATGATTTAATGGGCTAAATTTAATATAAAATTCTACAATGATTAAATATTTTTTTGGTCCAAATTTAACTACTATAAATTATAATATGTTAATATTATAAAAGTATATATTATATATTAATATGTTAGTATATATTATATATTAAATATGTTAGTAAATTATAACTAATAGTCTAATAGTCTAATAACACTTTCACATTAGTATATGTTAATAAACTATAACTAATAAGTAATAACACTATTACAATTTACATTAGTATATTATATATTTATATGTTAGTAAATAGTAATAAATTAGTAATAATATATTAAATAATAATAATACACTTATTATTTATATGTTAATATATAAGAGTATATATTATATATTAATATGTTAGTTAATATTAAATATTAAGTATGTTAGTAAACTATAACTAATAATCTAATAGTCTAATAATACTATTACATTAGTATATGTTAATAAACTATAACTAATAAGTAATAACACTATTACAATTTACATTAGTATATTATATATTTATATGTTAGTAAATAGTGATAAATTAGTAATAATATATTAAATAATAATAATACATTTATTATTTATATGTTAATATTATAAGAGTATATATTATATATTAATGTATTAATATATATTAATATTAATATTAAAATTTATATATTATTATTTATATATACATATATTTAAAATTAAAAATTAAAAAAAAAACTCTAGGGATTCGGTCCGTTCCGGTCCGGTCCAGGGGGATGAACTCCCTGGACCGGGACCGGACCGGAATTTTCCGGTCCATATATTTTTTGGACAGGACTCCAACCGGTCTGGTCCGGTCCCGGTCTGAGACAACCGGTCCGGTCTGGTCCGCCGGTCCGATTCGGTCTTTTTACAGCCCTACGAGTAGCCAAAGGAGAAGGTTCCTTGAGAAACCTTTGGATTTGCTTTGCAAGTAGAACTTTATTAAAACAAGCCAGATCCATAAATCCCAAGCGTCCCTTGCCTTTAATAAAACCAAGGTTCGTACAACTTTTCCAGTAAATACCCTTCTCTCCCCTCTTATGATTCCACCGAAAGTTAGCCAACATTGATTCAATATCCTTGATTAAGAGACCAGGCAATTTAAATACACGCATAGTGTATACAAGTATAGCCTAAAGCATACTCTTAATTAAGATCTCTTTTTTCTTGTAGCAAATAAGAAAATAGGTTTTCAGCTTGTTATCCTTTCACAGATTTCATTCTTTAAACCATTGAATGTGTTGTATTTAGACTTTCCTACAATAGTTGGCAACCCTAAATAATTATTGTAATTGTTACACAAGACACCTTTAGCTTGCTACAATATCAACTCCTTTGTTTCAAGCTTAGTATTCGAGTTAAACAAAATCCTAGTTTTCTGCTTATTTAATATGACTAGAAGCATTCTGATACTGACTTATCAAACTCTAAATAAGATATCACTCAACCAGTTTAGCACGACAGAAAATAATACAATCATTAGCAAAAAGAATGTGGTTTATCCTTATACCTCCCTTTGAAGCTGATACCCCTTAATATCACCATTAGATTCAGCTTTATGTAACAAAGAACTCAGTCATTCAGCACAAATTAGGAACAAGTATAGTGACAAGGGGTTACATTGTCTCAACCCTTTTGAGGGTATGATAGTCTCACTTGACTCCATTCACTAAGACTAAGTAAGTTACAAATCTCCCACACTTCATTACTAATCTTGTCCGCTTTTGTCCAAATCCAAGTTTACAAATCATGGCGACTAAGTAATTCTATTCTACCCTATCGTAAACCTTAGTCAGATTCAACTTTATAGCCATACTCCCCTCCTTACCCATTTTTCTTGATTGCATAGTGTAACAATGCATTAGCTACCATTATGTTATCTATGTCAATCTGTTTGAAATAAAAGCACTTTGATTCCAAAAAATGACCGTAGATAAAACTTAGTTCTATTAGCAATAACCTAAAATATTAGCTTATAAAACACATTGCATAGGTTAATAGATCTATACTCATGCACAGACTGTGGAGTATTTACCTGGGGAATCAAAGCTATGTGAGTATGGTTCTACTCCATTTGCATCTGCCTAGTGTTCAGAATATGTGGCACAACTTGGGTTATGATCAGAAAATGCAGCAAGCAAAGTGATCATAAAATATTCGTGGTACTCGTATCTCCAAAAAGAATTCACCAAAGCCCTATCTAATCTTTTCTTGGTAAAAGACTCATATTCATGTCTATTAGACCATGCAAATCTATTCTTCCGCCATCCTAAATCAGATAAATTACCCTCCTCCATCACATTTCAAAACATACCCATCAATCTTTCACTTCTTTATTTTCCACCTACTTTTTCATCCTCAAGTTCAAATTTCATTAAAATCTTCTATGCATCCCATCCTCCCATATTTAGTCTAAAAGGGGATAATAAGTCCCCAGCTGGACATCTCAAACTTGAATTTGGATGGCCATAAAAACAAGTTAATAGTCACTTAAAATATCATTTCTCTCAAACTCTCTCTTTCAAAATTATCTCACCCAAGAAAAAACTTTCTTGCCGTCGCTGTTAACTCCAATGGGGGAGGGGGAGGGGAGGGGGGAGGGGGTGGGGGAGCTCCGACTCCACCTCCTCCTCCTCCTCCGTTCCCTCCCTCTCATTCTTTCTTTAGTTTCTTGGCCACCGTTTTGTATAGTGGGAGGTAGGTTTCAGGCTTTTTGGGATGGTTCTGGCTTGTTGTTGATTGATGGAGCTATGGTAGCCTAAGCCCATCACGCGCCCTGTCGCCCTTTTTTTCATCCGTTAATCTTGGAGTCGACCGAAACTTTTGTTGAACGGAGCAGCGTATGCTCCGAATGATGGAGCACTCACTTCAACGCGCCTTGCATTTTGGAGGGATCTTTCTGCTGTGTGCGGCTCCTTGTGGATCCAAGGTTGCTATCCTTCTTAACCATGTGGTGGAGCACTCCTAGTGTGGTGCATATTATCCACGTGCCACCACAGCTGAGTTTTTGTATTGTTTGTGTGTTTGTTTGTGGTTTTGTTGTTTGTTGATTTATGTTTGTGTTATGTTTGTATAAAAAAAGTTTATAATGAGAAATAGTTTTCTGACCTTTAGTCTATAGAGTTTTAGTTTCTCTTTTCTAAAAGAGGAGATATTCTTAGTAACTGACTCTTTTGGAGGTATTATTTGGACTCTCAGATATATGTCTGAGAGATACAGAGTTTGTGCCCCAATTACATTCTAGATGACTTGTAAACTGAGTTTCCTCAATCTTTAAAAGTCTCAATTATAAACTTAAGTTCTTGATTTAATGTTAAACTTATTTTTTGAAAAAAAAAATCATTTCTCTCTCTCTATATATTTTTACAAGATATATTTAAAAGAGGCTAGAGAAATATAAATAGTGATTTGTGTTTGAGTTCACACTATTCCCATTTGCACAATTACGTTTTTGCTCTCATTTGTGAAAATTACGTTTCTGTCCTCTAATTCATCATTAAAAATATAATTAATTTTTTTGCTACTCTAATATTAATAAGATTATAATAACAATATGAATGAAACTATTAATAATCTACCGATAATCTAAATCGATGATTTTGATATATTGAACTTTTGTTGAACAAATTAACAACTTCGTATATTCTTAGATTTAAAAATAATATTTTTTTATTCGTATATAATATTATTTGAAAAAAATAACAATCATCTCATATTTATTTTCATAGTAATTCATAAAAATTAATCAAAGTCATTGGACTAATAATATTTTTATTTTACAAAATATAGTTATATTTTTTAGGTTTTAATATTACTTTATTATATTTCAGTCTATTATTTTAAACTAATATTATCTTTATTTGAAAGATACACTAGACTTTTCGAAGTTCCAAATTAAATTATTAATAGTCTATTTTCACTCTATCCCATTTTAGAAACAAATTACAATAGTAAATGGGGGACTGCCTGTATAGACTGACGGAATGATGTGACCAGTCATAATCAACGACTATTTTCCACTGAAGACGTGAATGCCATGTGGGCAGGGCTTTGTCCCTCCATTCAGAAGGTTTATCTCACGTGGAAAGCAAAGAAAGCTACAAAGAAAAAAGTAGGCAGTCACAGCAACCAAATCTTATCTTCTTTTTTCTCTTTGTAAAGACCACTCTCGGAGATTATTTACGGGAGTACGATTAGAAATTTCTTGAGAGAAATTATTGATATAATAGTAAATTTGCAAGTAATATATAATCGTTTAATAAAAAAGTGAATATATATATAAAATTTATATAAAAAAAGTTAAATTTTTTAATTATGGACTTCATTTTTTTTAAATAATTACATATCACTTACAACTCTACAACTATGTATAACATTACTCATTTTTTAAACGCCTAATGTCAATATATATTTATTCTTAGCTCACTTTTACAATATTTTTTTATCTCATATTATTTAATCTAATTATTATATATATTTTTTAAAATTTCACACTAAATAAAATAAATAATTCAGTTTTTTAAAATCTCAAAATAAAAAAATTATTAAAAAATATATACTCCAACAATATTTTATTTAACTTTTAACTTTTATCACAACTCATCTTATTTTATCTTATCTTATCTGGAAAAAAATAAAAAAATATCTTAATTTTTAGATTTTGTTATCCTTTATTTTTATATTCTACACACTATATTTTTTTTAATTTTTTAATTTTATTCTTTCTAAATTAATTGATTTTTTTTTATATTTATCATTAATACACCACACATTTGATAAAAAAAAATATTAAAAAATTATATGTAGTGTATATTATGTGAAAATGCTAAGTAAAACTTTTCTAAACTTTTAAGTGATAAAAACAATATAGACTAGATTCTCAAAACCCTGTCGATAGCATACGAATGCCATATAGCTAAGATTATATTATTAGTTGTTTGAATAGTAAGATGGGATGAGATAAAATAAAATTATTTATAATAGTAATGAAATTATTAGTTAAAATGATACGAGATAATTTCATCTTACATTGGTATCTAAAATGACTTTATATAAAAATAATTTAATAAATTAAGAATAGTGATAATGTTACTACTCTCTTATTACCTATTTATTACTTGTAATGCATTGATTATTTTTAAAAAAGAATTTATTATTTTAATTTTAAATTTTTTTTATCAACCTTAATTATTAAAAAAAAAAAGAAAAAAATATAATTTTATTAATAGTCACTTCCTTAATTATTAAGTAAAATTAAAAAAATTAAAAAAATAAAATATAAAAAAAGTAATAAATGAATAGTAGGAGAATAGTAATCCTATCATTATTCATAAATTAATTTTATTTTATTTTATTTGTTAGATTTATCTTACAATAAATATAAATTTATAATATGATAAGCTAGATCAAGTCATATTGGTGGTTAAAACTTAAAATTATTATTTGTAAACCTGCACAAGTATTTCCCTTAATAATATTTCTCAATCAACCACTGGTCATTCTCTGTAATTCTCATATATAATTTTACTTGGAAGTGCCGCTATTAAAATTTAATTTAGGGCAATGCTGGGGAGTAGCCACACTCAGGGCACTTCCCCTCATATGAACAGTGCCATGTACTGTTCATGGCACTGTTCATGTGAGGGACAGTGCATGGCACTGTTCATGTGAGGGACAGTGCATGGCACTGTTCATGTGAGGGGGAGTGCCCTGAGTGTGGCTTCTCCCCCTCATTTTTCTTTAATTTATTAAGTTCCTCTGCTGTTGCTGCTCCTCTACTGTCATTTAACCCCAGGTTGTATGGTCACTTTCCGCTATAAGTGGGGGTGGCGGGTGGGACCATTTTATTTTTATTCTGCCATCTTTAAGAGCGGCTAGAGAGAAATTCTAGAAACTGAATTACAACTTGTGACCAATAAAAACAAAGGAAAACCAATCCTTCATGTGCAAGCAAGGCCACCTCAAAGAATAAAAATGTTATTTCTAATACAGATTGGATATTTTTTTGCGTATATGCTAGATAAAAATATTATTTGTATATATTTTTGATCTAATTATTTATATATTATTTATTTATATTTCTCTTTATCATACTTTTATCATAATTTTAATATTTTTTAAATATTTTAATTAATGTGATATTTCTTATTTTCTCTAAAAGCTAAAATTCATAGATAAATCATGAGGATAGAATGATACAATATTCAGCAGGATAAGAGTTTCTAACAGTTATCCCAAAGTAAACAAAAACACCATTAAGAAAAATAAAAAATAAGCTATCTCGCTAATAAATTAATTCCAGCCCAATTTTCATAAAAGAAAACCGTTTAAAAAGGGTTTTGATATAGTTTGATAGACAAACTATAAAGTTGCAACTAAAAGTCGCAGTTGAGAAATGTGTATCACAACTTTTTGATTTATTCTGATCGAAAAAGACTATTACATCTACATTATCTTGATCATTGGTTAATTAATGTGACAATAAGATGACTGCGCTGATTAGAAAAGCCAAGCAAATGAGTTTATTTTATAAAAATAAAAATAAAAAATAAGAAACCCATATGTTTGAACTAATTGATGTGAAAAATAGGTTAACTGTGTCAATAAATATATATTTTTATAAATATATAATTATCAATCGAAGGATCTTGATTGAATTGATAAGGACCACCATTTAATTTCAACAAGTCAATGTATTTGGATAGTATGAAGAAGAAAAATATTAATGTCACTTCAATGCTGGCATATGATTGGAGGTGTTGGCGGCATGCATGCCAAAGGTAACAGAGAATGCATGTATAATGTATTCAACAACACCACTGTGGGCCGTTCATGAGGATGAGAGACCGAGCACCCGACCGCGCGCGTCTCCACCCCACATTCTTAATAATTTGTTTATTTATGTGCCTTACTACAATGAATCGGACCATAAAATCAGGTAAGCATTTAACCCAAAATGCCGCCTTCTGGAATTTCATACCAATCAAAATTTTGTTGTAGACAAACTAGTAAAACAAAAATGAAGGCTTCTCCATACATCCTCAAAATCTTTGTAGATAATTTCAAGGAAAAAAAAAACCATAAAAATTATCAAGTGCAGAAAACTGCACCCACAAATCACGCCCAGAATATCAGAAAATACATTATGCTGAGCTGCTAATATATTTGGGGAAGTAAACTGTAAAGCGTACATCTAAGTTCATTGGAATTACCATAAGTGAAGCCGTCCCAACATCAAGAACTGAGAGCCAAAAGATTTTGTGGCCAGGCTCAACAAAGTCATGAATGCGGTTGATCATACCGAAAGCCCATGCTCCTATTAAAATGAGTGGATAGTATCCCCACCTGTTCACAGCCTATGACATGAAAGAAATCCATAGAAAAGGTTATAACATTGCAGGGTTGATTGACAAGGTAAGTATGTGCATGACTTTGGAAATACAATAATCGAAGGGCTATTAAATTCCTCCTAAAACCTTAGATGGCTAAGGGATGTATCCTTTTACGATATCAAAGATATATGAATAAGATGAAAGGTAGGATCTTCTAATAATTGAAGCAATGTAGCCAACAATAGTATTGAGTCAATATTTTCTCTTCAAAACATGATTGCAAAGAAAAGGATCCCATCGTGTAGGAAGCAAAACAGCATACCTTCATGTCCACTCTTGCATCCAACTGGTACGACCGGTCTGACATGCCTACTGCCCTCTGAAATTTTGAGAATAAAGTATGTTAACAAGAACTTTGTAAATGATCAAAAATATATTTTTCTGCAAAAATATAACATAAAATGAATACATACCCGGGTTGCATTGTTTAGCATTCGTATCACTTGAAAGTACGTAAAACCATTGTAAAGAATTGCACCCCAGAGAGGTATATAAAATGTAATAAAGTGAACTGCCTGCAGGTACGGATAGAATGTTTACAATGCAGTAGAACGAAACCAATATGCATCCAGATTCATCAACAATGCTGAAATTCATTTATTTTTAATATTCCTGCTTCCATGTTAAATCAAAGGAATGCCGAAAACTTCCAAGGGAGTCCAGGAAATTTGATAAAATTAAAAAATCATGAACCATTCTTAGTGCACAAAAAGCAACTTAAACTTGCCTTTCCCGTACGCCCTGTTTGTGTCCAACACCATGCACCTAAATGTCCATGATCATTACCAAAAGAGCGTACAACAGTCGTGACTAGTGAAGTTCCTGCACACAATAAATAAGCATTAATATCAACACTCTGAATAAACTAGTAGCCACCTAAAAAAGAGTGAAGAAGGCAACGTGTTGGGCATTGGACAAAGCTTGCTTTACTATAGTAGATATCATAAATCATTGCTAAGAAATTGTTCGTACCCCAAACATACAAGTGAAACATGGCCTCCTAATCTTCAACATCTGTTTTGTGTCTAACAACAGTGCAGTGAAGTGTAAAAGCTATCGTTGTAGTCCATAGGAAAGATGCCACACAAAAGAAATGTGCGCTGTAGACCTGAGCATAACAAAAGAATCCTTTGGATGGATCTCTGCATCAACACGGAACTCTTTATAAGTCGCTTCCAAACATATCAAACCAAATATAACTCAAAATCTGACAGCGCTAAACTCCACAAAACCTACCCAACCATGGTGAAAAAACTGCAAAGCATGTCCTGCATTCAGAGAAATTGTAATATATATGAGCACATATTATCATTACACAAGGAATTCAACTGTGGGAGTCAAAGGAAGAGAAGAAATTAAGAAAACAGAAAATGATCGTATAAAAAACAGAAACATGGATATATTTACACCTTAGTTCTCCAAACTATCCAAAATTATAAAATCTTTTATTGTTTTTGCTCCCGGTCACTGATTAGGTGGAAGTAACAAACCAAAAACAATTTTCAAGATCATGAAACAAATTTGTAAAGAATTTCACTCAAGAAAGATCTAAAACCTCATTATTTTGTGCCATTGCTTATTATCTGAGGTTGATAGCTCTGAAAGGTTATGGCCACTATAAGTTATTACAAAGTACGAGCTTACCTATTCAATCACTAATTGCTCCAAAATTTTAAGCTCACCGGAAGAGGTGTAGTTAATCATTTCATCCATATTCTAACACTTCTCCCATGTAGATCAGACTCCCTAGTAGGGAGCCAAACTCGGGGAATATTTAATTGAAACGGAATGATATGTGAAGTAACGGTTCGAACTCAAAACTCTGCTCTAATATTGTCTTAAATCATCAATTATCCCAAAAAAACATAACCTGATAGAAAGATTGTAATTAATCATATAAGATAGCTTCCTACTCATGAAACAGACCCAAAGCATCGCAATAGACGCACAGCAACCTGCACCCACTAGTAGTTTTCCTAGACTTCTGTTGGTCCCCAGACTCCGAGAAATTTTATGTTATTACGATCGCTCGTACGAAACTATCAAGAGGTCCTTGGGCAGATCCCATGTTAGCCCCAAGATGTATCATCCCCACACACCACAGTGACTACACTTATTTATATTATTTTAAATTTTTCTTAATTTTTTTTTGGTTTTATTCTTCACCATACATTTGGAAAGGGAAGAAAAATTATGTGCGGTGTGAGGGAAAAAAATTATGTGCGGTGTGATTATCATCCATACACCATACATTTGGTAAGGGAAAACACATTATGTGCGGTGTGAAGATGATTAGTAGAGTTTTTCAACATATAATCTATACTCTAGCAATCAATCTATAGACTAATTTCAATCTAACTTCAAAATTACTAATCCCGCTTCCAATGGAGAAATCTTCCCCATGAAGCATTCCAAAAAAACAGAGAAACAAAAGGAAGTAAATAAAAATGAAAGAAAAAACAAAAAGTTGTTTGCCCTAGTAATATCTTCAATTGCCAATCCTTTAAAAAGTCAAGAAGGAAGTGCGAGCAGTTAGATCTAGATCTACTAGTCCCAATTGAAATAATTTCCATCATAAAAATATGAACCTAGTTTTCCAGGACCAAACACAAATCAATAGTGAAGCTTCACTGTAATAATATTCGATCTTACAAGATCAAGCGCCCCAATAATTAATAAAAGAAGCAGAATAGAGTTCATCCTGCTAAGAAGTAGGAAGATGGGGTGGAGTCAGATGTAAAGGGATATAGCGTTGAGAGGACATACGGAGAGGGCGAGGAAGAAGACGAGCTTGAAGGAGAACTTGCGAAGCTCCTTAAAGAGGACATAGCATAGCACTATGGAAACCCGACCCAACAAACGAGAGGCTAGATGCTCCGGCGTTGACCGCCATTAATACACGGCGATCGTGTGCCGACAGAATCCCGGCCATTTCTCTTCACTGACGGCCACTCTTGAGCCGAATTCGAAAACTGAAATTATATTTTTCCCGTTGGCCCGACATATCAAAAAAAAAAAAAATCCCGTTGGTTTCATCTCTTCCTACTTATTTATAATCTCCTTATTATTTATTTATTTTATTTATTTATTTAAAATTTTTTCTTTTACCTAATAATTAAGAAAATAATTATTAAAAAATTTATATATTTAATTTTTTTTTTCTTAATGATTAAAAATGCTAAAAAAATACTTAAAAAAAATAAAAACACTCAAAACTCATCTCGAACACTCAAAACTAATATATGGCCTAGTTTGTTTATCGAGATGAAATTAAAAATTTAAAACGCATCTCAAACTCATTATTATATTTTTTCAAATTTTTATATAAAATATAATAAAAAGTTCAAAATTTTCAAATTCTAAAATACATTTTTCAAATCTCAAAATAAAATTAATATTAAAAAAAATATATTATAACAATATTTTTTTTTATTTTTTTTAACTTTTAACTCATCTCATCTTATTTTTAAAAATAAATTAGACTTATTTTCTCAATCTTTGTTACATTGGGCTAAGACTATTTCATTTGACGATTAAATGAAAAGGGCAATAAGAAATATAAATGACCCCTAAGAAAAAACCTTTTCGTCACCCATTAACCTAGGCAATGTCCGGCACCACCTTTCACCTATGTATATTTCTATTCTGGATGTGTTCTTAGCGCGCTCTCTCTTGTTTTTAGGAGAGAGCAACTCTTGCCCTTTATAATGATTTCAATAGATTTCAATTGTAACCTTAACTAGTTCTTAGGAGAATAAGGCCATAGGATCAAATGTGACTTGAGTTTTTCTTGTAGTACCATTGTTGAGAAGGGCAATGCTAGGGGGGCTGTTGGTGTGTCCTGCCAGCTGGCCCCGTTAGTGTTAAAATATGCTTTTTGTATTTTTTTTTTCATATCATTTTTTTAAAATGCTTAAATATTTAAAAAAAAAGAAAAAAAAGTCACAATATTATTAAATAATATTTTCTTAATCATTAAAAAAAAAAACAGGAAACGAGACATTAGAGTGGGACAATCCAACATGCTAAAAAGCATTTCCCTTGTTGAGAATTTCAGTGTTGCCTTGCAAACCTCTTCAAAATACAATACTCCAATGTTGTTAATAGAACTCTATTCCCAAGCCATAAGGACCTAGTGACTTTAAGGGGCTCATTTGATGCATATCTTCCTCAATTTCTTCAACTCTACACTCTTGGATCAAATCTGCATTTATGGTTGCTAATATCCTGCACTCTACCTTCTCTAAAACTGCATCAATATCAGTTGAGGAATGAGAAGTTGTTGAGTAAACATCTTCAAAATACTCCTCGAATGCCACACCAATCCCTGCACCATCAGTTTGTAGCTATTTTTGTTTATCTTTGATCTTGTAAATCCTGTTTTTTTTTTCTTCTCTGTAGCACATGAGTGGAAATATTTCGTATTGCTATCACCCATGATACTAGTGAGTTTTACTTCTCTATCTCCACCTTAGGTCCTCTTGGTCTAACATAATTCTTTTTTTTTTTAATTTTTAATCTCTTCTTCATTTCCCCTACCTTCATTCAGCTGCAATTATCTCAATTGCTCATTTTTTGTCTTAATAACAAAATCTCTATGTTAAAACAATGTTTGCTCCAATTGCTCAGAGCCTCCCTGCATCTATTTAATCTGACTTTGATCCCATAGGCTGCACTAGAACAATAAATGTCTCTTCCCATGATGTCATCACAACCTGATCACATTCTTCTTCTAATGACCACCCTAACTCATATCTAAAATTTCTTCCTTTAAAACCTGGCTGCCACTCCCTTGTTAGAATGCAAAAGAATGGGTTTATGATCTGAGGTACTTGCAATAAGCACCTCCCTTTCACATTGCTGTAAAACTCAGACTACATTTGATTTGTTACCCCTAAGACTTTCCATTGTAAAAGTGTCATTATGGTGATTATTACTCCATGTAAGATAGCTCCCACTCTACCCCAAATCAAATATGGCCATTGGTCACTAAAGTTACTTTAGATAGCGAGATAGATGACATAATTTTAAACTAAAATTGAAAGTGAAATAAAATATTGTTATGAAATTATTTATTAATATTATTTTATTTTAAAATTTGAAAAATTTAAATGATTTATTATATTTTATATGAGAATTTGAAAAAATTATAATTATAGAATGAGATAAAATAAACTATTTTTATATCCATACGAGAACCTAACTGTAAAACTTCTCGGAGTGGGCAAGTCACACCATTGACCATAGTGTTACTTATGAATGGAGGAAGAGAATAATTGATTCAACCTCACTAATAAGGCTGTGCATCCGGATCCAATTTTTTCCAGTCCGGTCCATTCTAGAAATCCGGATCAATCCTAGAAAATATTCATTATATAAAAAATGCCTATAAAAAATAGTAAACATAACGGGGCGCTATTTAAAAATGTTTTTAGAAAAGTGTTCATTTTATATGCTTTAAAAGTTTTAAAAGATATATATATATATTTTTAAATAAAGCCCTTTTAAAAAGTGCTAAAAGAATTAATTTTAGAAAGTGATAAAAAGATTTTTTAAACAAAAACGTTTAAAAAGTGTTAAAAGAAATCATTTAATAAAAAATTCAGATCGAGTTAAAATCCGATTCCTGATTCAAATCCAGTACCCACCCGAATTTTGACCAAATTTATTCAGGCAAATATACATCCATTTTTGAAAAATCGGATCCAGATTCAGATCTAGATGTTTTTGAATATCCGGATTCGGATACACAGTACTAATCATTAACTTTAAAAACTATTTTTTTTTTCGTTTTAGAGATTAAATAAAGGACATGCAGCATAACATTTGTACAACTACTCATTTTTATCATGCTCGAAATTTTGAAGAAGAGGTTTTTGCCACTTCACCGCTAGCTGTTCCAACTTCCACTAGTAGAGCTAAGTGCGTGGTACCTGCAATCTACTTGAATGTTACACTAAGAAACTCAATCCATATAAGTTCAAAATTGGCTAAGAATGAAAAATGTGGGAATAGGAGAAGAGCATATATACTCTTTTCTTCCTTACATAATTATTTTCCTCTATGAACTGCCTCATGCTTTAAAGATCTTTGCGAGAGCAGCCTTATTATCAAGATTAAAAAGAAGAAAGTTTCTGGGTCTACCCAAAATTTAATGGAAATTCCAAAATAGAGCCCAAAGATTTGATCAACAAAAAACAATCAATCCTTGTCGTCAAGACTCAAGCCAACCACTCTCCATCAATACCTTCGATTTCTCCAATGTCCATGCTGTGTGGTAAAGAATCATAAGGGAAAAAAAAAGGGGTTAACTTCAAAATGTCCAACTAAAAAGGGGGTAAACAATAAATATATTGTCGCCTTAGCAGCAACAGGATATCAGAAAAAATCAGAATTAAAATAAATAAATAAATAAATAAAATTCATGTTGGCTGATAACATCCATAAACAAAAGAGATTATCATTATCCAACGGACCAACATCATGAACCGATGCAACCTTTTTCAGGAGAGACTATAATCCTCTGACAGGCCATAGCTTCCTAGATGTACTTTCTATTTATACCAAATTTGTGCCACTACAGATCACAGGCCATACTGAAGAAAGCGCCCATCACAGACTAAAGTCTAAGTACTAAAATAAAAGCAGGAGTTGAGAGTTCCAGGGTCTTTCACGTGTTGGCTAAGGGCAGGTTTGAAAATAAATAATTTTTAAATACTTTCAAATATTTTTTATTAATAATTATTATTTTCTTATTATTTTTTCTTTATTTTTTTTTATTATTATTTTTTTATTATTCAATATTTTTTTATTATTTCTTATCTAATTTTTATTAATATTCACAAACACTCTCAACTATTCTCAACATCTAAACATAATCTAAATCAGTAATTAAATTTTTTTTTTTTTTGAACTTTTGATGTGATATTAAATTATGAAAAAGGTGTTCTTAACTTAAAAATTAAAAGGATCATAAATAAATGAGATACGCTATGTTTTACAAAGAATTTATATAAAAATAATTTTATAAACTTATATAATTTTATATAAATAATCAAATCTACAATACAAAAAGAATAAATTTACAATCTGACAAGCTATTTCAAGATAGATTATTTTTATGAAATCATTTTGGGTTAAAGTATTTGTCTAAATAATAAATATCTCAACAAATATTTTAGTCCTCAATAAAAACACTTAAGAAAGGCTCAAATTAGAGTGACAGATCAATAGAAAAGAAAAGGCTAAAACTAACAGAATGAACGAGGATATATAACACAAAACCAAAAGCAAATCCCCCCCTTTCATTTCAGAAGAGAGCAATATTGAGAAAGTTGGAATTCTTACCAAGGCAAGGCAGGATCGTCGAAGTAGTACTCCTCATTCAAATGTTGTTGCAAGCAGGTCTCATTTGCATTCAACCAAGCTGGGAATTCCATGACTTCATCAAATGGA
This sequence comes from Platycarya longipes, assembly GCA_036559045.1. Classification (NCBI taxonomy): domain Eukaryota; kingdom Viridiplantae; phylum Streptophyta; class Magnoliopsida; order Fagales; family Juglandaceae; genus Platycarya; species Platycarya longipes. The sequence continues at coordinate 46,325,272 of CM071802.1, forward strand.
TGATACCCATCATCATCATCGGCTTCAACCTTAACTTCTGGGGCCCCAAATTCCGTAGTTTTCCAGAATTTAAACCACCAGGCTGATCTGACAATATTCATGGTGTCATTCCATTCCATCTGGTGCTGTTCTCCTATCGATCTGATCTCCGCCATCGCCTCATCATCCATCGCTGCATGCAAGCCTCCTCTAGAATCATCAGCTGTGACAGTACTGGAGTCAATGACATCTGCTATTGGAGAAGTAGTACTCCCTGCGGCTTCCAGCTGTGATATTTCAAATACATGAGTACTGGCTACGTCCTGATCATCGGTAGCAGCTACGTCGGTAAGATTGGGGGAAGAGGATGCGTAGAGTGATGGGTGGTTGCTTTTTTGATAAAGGCTGGTGTCTAAGTTGTAAAAATCATGAAAATTGAGATTCAAGCCTAAGGGCTGATTTGGGAGGGTAAAATTGATATTTTCAGCAGCCGATATTGGAGGATCATATGGAGAAGAAGAGGGCCAAGAGAAAGGGTATTGAGCAAAAGGTGGATGAGAAAAGGAAGGGTACAGAGAAAGATTTTCAAGATAACTAGGAAAATTGGCGGTACTGCCAGATGGGTATAGACCAGGATTTGATTGTTGCTGATGTTGTTGTTGTTCATTCTGTGTCTCTGTCTGTGTCTGTGTCTGTGTTTGTTGCTGTTGTTGTTGCTGTTGTTGTTGTTGTTGTTGTTGTTGTTGTTGTTGTTGTTGTTGTTCATGTTCTTCAGAACTGGCTTGTTTCATCGCCGCCCTGTGAAATTTAAGAGCAGCAACAATCTCTCTCCTAGCCTCGGCCATGTTTAGGAGCCTTTCTTGATATGGCCTACTGGTGTGGAGTCTTCTTCTAACTTGCTTTTTGTGGTGTTGAGGTTGTACTGGGGGTTGATGTAGTACTGTTGACGTTGTTTGTTGGGTTTCACAAAATTCTGTTAAATTTTCGACAGTACCACAATCTGGGTCTTTGAGGTGATGATTCATGATTGGATCTTTGGTTCTTGAAGAGGTCAGCTGTTTCACCAGGCATCGGATATAAGCACCAGAAAGATGAGGTTCCTCTTTCAGCTTATTACTACTAGGCTTATCTATTTCCATTCCTTCGGCCATGGTTTCCTGTTTTGATGACCGACCCTTCATCTCTCTCTCTCTCTCTCTCTCTCTCTCTCTCTTCTGTGTCTGTGTCTGTGTCAACTTCGGTGTAAATGGGATGTAGAAAGTACACAATACAGAGGCAGAGGTTGATCCGGAGAAGTCCGGAGCAGAGGTTGATCCGGAGAAGTCCGGAGGGACTCATGGGTGTTATAAATAGCTGGGAGTGGGGACAGTCTAGGGTTTTATACTCTTTTGGATTTTTCCCTTATTTGGAAAACCCAATTTACCCTGTTACTACTATAACCTGCTTTAAATGGGTAGTTAGGAGGATTGTTTTCAATTTTCTCTCTCTCTCTCTCTCTCTCTCTCTCCCCCCACAGTACTACCGATAGGGCCTGTCTTTCTTGGTTAAATCCTCTTTCTCACCCAAGAATGGAATATAAGTATCGATTAACCCTCGATTGGTAGTCCAACATGATATACCCAATTGGTGAAGAGTGAAGATCAATAAAAAGGACAAGTTTTCGTGTCGTAATTTTCTCCACTTGTTCATTTTATAATTTAGCACTAGCAGTCAACAGTGTCGTATACAATTAGGACACTGCTTCATAGTGGCCGTTTATTTAAAGAGACAGGTGTTTTTTTTTTTTTTTTTGGAATAATCTGGTATCCGTCTATTTAATAATTTGTTAAAAATGCCTCCAATAATTATTTGACATGTAAGCAATGATTGGATTAAATTGATGAACCGCATTCCACCCAATCGAATATGTGCAGCGGGCCTTCTCTTCCTTTTGGCCGTTCGGCCTTAGCCCTGACCCAATTGCTATCGACCACTGGCGATGTCACCACCATCACTACCAGAACCATCTCTCTCCGAAGATCATACGCGGCCTCCTATCTTTCTCACACAGCCTTAAATCCAAAATAGATTCCATGACTTTTCCTCTCTTTTTCGACACCATTGTTGACCACCACCACCTCAGACCAACCTCCACTCACCCCGACAAGCATAATCCACCACCGGCAGCTCTCAAATCATCAATTTGGTGAGAGCAATGGAGGAAAAGTGCGGGATTTTGTTTGGGTTGTGGGTCGAGCTCGTGAAAGCAAGGAAAAAGGAATACTGAGATGAAAGAACACGGACTGAGAGCAACAAAAATGGTGACTTAATTTTCAATTTTATGTGGATGTTTCTATCATAAGATATGTGAAATATCTTATATGGCATCTCACTAATGAAAGGCTATTTTTATGGACTTACTAGCCAGACCGGCCAGTAGCGTCCCTCTCATAATGGTTGCTCATCTACATAGACAGACATTTTTTTCTCTGAAAATCTGTTATAAATAATCACTTTTACATATTTTTTGTACATTCTTTATGTGATTAGTCAAATTAATTATTTTATATTAAAAAAGTGACACAATCAATCACATTAACGAAGTATGCAAATGAGTACGCAAAAAATGAATGCACATTATTTTTATTTATACAAAATTATCTGTTTTTTATGCAAAAACACACTATATTTAAAAAATAGAAAATATCAGTTGTTTTTGGTTTGGGGTTAAATTTCAAATTCTCTTATAATTTTTTTTAATCATAGTTTTACTGACAAATCTAATGGATATAGTTTTAAATAGAGTAATGATGTAGGTATACGATCTTGCATACTTTTTATAGGATCAATGGCGTGATAATAATACTACATTAGCCAAAATATTAAACAAAAAATATAAAAATAAAAGAAGACAAAAACACGATGAGAAGCAAAAATTAAAAATAAATACAAATAATTAGACTAGAGAATGTATAAAAATAATATTTTTATATAATGTGTACGTAAAAAATATATAAATCGTGTACAAATATCATTTTTGTTTAAAATAACTTAAAGAGTAAAGGGTTAATTAAAGAGCATTAATTATATATAATTAAGAAAATGATAGTATGCCCCTTCATTTTGATTGTTCACGTATTTGATTTTTTTATTTGATTGTTAAGGGAATAACTATTAGCGTATTAGTATTTCTATTTTAAAAATGTAAAAAATAAAAATCAAAAGTAAGATTTAGGACTGGTTCGGATTTGTAGACGAGATAGCTCGTCTCAACTCATCTCAAATTTATTATTATAATTTTTTGAATTTATATATAAAATACAAATTTCAATACAACTTTTTAAAATTCTAATATATATTTTAAAATTTTAATTTAATTTTTTTAAATTTTTAAATAATAATAATATTAAAAAATAAATTAAATTCATATTAACTAAAGATACCGATTCTAAACTGTCGTCATGACTGCTAAGCGGCACTCCATTAATGGTATCCTATATATTAAAAGGAAGCGGTTGCATCCAAGGATGTACAATTTTTATATGACACTATCAGCCTGTACTTTAAAAAAACTAATCAAGCTGTGTATAGAATATATTTAATAAAGTGCTTACACGTTATAATTAAAAAAAGCTAATCGGTGGTGTGCGACAAATAAAAAAGTGTTTGATTGGAAACCAAATTGACTGTTTATTTTGGTATAAAAGTGATGAGTGGTTTCGGACTCAAATTTTCTATTTAAAAAAATTGAATCATACGTCATCAGACCATCAGACTTTAGGCCAAATTAACCCATTTTATTGTTTGATATGATATATTAATAGTTATTATATAAGGATGCAAAACAGATCATGTGAAATATAAATTAATATTACTTTATAGTGTCGCTAATTTTTTCAATTTAACTAAAAAGAGGAGGTTTAGTGTTATACTTGAAAATTAGAACGGTATATAAGAGCACTTTTATTAAATTGGCTAAAAGTCATTTTTAAAAAAATATATTTTTACACAAATATTAAAAAATAAATATCATATTTAATCAAATATGATAATGAAGTGTCTAGAAAAATGTTCAAAAAGTATTTTTTATAAATAATAAAACTAAAACAATTGTCAAAAAGTTAAAACTATTATTTTAATTTTTTGAATAAATTTTTTTTTTGAATATTTTTTCACATATTTTATTATCATATTTGATCAAATATGTCATTTATTTTTTAATATTTATATAAAAATATACTTTTAAAAAAATAACTTTTAATCAATCTAATAAAAATACTCTAACAACCATAATTCCTAACTATGAAAAGTGAACAAGTATTTTAGATAAGCCGTACAAGTTGTATTTTTTTTTAAAAAAAAAAGTGAAACACAATAAGAAAAAGTAGCTTTTTGGTATATTGTTAAAAAAAAAAGAGTATACAAATTATTTACGATAATAATTATTATTTGAGATAAAAATAAATTTACTTTAATAAAAAATAGTTATTTTTATATAAAATAATTAGTTATAAATAAACAGGTTTCTTGTATATATATATATCACTTTTTAAAATGTGTTGAGCATAAAATGTAGCAAGCGGTCTAATCCACATAAGCCTAGCATAAAGAGAAAGGGGATAATGAATTAAAAAGCTCTTTCATGCATACGATCTGAGTGATATAAAGTTAATGATCTAACAAGTGCAAGTGCGACACAGTCGAATGAAAAGAGAGACAATGCATAAAGTAGGAAACTTGGCTTGAAAGTCAAGAAATGAAATATAGAGAAAAGGGAAGATGAATGACCAAGGCAGAGACCTTCACTTCCACCCAACCAGAGGGATCGCCGATCAGCATTGTGAATGTACTATTTTTCAATCAAGGGCATAAATTTCACAATTTAAATATCGAGATTCGAGAAGAGTATCATTTGAGAGAGAGAGAGAGAGAGATCTTGCTTATTGGTTCAAGTCATTAATACCTCCTGATTAATTATTAAAGACCAGTCATCAAACTTTTTTATGAAGTGGCATTCATAACCTCTAAAAGATGGTAAAAAGTTGTTTACTATAAGTGCTTCTTTTTTATAAGTACAATGCTCAGACGCTCCACATCATAATTTGAACAGAAGTATAAATAAAAATAGAGAGAGATATATCAAAATTTACATAATTTGACACTAACTTAAGACCTAGGATCATAAACCTTTAAAGACTGAAATTCATTATATATGTTACTTTTTTTAGTTTCTCATGACACATTATTTACTAATATTGAAAAAAATGAAAGCTTGAGGAGAAAGACGAAGATGGTTCTAAAATCTAGAATGTATAAAAAGCTAATCATATTAGTATATAAGTGTTGAGACTTACAACCTATTCACAATTAATTCTAAATATTATAGTATTTTTTTTTATATATTTATGCATCTAAATAAAAAATAGAACTAAAACAATATTATTTTATTACATATATGTGAACTTATAATTTTCAAATTATTAAATTTATTTCAATTCAAAACTTTTTTACACGTAGAGTCTACAATTTTTTTCAATTCAATATTTCTTTATATGCGGGAGCCACAACCTTTTTTAACTTTTCATAAATATATCTAAATTTATCTTAACATTCAAATAAACTCATCTTAAGTAGATTTACAAACTATTATATCATCTCAATTCACAATTATTTATAAAAAAATTTAATTCAGTTCAACTTAATTCAACATTCAAATACAATCTTTTGTTATATTTGAATGGTTGAGTGATTTCAAATAATGTATGAATGGTAGTAAAAGACTTAGTGAATTGTTTTTAAATAGTAATAACTGTTTATAAATAATAGTAAAATAACTTATATAAGACTAAGACTACTTCACTTACCAAATTCAAGAACAACAACTGAACCTCTAATCTTGGATGCCAGAACAAAAGTATAATTGAACAATTCATGAAAATAATGAGAACAAGAAGAAGAAGAAAAAAAAGGCAATTGAAAGTACTGATCTGAAGCACGGCCCACAAGAGTTTTGAAACTAAAATTCACATTTGACATGAACAAAAGGAAAAATAGAAAAGAAAACAATAAGTTCTCCAGCAATGTTAGGTACAGTTTGCATTTTAAGAACTGTTATACAATCTTAGGTAATTTTATCCTTAGATTTTTTTTAAATTACAATTATATTTTTCTTAAATAATATTTTTTCTCATTTAATAAAATGTACATATAATCTCAAAATTAAAGTATTCTGTTAGTTGTTAGATTGTCTAAAATTATTCAATTTGATTTTTATTGGATAAACTTTTAATTTTACTATTTACAAAAAATATTTTTATTCTATTTTTTTATTTTTATTTTTCAATTTTTGATCAAATATGATCAAATTCTTTTGATAATTACATAACTTTATATTTTAAAAAAAATTACTTTAGACAATTCCATGAAAATATTTTATACAGATTGTAAATATATATATATATATATATATATAAATTGTCAATGTTTACAGATACCAATTAATGGGATACAGTCGGGGACAATAATAAATGCTAATAAAATATAGAAAGAGAAGGCATGTGAAAGAGAGAGAAGGTAGTAGTAGCTAGGTAGGGGTAAGAGAAAGGAGGATTTGTGTTTCTGTTTTGCGTTTGCTGTTTGGGGATAACATCAAAAGTTGGATGGGTGGGATGGATTGATATTGGATATGGACAATGGACATGGCTTTCTTCTGATAAAATCAAAACCAAGCAGCCAGCTTCCACCAATCCCAGCGTGCATGGCGTCTGCAGTTTGCCTTTTTACCCTTTATCTTCAGATAAAATGCCCACTTTTGACGAATCACATCATCCACAACAAACACCGACGTCGTCTCTTCCTCCATCTGCCCGATTGCATTCTGAAACGACAAAAAAAAAAAAAAAATCAATAAAATAAATAAATAAATAAATCTCTTTATATTGTTTACTTTAAAAAAAAAAAAAAAATTCAGAAACAAAAATCAAAGCATGTCGCCATCGAACGCTGCATATCACTTTAAATGAGTTTACTGGAGCTGAAACCCTGCAGCCGTGCATGCTCGTGCGCTGTGACCCTGTCTGTCTCTCAGTACTATCTCACATCAATTGCCGTAAATAAATCGGATCAGCCCACGTATTAATCTTGGACAAATGATAAATTCATGATAACATTTTTTATAGTATTGTATATAAAAAAATATTATAAAAAAAATATTTCTATAAAATAATATTAATTTTATAAAATAATTTATAAAAATAGTTTTATTTATAATATGTGGTATAAATATTATGAATGAATCACTTCTTTTAACCTTGCATGCGTTTGTGCTTTTACTTTGATCCACACAACTGTATATCTATTTTTTTTTTTAAAGTAACTATGCATTTATTTTTGACGAGAAATATATTTGCAGTCATTGTACAAATATCATATAGTCCTTTTTAAAAAGTTTGAGTAAATTACAATATTCATATGTTTTTAATAGTGGATTTGATTTTTTTCAAAATAATTATACAACAATTACATACTCTACGATTATATATAGATTTACTCATTTATGGTGCATGTCAACAGTACTAAAAGTAGAACAGTAAGCCTATCGGTCAATTAGATCGAATGGTTCGAAATTAGATCGAATGGTTCGAAATCGGATCGAACGAGTAAAATTATTGATCTAATTTTAAGATTGACTTTTTTGGATCGGACTGTACTAAGACCAACCGACCAACCGAATGTAGGTACATATATATTCAAATATTTTATATAGTAAATGTATAAGTTTGTAACAACCCAATCTAATAATTTTAAGGTTGAAATGTTGATAATTTTTATTGGATCTAAACTATAATTAATGGGTCATATTAAATAAACTCATAAGCGATAAATTATTGAGATTAACTAGAAATTTTAATTAAGCTTAATAATTAGGTTAAATCTTATTTATTATTTATTGAATGAGTTAGATTCATTTTAGAAATTAAAAATTAGTAATTAGATATTTATTTCAATTTAAAATCATCATTGATTGAAGTCCTTTATCCATTCTCAATCACTGCTAATCCCACATTAAATGAACTACTAGATAATGTCTTTAAATTCTAACTCTTTTATTGAATAACTGTGACCTTGGTTGAACTCATCGACATCTAATTTCGAAAGGGATACAACTCTACAAATTATCTTTTGTTAGAACTCTTTAATGAATGTCTTCTTAAACTCTAAGTCATGCACATCTCCACCTCCCACTAGGATTCATGCTCCCATGGAACATTCTTTCAATTCCACAACTCTTAAACCGACTCCTTATATATCCGCTCAGCCCCATGCACTTTACGTGTATCTTATTACCCTCCAAGACCCATTGTGGTTTTAACTTACCCAAAATCACGTAGAGCCCCTCTAGTTACCACCTCGTATTTTCTCTCTTCTTGTAATTCGTGTGATTGATTTCATGTCGAAAATATTATATTAACGTTGTGAGGTAAGCAGTATGATCATATCCTTACATGTATGTAATGATAAATTACATGTCTTTTATAAAAGTATTATACATATATGCCCTCCATTGGAAGCCTCTTTTTTTATATCCAAATCATGATAAAATTACGAATATTTATGACTTTACGTAAAGAATTATGCATCAAAATATTTATAGAAAGTTATGACTTTATGTGAGAGTTATGCATTAAACTATTTTGTGAAAAGCGCTAATTTATGTAAAGATTATACATTAAAATATTTATGAAAGAAGTTATGCATCGAAAGATTTATAAGGCATCATAATTTTATGCAAGGAATTATATATCACGATATTTTATGAAAGAATGCGATTTCATTTGAAATTTATGACATAACAAAATGCAAGTATGATTATGATTATGTGTGAATAATAGGATTAGTAACAACTTATGTTATGATATGAAGACGGTACCATATATTATGGACATGTTACATTGTTAGATTGTACATGTTATTAGTATATTCAGTGTGTCTTATTTATGTATGGATTCCACAACATAAGGTCACGAAAGAAATTAGAATCTTCTTAGATTCTTAGATTTGTTAACCCCAACTCACAAGGCTTAACAACGAGTATTGACCTATAACAAATAAAAGATAAGTTCATATTCATGTATCTTTACATATGTGATTTATGAATATGCATATTTTTCAAGAAATCTTATGTTTATTGTATAATGTGTTGTTTATTGAGTATACGATTCATTTTTTATATTTTTATATTTTAACCACCCCAGGTGATAATTTCTATGAGGATCGGACTGTAGGACAATACTTAGTCTAAGGAGGCGAGGCATACTTTGCATGTGACTTTTATACCCTATGTCCCCACAAATCATTTTTCTTTTTATAAAATTTATTTTGAATTTTGTGTTTTTGACTTTTCATTTTAGTTTATGCAAATGATTAAAGGAAAAAAAAATAGAAACAAAAATTTCTTGTTCATAATGAAAGATGTTTGGATAAAATCCAAAAATAATACCACTTCCCTTATCAAACTTGGATCAAAATTTACTTTGAAGAAAGGCCATTCTGGTGGTAGCCATTTTTGAACTACAATAGTGAAGTGATCTCTAACAACTAAATCAACTTCTTTCTAATGCACTTGCTAGAACATGATTAAATCAGCTCTAGCCATTGCAAAAATAACAAATGGACTTTTAAACTTATTCTGAAAAATAGTTGCATTTCTCCCAGTCCATAAATGATGCATAACAACTAAATTAAGCTCTAAGAACTCCTTTTCTAATTTTGAAAAAATCTTAGTCTAGAGTGTATGAAAATTAGCAAAATTCCTTTGCCACTTCCTAACATGACTATCATCACCATCCCATACATCAGCAACTGCAAAACAAATCCAAAGTGCATGCACAATTGACTCTTCCTCCTTTGCACAAATAGGACATAAATTATACCCCAAGACTTGCTTCTAAAACAGAATGCTTTTGGTAGGAATGTTGCTGAGTGCTCTCCATATCATCTATTTGACCTTTCTTGAAACTTGTAATTTCCACGACTGTTACTACTTCTCTTCATTCTTTCCACTACTAGACCATTCACCTTGATTAGTATATCTTTGCAATGTAGCTACAGCATATGTACTCTTTATAGAGAAACTTCCTCTAGTAAACTCCATCCAAATTAGCTTGTCAACAAGTCCCATTAAGCTAAGGGGAATTTCAAAAATAACTACTGCTTCTTCCCTAAAAAAAATAGCTGTCACCAAATCTCTATTCCAACACATCCTTTCCTCATCAATTAGAACATCCTTTCCAACACATCGATTCCAACAGATGCTTTCCTCATCAATCAGAACATTAACTGTGGCATTAGGATCTAATAACAACTACATTGGTGACTGAACCTGATACTAATTAGACCTGGCAACTACTTGTCCTTTCATATTTTGATGAATTTGATGCTTCTCCCATTTTCAACCCTCCAAACCGCACTGCTTTTAACTAACTTCAAATTAGACTATACACTCATTTAAATGGAAGAATGTGAAAATATACCTTAACCTCCAACAAGTCACAATTTTGAAAGTATTTCCCTTTAAACACTCGAGTAGCCAAAGGAGAAGGTTCCTTGAGAAACCTTTGGATTTGCTTTGCAAGTAGAACTTTATTAAAACAAGCCAGATCCTTAAATCCCAAGCGTCCCTTGCCTTTAATAAAACCAAGGTTCGAACAACTTTTCCAGTAAATACCCCTCTCTCCCCTCTTATGATTCCACCGAAAGTTAGCCAACATTGATTCAATATCTGTTGAACTCAAGGTTTCAAGTTTCGTGTAATTATAAATCTACACGTGGAGTTTGATGATAACAAATGAATTCAAAGAATAAAGGAGTCTCAAGCTCAAGTTGTCCACACAATAGAATCAAGCACATCAAGGAACCAAGCATGAGCAAGAAGGGAACAAATTCACATTAAAGTCATAGAGTAATGTTGTAAATCTCTTAAAAATTCAAAATTAGAATTAAGGCTCAAAATTAATATTTTATCATAAAGCATTAAAATACATTTTCCACATGTGCATGAATATTTTGAAAATTAAATTTGAAAATTTTGAAAGATGATTGATTGTCATCTTTCACATGTGCATGTTTTATTTGAATATTTTCAAAAGTGATGGATGCTTTTCTTGACTTATGCAAAAGGTAGATGTCTTTGTTTGAAAATTTTGAAAAGTAAAGTGTGCTTCTTTTATCATATGCAAAAAGTAAAAGATTAGATTTGAAATTTTTGAAAAGTAAAGTGTGCTCCTTTTGTCACATGCAAAAAGTAAAAAGATTAGGTTTGAAATTTTTGAAAAGTGAATGATGATGTCTTTGATATATGAATCTTTTCAAATTTAAAATTGAAGACTCATTTGCCTATAAATAGCTCACTTGAGTTTTGCAAAAATGACAACAAGAGCTTACACATCTATTGCTAAGTTTTGCATCATTCCTTCAAAGCTCTCATTCTCTCTTTTCTAAAGTTTTGAACCTTAATTCTTATTCTTATTGAGAGAGATATAGGTTGTGCTGTATTGTTTCTATCTTACTCGTTGAGGAGTGTACTTTGATAGTCTACCCACTATCAACTCTTGCATTTGTAAGAGGGTGCGTATAATCCTTGTGTGTGTAGAAGGTGTTCTACACGGAAAATAGTTAAATCACCAAGTGTGAGGTGATTGGAAGTGTAGAGGGTGTTCTACATGAATTCTTTGGAGCGGTGCTGCTCAAAAGTGTAATAGGTTTCTATCTCCACCTAAAGGAGATTGACTAGTGAATTCGAGATCTTCAAGGGGTAGCTTGAGGTGAGGACGTAGGCAGTGGGGCTGAACCTCATAAAAATACTGAGTTTGCTTTCTCTTACCCTACTCTTTACATTTCTTACTGCTTTACATTCTGTTTATATTTTATATTGTGTATTTGATTAATAAGTGTTAATTTTTATAATATAACCCAATTCACCCCCCTCTTGTGTTAGTCATCTGGGCAACAATTGGTATCACAGCTAGAGCTCTGTTATAAGATTAACTATCTTTTGAGTTAAGATCTTATGGCTAACATTGCAGCTTCATTTGGTGAAGGTCAATCTAGCAGTCGGCCTCCACTCTTTTGCGGAGACAATTACTCATTCTGGAAAGTAAAAATGAGAATATTCCTTCAGGCTCAAGGTCGAGAAATCTGGAAATGCATTGTAAATGGACCTTATATTCCAACAAAAGTGGTTGATGGAGTAAAGGTCAAAAAGGAAGAAGAAGAGTTTGATCGTGAAGACGATAGACTTTATACTTTAAATTTAACTGCTATGAATTTATTATATAATGCTCTCAATGGTAATGAGTTTAATAGAGTAATGACTTGCGCTACAGCAAAGGAAATTTGAGATAACTTGGAAGTTACTTATGAAGGAACTTCTCAAGTCAAGGAATCAAAAATTTATATTCTTACTCATGAATATGAAATGTTTAAGATGAATGATGATGAATCTATTTCTAGTATGCACACTCGTTTTACTAACATCATAAACAGCTTGACAGCTCTTGGCAAAGTTTATTCCAAAGTGGAGATAGTAAGAAAAATTCTCAACTCTCTACCAAAACGTTGGGAATCAAAAGTGACAGCGATTCTTGAAGCTAGAGACCTCAAGAAACCCGAAGTGAATGAACTCATCGGGTCACTTATCACCCATGAGTACATATTGAAAAGAGGAGAAGAAGAAGGAAAGCCAAATAAGAGTTTGGCACTTAAAGCTGTTCTATATGAAAGTGAAAGTGATGAACATGAGGAAAATGATGATAAAGATGAAGAAGTTGCGATGATAACAAGAAGAATTCAGATGTTCTTAAAGAAAAATAAAACTCCTCCAAGGAAATCCTTCAAAAAGTTTTCCAAAAAAGATTCAGGTAAAAATGACACTTTAATTTGTTATAAATGCAACAAGCCTGGTCATATCAAGTCAGATTGTCCTCTGCTAAAGAAAGATCGAAACAAAGGCAAAAAAGCAATGAAAGCTACATGGGATGATGATTCAAGTAGCTCAGATAGTGAAGCAAGCAATGGAGAATCAGCAAATCTTTGTCTTATGGCTAAAGATGACATTGAGGTAACAAATCTTGATAATATTAAAGATCCTTCATATGAAGAATTGTAAAATGTTTTATAAGAGGTATATGAGGAATTTGACAAATTGGGTATCAAGTATACTGTTTTGAAAAAGAAAAATTCTTCTTTAACAAACGAAATTGATATTTTAAGAAAAGAAAGTATTGTTTTGAAAGATGAAAATCTTGAGTTGAAGAAAAATAAAAATTCTTCTTTAACAAACGAAATTGATATTTTAAGAAAAGAAAGTATTGTCTTGAAAGATGAAAATCTTGAGTTGAAGAAAAAGAAAACTGATTTAGAAAATATTATTGAAAACTTTACGAATGAAAAAAGAAATTTTGAAAAACTTCTTGGTAGTTAAAGATGTCTTTTTGACAAGGCAGGCTTGAGATATATGCCAAAACAAAAATACAAACCTTATAAAAACTTTTTTGATAATCCTTCTACATCAAAGTCTAATATTCAAAAATTTTTTCATAAAAATAATTTTGTTAAAAAAGGATACTATTATAATCACTCAAGTTCTTCATATATGTCACATGCTATTTGTAATTTTTATAATAGAAATGGTCATAATTATTTTGCTTGTCCTATTAGAAGAAAATATACAATGACTATTAGGGCCATATGGGTACCTAAAAATCTTATTTCTTCTAATACTAATAAATGAAGGACCCAAAGAACTTGGGTACCAAGAAAAATCATTTTAATTATTTTTATAGGTGTGCATGAAGTCTTCCACAAACAAAAATAAATGGTTTTTAGATAGTGGATGTTCAAGACACATGACGGGAGACAAGACTAAGTTCTTTGATCTTAGATCTAAAGAAGAAGGACACGTGACATTTGGAGACAACTCGAAAGGGAAGATCGTGGGAATAGATAAAATTGGTAATGAGTCTTCTCTCATAATTGAAGATGTTCTACTTGTTGAAGGTCTAAAACATAATCTTTTGAGCATAAGTCAATTATGTGATAAAGGATTTATAGTTACTTTCAAAATGGATAAGTGCATTATTTTAAATGATCATGATTGTAATATTTGTTTTATTACTTTTAGAAGCAACAATGTTTATACAATTGGTTTTGAAGAAATTATCTCACAAGATGCTATTTGTTTTTCAGCTCAAAATGAAACTAATTGGTTATGGCATAGAAGACTAGGTCGTGCCAACATGGAACTTATTTCCAAACTTTCAAAAAATGATTTTGTGAGAGGTTTACCAAAGGCAAATTTTCTTAAAGACAAAATTTGTGGTGCATGCCAATTTGGTAAATAAACAAAAACTTCTTTTAAAACCAAGAAACATATTTCCACTACTAGACCACTGCAACTGATACACATGGATCTTTTTGGACCAAATATAGTTGCAAGTTTAGGAGGAAAATATTATGTATTTGTTATTGTTGATGATTTCTCTAGATATACTTGGGTAATCTTTCTTGCCCATAAAGATGAGGCACATAATGCCTTTACCAAGTTATGCAAGAGAATTCAAAATGAAAAGGGTTATACTATTTCAATTATCCGAAGTGATAGGGGAAAAGAGTTTGTTAATAAAAATATTGAAATATTTTGTGATGAAAATGGTTTTGTGCATAATTTTTCTGCTCCTCGAACTCCTCAACAAAATGGGGTAGTAGAGAGGAAAAATAGATCTCTTCAAGAGATGGCAAGAACAATGCTCAATGAGAACAACTTGCCTAGTTATTTTTGGGCCGAAGCGGTAAGTACTGCATGTTATGTTATAAATAGAGTTATGCTAAGGTCTAAATTAGATAAAACTCCGTATGAGCTTTGGAATGAGAAAAAGCCCAACATTGGTTACTTTCATGTATTTGGATGCAAATGTTTTATTTTAAATGACAGGGATAATTTAGGCAAGTTTGATGCAAAATCTGATGAATGTATCTTTCTCGGGTATTCTACTAATAGTAAAACTTATAGAGTATTTAATAAAAAAGACTTTGACTGTACAAGAATCTATGCATGTAGTATTTGATGAATCTAATTCTTTACTCTCCAAGAAATCTATTGATGAAGAAACAGGAGGTATAAATAGTACGAAAAGTCTCAATCTCAACAAAGAGAACACATTAGAGGAAGTTCAACATGGAGACATCAGGAAAGATCATCAAAATTTAATACAAGATACAACCAAACCGTGGAAATTTGTGAAAGATCATCCAGTGAAACAAATTCTGGGAGAACCTTCACGAGGTGTAAGCACTCGATCATTTCTTAGAAATATTTGCAATCATACTGCTTTTCTATCTCAGATTGAATCCAAAAATATTGATGAAGCACTTCTTGATGAATCTTGGATTCTAGCTATGCAAGAAGAGCTTAATCAATTTGAAAGAAATGATGTTTGGACACTTGTTCCTAGACCCAAAAATCATACTATTATTGGAACAAAATGAGTTTTTAGAAACAAGAAAGATGAGTCCGGAGTCATTACTAGAAATAAGGCTCGACTTGTAGCCCAATGTTTCAATCACGAAGAAGGAATTGATTATAATGAGACATATGCACCAGTCGCAATATTAGAAGCTATTCGAATGCTACTTGCATGTGCTTGTTATAAAGATTTCAAACTTTTTCAAATGGATGTTAAAAGTGCTTTCTTAAACGGTTTTATAAATGAAGAGGTATATGTTGAGCAACCTCCAGGTTTTGAAAATCATATTTCTCCAAATCATGTTTTCAAACTCACAAAAGCACTATATGGACTCAAATAAGCTCCTAGAGTGTGGTACGAGAGACTCAGTGATTTCTTGATTGAAAAAGGCTTTTCAAGAGGAAAAATTGATACAACTCTTTTCATTAAATACGAAAATGATGATATTTTTTTGATTCAGATTTATGTTGATGATATAATATTCAGTGCTACTAATGAAAATATGTGCCAAGTTTTTGCTAAGACTATGCAGGAAGAATTTGAAATGAGCATGATGGGAGAGCTTACATTCTTTCTCGGATTGCAAATTAAGCAAGCAAAAAGTGGGACATTCATCAATCAATCAAAATATATTAAGAAATTGCTGAAAAAGTTTGGGATGGAAAGTGTTAAGGAAACTGAAACACCAATGAGCCCATCCACTAAACTTGATAAAGATGAATCCGGTAAACCAGTTGACTCGAAGGTATATCGAGAGACAGTCTCGCTAAACTTCTCAATTTCGCGAGTTTTGGACTGCAACCGAGCAGAAAACACGACGATGGATGATGAGTATCAAGTTCCGAGACCCACAAGCTCGTAAATGGCATCATGATCTAATCTATTAGCCAAATCAGTCTCTTGTTGCTTCATGGCACCCACGATAGATGCAGAAATAGATTGAGACTGAGGTGAAGAATGCCTCAAATCTTGATCAAGAGAACTACTGAAGGGAAATCGACGAGCCATTGAAAATTTGTAGAATGAGAATGCAAGCAAATTGTAAATATGAGAAGAAGATTTGATGCGAAATAGATAAAGCTAAAGATTGCTCTTATAGAAACGGAAATAAGAACAAGACAAGCTTACAAATCCTGATAATATCTCATTTTTCAGCAACATCAAGCGGATCAAATCTCTGCACCGAATTGCCAGAGCTACGCCTCTAGCCTTTGCAGGTTTTGTCGGGCACGGGTGGTTTCAATTATTCAGTTCTTTACAAAATCTCCTTCCGCACCAAATTGCCAGAACTAGGCCTCCAGCTTTTGCAAGTTTTGTCAAACACGTGTGGCTACGCACCGAATTCTCTACTAACGCAGCTTTTTATTTGTCTATTGGTTATTGTAGGAATATATCTTATTGAGCTAATTATGATTCCTTTTTAATGATGCCAAAAGAGAGAGAAGTTTTAAACTAGAACATTAACATTGTTTAAATTGCTAAACTTGTTATATATGCTTGGAATTATATTTATATTTTTGCTTGAAAAACTAACGCACATTCTCAGGGAGAGCTTAAGTATTAATATAAGTTTCAGGTTCTATCAAGTATTTGTCATCATCAAAAAGGGGGAGATTGTTGAACCCAAGGTTTCAAGTTTCATGTAATTATAAATCTACACGTGGATTTTGATGATAACAAATGAATTCAAAGAATAAAGGAGTCTCAAGCTCAAGTTATCCACACAATAGAATCAAGCACATCAAGGAACCAAGCATGAGCAAGAAGAGAACAAGTTCACATTAAAGTCATAGAGTAATGTTGTAAATCTCTTAAAAATTCGAAATTAGAATTAAGGCTCAAAATTAATATTTTATCATAAAGTATTAAAATACATTTTCCACA
The DNA here is from genome assembly GCA_036559045.1 of Platycarya longipes. NCBI lineage: Eukaryota > Viridiplantae > Streptophyta > Magnoliopsida > Fagales > Juglandaceae > Platycarya > Platycarya longipes. The sequence continues at coordinate 46,342,635 of CM071802.1, forward strand.
TGTGCATGAATATTTTGAAAATTAAATTTGAAAATTTTGAAAGATGATTGATTGTCATCTTTCACATGTGCATGTTTTATTTGAATATTTTCAAAAGTGATGGATGCTTTTCTTGACTTATGCAAAAGGTAGATGTCTTTGTTTGAAAATTTTGAAAAGTAAAGTGTGCTCCTTTTGTCATATGCAAAAAGTAAAAGATTAGATTTGAAATTTTTGAAAAGTAAAGTGTGCTCATTTTGTCACATGCAAAAAGTAAAAAGATTAGAAATGAAATTTTTGAAAAGTGAATGATGATGTCTTTGATATGGGAATCTTTTCAAATTTAAAATTGAAGACTCATTTGCCTATAAATAGCTCACTTGAGTTTTGCAAAAATGAACCCAAGAGCTTACACATCTATTGCTAAGTTTTGCATCATTCATTCAAAACTCTCATTTTCTCTTTTCTAAAGTTTTGAGTCTTAATTCTTGTTCTTGTTGAGAGAGATATAGGTTGTGCTGTATTATTTCTATCTCACTCGTTGAGGAGTGTACTTTGATAGTCTACCCACTATCAACTCTTGTATTTGTAAGAGGGTACGTATAACCCTTGTGTGTGTAGAAGGTATTTTACACGGGGAATAGTTAAATCACCAAGTGTGAGGTGATTGGAAGTGTAGAGGGTGTTCTACACGGATTCTTTAGAGCGGTGCTGCTCAAAAGTGTAATAGATTTCTATCTCCACCTAAAGGAGATTGACTAGTGAATTCAGAATTCTCAAGGGGTCGCTTGAGGTGAGGATGTAGGCAGTGGGGCTGAACCTCGTAAAAATACTGAGTTTGCTTTCTCTTACCCTACTCTTTACATTTCTTACTGCTTTACATTCTGTTTATATTTTATATTGTGTATTTAATTAATAAGTGTTAATTTTTATAATATAACCCAATTCACCCCCCTCTTGTGTTAGTCATCTGGGCAACAATATCCTTGATTAAGAGACCAGGCAATTTAAATACACGCATAGTGTATACAAGTATAGCCCAAAGCATACTCTTAATTAAGATCTCTTTTTTCTTGCAGCAAATAAGAAAACAGGTTTTCAGCTTGTTATCCTTGCACAGATTTTACTCTTCAAACCTTTGAATGTGTTGTATTTAGACTTTCCTACAATAGTTGGCAACCCTAAATAATTATTGTAATTGTTACACAAGACACCTTTAGCTTGCTACAATATCAACTCATTTGTTTCAAGCTTAGTATTCGAGTTAAACAGAATCCTAGTTTTCTGCTTATTTAATGTGACTAGAAACATTCTGATACTGACTTACCAAACTCTTAATAAGATATCACTCAACCAGTTTAGCACGACAGAAAATAATACAATCATCAGCAAAAAGAATGTGGTTTATCCTTATACCTCCCTTTGAAGCAGATACCCCTTAATATCACCATTAGATCCAGCTTTATGTAACAAAGAACTCAGTCCTTCAGCACAAATTAGGAACAAGTATAGTAACAAGGGGTTACATTGTCTCAACCCTCTTGAGGGTATGATAGTCTCACTTGACTCCATTCAATAAGACTAAGTAAGTTACAAATCTCCCACACTCCATTACTAATCTTGTCCGTTTTTGTCCAAATCCAAGTTTACAAATCATAGCCGCTAAGTAATTCTATTCTACCCTATCGTAAACCTTAGACAGATTCAACTTTATAGCCATACTCCCCTCCTTATCCATTTTTCTTGATTGCATAGTATAACAATGCATTAGCTACCATTATGTTATCTATGTTAATTTGCCTGAAATAAAAGCACTTTGATTCCAAAAAATGACCTTAGATAAAACTTAGTTCTATTAGCAATAACCTAAAATATTAGCTTATAAAACACATTGCATATGTTAATAGATCTATACTCATGCACAGACTGTGGAGTATTTACCTGGGGAATCAAAGCTATGTGAGTATGGTTCTACTCCATTTGCATCTGACTAGTGTTCAGAATATGTAGCACAACTTGGGTTATGATCAGAAAATGCAGCAAGTAAAGTGATCATAAAATGTGCGTGGTACTTGTATCTCCAAAAAGAATTCGCCAAAGCCCTATCTAATCTTTTCTTGGTAAAAGACTCATATTCATGTCTATTAGACCATGCAAATCTATTCTTCCACCATCCTAAATCAAATAAATTACCCTCCTCCATCACATTTCAAAACATACCCATCAATCTTTCACTTCTTTATTTTCCACCTACTTTTTCATCCTCAAGTTCAAATTTCATTAAAATCTTCTATACATCCTATCCTCCCATTTTTAGTCTAAAAGGGGATAATAATTCCCCACTTGGACATCTCAAACTTAAATTTGGATGGCCATAAAAACAGGTTAATAGTCACTTAAAATATCATTTCTCTCAAACTCCCTCTTTCAAAATTCTCACCCAAGAAAAAACTTTCTTGCCGTCACTGTTAACTCCAAGAGAGGGGGCGGGCGGGGGTGCGGGGCTCCGACTCCACCTCCTCCTCCTTCGTTCCCTCCCTCTCATTCTTTCTTTAGTTTCTCGACTACCGTTTTGTATAGTGGGAGGTAGGTTTTGGGCTTTTTGGGATGGTTTTGGCTTGTTGCTGATTGATGGAGCTATGGTAGCCTAAGCCCACCACGCGCCCTGTCGCCGTTCTTTTCATCCGTCAATCTTGGAGTTGACCGAAACTTTTGTTGAACGGAGCAGTGCGTGTTCCGAACGGTGGAGCACTTACTTCGACGCGCCTCGTATTTTGGAGGGATCTTTCTGCTATGTGCGGCTCGTTGCGGATCCAAGGTTGTTGTCCTTCTCAGCCATGTGGTGAAGCACTCCTAATGTGGTGCATATTGTCCACATGCCACCACAGCTAAGTTTTTGTATTGTTTGTATTGTTTGTGTGTTTGTTTGTGGTTTTGTTGTTTGTTGATTTATGTTTGTGTTATGTTTATATAAAAAAAATTTATAATGAGAAATAGTTTTCTGACCTTTAGTCTATAGAGTTTTAGTTTCTCTCTTCTAAAAGAGGAGATATTCTTAGTAACTGACTCTTTTGGAGGTAGTATTTGGACTCTCAGATATTTGTCTGAGAGATAGAGAGTTTGTGTCCTAATTACATGCTAGATGACTTGTAAACTGAGTCTCCTCAATCTTTAAAAGTCTCAATTATAAACTTAAGTTCTTGATTTAATGTTAAACTTATTTTTCAAAAAAAAAAAATCATCTCTCTCTCTCTCTATATATATTTTTACAAGATATATTTAAAAGAGGCTAGAGAAATATAAGTAGTGATTTGTGTTTGAGTTCACACTATTCCCATTTGCACAATTGCGTTTTTGCTCTCATTTGTGAAAATTACGTTTCTGTCCTCTAATTCATCATTAAAAATATAATTAATTTTTTTGCTACTCTAATATTAATAAGATTATAATAACAATATGAATGAAACTATTAATAATCTACCAATAATCTAAATCGATGATTTTGATATATTGAACTTTTGTTGAACAAATTAACAACTTCGTATATTCGTAGATTTAAAAATAATAGTTTTTTATTCGCATATAATATTATTTGAAAAAAATAACAATCATCTCATATTTATTTTCACAGTAATTCATAAAAATTAATCAAAGTCATTGGACTAATAATATTTTTATTTTACAAAATATAGTTATACTTTTTTAGGTTTTAATATTACTTTATTATATTTCAGTCTATTTTTTAAAACTAATATTATCTTTATTTGAAAAATACATCAGACTTTTCGACGTTCCAGATTAAATTATTAATAGTCTATTTTCACTATCCCATTTTAGAAACAAATTACAATAGTAAATGGGGACCGCCTGTATAGACTGACGGAATGATGTGACCAGTCATAATCAACGGTTATTTTCCACTGAAGACGTGAATGCCACGTGGGCAGGGCTTTGTCCCTCCAATCAGAAGGTTTATCTCACGTCGAAAGCAAAGAAAGCTACAAAGAAAAAAGTAGGCAGTCACCGCTACCAAATCTTATCTTCCTTTTTCTCTTTGTAAAGACCACTCTCGGAGATTATTTACGGGAGTACGGTCAGAAAGTTTTTAAGAGAAATTGTAGTAATAGATTTGCAAGTAATATATAATCATTTTATAAAAAAGTAAATATATATAAAATTTATATGAAAAAAGTTAAATTTTTTAATTATCGACTCCATTTTTTTTTAAAACGATTGCATATCGCTTACAACTCTACAACTGTATATAACATTACTCATTTCTTAAACGCCTAATGTCAATATATATTTATTCTTAGCTCACTTTTACAATATTTTTTTAATCTCATATTATTTAATCTAATTATTATATATATTTTTAAAATTTCTCATTAAATAAAATAAATAATTCAGTTTTTTAAAATATCAAAATAAAAAAATTATTAAAAAATATATACTCCAACAATATTTTATTTAACTTTTAACTTTTATCTCAATTCATCTTATTTTATCTTATCCTATCTCTAAAAAATAAAAAATATCTTAATTTTTAGATTTTGTTATTCTTTATTTTTATATTCTACACACTATATTTATTTTAATTTTATGCTTTCTAAATTAATTGATTTTTTTTTATATTTATCATTAATACACCACACATTTGATAAAAAAAATATTAAAAAATTTTATGTAATGTATGATATGTGAAAATGATAAGTAAAACTTTTCTAAACTTTTAAGTGATAAAAACAATATAGACTAGATTCTCAAGACCCTGTCGATAGCATACGAATGCCATATAGCTAAGATTATATTATAAATTGTTTGAATAGTAAGATGGGATTGGATGAGATAAAATTATTTTTAATAGTAATGAAATTATTAGTTAAAATGATATGAGATAATTTCATCTTACTTCGGTATCTAAAATGACCCTATATAAAAATAATTTAATAAATTAAGAATAGTGATAATGTTCCTACTCTCTTATTACCTATTTATTGCTTGTAATGCATTGATTATTTAAAAAAAAAATTATTATTTTAATTTAAATAATTTTTTATCAACCTTAATTATTAAAAAAAATAAAAAATATATATAATTTTATATATAGTCACTTTCTTAACTATTAAGTAAATTTAAAAAAAAATGAAATATTAAAAAAGTAATAAATGAGTAGTAGGAGAATGGTAATCCTATCATTATTCATAAATTAATATAATTTTATTTTATTTATTAGATTTATCTTACAATAAATATAAATTTATAATATGATAAGCTAGATCAAGTCATATTGGTGGTTAAAACTTAAAATTATTATTTGTAAACCTGCACAAGTATTTCCCTTAATAATATTCCTCAATCAATCACTGGTCATTCTCTGTAATTCTCATATATAATTTTACTTGGAAGTGCCGCTATTAAAATTTAACTTATTAAGTTCCTCTGCGGTTGCTGCCCCTCTACTAACCCCCAGGTTGTATGGTCACTTTCCGCTATAAGTGGGGGTGGCGGGTGGGACCAATTCATTTTTATTCTGCCATCTTCAGGACTTACAACTTTAAGAGCGGCTAGAGAGAGAAATTCTAGAAACTGAATTACAACTTGTGACCAATAAAAACAAAGGAAAACCAATCCTTCATGTGCAAGCAAGGCCTCCTCAAAGAATAAAAATGTTATTTCTAATACAGATTGGATATTTTTTGCGTATATGCTAGATAAAAATATTATTTGTATATATGTTTGATCTAATTATTTATATATTATTTATTTATATTTCTCTTTATCGTACTTTTATCATAATTTTAATATTTTTTAAATATTTTAATTAATGTGATATTTCTTCTTTTCTCTAAAAGCTAAAATTCATAGATAAACCATGAGGATAGAATGATACAATATTCAGTGGGATAAGAGTTTCTAACAGTTATCCCAAAGTAAACAAAAACAATGCTAAGAAAAATAAAAAATAGGCTACTTCGCTAATAAATTAGTTCCAACCCAATTTTCATAAAACAAAACCGTTTAAAAACGGTTTTGATATACTTTGATAGACAAACTATAAACCTGCAACTAAAAGTTACAATTGAGAAATGTGTGTCACAATTTATTGATTTATTCTGGCTGAAAAAAGATTATTACATCAACATTATCTTGATCATTGGTTAATTAATGTGACAATAAGATGACCGCACTGATTAGAAAAGCCAAGCAAATGAGTTTATTTTATAAAAAAAAAATTAAAAAATAAGAAACCCATATGTTTGAACTAATTGATGTGAAAAATACGTTAACTGTGTCAATAAATATATATTTTTATAAATATATAATTATCAATCGAAGGATCTTGATTGAATTGATAAGGACCACCATTTAATTTCAACAAGTCAATGTATTTGGATAGCATGAAGAAGAAAAATATTAATGTCACTTCAATGCTGGCATATGATTGGAGGTGTTGGCGGCATGCATGCCAAAGGTAACAGAGAATGCATGTATAATGTATTCAACAACACCACTGTGGGCCGTTCATGAGGATGAGAGACCGAGCACCCGACCGCGCGCGTCTCCACCCAACATTCTTAATAATTTGTTTATTTATATGCGTTACTACAATGAATCGGACCATATAATGAAACAGCTTCTTGTCTTGTTCCATTACGATGATGTCAGAAAAATAAAGAAAACGGTACCCAAAAATCATGCCTAGAAAACCTCTTTCCTTCCTACTTGTATTAGATCTCATGCTAAAGTGATGATCGTCTGTTAAGTTCCTCGCCCGGCAGTACCTTGTAAGGAAAACTTTGAATGAAGACTTCTTATTCGATTTGTTGAGGGCGTGTATATATAAAAAACTTTATTCGTAAACTTGTTATTGTCTTGCGAGAGAAACACCTTACAAATAATACCTCTTAAAACAGTCAGCATAAAAATTTTCGTTCTTTGAAACTTCACCATAAGAGAGTGCAATTTTTGGTTGCTAGAACTTTTAGAAAATTATGCAAAACATTGAATAAATTAATCGGTCTAAATTCAGAAATCCTCTCACATTTATTTTTCTTGGAAATCAATGTAAAAACAGTGCGATTTAGAGAGGGAGGTAGAGTACTACTAGAGCTCAACACCCGTAGCATTGCATCATTGCATCACTCACTTTTTTTTTTTTTTTTTAGAAAAGAATCAGAATCACATATTCAAAAGTGATTCTTCTCCAATTTTATTACAAATTCTCATTTGTGGTGGAAGAAAACCGTGGTTACATCATTAAACCCACTTATTAAAAATCAATCAAATAATAACCAACATTCAATGTAAAAAGATGAACTATACAAAGAGCAATTAGATTCGTAAATGAGGAAGACTCAAATTTTCAATTCTTAGAAAGCATCTTGACATCTTAGAAAGATCCTCATAAAATACCCAGTGATCTGATAATCCTTCCGCTCCTATTTTTGCAAAGTAGTCTGCCATCGAATTTCCTTCTCGATAAATATGTTGAAACTTAGCATTAATCTCGTACAATAATATTTGTATTTTATCCTAGATATCTTTATCCACAATATGCCAATACTATTGATAAAAAATGGGGGCCATACTATCTAGTCTAGGAGACTTTGTAAGATGCATTTGATCCAAAGTTGTCTTGAATTCTTCCCTACAAAAATCCCTCAACAGATCATTGTTCATTTCTTTAACAACTTCACCACTTAAACCATCAAGAAATTTCAAACTATTTCTGTGTTGTTAAAAAGTAAACAAGGATTAAAAATAGTTTAAAATAATTTGGTCCCTATCCTCCTCAAATTTCCATGTCCCATCATCATTTTTCAGACCTTTGATTCATTTCTTACTTCTTTGAGATGCCTTCTGATGGAAAAACTTCAAATTACTATCACTTTGAGCCATAAAACTTTTGATCTTTGTTTTCTTAGAATCCCCCTCCCTTTCCAACCATGATTGGAGAGTATTTCTAGAATTCATGAATTCCTCTTTAGAGACCCTATGGAGATATGCAAGTTGTAACCTTTAAATATTAGCTCTAGCTCCCTTACTATTCAAATGTACATGATTAAACTTCTACTTATTCCATGCTTCTAACCACCTACTATAGCTTGATAATATGCCAGATATATCCACCATAGTCCTTAGGGGTATAAATGGTCCGATCCGGTCCAGTCCGGTCTGAGAAATTTGTGAACCGATTCCATTCGGTTCAAGAATTCTCTCACCCTAGATCGGACCGAACAGGAGTTCGGTCCATACCGGTCCGGTCCAATTCAGTCCAGGGGCGGTCCGGTCTAGAGGTGCCCCATATGATTTAATAGGTTAAATTTAATTTAAAATTCTATAATAATCAAATATTTTTTTGGCTCAAATTTAACTACTATAAATTATAATATGTTAATATTATAAGAGTATATATTATATATTAATATGTTAGTATATATTATATTTTAAGTATGTTAGTAGATTATAACTAATAACACTATAAATATAATATGTTAATATTATAAGAGTATATATTATATATTAATATGTTAATATAAATTATATGTTAATATATATATTATATTTTAATATATTAATTTATATTAATATTAATATTATAATTTATATACTATTTTTATATATACATATATAAATATATATATATATATGTGGGGTTCGGTCCAGGGGGAGAAATCCTTTGGGCCGGATCGGACCGAATTCCATTCGGTCCGGTCTGGTCTCAGTCCGGGACAACCGGTCCGGTCTGGTCCGATCCACCGGTCCGATCCGATCTTTTTACAGCCCTAATAGTCCTTCCCCAAAAACACCCTTGCCAATGCCTAGATATCACATCATCAACACATTCATCATCCTCCACCCACATAGTCTCAAATTTAAAAAGTTTAGTTTTGCCCCTAACACCATTGGTACTAGGCTGTAATTTGATAGGCAAGTGATTTGAATGAGTTGCAATGCCATGAATTACTCGAGAATGAGGAAAGTAGTCACTCCATATGATATTAGCAACAAAATGATCAATTCTTTCACTAATCACTTGATGCTCATCCTTTCTATTACACCATGTTAATCTAGGCCCCTCAAAGTCCAAGTCATTGAGATGATAATCATCTAGAATATTTATGAACTCTTGCAATATCTATCTTTTAGGTCTATACCTACCACCCAATTTCTCTTATCTACACAACACTTCGTTGAAATCACCACCCAATTTCTCGTTCTATCTCCTTAGTAGTCAACTTAATCTCTTGTAAAAACAGTACCTTGGGAACTTCCCTCATGATCTAGTCACGAAGTGCTCTAACTCCTCATGGGTTTCCAATCTTACGAGAGTTTCAACTTATGGTTTTCATTGATCTCGACGGAGCTGCATAGTAGTCTCCACCATTGGAATTAAATGTTTTCAAATACCCCCACATCCTATTTCAAACTTATCATATTAACTTTTGAGGCTTTCGTATTTTGGTTATAAACCTTTCTCTTACCATTAGCTTTATGCTACAATATAATCTCAGATGGGCTTAATTGAGATTGAGGACTAACGATAGTCCATTTCCTGTCAAGCCTACATCTCATAGGCCTTGTACTATGAGCTACAGAGCCCTCTTCATCCAGGAGACTAAGTCTATCTTATATAAATGGGATAACTTCTCTAGCATGCTTCCATCTACATCATCCCTCCATGTATCTTCATGTAATGTTTCAGTCCCTTCTTTACTAGGAAGCATTGCCGGAGACAACCTTAAAATCTTCTCAGCGTCAATCAAGGAATCATTAGCTTCAATTACCACTCCATCTTCACCTCCCTTTGTCAAATTTTCTTCATTACCACCCTCATTAGAGCCCTCTCTTAAATCATGCATGACTGATCCATTCAATGAGTAAACTTGTCAGCATTTACCTGAGTACCAGCCTTAACTTCAACAAATCTTCTTTCTAACTTTGACGATCGTGCTAGCAAGAATTTTCGATTGAAAGAGCTTTTTTGACCAAAATTGTCCTTGACTCTTCCCATGTTAGAGCCAACTTGCAATCATGGTCCAAAAAGTAGCTTATCGGTGTCTTACACACCCTAGTTACTCAGAAGCATACACTCTTTTTTATGATGACCAAGTTTACCAAACAAATAACAAAAATTTGGTAACTGTTCATAAGCAAACCTAATCTAGCAAGAACCAAACTGACCAATATTAATATTGATACCACGCATAAGGGCTGAGAGACGTCAATCTTTATTCTAAGCCACATATATTCACCCCATGCTCCACATCTACTTCCTCCATTATGCCAATCTCATTCCCAAGAAGTCTCCTAACTTTCTCATTCATAGCATGTAAAGGCATCTCATATAACCTGATCCAGAAATAAGTCTCATGAATTTGAATTTTTGTTACTTGTAGATCACCCTCCAAGTGTATAAGGAGAACAAGGTTTCGATCAAAAGACCATGTCACCTGATGAATGACACATTGTTTATCATGATTATCCTCATCCTTAACCAACAGTAGTTTTGAACCCAATTCCTTGAAAATCACTTTATGGACAGGCTTTCATATTTTTCTCATAGTGTTCTTCTTGAAGACCTTTCGTTTATAGTATCGATCTATTAACAAGGACAACAACAAATGTTGTTCCCTACATGCAATATTGAATTCTATGAAAGTAGGTTTCACATGAATATCACCCTTCTTTTTTTAAGACAAAGACATACTTTTATACAAAGTCTTCCAGTCTTCTGCCATAGAGATAGCAAACTAGACCTATACCAAGACAGGAGAGGAACCTCTACAAAGAGAGAAGATTGCTTTAACCCTTCACCTAAATTTTGATTCCCAACCATTACCACCAACTGGTTATAACTTGCTGCCAAGTTCTTGATCTACTACAATATTTCCTCTAACGTATTTTTTTGTCTCTTGCTCTTCCCGTAGGTGCAAACTCTTTCATTTCAAGGACGTCATTGTCTCTACCAACTAGGTCTGTTGAGTGAAATGGGAAATACCTTATAAAATTTATTGATAATTCGAGGTGCCAAGGCCACATGTGCTCATGTTTGATCTATAGTTTTGAATTTCGTACCGTATCTGTTGGTACGGCCGGTATATGACGTATCGGAACAGTGACCGGTACAGAAATTTGGCTATTTCATACCGGCCGTTATTACGGTCGTACTGGCCTGTACCGGATTTTGAAATTTTTTTTTTCATTTTTTACTATTTTTTTATCTTAATTTAGACTAGATTATTTACACACATATATATATATAAAATTTATTTATATATTGACTATTATTTTGAAATATAATTTATATATGTATTTATATATATAATTTTTTTATATATAAACTATTTTGAAATGGTACACGAAACGATATTGATATTGAAATATTTCATTTCAATACTTTGATCGGTATACTCACTTGTATGATATTCAAAACATTGATTTGATCTTGAAGAAAATACTTGTTGATTCATTCATTACATCTGCTGAGATTAAATAGGACTACACAACCACCCACATTGACGTGGTAACAGGCCCACTATCAATAACTTACTCCGTATACTAAATTAACTGACCCCTAAATAACTAGCCCAACTAACAGACCCAATACAAATAACTGGCCCATTATCGAAAACTCAGTCCATACATGAAGCAAGTAACATAAATGATGCGGCATTGACAAACTTACCGAAAAGCCATTCAGCCGGCAATGAAATAACGGCGAAACCCTGATTACGTGCAGGCCCGTCCCCCGGCCAAAAATTCATCTACTATATAAATATTATATATATATAACTAAATTATCCTTCAAATTATAAAAAAACAAATAAAAATTGCCAATCAAATTTTTACTAAAATTATTCTTTCAAATCTCAATATACATATAATCCTGTCAACTTTTAACTTCATTAGAATTCAAATTTCAATTAGGTCTCACGGTTACTCTTTAAGAGTTTAATTCTAATAAAAAATTTGATTATTAATTTATATAATTATCAAAATTAATTAATTATATTTATTTATATAGTCTAACTCTAACTTGTATGATTATGAAATATAATTTATCAAAAATTTAACAACATTATATTATTAGTTATTAGAAACTTCTTAGATTTATTTTTGATCTATAATTTTTTTTAAATCATAGAAAAATATGAGCAAGTTAAAATTAAATAATTTTTTTTTTATAAAAACACATGAATAATTCAAAGAGTAATACTTTTCAAGAACTTGATAACTATGGAACGTGCTACTTTTATCACTAATAAACGTTCCTTTAAGATTCACACATATCATATATTTTTATGAATTGCTCATCCAAACATAAAATTCTTATTTCGCCGCTGATTACGAGTGTGGAAATTTAGGAGGATCGTAAGGGGTATTCTTGGGAATACGAAACTGGATACGAATAGTTGAATTTAACGCATGCGAAGAACATCCTTATTTTAACTTGGCAGACTTTGAATAAAAAAATGTAAATAAATAAATAGTGTGTGATACATTCAATTCAAATTAGTCAAATAAATCAAGTTAGATAACTTTGTACCCAAATACTTTTGTAAAAAATAAGTACTTGTTTGGATGTTAAAATGAGATTCTTAAAATAAAAAATATATAAATAATAGTGAAATGATTTGTTAACAATAATAAATTAAATAGTTTAAATTAAAATATTCTATGGAGTTTTGAGAATAAGTATAAAAATTGAATAAAAAAATTATAAAGTTAAAAAAAATTTTAATATAGTTTTTGTTTTAGGAAAGAAAAGTTGAATTATGTTTTTTTATTTTATCTGAAAATTTGGAAAAATTGTAATAATTAAAATTAAAAATAAAAAAATTTGAAATTAAAAAATGTGTGTTTGAATGGTATTTAGAAATTGAGAAGTCAGAACTACAAGCGCTATCGTATTGCTCTATTGTGCGTTCTTCTTGTGGAGCTTGTAGAGCATAACGCATAATGCCAAGGAAGCTGTCTGGCACTTGGACTGTTATCTACGTTCGTTAATAACAATGTCTCTTATTTTTTAAATAAATAAAGTCAAATATGAAGTGCATTTCACTTTGAGATCTATTAATGAATGGGATATAAGCAATCAAAACCTTGCAACATTGAATGATCACATGAAAGTGTTATAGGAACATTGATGGTCACAAACAAAGGTTAGTGAAATTGGAACCAATTGAGGATTTCTCAGGATCAAGTGCTGGTGCACCAGATGAACATGCAGCAGTTCTGGAGAGAATAAAATACAAAAGAAACAGTGGGCAGTGGGCACCTTGTTAGAGTGAGCTAGAAATATTCTTTGATGAGAAATGCTATTTAATCCGAAGTTATCTATCGAATATTTCTCCCGAATGCAAAATAGTTTTTGTTTTATTTTTATTTTTTTTTAATTTTTTTGCTTAGTGATTAATGAAGTATTTTTAAATAATTATGTATATTTTTTAAAATATTTAAAACTATAAAAAAAAAATGAATAAATTTGTTTTTTTCTAAATCTCAGTGCATATTTTCCTCACTTTTTGACCGATTGTGTAATAAGAAATTTATAATTTCAAAGAGATAATATAAATAAATAAAAATTAATGGCTTTGATTATTTGTTGTTCCCAAGCCATAATTTGCTTCATTTGAGGGGAAAACAGCATTTGGGTCTTACAGAGTGATACTCGAATGGGATGAGATGAGACTGAAAATTTTATCAACTAACTTCATTTGGAACTGTATGTATATCAAGGAGAGAAACGAAGGGATTTTCACATTTGGCTGGATCCATAGTGAGGATTGGTGAGAATACTTTTCGATCATTCATAATGCATAAAGATTTGAGGCATGGATCTGAAGTTCCGAATCTATGTCTAACTGAATTTAAACTCGTAGGAAAAATTGAAAAAGATTGTATCGAGTTAATGCTAATGCCGTTGCATTTGAAATTATGAAATGCTAGTAACAAACATATATATGAAAATATCCATTTATATTTGCTACCTTCTAGACAACAGTACTATAAGATATGAATTCTTGTTAACCTTCTATGACTAAACATATGCAAGTAAACAAGATATAGGATACATTGTCTATACTTCTGCCTATACTTCTGTCTTGATGCTTTTTGCTAACCACTTATTGATCTTCTCATGAAGCATAAGTTGCAGGGAAATCCTCTGGTAGAATAAGTGCATAATGATGAGAAAACCATTCACTAGAATCACGATCCGCACTGTTAATGAACACAAAAAAAATTCCTGTAAGAAAGCTCTCCGCAGAATCACGGTAAAGTAAGAGTATTAGGAGATAGTGGTTCAGGACCTTGGAAGCCTCTCACAATTTGCAGGAGTCCATCCAATTTGCTGCTTTTCATTGTCATAAATCACCATTTTGTCTTGCAAAGATATGTCTGACAAGTGAGAAAATAAATTAGTGCAAACTTTAGCATTGTCTTTGTAATAATCATCCAGAAGCATTTTGCTTTGAGGGCTTTTTACCTCCAATAATGTTTAGATTCTTGAGTCCTACTTCAGCGCCATTCAAAATTCCCAAGCATACATTGCCTTTTTTCTGAAAGTGAACTTGTTAGACATGTCTCATAACCTTTTTCTCTATTTCTGAAAAATAAATATATTCATCATCCTCTTTCTCATCATTTTATGATGTGACATTAGATGATAGACTAATAAGTAAAACATAATAAATAATCTCCAATTATTTAATGTCAAATCATAGGATGATGAGAGGATGATAAAAAATGAGATAATGAGTAGCATTGCTCATTTCTAAAAGCTATAAAAGAGATTTCCAGTAAGTGCTTACTGTAACAATAAGATATGCTTCAGGTGCTAATTGTAGCTGAACATACTTGGCACGTGTAAAGCTCAGTATTAAAGGCTTGAAGTAGTTCTTGACATCACCAACAGATTTGAAAGGCTTTGTGCCTTTCCAGCAGATTGGGAGTGATTGGTCCTCTGGTGCATCCTTCAATGGCTTTCCATTTAATTCTTTTTTCAGCTGAGATGGGGGTTAATAGTCAGGTTTTGCGCATAAGAACAATATGTAGAAGAATGCACACCTTTGCATTCTCACCAGATTGACTGTGGCTCGGTAAGCATTGGAATTGAAGTATGTATAAGAACTTCCACTGTCAAAGACAATGAGGAGACCATTCACCCCAGTAGACTTTCCACCAAAAAGAAGTTCAGCTGGTCCTGATGTGTAGTGGTACCTGAAATAGACCATCTAGCATGATTTTTTTTTGTAGCTGTACGATGATCCTACACATATTGCAGGAAAAAAAGAAAATAAAAAATGATACGAGAAGGGAAGTTGGAGGTTGCCTACTCCATGGAACTCTGTGTAGTTGGCAACCATATGATTCCTGAAGAAGGGACAAGGTCATCTCCAAAGAATAAGAATCCTCCCCGTCGTCCACTGAAACAGTGTCCTACTACATCACGTGTTAAACCCATAGTATGCAACTGTGACATTATGCTTGCTTTGCCATTGCCAAGGCCCAAGACTCCCGCCGTGGATGGTGGAGAGTGCGGCCCAGAGTACTTTTGGTCATATCCACACCTGCAGACAAGACGGACAGCATACAACAGCAAAACGTGGCATTAATTAAATATGCATTAGAGGTATAAAGCTCAAGCAATGCCAAAAGCTGACCAACTTGCAATTTTGTTTTTCTTTCTTCAAAAAGAATGCTTTTAGGATTCACATCCTGTTATTTTTAGTAACCAAATTAACATTGAAAGTGTGCATTTCTTATAAGAGAAACTGATACACACCCAAAGGCCAAACGGGGACCAATAATGGAGCCATTGGTAAAGCGAAGGGGAAAGTGGTCCTTGACCAGCACACCAAGGGAAGATCCATGATCAGCATATGTGACCACATAGTCGCACTGCTCATTAGGGTCCTTCGACTTGTGCTTTCCCGGGTGGTGCATGGCAGCGCACACGGGATCTGCATAAGTGACAGCATTATTGTTCGGTTTATAAAGTTGATTACGGGGCTGCACAAGGAAACAACAACACACAAAAGAACTCGGTCAGCTCATTACTAGAACCAGATGGATGGATTATTTTCTAATGTAAAAATTAACCTTGGTGCAACCGGTACAAGGTGCATCGCATTGGACCCAAGTGAGGTCACTGCCAGAATCAATATCAAGGTCGTACAGCTTAGGCGGATGGCCTATCTTGAGCGTTACAAAGTAGTACCTGTCAAATTTAGAGATATAGTCCCTTGATCTTTTTAATAAGCATAAGTTGAAAAGCGCATTTAAAACAGGCACAAAATGAAGTTATGATACCGTCAGCTCTTAAGACGGGAAAACAGTAAAGCTACCCTAAGGGAAAACTAACATACATATGGTAAACAAAATAAAAACTTCTGGGAAATGCAGCTTTCTATAAATGGCTTGTAAAAATCTGATGCAAGAAGGTTAAGTTCGAAGGAGAAATCATAATAGTTGCATTATTTACTCTGTTCCACATCCACAATGAGGGCCTTCGGCCAAATCACCTCTCATAAGGGGAGAGAGTGCGTGAAACCATGTGTTGAATGTAATAATTCAAACAATAGAATAGTGAAATCATCACAGATTCAAATTTCAATATAAAATCAAACAAGCAGTAGTGAAATCTATATTAAAAAGAAAGCCAAACAGGAAATCAATTTAAGATAATTTGTAAGATAACTTATTGAGACAAAAGGGTTAGGTATTCTATAATTTAAAAGATAACTAATATTCGAACATTCAACCAAGTCAACAAATTGAAGCCTCGAAAACTCAAACGAACACACCCATACAAGAAATAAAAGCAAAGGAAGTAGAAGTAGAAAATGAACAGGTCCTAAAATTGAGCAAGAGAACTAAATCAGTGGTGCATCATCATGATTGAAAAGCTTCCTAAGAATCCAAGTAAAGAATCAAAACCCATACCCAAGAGGATAGACGTTTCCTTGAACAGGAAAAATAACTGAAGAGCCAAAGCGATTAGGGGATCCGGGGTGGACTGACTTTTTCTTGCTCTGAGGTTGCTGATTGGAGTCTGAGAAACAACCTACAGGGAAAGTTGCGAACATACCCAGAAAGAAAAAGGCCGTCAACCCTATCATAATTGTCCGCCCTCTCTCACCCATCATGACCTGCTTTTCTTTTGGATCAGAGGCTGACACCAGTTCAAAAGGTTTTGGAATAAAAGATCCCAAGACAACGACTTTGGAGGGTTAAGTGTTAGAATTCCACCGTCTTGTCTGATTCCTGAGCTTAGTTATATACATGTTTTCTGTCACGAAATACAGTCGGAAAATTTTAGGAAGTGTTTTCCGGGACGCGAGAAACAAAGAGAGAGATTGCCGGAGCGCAGGAGCAGCGTTATGACGCGGGTGGTTGTGTAGTCGAAGGTCGAAAACGGGCTTCACTTGTTAGGGGCCCACCTCATTACCTGCTGTTGTGTTTTTGTTCCATCAAAGTTTGAGATAGAAGAGAAACGTCTCTCACTTTGCTTTGACTACGTGCAGTTTAATTGGTGAATAGAGGGAAGGTTAATAAGAAAAGAAGCTTCTGCATGTACGAGTGGTGATAGAAAGAGGATAACTTCGATATTAATGTTAGTAAAGATTCACCATCTACATTGAGGGCATGTTTGCTTAAAAGAATAAAATAAAAAATTTAAAATACATTTAAAATTTATTATTATATTTTTTTAAATTTTTATACAAAATATAATAAAAAATTTAACTTTTTTTAATTTCAAAATCACATTTTCAAATTCTAAAATAAAATTAATATTAAAAAAATATATTATAATAATTTTTTTTTTTATCTCCTCTCATATCCAAAAATAAACTGGGCTTAAGTTTAAGAAAGCTCATATCCGACATCTTCCAAACTATTAGTTGTGGTAATTTTTCAAAACTGAAAAATCATTAGCATCCATTATGTAGAATTTTTGAAGGCCTGAAAACATCTCTTAAACTCACTTTCACCACCCTCAAGATGGCTCTCCAATCAAACTTACTATCCTCCATTCAAGATGCACATCGAGTCCTCCAAAGAGACTAAATAATAAGAGACAAATAATAATAGGAAGTATTTGGCAGCAGCTACTGTGTAGTTTGCACACCTGCACATCCCCCTCACAACATATTTTAATAATTTTTTTTTTCCTCCAAACACCCACGGATCTAATCAACCTACGAAGATGATGTTGCATGCCTCCACCAGTATATCATCATCATGTCCCAATTCAAAATCCTTGGCAACTAAATCCCACAAATCGATGCAAAATTAGATCAGATTTTTTTCGGCTCCTTCCCCTCACATAAAACATGATCTAAAATCTCCACATTAGGCTCTGTACAGCAACAACAATTTGATACCATCAGAATCCCCAACTGCATAATAGCATTGTCAACTAGTAAAGATTTTCTTCTAACCTTCCAACAACAAAATGACATCTTTTTTGGATTATTTCCTGCTATAAGCATCTACGCTAAGAGCACAAATTTCTTTTTTTTTTTTCAAACCAACTGCCACACAGATTTAGTTGAGAACTATCCATCAATTGAAGGAACCCAAACACATTTATCCTCTCCCTCCCTTAAGTTGATATGCGACTGAATAATTTGTTGAACCAACTGCTCAAAAACCAATATTCGAGGTCTTTCTATTTTCCACCCAGCTCTAGACCAAAGTGATCTAATCTACAACCCAGTATCCCTAATCACCAAACAATTTTATGCCAAAATCTCATTTCCCAATCAATTATTAAACCAAAAGCTGGAATTACCATTGCAAATAACCCATCGAAAAAATTTTCCAACACCATTGACATTAACCTCATAATTCCCTTCTAGAAACAAGATCCCCTCCTTAGATTCAAAACTAATAAATTTGATTATCTCCCAAATATTTAGTAGAGAAAAAATTAGTCCACAAAGAGTTGCCTTGAAGAATTTTCCAAGCAGCAATGAAGTTTGCACTTCTGATAAATCTTGGATCCCAAGTCCCCATTCTTCAATATGCAAACAAATCTTTTTCCACGATCTTTTTCCCCGAGATCCACTTCATTTTTTATTCTCTAAAGATGAACCCCATAGAAAATTGGAAAAAAATCTTTTTAACTCCGACAAAACTCCTTTTGGTAGATTCAAAACTTTCCACCCTGCTAACTTCTTTTGAATCTTATCAATCAAGGGCTCAAACATCCGTAATCTCATTCTCCCCACATGCAATGGAATATTCAAATACGTACAAGGTCATGCGTCTTCCTCAAAACTAGATTTTTTTTTTCAATTCCAATTAATCTCCTTTGCACTAAACACAAGCTTCTCTATATATAGGAAGGCATCACTCCTATTCTGGCATCTGTAAACTAACAATTCCTAAAATACTTTTCTCTGTAAATTTTGGCTATAAGAGAGTTCTCCATTCTCATTAATCTCCACATTTGCATAGCCAACATAGTTTTATTGAACTGCTCCATATCTCGAAAACCAAGCCCCCCCACTATTTTTGAGCCCCCAAATTCTTCTATTTTTCTAGTGAATGCCTAATTTTGTACTACTTTGTTTCCACCAAAATCTGGTCATGATTGCCTCAATTTCATTGCATAGCTTTTTAGTCATTCGAAAGACACTCATAGAATCAACTGAGACAGTTTAGAGCACAACTTTAATCATAATTTCCTTACCAGCTTTGGATAAGAAAATATTCTTCCAATTCTAAATCTTCTACCATACTCTCTTCTTGATACCTTGAAAAGTTCTGTACTTTGATCTTCCTACCATTGCAAGTAATCCAATGTACTTATTGTAGTTGTCACAGCATGTTGCACCAATTTCCCTTCTCACCCTCTCCTTTAGTTGCCTTCTCATATTTGAGTTACAAAGCACAATTGTTTTCTGCCTATTAAGGGTTTGTCCAAATGTCGACTCATAGTTGCTCAGGATGTTAGCCACTCTCCTCCATTTCTTTGTTTGAGCTCTACCAAACACAACACATCAGCAAACATAAGATGGTTAACCTTAGGTTTACTTCATAATTCTGTTGAATATAATACGAACCTTAATGCATGTCATCTCAGATAAGGGTGTTCATGCTCAATGGTAGATTAATGTAGTTCAATTGTAGTTCTAGGTGCTGCATGCCATCTCAGATTTTGTGCTATCATGTTCTATTGTAATGTAATGTTTTATGCTTTATTGACTGACATTATATAAATTATAATTCGTAAAGGATGGAAAGTCCATTTGACGAGGACCTTTCTCTTTACACCACTATTTTATAAAGTGGTGTAGAAGGTCTTAATAGCACTGCAACATATATGCAAAATTCCAATGTTGTGGTCCAATCCACCCCCCTTCACGATGAAAATGGGCCTCCAGCATAAAAAGTAGCAAGAGGTGTATCTTTCACCATAGAAGAAGATAACTTACTTATCTCTGCTTGCCTCAATATTAGCCTTGATCCCATACGGGATACTGATAAAAAAACCTCTCAATGTGGGAGAGGATTTTTTATTTTTATCATGAGTATAAAAAAACCTAATACTTGTGACCGATTGATAAGATTGATGCAAAATTGTTGGGGCAATAATCCAGAAATGCACCAATAAATTTTGTACAGCTATAATGCAAGTAAAGTCACTACACCCCTAGTGGTGTGACTGAACAAGACAAGGTATGCAAGATTCTCCTTTAGTATTGTATTTATTTATCTGTTTATTAATTTCCCAATCATCTTCATTGTTCTTTTAGATTGACAAGGCAAAAGTAATGTACAAAGTGACTTTAAAGCATAATACCTCTTTCACATTAGATCATTGTTGGAATCTTTTGAAACACTAACCCAAGTGGCTGCAATATTAAATATTTTAACATGACATTAATGAATGGATTTTCAATTTTCTATAATCTATAATAATAAAATAATAATGTGAGAAACGTACATTCCTTCATCTAATTGATGAAAAATTGATTTGACTATGAGAGAATTATCACTCTAACAACTTTGCCTTATAAGTGTCTCTCGATGGCTAAATGTACTCTAATGTTGTACGTGAGAATCCTTGAACTTTCCAGTTCTATTTATAGACTTCCGACCATCCAAAAATCTAAGAGTTTGTGTCTAACTATAATTAGAAATACAGATTTTTAATCTTATCTCTTAAGAGTAATTCTTATTCGTTCATAACTCAAATATTAACAGATAACGTTTTGAACTATTTCAAACTGACAATATGGGTGTGTGTGACACAGAGTTTAAATAAAACTTTTACATTCTCCCACTTGGCCCATACACCCATAAAATAATATTTTTCGTTCATGGGTTTATCACAGGAAATTAACAATACTACGCAAATTTATTTCCTGAACTTTTCATAGTTCAAAACATATTTCATGAGTTCCAAAATATCAATGTCAAACTAATTACTAATGAGACTCATGGTAGTCCTCTATTATATAATCAACAAATTCACTTTCATGTACCACAATACCAGTAACTAAATTTAACACACAATCTTTAATTGGGATAATTAAGGCTAATACAATAATACATTTGAGTTCCAATTCATGTCTATTGTAGACATTAGCTTGTCATCATTCATTCACGCCTTTCAATGTACATATTAAGTGAAAAGACAAGAAAACAAAAACAACTATAACAGATATCTTTTAATGTCCAATAACAAAATACTCAGTGTATCAATTATCACTTCATCATGTTCACGTTATGGGTATAAACATACAATCCATCTTTTCAACATGTTCTTTTAAAGTGTAATCAATAACATACAATTGTTATCAACATATTTGTTTATGTACTTTTCTCCTTAACATTTAGGTATTTAAAATTTCATTAAATACTTATCATTCAGAGAAAAATATGAGGACATGCATTCTTAGCGGCTTGGCTATAAGTCGACAATTCCAAGTCCTAAAATAAATTTTCTCAGCCATAAATTATACAATGTGGCCTTAAAGCACGCCACAAACTCAGAGTCTGAGTATCCAGTTACCTCCAAACTATCAATTCTTCTGAAGGTAAACAAATAATTCTTAGTTCCTTGTAGGTATTGTAATATCATCTTTAATGCTTTCCAGCAATGAACAACTTTTTATACCAAATTTATCAAGAACTCTTTCTATGTAACTTTTATGAGACAATCCCAACAGTCTGTGTTTTCAATCTCGAAAGATTTCGATTCCGATCACAAAGGACACCTAATACATATATTTCATTTCAAAGTTCTTAAAGAGAAAACTATTGCTTTCATAAAGCAGACCAAGATCACTACTAGCCAATAAGATATCATCAACAAACAAGATCAAAATTATGAACTTACTCTCACTGACCTTTAGGTATATACACCGATCAACAATGTTTTCTTTAAAACCAAATGCAGTAATAGTATTGTTGAACTTTAAATACCATTGTCGGGAAGTTTACTTAAGCCCGTATATCGATTTTTTAAACCTACATACTAGGTGATCTTTGCCCCTTTTTGAGAAGTCCTCTGGTTGCTACATGTAGATCACTTCATCCAAACTTCCATTTAAAAAAGCTGTTTTTACATCCATCTGATGTAACTCTAAATCATAATAAGCCACCAATGCCATAATGATTCTAAATGAGTCCTTTTTAGATACTAGAGAAAATGTCTCTTTGTAATCAATGCATTCTTTCTGAGTAAAACTCTTAGCAACAAGTCTGGCCTTATGTCGTTTGATATCACCTTTCGAGTCGTGTTTTGTCTTAAAGACCCATTTACACCCGATTTTTTTACTTCCTTCAGGCAACTCAACGAGATCCCATACTTGATTTTGATCCATAGATTTCAACTCTTTTTTCATGGCATCGATCAATTTACTAGAATCACTTCCCTCTATGGCTTGTGAAAACGTTAGTGGATTTTTACTTGTCCCAATGTCAAATTCAGATTCCTGGAGATACACCATATAATCTGTCGAAATGGCAGGTCTCCGATTTGTCTGAGATATGCGCAAGACAATCTGTTCTGGTGACTCCAAACTTGGTTCATCAATGATATTATCATTCTGAGATGGGTGATCATTTACTTATTCCACGGTATCATCGTGATGATCGATTAGATGAACTCTTATCTTTTTTTAGGATGTAGGTATAGAGACATCTACCCGTATTTCCTCAATGATCACATCTTTGGGTTCAATTCTCCTATTGATCTCACAAAATTTAATGAATTTGGCATTTCCTGTTTCCACCATTCTTGGATTGTGATTAGGACAGTAAAATATGTACTTTTTGGATCTCTCTGGGTAACCAATGAAGTACCCACTTACTGTTCTAAGATTCAATTTCTTTTCATGTGGGTTGTAAAGTCTCGCTCGGCTAGGCAACCTCAACCATGCAAATATCTCAAACTTGGTAAACTGCCAGTCCATAGCTCGAAAGGAGTTTTTGGAACTGCTTTACTAGAAACTCGATTTAAGATATACATTACCCTCTTAATAGCTTCACCCCACAATGATTTGAGTAAGGTGAAATTACTTACCATACTTCTGACCATATCCAATAAGGTCCGATTACGCTTTTCAGCAACTCTATCTGCTATGGCGTTCCGGGCATCGTGTACTGTGCAACAATACCACGTTGTTTAGAAAGTTTGGCGAATGAGCCAGGATTATGGCCCGATTCATCATACTTTCCATAATATTCACCACATCTATTTAACTATCTTTTCACCTCCATGAGAAATACTTCAAGTACTAATACAACTTGAGAGTTCTCATTTAACAGATAGATATATCCAAAACGTGAAAAATCATCTATAAAGGTGATGAAATACTTTTCTCCACCAAAATATTCTATGGAGAATGGTCCACATATATTTGTGAATTATTTCAAAAAACTCTTTACTTCTTGTGGCGCCTTTTTTAGTATGTTTGGTATACTTTCCTTCTATGCAATTCACACACACTTCAAGATTAGTAAAATAAGGTGCGGAAGAATCCATTTTTTTACTAATCTCTATAACCTTTCTTTGGAGATACGCCCCAACCTTTTATGCCACAAGTCATATGAATTTTCATTCATCATGTTTCTTTTTGTTCCAATACATGTTTCATAGTGTTAGGTATGGGTATTTTTAATGAATGTATTATCAAGGCAAAATTGATAAAGACCATTGGAAAGAAACCCATAATCAATAGATAAAATATTTTTAAACAAATTGAAACTATCATTATGGAACGAAAAAAAATAACCATCAGTATCCAATCTGAAAAGGGAAATTAAATTACGTCTCACAAAAGGCACAAATACTGTGTTTTGAAGGTCTAAACAATGACCAGTATTCAAAACTAAACGAAAGGTTCCTATGGCTAAAACTTCAGCCTTATTCTCATTTCCCATAAAAATGAATCGCTCATTGGGGCTTGGTGTTTGGCTTGTAAGGTATTCCCTTATTTTCAAATCAAACCTTACATTTATGACACTCAGCTTTCATATGACTAATAGTTCCCACAAATTCAACATTTGCTACTATTATATTGAACCCGATTAACTTTCACAGGTTTCTTTCCTTTCAGTGGTCCAATTCGTTTCTTTTTATCATAATGGTGCTTTTTTTTCAGCTTCTTTATTCACACAATTAACAGAGTAATGTTCTTGTTGTTTCAACTTAGCCTTCCCTAAACTATATTACTTGCCAACTCATTCATATTCCATAAATCTTTAATAGCATTGTAATGCATCTGGAATAGACCATACTAAGGTGGCAATGAGTTCAGAATAAATTGAACAACGAAAGACTTCTCTACTTTCATTTTTAGGGTTTGTAACCTGGCAATAATATTTATCATCTAACGTTTTGAATTAGACACTTATAAACTGTAATCAAAATTTAAAAAATTATGGACGAACTAGTAATGTCATCAAAACCCTCCTTTGGAGATCTTAACACACTAAGTGTTCCCTCTAGTATTAAATTCTATGGATAAACTAGTTGTATCATCAGAATTCTCCTTTGGGAGTAAACTCTGACATACAAAGTGTTCTCTCTAACCGTACTTTTATGGATGAACTTGTAATGTCATCAAGACCCTCATTTAGGAGTAGATCTTGACACACAAGGTGTTTCCTCCAACCTTAATTTTGATGAATAAACTTGTAATGTCATCAAAATCCTCCTTTGAGAGTATGTCTTGACACACAAAGTGTTCCCTACATCATATCTACCTTACTATAGGTTTAATGATTTGTTACTAAAATTAAGAAAATTTTGTAACTTTGGGCAACCAATTTTTTATTGATTTTGATGTAAATTATTTGTCTCATATTGGATAAATAAAATATGTCATGATAATAAGAGTCAAAATAAACAATTCATACATGTTTAACAATAATCACATGTATATAACTTTAATAAAATTTTCATACATTTAGATGACAATAATAACATGTATATAATTTAATGAAATCTTCATACATGTAGGTTACAATAATAACATGTATATAATTTAATAAAATTTCCATGCATTTGAATAGCAATAAAGCATGCATTGAAAATGAACTTGAATTAAAACCATTCAATGTCTTGATGAATTTTACTACATATATGAATAATACTACTAAGTAAATTCCAAGAAAAGATTACTCATTCCTAGACAGAATTTCAAGATTCTCAAAAAAAATTGAAGGGTCACAACGAACATATTTAAAAATTTTAATCTACTAGACAGAACCGTCTTAGTTTATACGTATCCACACTTTCATAACAAAAGTCCATAAAACCTTTCATTTTAAACCAAAATTGATTTTACAAGAAAATCACAATAATAACATTATAGAATTTAATAAACTTTTCATATATGCATGTACATAACAATAATAACATGTATGAAACTTAATACATGTATTTAATAATAACATGCATAAATGAAATACACAACAACATGCATGTAAAATAAAATTTAATACATGTACATATAATAATAACATGTATATAATAACAATAATATGCATATGGGAGAAAATAATAGAGCAAAACTTTAATTTTATTATTATTATTATTGTTATTATTATTATTAATATCTAAAATAATAATAATAAAATTATAATTTTTTATTCTGACCAGTTCGGGTTGGAACCGGATCGATTCATGAAACCGGATTTAGACTCGAATCATTGAATGGTCAACCTTTTCTGTTGACCTGGGTCGGGCTTACCTTATTCAGCCCTTGGTTTCGGACTGGTCCAGAACCCACGGCCAGTCCAATTGCTATCCTTTCCCTTTTTTTTTTTTTGGTTATGGGGCTTGGCCATTTCAATTCGGCCTGTTTGCTTTGCTTTCTTGGATTGGGCTAAAGCCCACCGCCCAGCCCGGCCGAGTTAATAAGTTGAAAGAAACCCGAAGGTTCCTTCTTCAACCTTCAACAAGACTACAGCCGCAACCTCCTTTCTCCAGACCTTGAGCTGCCGTGGCTGTGGCGCGTCGCCAACGAGGGGACCACAGTAGTCTCCGTCTACTTCCTGTCGCCGACCTCCAAGTAGCGTTCTTTTTTTTTTTTTAGTTCTTGGTGTAAAATGCTGCGGCCAAAGGGATTGAGGGCCCTCTACCGCCATTATTGGGATGTTGGCAAGGAGGTTCTCATTCGCGGCGCCTACCTCCCCTTCAGCCGATTGGGACCTTAATGGGCTCGGGTGGCACCCATTCGGGATTTCACACCCATTGTGCCACCTAGCCACCCTCTTTACACTGCCGGCGTGTTAAGCCATCGACCACTATACCCACACCGACAGCTATCCAATGCCTTGTTGTTACAAGGTTCTTTCCACAGAATCACTCAACACTCATTTTTCCATCGTAAATTCATTGCATCCATACATACTTTCAGAAACTGTGAAATAAACGAGAAAACTAAAACCAAGGAGATGCATCAATACATAATTTCTCTTCCTCGCAGAGATTCAATCGGCAAGGTGAAATCCAAAATATATACATAGTGTCATTGGATGAGTGTGGGCTTTCGTAAATTCAAATTAGAATTGGTTGAAGAGAATAACATCATAAATATCGGGTTTATTGAAAGCCACTGTTCTTTTGCAATATTACATAAATGCATGAAATCATGTATAAAGATAATATTTATTTATTGAATATTTTATTGAGATCATAAAAAAATCTACAACCTGAAACTCCGATACCACATGTTAAATATTTTAACATGATATTAATGAATGGATCTTCGATTTTCTATGATCCACAATAATAAAACAATAATATGAGAAACGTACATTTCTTCATCTGATTGATGAAGAATTGATCTGACTATGAGAGAATGATCACCCTAACAACTTTGCCTTATAAGTGTCTCTTGTTGGCTAAAGGCACTCTAATGTTGTAAGTGAGAACCCTTGAACTTTCCAATGCTATTTATAGACTTCCGATCATCAAGAAATTTAAAAGTTTGTGTCTAACTATAATTAAAGATGCAGACTTTTAATCTTATATCTTAGAAGTAATTCTTTTCCCTTTATAACTCAAATATTAACCGATAAAGTTTTGAACTATTTCAAACTGACAAGATGGGTGTGTGAGACACAGAATTTAAATAAAACTCTTACATGCAACACATGCCTTCACTGAATACGAGGAGAAGGCCACAAGGAAAAACATCCAACCAATGGGCACAAATGTGAAATTGTTGACAACCTTGTGGAGGTGAACATTGAGAGTCCTCTAGGCAAAAAAAGCTGAGAAAGCAAACTTGAAGAAATGGAAAGCCCAAGACTCATCGGATGCTGAGTTCAACATGGCGTTAGCTGGAATGATCGAGGATAGACGGTTGTTCATGACAAAGAGGAGAGAATGGCAGATGAAGGTTGATCAGGATAAGAGTGTACAGCTGAAACTTGATAAGAGGAAGTTCGAGGCGGAGACCATGCGCAAAGATCTTTCTTAACTGACTCCCATGTAGCAAGCCTACTTCCGTAGGCTTCAAAAGATGATTTTTGACGAGTCTGAAATTGATGAGCAAGGTACATCCAAATCGATATGAGTTTCCATCTTTATGTGGCTGCCTAGCAACAAGACTTTTCTATAAAGCCTGTGACTGGGCAGACACTATGACAAAAGATTTTTTTTTTTTTTTTTGAGAATAGCAGTTGTGAATGATGATTTTGTTTTTTAGAATACCTACGTATGGAAGTGTAATTGATTTTAGTTAGTTGAGAGAATGAGACATTTTGGAAGTTAGTTGAACTTATTTTAGTTAGTTGAAATCAGTGTGGCTGCTATTAGTTGAACTTATCCAAGTAGATGAAATTAATGTGTACCTTTTGGAAGTGTATTGGCTACAACTTTTGTGATTTTAGCCATCTTTGTGCATTATGCATTAATTTCCTGGTTGCTGTGTATTGATGTATAGCTTTTGTTTATTAATTTGATGGTTCTTGTGTGGTCTTAAATCAGTGTGGCTAAATTGGTGTGCATTATGCATTAAAAACAAACTGCATTGCTACATGTGGAGTGAATTGATATCTTTATTGGTGTGGTTGTATTGGTGCGTATTACTGTATTGGAGTGAGTTTATATCTTTAAAAATAGATTCTTTAATGTAATTAAAAGTCTTTCCTTTTTAGACACAAAGATTATTCCTTAGATTTGAAAGAGGCAAGATCTCTTTTCATTACATAAATTATTCCTTAGATTTGATAATTGATTAATTACATTTTGTTTCTTATTCAATGTAGTATATATTCCTTAGATTTGAAGGAGGCAAGGTCCTCAGACTGCACTGCTACATATGGTGCCATAATTTGATAGGCAACAATGTCTATGGGGTGATCTACTAAAGAAAAAAATTGATGAAACCAAACAATTCATAATGCAACTTTTTTTTTTTTTTTTATAATTAACCAAAAGAAATGATCGTCTTTTTCATAATTAACCAATAACAAAACTTACAAAAACTTTGTAACAAGTTAAAAAACACGGCCAAGCCTACGCTACGAATTAAAAATGTGAATTAAAGATTACAAATTAGAGGACACGGCCAACCCTACACTACAAATTAAAAACTACAAATTAAAAATTGCAATGATGTTGTGCATGCTCTAGAGAATAAATTATGCTTCATGTATATTTCATAAATGTTGAGCATGAGTGCCTCTATCTCTAATATGATGATGTTGCATAATGAACTTAGTCATTTCAGGTATATCATTGCGTGAAACTAGCTCAAATGAAGTATCATCTAGGCATTCCTAATTGAACTGGTCGACCTCGAGATATCGATGATGCTCATCTTCAACAATCATGTTATACAAGATAATGCATGCGTACATAATATATTTTATAACTATAGGATAGAAATACCTAGTAGGTTCACGCACAATTGCAAATCTAGCTTAGAGGACTCCAAATGCACACTCAACTTCTTTTCTTGCAGACTCTTAGCAAACAGCAAAATGCTTTTTCTTTCTTTCATGTGGAGTATGTATTGTTTTCACTAATGTTGCCCATGAAAGATATATACTATCAACAAGATAATATCCCATTGTGTAGTCATGCCATTGATAATGTAGTTGCACAAAGGAGCATGACCTTCGGTTAAAGGAACAAAAATAGAAGAGCAATCGAATACATTGATGTCATTATGAGACCTAGGCAAACCCATAAAGGCATGTCAAATCAAAAGATCGTAAGATGCAATCGCTTCCAAAATAATAGTTGGTTCACTTACGTGACCAGAGTACATACCTTTCCATGCATTAGGACAATTCTTCTATTTTTAGTGCATGCAATCAATACTACCCAGCATTCTTGAAAACCCTCAAGCTTGTCCAACTTCTAGTAGCCTATCCATATCATTGCTGGTTGGCGACCTCAATTACTCACTGTCAAAGATTGACATGATTGTCTTTACAAATTTCTTCATATTCAAGCGTGCGGTGCTTTTTCCAATTTTTACATACTCATCCATAAGATCTACTGTTATCCCATATGCAAGCATCCTAATTGCTGCAGTCATCTTTTTAAGGGAAGACAATCCAAGCCTCCCACTAACGTTTCTCATTTAGACGAAATAATCATTATGAGTCTCAACTATAGATTGCATGCAAAAGAAAATATCATGAGTCATTTGAGACCTCCTCCTAAAAACGTGTGGCGAATGTATTGCAGGCTGAGTGAAGTAATCATTCCAAAGTTGTTGATGAATCTCTAATGCTCCATCAGCTGCATGTTGTTCACTATGTAGAACTATTGCTTCTATCATAAGATTCCCATCATTAAAATAATCTTCATCTAACATATCAAGATCATTTTGAAAGAGATCCATAAGAAATTGAGATGAGAAAATTTGAAAAATTGAAAGAAAAAAGTTTGAATTTTGATGTGTTGAAAGTAGTGAAAGGATAAATCTATTTATAAGAATTAATCTAAGGTCGTTAGCTACAACTAAAGATCTCGAGACTATTAACTATAATTAAAAATCTCAAGATTGTTAGTTATAAGGAATTAAAAATTTTAGTTGAAAAATAATTATTTAAGTAATTATTTGGTTGAAAATTTTGATTGAAAAAAATTATTTTTTAAGAAGTAATTGCAAAATATTCTTTCAAATTTTGGTTGAAAAATAATTAATTAAGTATCAAATTAAATTATTAATATACATATAATTAGTGTGATTATAAAATATGAAAATATATATAAATATATTTTTATTAAAAAAATATTATTCTATTATTATTTTAATAATTCTAATAATAAATTTAATATGAAATTATAAATATAAAAATATTAATTTTTTATTAAATTTATATTTTTTATTAAATTTTTTAAAAATTAAAAAAAAAATTGATAAATTCAATGCTAGCACTGCCAGAAAAAAAAACAAAGATGCTGCCAATGGGAATGGCATATCTGTAAATCTACACTCATGTTTCGTGAAAGGCGAGTGGGAACAAACGGATAAGCTCTGTTTCGAGTCTGAGAGAGTGAGAAAACTAGGCAACTACTACCCAGACAGATAACGGGTCGTATGTTCTGTCGGTATGGTCATGCCAGCCACCCCTGCGTACGTTAGCGCGAAGCCCTTATCCTGCCCTCTTTGTCCCGTCGCCAGAGCCCAGAGGAAATTGCCTCGAATGAACTGCGCATTGTCACCCCCAAAATGGCGGGAGAGCAGGCGATTGATCTCCATCTCCTTCGTCCTCTCCCACTTGTTCTCTATCCCCAACTGTAAGCCTCACACTATATTCTTTTTTGGTTGTCGTTGCAGCTGAGGGTAGAATTGGAAGATTCTGAATAACAAAGGGTAATATGAAGAACAAATACGGCACACTCTTCTTACTTGTAAAGAAATGATATTTTGCAGTTAGAGTTTGCAAGCGTCGTCCATTTGAAAAAGTGAGAAAAATACTACTCACGTTAAAAAAAAAAAAAAAAAGTGTTTTATATTATTTTATTTTTAATTTTTATATAAAATATAATAAATAATTTAATTTTTTAAATTATAATAATAATATAAAAAAATAATATTTTATTAAACTTTTAACTTTCATCTAATAACTTTTATTTTTATTTTTATTTTAGGCCCGATTTCATAAAATTAAAAACTCAAAATATATTTTAAATTTATTATTATATTTTTCTTAAATTTTTATATAAAATATAATAAAAAAAATAATTTTTTCAAATTTCAAAATATTTTTTAAATTTTAAAATAAAATTAATATTAAAAAAATATATTATAACAATATTTTTTTTTAATTTTTATCTTATCTCATCTCATCTCTAAAAATCTTCACATCTCTAAAAATGATAAAAATGAACGAGACCTTAGTGTTGATATTTCAGCTCCATTATATGTCGCACATCACTTCTGAGTTGGACAAATTTGATCAGGCGACAAGCCATTGGCCATTTCAGCTCTATTTGAAGTAGGCTTAATTGAGTGGTGTTTCCTGCATTTTCTTGAATAAGCATGCGGTTTTTTTGCATTGCATAATTGTTATTGTTATTGTTGTTGTTGGTTTTTATGCTGTTTTGTTTTCTGGTAGATGCTATCGCGGGCAGCATTTTTGATAAATACGTGAAAAGGTAGTGACTATGGCATGGCTTCTTTTCCTCCTAATATTTTCTTGGTGAATCAATCTTGTGTGTATAAAGCAGTTCAGTTCTAGGGATATTTTAACGTCCATGTCATCATTTCAGAACTTCAAAAGCTTTTCCTTGAAAGTTCTAATATAATGATTCTTCATACAGAATGATCGAAGTCAATTTGGTTTCAATCATTTTTTAAGTTCAGGGTTACAGTCTGATTTCTGTATATGCTTTGAAAGAATGTATCCTTGTTGCTAATGTTTCTTCTGATACAATAACCAGGAAAAAACTAGAGCCACTTGAGGTTTATGTGCCAGCTATCATATTGACGCAATCACAGATCAAGGACTTAGGTATTTTTTCTTTTTCTTTTTTTTTTACTTTTTTTTGGCATCACCCTTTTGTTTGTATAGAGACTCACTGTTATCTGGTTTATGAATTTTATTCAGGGCCTTACTCTTGCATCTCTTGTGATGCTTTGACCATATTATAATATGAATAGAATATTAATGTGTATTCTTGCATCTAACTACTAATTATTAATGTGTATTTTTTCTTTATAATCCCATCCAAATTTTCTTCATTTTTTGTTTTGATGCATGCAAGTTTGATTTTCCATTTGAGGATTAATGTCTCTGTCTCTCAACTCTCGTGTAGTGCTCATGTGTGTTCGTGCATGCCTTTACTTCTTTCTGCTTTGTTAGATATTATTGTTGCTTCATTTTTACTTCTCCTTTGGCACATCAACTTTAAGCGTTCTCCCTCTAGTGTTTGGCTTGTTGAAGCGTTGCACAAGTTGGGGAAAAATTCAATTTGTACCCCCAACCTATCTTGCCTTTTTCTAATATACCACCCAAACTACCACTTTTGAGATACCGTGCCTTAAAATACCATTCATTCTCAAATAGCATCATCTATCAAATTATGACATAAAATCAGACAGAAAATGCAGCATGTCTGACATGTGCCACATTCAGAGGTAAAATGATGGAAATGAACTTAGAGCCTGAAAAAATTTAGAAAGAAGAGGGAGTGTGGATCTGCCCCCTCCTGGATTCATCCTCTCCTGGCATTGGGAGGGACTGATCCAACCCCTCATGGGTATATCACGGAGAGGAGAGGGAGATCCGCCCCAGGCTAATATGTTTACCTTCTTTCTAATTTATCTTAGGCTCTTTTTTCCTAAAAATAATACAATGTCATATTTGGAATTTCACATCCCAAAACGATGCCATGAGTCATTTTCTGTCCAATTTAACAGCAGAATTGGATGGGGGTGTCATCAGACTATAAGTGGTAGCCTGAGGGTGCAGTGTCTCGAAAGTGAGATTTTGGGTACCATATTGAGATTTTGGAGTAGAAGTGTCTTCTTGCCCAAACGGTATAAACATGGTGTGATAATACTCATATATTTTCTCCTAGTACAGATAAATCTCTAGAAGCTGAGCAACCCCAATATGCTACTTGCCGATCCCTACTACGCTCTGGCCCTGCAGCATCCCTTCGTGTAAATATTCGAGCTGTAAGTTGAGACTTCCTAGAACCTCTGTGACTATGTTGAGTAATGTTTTTCTGACTTCACTAGAATGCTTGGAGCCTTCGCATTTCTTTATGACAGTTTCTGACTAGATGACTGTCTTACTCTCACTAGAATGCGAGAAGGATGCCTTAGAATTCTTCACCATATGCACCTCAAATATTACTCTTTGTAATAAGTGTATGCACCTCATGTATCCTCGTACTTCAAAAAATCATTCACAGTTCACTGCCATGAGTCTTCGAACCAAAGTCCTGTGTGGGTGATTAATTGCAAGAGTCTTTAAGATTTTTCCATAGATAATCTGATCAGCCATTCTGATCCAGTGCTCAAATTCAGTTAACGAGCATTGCATTATGCGCGGGGACTATGTACTGCATGTTTTTAGTTTTCCTGCAATTCATGTATATCAAACAGTAATACCTTCTGTTGCTCTGTATGGTTATCTGACTGTTCTTATCATCATTGGTTATGAAATGATATATCCATTATCAATTCCTATGCTCTTCTATGTTTGCTTTAAGACGGTTCTTTTAAACGTCCTAGGAGCATAGTAAATTTTGTTGGGATTGTAGGTGGCACAATATGCTTTGGACAATGGCAATGGTAACAGTGCTTCCAACAGTGTTGATCAATGCCTCAGGTATATCACTTTCTTGATGAATGTCGTTATGATTTTTAAGCAATTTATCTATGCAAAGGATACTTATCAAAAAAAAAATTATGCAAAGGATAGTAGCCATAGATTGTAGTTTATCCATAATGATGCCCTGCAATCTGATATACATAACAGTGGAAAAAAGGGCCTGTCTACCTAGAAAATCAAAACACTTAACAATGTGGTGTTTTGGAGGTGAGACCCATTTTTCAGAATTTTAATCACTAGATAAACACCAATGACCATTAGGGGTACCACGATATCCAACCCGCTGTTGAGGAGGTTCGGGATTTAAATGCAGGATATTGATGGGAGGAAATTACAGGTTTATCATTGGTGCCTTGTGAGGAGGAATGTCTAGGGTTGAGAAAGCATCTGGGAAGAGAGATGCTAGCAGTCGGACGGGTGTCTTTCATTAATTTACACCCACCAATAATCACAAGACATATAGGGATCCTAAAAAACGTAAGCATAGAATTGCATGTTGTGAATCTATTCTCCCCTCTCTCCTCCTCCCCCAGTCCTCATTGAGCAGACTCAACTCCTTTTCTCTCCCAGTTTTTTTCTCTCACTAAAATACTGTCTCTCACTCTCCTCCGAAGGTTTTGCTTCACTTTTTGTCAAATTAGTTCATTTCAGAAAATAAGAATGTCAATTTGTAGCCTAGGAAAACAGGGTGGAGCGTTTTAGCTCCCATGAAAATGGACAAACAGATAACAGAGAAAGTCTTGCATTTTATCTCCCAGGAAAACATCAAAAAATGGGCTTGATTCTCTTTGATTTTTTCATGCTGTGTTCCACTTGTGAATAGGAAAAGAGCGCATGGGCATGGGAGCTAAGATGACAACCCAGATTCAACTTTGAAATCTGTGAATTCTATTGGCAAAGATGGGTTCAACAGAGAAGAAGAGATGAGAGGAGAGAGAGGTTTTAGAGGAGATGGGTTTGATTTGTCGAGAGGAAGGAGAGGAGAGAGAGGTTCGATCTATTGAGAGAGAGCTTTGGAGGTGAAGAGAGGAGAGAAAAGGGAGGGGAGAGGGGAGGGGAGAGCTTGAGAAGAAGGAAGGAGGAAAAGTCACACACACCATAAGTCAAGTGAGTCTCCTACTTGTTGAAATTTTATTGGAGTGTGTAAAATGAAAAATAACACCCGACCGGTTTTAAGCTTATCTCCAGTCGGGAACTATGTCTAGGGATAATGTTGTTTCCCTGATTTCTCTCCCTCTGACAAACAACATAGCAGGTTCACCATCAGATTGGGTTCTGCATAAGGTTGACAAGATTCAGCAAATTGTGGGGTTTTCATATGAAGGATGTGAAGACCAATTTAAAGCACTACTCACTGCAATAGAGGTAGGCTACTCGCTTGAAATCAAATCAAATTTAAAAAAAAAAATAGGGAGTTAGCATTTTTCTTGGGCAATCAGCTATGATGCTAAGGGAGGTAGCTCAAATCGAGGGAAAACGAAAGGAAGAGCATTATGAAGACGTCCTCGTAGAGGGAGTTTCAAGTGGTTTATTAGTCTTACGGGTTGGGGTTGGAGAGGTGTGTTCTATTTCAATTCAGGCTTGATGTATTTTGGATAGATTTCTAATTATTATGGGCTTTTTGTGATTTGGGGCTAGCTAGTATGGGCTAGGTGTTTTCCTCGTATACATCTAGTGTACTTGGTTACTCCTATTGATATATATATATATATATATACATATATATAGTATTTTAACTTATAAAAGAAAATCTTGTTTTGCTGGTCCAGGCAGTAAGCATTTAACTTCCATTTCACTCTTTCAGTTTTCCAAATAATAATATAAAATTTTAATAAATAATCTCTTTCAGGATTGTTGGTGTTTTCTGTAACAGAAGTACTATAATCTCATTTTGGGGTTCATCAGAAGAATTGGCATGTATTGGTCTTTCTAGTTCAAAAGTTACAGAGGGTATTTTCAAATGTGATACTGCATGAAAGGAATTTTGTTTGTCAGGTTTTGGTTGCATAAGACTGAGATTTCACTAGCTTTTCCTTGTTTCTAAAATGGATGAAATGTGGGTATCTCACTTTCTGATTGCAAGTTTCTCTCATTTAAAAGCGTAGTTTTGCCTAAATAGCTAGTGTGGTTCTATATGGAGAAAAAGCGTGCAGATTTTCAGCACTGCCCGAGTTAATATTTTTTAGTCAAACTCCCGTCACTTTGAAGTTTAAGTTCATTAGCAAGCCTCTGAGCGGTGCTCACTCAGGAGGGTACCCTAAAATAACCTATGCAGTTATAGGTCGTGGAGTGTAAGCCAGGCAAGTCATGGCCCTTTGAATGGATACAGATCAGGTGTGTATGTTAATCTACCTAAAAGGAAAACACAGGCATAGCTTTAGTATGTTGATGCACTTGATGATGAATATTCTTAATTGGAAGATCCTTTTTTTCTCCTTTTCTCGGTCCATTGGAGACCCCATTGGACCATTGGCTCACCAGGGGAGACAGCCCTCCCTTTCTCTTGGTGACTGAGTTGCAAGGAGAATCTCTTTTTGAAAATATCTCAGCTAACAAACATGACCAAGTCTGATTTTGTGATAGCCACAAGTTTACAATTGTCATTGAACAAAACTCAAGTCTAGAGAAAATCTCTACTTCTGCAGTGCATTGGAGGGACTTGATTCCTTACTTCTGCGAGCATCAAGAAACGATCGAGAAGCCTCGGTTGAATCAATGAAGGGAAAGATTAATATGGCCCTTAATGCCCTGGACAGGTAAAATGCTTTGAGTAGATCATATATCGTCACTCAACACTGGCTTCTATTATTTGTGCCACAATCTTCGTTTCAGTAGAATACTTCACAAATTGACATGTAAATAGCCACGGAAGCTAAGGAGTTTTCCATCTTTCAGCCTCCTCCAAACTGTACCTTCTGATGTGCTTCAGAAGGGGAAGGCTGTAGCTGATTCTTATATGATTACAAAAGATGAACCTGAAATTTTGGACCAAGAAATGCAGCAGTTGGAGTCAATTTTATGATTTTTTTTTTTTCGCTTGAGGATTCAAATTTAGGAGATTATGTACCATGAATCTCCCCAATACAAGCAGTAATCTTTTAACTCTTCTATGATCATTTAAATTGGCATCTATGTATTGGAAATTTGGATTAGTAGAATTGTATGCTTGTAACACTCTGTCCCTCTAGGGTTTGAAATGAAGTAAATTTTGGAAGATGGGAGGACAAGAATGTTACTAATCTTAAAATGTTTTCTTCTTAATAAAGCACTGGGCTTAAAAGATCCCATTACATAAGAATAAAATATGCATTATTAAAATGAGTTTGTTGAAGTACTTATTGAAAATTATTTAATAATTTAATTAATTTATTAATAAATTTATAGATTAAAATATCTATAAATGGTCTTGGTCTCGGTCTTGGTCTCGTTTCCTTGAGTCAAGTGCCATATTGCATTTTCAAATTCTACTTTAATAATTTTTTAGGATGATTATAAATTAAAATAAATGAGATGAATATTCAGAAAGAATTCTCATATTGTAAACATATACGAAAATGAGAAACCCTTTGCAAGAGTCTTATTGCTATTGAGGAAAAAAATGTCCACCAATAGGCTGGCTACATGTAATATAAATATGTGGTCGTATTTATCTCATTTATAATTTTACATTTTTTTTTTTTAACCTCATGGTCAATTAGGGGTGTCAAATCGTGTTAATGGATCGTGTTTGTGTCGTGTCAAAACATATATGTTATACTATATAGGTCAACCTTAACTCGACCCGTTAAGTTTATCGTGTCAAAATCTTAAACCCTAACCCAACCCGTTAACATAACGTGTCATATCGTATCAACCCGTTATGATCCGTTAGTAAATATTACGAAATATATTAACACGACATAATATAATTCGTTTCAACCTATTTATGTAAATGAGTTGAATATGTCTAAAATTAACTCGTTTGAATTAATTAAATTTAGCATAATTTTATATAAATATTAAAATCACAATATCTATAAAACTAATAACACTAATTATAAGTCTAAATTACAATCTAAACAATAAAATATCAAAATTAAAATTCTAATCATTTTACTTTTAAGTATAAGAATATAATTGTAATTTTAACTTTCTTAGCGTATCATAACGTGTCATAACGGGTTAAAGCAGGTTGACCCGCTATCAACCCATTAAGCAATCGTGTCATAACAGGTCAACCCGTTTTGATCCGAAACCCGTTAAGACTAAATCCTAACCCGCTATTATCATATCGTGTTCGTGTTAGGTTAACGGGTCGTATAAGAAACTACCACCCCTATAGTCAATACATGTTAAATCCGTGCATTCAATTAAAGCGACCATTGCGGTCTCAGATCCTGTCGGATCTGTTGGGAAAGAATTATTATCCTCAGGATGGTCATAACTAGTGCATCGCGCCAAATTCTAATGAAGCGTTGCATCTTTTATCTTATGGCATCGTTTTCGTTATCACAACCATTTTTAATTATTTTACCTCAATACAGTCATTCCTTTCATTATCAATCCACTTTTTCTCTTCTTTTCTTTCCATTAAGAATTTTATTTCTGTTATGAAAGTCAATAATGAGAGTGATATGCCTCCCACCTCTATGATAATTGTGCAAATATGTCATTCCCATTATTGTTGAATGATATATAGGAGTATTTTTCTATCAGTTGAGATGCAGAACGAATAAGGAAAAAAAAAAAAAGAGAAAAAAAAAGAAAATTTTAGTTCTTGAATAATAAAGGATTCTAAATATTTTCTCTTACAATAATAGTTTTTTTTTTAGTTTTATAACACGTGATCAGCACGAGGTTCTACTGATACTAAAGCTAATGGTCTTATACTTCAAGTAAGTTTTTCAGTATATTATTTACAGTTCTCGAGATGAATATTAA
Source organism: Platycarya longipes (assembly GCA_036559045.1). NCBI lineage: Eukaryota > Viridiplantae > Streptophyta > Magnoliopsida > Fagales > Juglandaceae > Platycarya > Platycarya longipes. The sequence continues at coordinate 46,381,824 of CM071802.1, forward strand.
AAGTAATATTGTTGAATATTACTTGATAAAATTATATTTTTATTCTGATGATTATGTGAATATATTTCTTAGATCCACGAATTTATTTTTGTGATTCATATATATATAAAATGTCAAATCTTATAAAATTGAGATTTATTACTATTAACATTTTTGGAAAAAGTTATTTATCCAAGATCCTTGATGAGATCCATTTAGATATGATGAAATTGGGAGATACAATCAAAGAAAAAAATCACGTGTCCCTACAGGACCGTGTTGTGATTCTCACGATGAAAAAATTTCCTTATTTTATTAAATGATTTAAGGGAGAGATATGCACACTAGAAGATGTAGTCTTCCCAAAAGTTTATTATGAGTTATTGCACCTAAAGTTGCAAGATTTTAAGAGTGGTAGTGAATATAACTCTGTACTCTTTAAAATCAACTCAATATTAAAATTATGCAGTGAAAAGATCACTGACGATGATATTTTAAAAGAAGACATATATTATTTTTCATATTTCGAATGTGCTCATGCAGTAGCAATATCAAGAGCAAAAGTTCAATAAATATTCTGAACTTTTATTTTGTCTTCTAGTGATTGAGTTAAATAATGAGTTTTTGTTAATAAATCATCAATTACGTCCTATTAGTTTCACATCATTTCTTGAAGTGAATGATACTGGATTTATACCATTCCCAAAAGTGAATGGTGCATCTTTTCAAAGAAACCAATGGCATGGAAGTGATAGGAAAAACTATAGAAGTGTTGGTCCCAGAAGCGATAACACTAAAAATGATAATAATATACCGTATCACCAAGACTGATCCAACTCAGAGAAGGGTAAACGCTCTCAAAATAATTTTTCATAGAAAGATGAAAATGTTTATCATAGATGTGGTATGACTGAACAATGGCCACATACCTGTTATACAACCAAGCACTTGATTTACTTATACTAAACTTTTATACATTATAGTAAAGTTTTATCATGTTTTGAAATAACAAAAAGTCAGTGCCTGAAGCACGACAAGAAATTACTTGGGATAATAAAACCCTGTCTAAATTTAATGCTCTTACAAATGAATAAATCAGAAGTTCAGAGGGTTACCTATTTGTAAAGTGTTACAAATCAATTACTAGTTGTATTTATTGACATTAAATGTATTGTAAAATCATATATTACTAATATTAATGCTTAAACAATAATTGAAGTCCCTGAAGAACAAGTTGTTAAAACAACAATAGATGAGTCTAAGACACACCTAAAGTGTTGAAAACTTATTGGTGCAAAAGAAAAGAAATCGGTGCTCCTGAAAAGACCGTATCTACAAAACAAGCAATAAGATATATCCAAACATTCTATATAAAATACAAACCTCCTGAAGAGGAACCTCCTGAAAAATATAAACTTCCTGAAGAGTACAAACCTCCTGAAGAGGAACCTCTTGAAGAGGAAATTCCTGAAGAGTATGTCCTGAAGAGATGTTTCATGAAATATTTTCCCCTGAAAAGGAACAAGTACCTGAAAATAATGAGATCTTAATACATTTAATAAGTACTGGAAAAATCCTAAATAGAAATAAAACTGTTCTCAACAACATATTTTCATATAAAATTGTCTTTAGCATTACCAGAGGTAATGAAGAAAGTGAGTCAAGAACCGTCAAAGAATGTCGACGTAGAAATAATTGGCCAAAATGGAAAACAGCTATTGAAGTTGAATTAAACTCGCCGATAAAGCGAGAGGTACAGGTTCAAACACCAAAGGATGTAATACCAGTTGGATATAAATGGATATTTATAAAAAAGCATAATGAAAAAAATAAAATTGTGTGGTACAAAATACGATTTTTCGTACAAGATTTCCTGCAGAAACCCGAGATTAGTTATGAAGAAACATACTTCCTCGTTATGAATGCAATTGCATTCAAATTACAAAATGATTAGATATATAGTTTATGGATGTGATCACTGCATATTTATAAGGATCATTAGATCATGATGTATAATGCTTGAAGCATCTAATCCAAGTACATTTAGGAGTATGTACTTTATAAAATTTTAAAGATTTTTATATGGGTTAAAACAATCCGGACGCATGTGGTATAATTGAATCAACGAGTATCTATTGAAAGAATGATTTGAGAATAATCATATATGCCCATGTGTTTTTATCAGAACCCGGATTTGCCATTATTACAGTTTACATTGATAATTTATCTTTTTAGAACTCCTGAAAAGATCACAATGACTACTATAAATTCAAATAATGCATTTGAAAAAGAAAGATCTTATTATTCAAATACTAGATGAGTTACAAAATTTTGAGATTTCTAGTCTCATCTCTTAAATACATTTGCTCTTCATAAAGTAACATGTCATCCTTATCTAAAGGATTAAGCAGTCGAAATGAAGAGGCGAGTAATAATTTTATATCCTTATTCTCTTGCTTTAAGTCTACTATTTTTCTATTAGACTCTTGAACGAGTCGTTGAAGTATGGAAACCTTCTGGTTAAGTTCATCAATCTCACGATTTTTGGATTGTAACCAGTCGAAAAATCCAACAATAGAGGAGGAGTATCGAGTGCCGAGAGTCACCAACTCATAAACAGCTTCACGATCTGACTTATTAGTCAGATCATTTGATTGCTGTAACATGGCACCCGCGAAAGATGCAAGAACAACTTGTAACTGAGATGGAGAATACCTCATATATTAATCGTGAAAAATATTGAAAGGAAACTGATGAGCTATTGAAAATTTATAGAATGAGAATGCAAATGCAAATGAATTATAGATATGAGAAAAAGATTTGATGCGAATTAAATAAAACCGAAACTTGCTCTTATAGAGATGGAAATAAAAATAAGACAAATCATCATCTCTTCAAATCTCACTTAGTCAAGATTACAAGATATGCTGGATGCATAATTTCAAAAGCCAGCGAGATTAATTGCAGCTATCCTTATTTTCTTGTAAATGCTAAATTTCTGCCGTTAACTGCTGTTGTTGACTTTGTATTTGAGTTCTCTCTCGTTTCAGCTCTTCTATTTGTATTTTCAAGTCACAAGAATATCAGTCTACAAATTTCTTCAGCTCCTTATTTTTTTGTCTTAAATTTTTATTTTTTCTATCTTTAGTTGCAAGTGTTTGATGCAACTCAGATATTTGATTTTTAAGATGATCAATCTCACTCGTTCTCGCCAATAGCCTCTAAGACATGGTTATAAGAGAGACAGCATATTGAGCACTTAGGGTTCTTGATGTTGCAACAATTTGAGGATCAGTTTTACTAGAAAGATATATCTCTACTGCTATTATGGTGTTTACAGTCTCAAGAAAAATGATGAGTAGTTGAGGTATAAAAAGTTCATGGTTCAAATTTGGCACATTAATAAAAGAATTTCTATTAAACATAATATTATTCTGAATGAACAATAACTAAATCTATGAAGAATATGAGATTTTTTATTTGTTGGAGTAAACCAATGGTAAAATGGTTATATTTAAATGGCAACCCGAAACTTTCAAATCTCTTCAAGATCTCATTTGTCAATAATGTCAAGCGGATTTAATTTTCCGCCGAACCGATAAAATTAGATCTCAAGTTTTTACAGTTTTTATTATATATGGATGGTTTCTAATGCTCTTGCCGCCATATATAAAAAAATTCTCCCTAATAACGCCAAATGAGAGGGATAAAATTTTATATGAGAATATTATCATGTTATCCCTAATACATTATTTAGATGAAAATTATATTTGAATTCTTAACCTTGTTATATATGCTGAAATCATGTTTGCTTATTACTTGAAACACTAACACATATTATCATATGGGAGTTTAAGTATTACTGCAAGTCTCAGATTTCTATTAAATCTGTCAACCAGATATTATCTTCCACATTTTCAAATCACTCAGAGATCATTGCAATTCATGAAATAAGTTTAGAGTATATTTGACTGAGATTAGTAATTCTACATATTCAAGAAAAGCGTGGTCTTCCCGTCATCAATGACAGCCCAACAATTTTATATGAAAATAATACTGCTTATATCAGAGGAGGATATATCAAAGATACAATGAAGTGATAATTTGGCAAATTTATTTACGAAAACATTACCAACTGCGACATTCAAGAAAATTGTGCAGAACATTAGAATGCGAAAACTTAAAGATCTGTCGTCATTCACTTTTCAGGGGGAATAAATGTCTTGAAAACTTATGTTGATTGTAATCTTTTTCCTTTGCTGAGGTTTTGTCCCACTGGATTTTCCTTTACAATGTTTTAATGAGACAATCTTAAAGCACTTAGAAGTACATAAGAATATTGTACTATTTTTCCTTCGTTATTGATTTTTCTTTCCACTGAGTTTTTCCTTGGTAAAGTTTTAACGAGCCATATTCTTTATGGATGATAATTCAAGGAGTGTTATGAAAGTCAATAATGGGGGCGGTACGCCCCTCCCCCCCCACCTCTCCGATAATTATGCAAATATGTTCCCCCCCCCCCCCCCCCCAAAATTATTGTTGAATGCTCATCACACCCATATATATAGGATTGTTTTTCTGTCAGTTGAGATGCAGAACGAGTAAGGAAGAAAAAGGAAAGGGAAGGAAAGAAGAGAAGAAAAAGAGAAAATTTTAGTTCTTGAATAATAAATGATTCTAAATATTTTCTCTTATATTTTCTCTTGCAATAATTTTTTTTTTAGTTTTATAACAATTTCTTTTTATTTCTTTTCTTCTCCATTTTGTATATAGTGATAATATGTATAAGCAGTCAAAAAGAAAATAGTATATTCTATTCATATATCACCTTAATAGTAAGGGTACATGTAAAATGAGCTATCATTGAACGATCTATACATGTAACATTTAAAGCATAGACATCTGGCTTCACTTTGAAAAATGACATTTCCGTTCACATAAATCAGTAATAAGGGTATTAAAAAATCCTTCCTCTCGGCTCTCTCTTTCTCTTTACCAAGTTCTAGGCTCCTCGCCCCCCCTTCTCACCCCATCCCAACCTCAAAAAATTCTCCATTCACCAAAGGGAGGAGGGCGGGTGCTTCGGCACCACCTACCTCCCTTCTTCCTGGCCACAGGCCTCAGTTTTATTGATTCCCGTTGATTTTTTCTCTTAGTTTTCCTTTTCTCTCTGGTGGCACCAACTATGGCCGATTTGCTACCTTTTGGCAACCAAGGGCCGACACTTGCCCCACCAATGGCTTCCCCAAGCGCTAGTCTTTGCTGTTAAAAGTAACACGTCCACCTCTTGCATAGTCTTTGCTGCAAGGAAGAATGACGCGCCGACACTTCTTCAGGGTCAGTGGCTCCAAATCTTCCAAATCTGGTTGCTCACCTCTCTCCAGCAGTGGTGCATGGCTCACACGCACCACCACAGCCAATGTCAACCTCTTGTCGACGACTCATCTATAATTCCTATTGCTACATTATGTTCCTGCTTTTCCTAACTGAGGATTGAATGAAAGTGAATGTAGAAGGTTCTTACAGTCATTCTAGACTAACACGATATATCACACACCCCTTTGCTGCGGCTTTCAGCTGCAGCCTTAAAGTCTGTTCATCAGATTATATCATAACCACCTCCAAGCGATTGTCCTTTTACGGAAAATGAGTGGGAGCCATTCATTTGGCCCTGGTCACCCATTTTATTTTTCTTTTGGTGTTGTATTGTGTGTTAGTTTTTTTTAAAAGATTGTAGGAGACCCCGACCCTACTTAAATTTGTACCATGTTATCCTTTAATTTATCTAATATACTAAACTTGCTTAGAAAAAAAAAAGATCAATAATAAGGGTATAAATGTACTCGCATCAAGTTGAATACAAATACTCACATTATACAAAAAGATATTTTTAAGCAATTGAACTATATTCACTTCAATTTGCACCTATATCAACTTCACTTCAGTTTATTGCTTAATATCATAATAATTTAAAAAATAAGCTAAAACTTCCCTTAATGAGGCAACCCACGGTATTAGACCATAACACATCCTTGCATCGTTCCTAGCTAAGCTCATAATGAATTTCCAAATATCAAACTCGTGACCCCATTTCCAATCCTTAAAAAGTTCTTCCAATTAAAATAAGCTATAAAAACTAGCAAATTTTCTCTTAAGTTAGACAAATCTACTTATGCCTCCTAACACTTATCTCACATTTCTCTTGTAATTTTCTCATGTGCCATCTATTCCAACTGCCCATCATAAAAATCATCTATAAAAAATTGTGGATAAAAAAGTGAGTCCTTCGATTTAGTCAGTAGCAAACCTTTACTAGTGTATAAACTAGTTACAAAATGTAGCGCAAAGCATAATATCAAAACAACATATCAACATTAAATAAACAGCTATTTACAATAATACAATATACAAAAGTCATTTGGCATAAGTATAACTGAATATCATCTTAAAGAATAGATTCCATATTCAACCCCCGAATAGGATTGTGAAAAACTAGAAGACCAACTAAGTAGAAACAGAATGTGAAATATTTTCCTTTTAAACTTGACACGTCGCGTGTTCACACAAAACAGACCATGCAGAAAAATACTTTATTTTCAAAGTGGGTGCATCAAAAACATAAGTGTTAGTACCAACATAATCACCGAGGCCACAACCTTACACCTGCGGTAAGGTCGGGATGGAAGCAGAAATAGAATATCATGTCAAAGGGCTTTTAGATGCAACATATCATATCTGAATATATTACTAACAAATAAATAAAGCATTATTATATACAAGTTTTTCTATTTCATAATCGGCCTTTTTTTTATATACAATTGAGAATAGAGTATTAAAAGATATCATGTCCACATCGTCATGACAAAAAAAAAAATGCTTCTATTAAGGAAGTGCTCCTTGGTCCATTAAAACTCTTTACCTACAACAAATGAAGATGGTAGCCCAGGGTGCCGAATGCACCTTTGATGCCTAAGTTAATAATATGTAAAAAAAAAGTTATCACCCAAAACTTTGAGAGATTTTCACTTCATACCTTCTTATCATGTATATATTTGCATGGTAAATTAGCAATCGATGTCGATGATAGTTTTGATGCTCTAGTTGTTCTTATCAACTTGTATCTTTGATATGCTAGTCATCAGAGGTTTTATCATCAAAGGTAGGAAAATTTTTTATCACCCAATGCACCCCAGGTTTATCCCAACTGTTTGGTTTTATCGTCATACCCATCATACTTGGTGGTTAAGAATGGAGTCATATTGGTCTCTAAGACCTAAGACAACTACTTCATTCTGCCCTTAGTCTCATATCAGTTACGCCTCTATACTGACCACCAGTTGGGCCCCTAAACTAGGCTTATATCCTACTAAGTACCATAAGGAGTCTCCAATGGCCATGCTAATTTCCTTCATGTGGGTACGAGTGGAACTAAATGATTGATAGCACTACCCCGCTTGTCGATTGACCTTCTTGTATCTTGGACTATAAAGCCATTGCTAGTCTACTACACCCCCCATCTAGATGTGTAATTGTCCACATTTTGTCTATTTCATCGTGCATGCATGGTAGTTATTAAATGGGTAATGGACTAATACTTCATTTGGGCAGGAATCTAGCGAATACCCTTTTTTGTTACATCATCAGATGTGTAATGATATTATTATCAGCCTCCTTTGATTTCTTTATTCGATCATGTAATTGTCGCTGCGTTACTCTTTCATAATCACCTGTTTACTTTTCGTCCCTCTTCTTTCTTCTTCCTTCTTTCTTTCACATTTGCATGCTTCTCTCATTCTGTTTTCCCTAAAATCTCAATATTTATTTGTCCTTGCTATTAAAGCTTAGCTTCCTTTAATTTAGAATGGCCTCACAAGGTTCTTTTTGACCCACAGTTCATGGTTTCCCTTTTTCTGCTCTAGAATTCTCTAATTAAAGGGATGTTCCCTTACTTTGAAGGCATTGATTGGAACTCCATGCTCACCTTTAGAGACCTCACTAAGTTGAGGAATCATATGAGATCTTAGACTCCATGGTTATACACCCACTCACTAGAGGGTGGCATGGATATTCTTTGTAAAGAGGTGTCAAGACTTTGAAGTGAGCTCATGTGGACAACTTTGAGCTAACACTACTTATGGTGGAGCAAGATTTTGCTCTAGGCTAGTTGTCTGTTCTTTTAAAGGAACTGGATTTGTCCCAAAGAGAATTGGCAACAGCTAAACAGCGCTGCACTAAATTTTTTGAAGCTATGACATCGGTCGAATAGAGCCTAGGGTGTGTTGGCCTCGAACCTTTTGGAATGCAAGGGCCTTGAGCTCTCTGCCAAAGGCATGTGACTATTAAGAAAGATAGGAAGTGGGTTGATGAGAACTAGAAGAAACTAAATGATTATTTGCTGCATCTCAACACAAAGGTCAAGAAGTAAGACCAACAAGTGTTGAAGTTGGAATCAGCATTGGTCTTCTCAAAGGAGGAACATGTTCATCTTCTCCCCAACCCATGGTGGCTAGGGCAATCTGCAATCGGTATTTTGGTTATGGATATGGAGCTAGGTCTTTCTTATTGGCGAACTCCCTATACTGATTTGAGGTAGTTAAACCTTAAAGTGTTTATGCCTAATCTAACCTTCCGCCAATTCGTTGATGCCCATATTGGAACATGTAACACAAAGTTACTTGTCCCTATTCATAAAAATTAGGAATGTAATGCACCTAGCATGCGTCTACCTATATGCAAAATTTACAACGGATGATTTTTGTTTAGCAATACTATGTACTAGAAGTAATGTATCCCAAAAACGTAAACTTACTTTATGAAATTCATATGATAATTGACCTTCAAAAGGTTATAGTAGTTGTCCAACAAGTCTATAACATAAATAGTATAAGAGACATAACTACTCAAGTAAATGCAAAACTATGGTAACTGCTAGGCTAATCCATCCAGTAGCTCGTGCAACTCAAACATGGATGCCGCAATACTATCAGTGAAATGGAGAATCGAAGTAATGGGCTCCGTTTTGTGCCATCATTGTCTAGTTGACCGCCTTCAGTCGATCATATTCTGCATCTTCTTTATTCTTTGAAATCATGCATTTTCATCATTTTTTCTTAATAAATGAATCTGCTATCTAATGAACAAGATACATTTTCATGCTATACTACATATAAGAATAACCAAAAAGTTTCTTGAGAGAGCAAACCTGATCAAACTTCATGATTTTAGAATGTGAATGCGAATGCACTACTTCATACTTTACAACCAATAATAATTTATAGGATGTTTAGCAGGGGTTATCAAGAAAAGGCTTGTACAAACTATACTCATTGACTCTTTTCTTTAGAAGAACACTTGCGATAAAAGAGAGACATTCTTTCATAAAGAGAACTTGGTGTAAGAAGTATGGTCAGAACTACTTACCTCTACACTCCTCGTAATCAATATCGTTCATATTCCAATAAATAGCATAACGTGTCAATACTCATTCAATACTATTTAACCTTCCCTTTTAAAAGGGAAAGTCACAAGATTACAATCTAACGTCCCTTTTATACTTAACACTAACTCGATGACTACTTCTCTCCTTGACTTACAAGAACCATAAATAAATATTAAGGTATGCTAGTTGTCCATGGAAGGCCATTTAAAAAGCTTATAAGAAAGGTAGTTAAGAATTTATATGCTTCAAGCAAGATCTCTTTGGTTCAAGCTCACTTTGAGGTTTTGAACATTAAGAGAATAAAAATCTGGAAATGCTCAATGATGGGCTTTAAAATGGGTTTAGACATCTTAAATAGGCTAAATAAAAGAAGAGAAATGATACTTACAGTCGTGGAATGTGCAAACGGCACACAAATGTTTTGAAAAAAAATGAATAAGTATGTAAACCACATGAAAAGAATTGATTTTTTTATAATGGACTCCATTATTTTTTCAAAGCGTTTGCGCACTCTACAACTATATGTAGCATTACTCATAGAACATACCCCCTTTTAAATAAGGGTGTCAAATCGTGTTAACGGGTCGTGTTCGTGTTGTGTCAAGATATGTATATTATACTATATAGGTCAACCCTAACGTGACCCGTTAAGCTTATCGTGTCAAAATCTCAAACCCTAACACGACCCGTTAACATAACGTGTAGTATCATGTCAACCCATTAGGACCCATTAGTGAATATTACGAAATAAATTAACACGACAAAATATGATACGTTTCAACCTGTTTATGTAAATATGTTAAATATGTCTAAAATTAACTCGTTCGACTTAATTAAACTTAACATAATTTTATATAAATGTTAAAATCACAATATCTATAAAATTGATAACACTAACTACAAGTATAAATTAAAATCTAAATAATAAAAATATCGAAACTAAGATTCTAATAATTTTACTTTTAAATGTAAATGTATATTTGTAATTTTAACTTTCTTAATGTGTCATAACATGTCATAGCGAGTCAAAACAGGTGGACCCATTATCAACCCGTTAAGCAATCGTGTCATAACGGGTCAACTCATTTTGGCCTGAAACCCGTTAAGACTAAACCCTAACCCGCTATTATTGTGTCGTGTTCGTGTTGGGTCAATGGGTCGTGTAACATATTGCCACCCCTACTTTTAAATAGTTTGGGACCCCTCATTATAAAAGGCTAGTTTATTAACACTTGGACTCTTGGGTTAGGTAAAAATTAACCAAAAAGGAGGACAACATAATTGGGCTATTTCCAAACCAAGACACAGCATAACATGGATTGAAAGGTACTTGGACAACTTTACATATCTTAACATAGCAAGCACAAATAATCACCTACACCTAAACCAACTATGCTATAACTAAATCACCCAACAACATTAACTAGTTTAGATAACATATCCTATTAAAATTTAACATAGCATAAAGTATAGCAAAGTTACCCATTTAATAAACTTTAAAACCTTTAATACCTAAGATTATGCTTTACCCATTTAATACCTTTTTAAAACCAAGTTATAAAATTACAAGAACCTCTAAACCAACTACTCTTAGCATCCTAAAAGATCATCAAACCAACCTCAATACAAGGCAAGTGATTCCAACCTACATACACCAAAATATCAAGCTAACATCATCTAGGACTAAACCAAATTTAATCACGACATTCCATTTTCGAAATTACAAGAGACACATAGCAAAACAACCATAAAAGCATTCGGTTTGGGCCGAAAAAAGGGGCATTCATATTTGTTTCCAACATAGGAAATTAACTACACCAAACAAGTTAAAAATACTTAGTTGGCCTCCAAAAACAAACCAAAATCAAATGAGTCAAGTTAGAGCTTTTATCTTAAACTCTTAACTCCTTTCGAGAGCAAGATGGAGGACCAAATAATGGTATGAACATGTAGATGAAGATGATGATGGCACTATTTTAAACCACAAAACTGAAACATCATGGGTAAGAAAAATGATGAAACTCGAAACCTACATGTAAATCATGCTAGGAAATGAACTAAAAGTATATTACCTTCAAGACTTGACCTTTTGGAAGATGAAAACAAGCTTGGGTTCCAAGCTTTGAGCCAAAATCGAAAATGGGTAGGAATGGAGTGTACCCATGAGGCTTGGAGAAGATGAATGGAAAATGTTTTTTTCTTTTTCCCTTGCTATGAAGTCACAAGGCTTGGAGAATATGAGAGAAAACATGATCTTAGAACCGAGTCCTCCATCACCCTCCATTTACTGTGGTTGTGTGTGTATGAAATGGTTGAAGTAAAAGTTCAAATGATTCTCACAAAGCGAGCTCCTCTCCCTTAGATGGACTCTCGGTTTGAATTGTCTTAAGCAATAGCTCTTGGTTTTCACCATTGTTGCATGATTTGCTCTTGATTCAAATGCGGTGCACTTAAGCTTTGTGTGTGTACATGAATAGGAAGAGAAGAAGAAAAGAGCAAGTATTTTCTTTTTAAACCCACAGTAATAAGAAGATAAAGGGGGTGTTTTTATTCTAAAACTGACCTAAACTCTCTTTTTTCTTACTATAGCTTTCTTTCCAAATAGCCTTAGATTTGGGCTACTGTATGTTGGCTAAGTGGCGCATGACAAGTCTTTAGCTAGTGCATGTTGGACAAGTGGTGCACGTGTAAACCTCACGTGTTGCACGTTATAAGTAGTGCATCCAAATTTTCAAAGCAAAAATCACGACAATTAATTCTAAGTTGTGGGTGAGATAATTCTACTCGTGATTTTTCAGATGACGCTGGGTGTAGGCAACTACTCACTCATCTTGCATAAGTACGCACCAGAGTCCTAACTTAGACGCATCACTTAATACTACGTAAGGCATTGAAGAGGAGCACTTTGACTCAGGGAAATGTTGTTTAGAGAGCTAAGGTTTATCCTCAAGAGCAGGAACCAAAGTTTCACTAGCACATGTGAGCAAAAAAGACCTCGTAAGGGGTGAGAGAACTTCAGCCACTATTAGAGTTTTGAATTAAGGTATTCCCTTATTGAGAGTTTTGGCTAAGTAAATATATTTTCAACTTGCTTATTGTTGATTCTTTGGATATTTTGTAAATGGACTCTCAATCTAGTTTGGACAGTATTTGTATACATTCTGTGAGCTTTGCATTCTTATGTGCTATTATTATATGAACTAACTGTTGATTATAATCTCTTGATATGTGATGCATTGTAACTGGACTTGCATGATGTTCTTGCCATGCTTATTTGTTCCTTATGTTTCGGGTATGCTTAGAAATATTAGTTTGAGTTTCTTATTATAACATGTTGGTGTAGTCTCAAATGATTTCGCCATGCATATGTATTTGGATTTCGCAGCTCGTCGAGTAATCTCTTCTTTTCTAGTTCTTTGTCGTTCATGCCTCCTGCACTCTAAGTGTCTCCTTCTATTCGTCCATTCTGAACTGGTGGTGTAATGATGTTCTATCATTTTAGATCTTTGTTCTCCTTTATAGCTACTTGACTACTACCATTGACTTCGTTTCAACTTTTTCTCAACCTCTACCAACCTTGCTTCTGCGTCCATTTTATTCATCTCTTGGTCACAGGTTGCATGGGATCATGTAGTAGTTGGCATGTGTAAATCAGATTGAAATCTATAGAGATCCCATAGATAACGCCACTATTAAGGACATGTTCTACACGACCAACTACACGAATAACCTACAACTAATAAAAGGGTGGCACGGGGTGCTCAATGAAGTTCTAATTCCTAAGTTAGAAAGATGTTGTCTCAATATAAGTACATAAATTAACGAATAATATGTTACCTTTAGGTGCTATTTATGAGAGTATAAGGGTATTGATAACTTCTAACTTAAGGGTTTATCTTAGATAACCCCTGAATAAGATAGCTTTCTTGATCTGTCCAAGATGTCATCTATTAACCATATCATTTAACATTTGCCCATGGGTTTCTAGGTCGATAAGTCAGCCCCAATCTTCCAAACCTTAGACTTGGGCTTGTTCCTTCAAGACGATAAATATCTCTTCCAGTTACTCCACTAATTTCTATATTCGTGCACGTGGAAAATTAATTCATATTGTCACTTTACATTGCTAGTTTGGAGATGGATGATCCCTAAGATTGTTTCTCTTTTTATCTTGTTGAGGGTCTATATGAACTAAGGCGTGAGTCTGGAAAGATTCAACTTCATGTGAAATCAAAGACATTTCTCAAGTAATCTATAACTGTTGTCGTGCTTTTATTTCTTTTTATTTAAAAGTAGTAAATATAAAACTCACATGAAAATAATAATTTTTTTAATTATAAATCCTACTCTTTTTCAAAAATAGTGTGTCATACTTGGATAACCTATTACTACCTCTAGTATTATTTTGCATATGATCATTAAAATTTTTTTTATAAAGGTTTAAATAAAATATAAAAATTGATACAAATTTCAAAGTAAAATAACTTTAAAACTTTAAAAAATTGTATTTAAACTATTTTTTAATTTTCTTTTCAAAATCTAATAAAGTGTTTTAAATCAAATAATTTTATTAGTATTCAATAAAAGTTTCATTTTATCTAATTACTATGTATTTATTCTATTTGTGGAAATGATGTTAGAGCTTGTTTTGGATTGTGTCTCAAAATTTAAAAAGTGCTTTTAAGCAGTTAAAAATACTTTCAAATAAAAAATGACTTGTTTGATAATTTATAGAAAGTGTTTTAGTCGATTAAAAAAATTGAAAGTCAACTTTTTTTAAAAACATCAAATTGGAGTTTTTTTAAAAAGCTCCGATAAATAATTATGTATTTTTAAAAATTTATTGAACTAACTCTAAAAACATTTTAGACATATAAATCACAAACAATAAATAATTTTTTAGTAATAAAATTTATTATATTAAATTTTAAACTATAAATTTTAAATTAAAAATAATATTTTCTACCATAACTCTAGCAGTACATTAATTGCCCCGTTTGTTTTATAAAGTGGGTTCAACTCATCTCATCTCATTTCGTACTTTCAACTCATTTCAACCACTCATTTTAAATTTTAATTCATCTTAATTACTTATTTTATTACTATTTATAATTTATCTCATCTCATCTCTGAATGTAAGCGAGCTATTAGTGTTACCAGTGGCCAAAAGTCAAATGTTGAAAGACGTCGGGGACCAAACAAGGACTTAAATGCAAGTGACATTTTTCACACCCTTGATGCAATAAACGGCCAGGATTCTTAGATTTCAGATCCCGCATTTTAAAAGCTATTTAAACAATTATAATGATGGTAGGTAGTAAGCCACCATTTATCCTTTAAAAAAGTTGCTCTCGTCGTCCATCTTCATTCAATTGTTGCCAACTAACCGGAGCACAGCTTACAGATATGTGCAGTAGTAGACCATCACATTCAGTATCGCCGGTCCTCCCATGGAAGACGCGCCTTTCCGTCGCCCTCCTGTCGGCCGCCACTGACGCCGTTCGCCGTCCTAACGGCACCATAAACCGCCGTCTCATCTCCCTCCTCGATTTTACAGCACCTGCCACTCCCAAACCCATCAACGGCGTCAAGTCTTCCGACATAGTCGTCGATCCTATCCGTAATCTCTGGTTTCGCCTCTTCATTCCCACCGCGACCACTTCAACTTCCCTCCCCGTTCTCATCTTCTACCACGGCGGTGGTTTCGCCTTCCTCTCTCCCTCCTCCAAGGTCTACGACGCCGTTTGCCGTCGCTTCGCACGTGAACTCCCCGCCGTTGTTATCTCAGTCCATTACCGTCTCTCTCCAGAGCATCGTTTCCCTTGTCAATACGACGACGGTCTCGACGTCCTGAAATTTCTCGATCACAATCATGACGTATCGGTATTGCCCGATATGGCGGACGCGTCCAAGTGCTTTTTGGCGGGTGATAGCGCGGGTGCGAACTTGGCTCACCATGTAGCGGTCAGGGTTTTTGGAGAGAGATTTCGAAGAGTAAAGATCGTCGGATTAATATCAATCCAGCCATTTTTCGGGGGAGAGGAGCGAACGGAATCGGAGATCCGATTATTGAAGGGGCCGATAGTTTCGTTGGACCGTACGGATTGGCTGTGGAAGGCATTCTTGCCTGAGGGGGCGAACAGGGACCACGAGGCCGCAAATGTGAGCGGGCCGAAAGCAGTTGAAATTTCGGGTTTGGACTATCCGGATACACTTGTGGCGGTTGGGGGAATTGATCCGTTACAGGACTGGCAGAGGAGGTACTACAAATGGTTGAAGAAATCGGGAAAAGAGGCGAGATTACTCGAGTATCCAAACTCGATCCACGCATTTTATCTGTTTCCGGAGTTGCCCGAGGCGTCGCAGTTGGTTGAGGAAATCAAGGATTTCGTGACTCTCGTCTGCTCTAAAATCTAGCGCAGTGTGTCATTGTCAAAACTCTCTCTTTCTTGCTGCTATATTGTAATTGTCGTCACAATAATTTCCCTGAGCTGTGTACGAAACAGTTGAAGAAAACTTTTCAGCAATAATACCGTAAGAAATTAAAAAAGATATATACATAATTGAATTTATGAGAAAATCAATTATGAATTATGGTCATGGTCAAACTCTAAAATGGAATAATGTTATATAGAAAATGATACACATAATACTATACATAATATTTTTATAAAATAATTTTAATTTTATAAAGTGCTTATTATAAAATAAAAATATTTTTATAAAGTGACTGTTATAAATATTAAAAAAGAAAAATGATATATGTAGTTATTTTTATGCACTTTTTAATACATTCCAAAAATGTGATTGACTTTGTTAATTTTTAATAAATATTTTGACCAACCACGTGAATGGAGTGCATATACAAAAGTGACTGTATAAAATTAAACAAATAAGGAAACTCAATTATTGTTCTAAAAGGGAAAGGCAGACGCGGTCGTTAACTACCCCATCAGAAGATGCCAAAAGATAATACCCTTCATAACATATTCTAAGGTGTCTTCCATTTAAAGCTTGTGAAGACAAATGGCTAAGGAATTGCGTTCGGAGCTCTTTTCATGTGTTTTATTCAATTTATATTTAAGAAAAGTGCTCAACCGCAAAATCATATATAACAGGTGTTACTAGAAAATCACAAAATCAAATTAGCAACATCTGTCAAAACATAGTTTTAACTAGGCCGGTTCAAAATCCTGCCCAGTTTTAAAATTTTATTTAATTTTTAATAATTTTGACTTTTTATTTAAAAATTTAAGAAAATTCAAAATTCAAAATCAAGATTTCCAAATTTAAAATTCGAATTCTTAAATCTAAAATTCGGATGAAGACTCCATCTATTTACAATTAATAGTAATACATGCACGTATATTCTCTATGATTCGCTTTCGAACTTTGTCCTCTTGTTTGTGAGAAGCATTCTCTCTCAATTAGTTTCTTTTTCTTTTTACGAACTTTATACTCGTGCGACAATAAATCATTCTCTTAATTCCGGACTGCATTCTGTTTTTGTTAGAATCTTCTTTTCTACCAATTGAAGTATGTTTATCAATATGAAGAATTGACTTCTTGTATATTATTTGAAAAAAATAAAAATTGGCAGTTGAGAGCCAAAGGAACACCATTAGTTTTTCCATAACCAGGTAAGAAAAAAATGTGCAGTCCAAGTCTTTAATATGAGAAAATCTAGCAACCAGTCGGGCTATTAAAGTTAGAAAAACAGCTCTTTAATGAAATAATGATACGTAAGGCAATTTATAGTGTTTAATGTATACTAACATGCACCTGATTGTGCACCCCCTTTTCAATCTTCGTCCCTACCCAAACAACCTCTCCCCCCCTTCACTCTTCGTCTCTACCTAACCCCAATTAGTTCAAGGCTTCAAACAGTGCAACTGTAGAAAAGATTGCCGCTTAATAAATGCTTTCCTTTTATCTAATAAATGCTAAACACGTCAAAGTACAGCAAACGAAAAATATATATATTTATTACTATATATAAAAATCAAATTTTAAAATCCACTTAATATTCATGCTGCATTTTTTGATATTACAACTTAAATGCTGCATTTTGTGGAGCTCCTTGATCAATATGAAAAGTATAAATTTAATAAAAAGTCAATAAAAAAAAAAATAAGTGTATTAATAAGAGTATTGTCATTAATTCCATGAATTGTCAAAAATTCAAATTTTGGATTACAATATTTTTAATATTATTTTTTATATTTGAAAGATTACTATTTACAAGTCAAGTTAAATATTTAATTTATTTTATTCTTCTTACTTTTTTTTCCCTTCTTTTTTCTCAAATATGAAAGAAAATTTTTTGTTAACTGTAATATAAGATTATTTTAGATATTAATTTTTTATCAAATTTATAATTTTTTTTAATTCAAAAAAAAAAGTTGGCGAAACCAATACTAATAATCTTGTCAACAAAAGACCACACATCAATTAGTTCAAGGGAAATGTTAGGGAGTATCCACACTCAGGATATTTCCTCTCACATGAACAGTATATAAACAATGTCGTGCACTGTTCATGTGAGGGGGAGTATCCTGAGTGTAGATACTCCCCATCATTTTTCTTAGTTCAAAACTTCAACACTTCAAACGGTGCAACTGGAGAAAAGATTGCCGCTTAATAAATGCTTTCCTTGTAACTAATAAATGCTAAACACATCAAAGGACAACAAACGTAGTAAAAGAAAGAATAGGTGGGATCCATGTCAAAATTAGTAGTAATAATATATTCCACGATCCGTTAATTCAATATGAACACGATACGATAATAGCAGGTTAGGGTTTAATTTTAATGGGTTTCGAGTCAAAATGAGTTGACTCGTTACGATACAATTGATTAACGGGTTGATAGCGGCTCAATCTGTTTTAACCCGCTATGACACATTAAAAAAGTTAAATTACAAGTATACATTTACATTTAAAAGTAAAATTATTATAATCTTAATTTTAATATTTTTCTTATTTGGATTGTAATTCATAGTTGTAGTTAGTATTATAATTTTTATAAATATTGTGATTTTAATATTTGTATAAAATTATGTTAAATTTAATTAAGTTAAACGGATTATTTTCGAGCATATTCAACACATTTACATAAATAGATTGAAACGTATCATATTTTGTCATATTAATTTATTTCATAATATTCTCTAATGGGTCATAACAGGTTAACACGACACGACACGTTATATTAACTGGTCGTTTTAGGGTTTGAGATTTTGACACGATAAGTTTAATGGGTCAGGTTAGGGTTGACCTATATAGTATAATATACATGTCTTGACATGACACGAACACAACCCTTTGATACAATTTGACACCTCTAGTCAAAATACAAAGTCCTAACATGAAAGAAAGCAAATGAGGCATCATCCTATATGCTAATATTTAATTCTTTCAGTTTTCGTTACTCTCTAGTGTCTCTCTTCATTATTATTTGGACAATCTAACCCCACACTTCAAAATTCTTATTAAATCAAAATAAAATAAAATTAATAATGCGTAATTAACAATATTTATGATGATTCTTTGTTATTATATATATTATCTATTTTCAAAGTATTTATATTTTGATAAATTATTATTAATTTTGAATTTTAAATAATTATTACAATAATTATATGTTATATATTATGTATGTCTAAATATAAATCTATAAAATTTGATATAAATAATTATCCATACATTGCACGAATTATAGGCTGATATAAATTATTGTTAGTGTCTATCTTACATTATTTATATACTTTTTTTTAGGAGAAAACCTTTTAATCGTAGCTTTCCTACAACATCAATTTATCAAAAGCCCATTACCGCTTGTCATGTCACTTTAATGAGGGAGAGCAGCAGTTTAATGATGAAGTGGATTGTAGGCGATTCGTTCCGGACTGTCTCCTCACCCCCCCCCCCCCCCAGCGAACGCTATTCCTCATTTCTAATTTCAAAATCTCTCTCACGAATCGTTTCTAGTTTCTCCATCGCCTTCAACTCTCTCTTACCCTATTTGATTTCAAAACCCTAACACCATCATTGGAGATTTTGAAATCAAGAAAATGGGATTTTTTTTTCATTCTATCTGGCCACTGGGAAAATGCAAGAAATGCTAAGAAAATGCAACAAAATTGAGTTTTTTTTTTTCCATTTTGTTTGGCCGCTGGGAAAATGCAAAAAAGTGGAAAAAAAACCCTAACTCTAACGTGCGAAACTCCCTACTCAAAATCTCCTTCCTCTTCTCTCCCTCACCTTTGGGAAACCCCTCTCCTTCCCACACGAAATCGAACCCTCCCCTTTAAACGCCAATGATTTCCACTAATGTAAATGTCCCAATATCAAAATTGTTGCTGGAATTGGTTGTTCATCTTCAAAAATGGTAAAAATTGAAATTGACAATGAAAACAAGATCACATAAATGAAAAATGAAATCGCAAGAACACGATTTCATGAAAACGAAATCGCGAAAACAACTTCGAGAAAATGGAAGAGGGCGAAAGTGGATTCTGACGTGAGTTTGAGTTTTCTCTCTTGTTATTCCGTTTTGGTGCTGAGAAATTCTGGGAAAGAGAGAGAAAATTGTGACGTTAGGTTTACCACTAATAAATCTACCCTGTAGAATATAAGCACCAAATCAATACCCAAAAACATAAAATTAAAATGAAAAATTATAAACACTAAACTAATGAAATAGCGATTTACAGATGAACAAAGAAAGTGAAAGGGCTAGAGGGGGAGTGTTTGGGGGTGGGTTGGGTGCAAACGTGCCTAGGCTATTATTCTATGGGATCATACGTGGTAGTCGGCTATTGGGTTCCGATGAAACCCACTTAATAGAAATCTCCGTTTCGAAGCATTCTCTTTTCAAAATTGATTAGCTCTGCAACGTTTAGAGTAACTAGGTCCAGTTTGCTTACAAGACACACTTATTTTTATCTCATTTTATTTTATCTAATCATTACACTTTTTCTAAATCTCAATACAGAATAATATAAATAATTTAACTTTTTTAAATTCTAATACAAAAATCATATTAAAAAAATATATCATAACAATATTTTATTTAACTTTTCACTTTATTTCCAACTTATTTCATCTTATCTCAATCTCATCTTTAAAATCAAACCAAGCCATTTATTTATGAGAAAATCAATTATGAATAATGGTCATGGTCAAACTTTAAAATGGAATAATGTTAGATAACTTTAAAGTTTAAAATTCTAGTATTTTTTTTTTTTTTTTTGATAAAATGAGATTCTAGTATTCAAAATGTACATTATTAAACTGAGGAACCATTTTCCATATCATGCGACCACCCTGCCCAAAAAAAATAATTATCATGCCTAAATTTATGAGAAAATCAATTATGAATTATGGTCATGGTCAAACTTTAAAATGGAATAACATTACAATTTTTTTTAATTTCTATACGATTTTTTGGGAGTATCAAATCGTGTTAACGGGTCATATTCGTGTCGTGTTAAGACATATATATTATACAAATAGGTCAACCATAATCCGACCTGTTAACATAACGTGTCAGGTCGTGTCAACCCGTTATGATCCATTAGTGAATATTATGAAATAAATTAACACGACAAAATATGATACGTTTAAACCTGTTTATATAAATGTGTTGAATATGTCCGAATAACCTGTTTGACTTAATTAAACTTAGCATAATTCTATCCAAATGTTAAAATCACAATATTTATAAAAATTATAATACTAACTAAGAGAATGAATTGCAATTTAAATAATAAAATATCAAAATTAAGATTCTAACAATTTTACTTTTAAATGTGTGGATATATTTGTAATTTTAACTTTCCTAACGTGTCATAACGGATCAAAATAGGTTGACTCGCTATTAATCCGTTAAGCAATCGAGTCGTGACGGGTCAACCCGTTTTGACCCGAAATCCATTAAACGCTAACTTGCTATTATCATGTCGTGTTCGTATTGGGTTAATGGATCGTGTAACATATTGTCACCCCTACATTTTTCTAAATTTTCATACAAAATATAATAAATAATTCAATTTTTTCAAATCTCAAAACACTCATAATATTAAAAAATGATATTCTAATAATATTGTATTCAACTCATTTCAACTCAACTCAACTCATCTCAAAATCCAAATGCACCAAATCGTATCCAATTTGAACCTCATCTATATTAGTCAAATAAAAAAAATATGAATTCAAAATATTTCCCAAAAGAAGATAAAATAAGCCTAATAACTGACTCAAAGAACCAAGCTCATGTGTCGATTCGGACAATCTTTATGAACCTATAAGAAAGTAATTGGGCTTGATTTTTCTATCTTGATTCGGACAATCTCATGAACCTAATCTTTTGAAACTTTTAGAGAAAACAGGGTATGAACAAAGTGTTATTAAAGATGTCCCTGGCAAGCCATTGGGTATGAACAAGTGTTATTAAATCCATGAAGGCTATGAACAAATTAAATCTCTAGGCAGGGGCGGAACTAGGATTTGATGTTCGGGCCCCGGGGGGGGGGGGGGGGGGCATTGATAAAATATATAATGTGTAAATATAAATAATATATATTTTTTGCATGTAATTATATAAAAAATAATAATTAATTTTTTTTTTCTTCATTTGTTTTCTTCTTTTTTTTTAATTAAGAAAAAAAGAAAAAAAATACTAGATAGAGACCATTACAAAAAAAATAATAATAATAAAAAATAAATAAACTTAAGTTTTTTTTTTTTACAAACTCAACGATGATCTTTCATGAAATAAAATTCATCTATTATTATTTCTGAAATGGAATTCTTGATAACTTTTTTGTCAAAGAAATAATAAATGATAATTTTTTAAGTATTGAGAGACATTTTTTATTTATTTTTAATATTTGAGGGAGTAATTTTAATTATATATAAAAAGATTATATATTTCTATAATAAATTATTTGTTTTTTAAATTTTGGGATCCCACCCCACCCACCCCACACACACCCCCCCCCCCCCCCCCGCGGCCCAACAACACAAAACCATAGCTGTAGGTCCACCTCTATCTCTAGGACATGAACAAAAATGGGGCAAAAACCATATACGTGATTAGTTAAAAAAAAAAAAATTGGAATAAATGATACCTACTACTGTATAAGCCCGACGCTTGTAGCTAGTAAATGTCACCGACAAGACTGACCACCCACGAGAGGTGGCTGGCAGGTGCCAAATTTGGAACATTAGACGGTATTCATAAAGATAGGAAAGTTGCTTTGATGAGATCAAGTAAAGAATGCTACATGAACAAAATAGCTACATTTAGTATGTTTTTAACTCTATATTTTCTTCTATATAATCAGTAAATATATTTTTTTATCAATACTTTAACTGTACTTGAGTACGAAAAAATTCCAATGGTAAAGTTTTGGAATACCAGTTTGGCTCATGTTGTACAATTGAATATATATAGTGACACCTCCAACCTTTACTTGGAATGGAATGGAGATTTAGAGCATCAGGACATATAATACCAGATTACATTATTCAATTCATTCAATTAATATGCAACCTGTAAATGCATCTAACAATATGTAATAATCACAACAGAAAATGTGTAAAGAATTATTTATGCCAAAATAAACTAAAACATTCCGATGTCATTCATAACTATCATAAGTTCAAATTATGAGATAGCATATTCTTCGTATAATTATTCTTGATAATAAGTCTTTTGTTAAATCAACTACTTCATGTGTTCAAATATACGAAGGGTTAGGGCTATAAACATCAAGATGAGATCTAATTTTTAGTCAAGATCTGGCTCCTATTCAATCAATCAGATCTATTGGTCCATCTTGTCCATCCTCACTAGGTTTTGACACTTCTATCATTTCAAGTAGAATGATGGTGGATTCATAAGAGATGAGATTTATTGAGTTTCGACTTGGTTGCAACAGCTTGTGCATGTGAAAGGTGAACCAAATCAAATAATTTTCTTCACTTTTCAAGTGTTTCCATGCAAGGAGAGGGTGTAGGTGCTGCCATGGTGTATCATTAGTAGAAAAAAAATGAAAGTTATTTATGACATCAAGCATAGTAGCTGTTGAGTTCAAGGCTGAAATTCTGGATAGTTTTGATCATTTCTTAACTCACTCTCTTGCCCTCTCATCATGGTTGATTTAAGCAATTCTGAGTTACTCTTGAAAGGTTTTTCTAGGTAGTAGAAGGTGGGGAACTGGCTTCCAAGTGATGATGAAAAGGCTACTCAAAGGTAAGTGGTGAATGGAAGGGTGTTGCCAAGTGGTGGTGGTTTGATGCCTAGTTGTGTTACTTTTCGTGGGGAAAAAAAATCCCATAATGGATCTGAGGCTCTCTTGGAGATTGGATGGTGTAGAGGCGGCATGAAGGTGTGGGTCATTTGAGAGCAGAAGATCAAACCAAATTGCAAGGCATTTGGTTTTCATCCAACTAATATTTAGGTGTAGTTGGTTTTTGAATTTTTGGTTTGGTTCTATTTTCTCCACCACTAAGTATACATTGAAAAGGATATCTTGAGGTGCTAAAAGATAATAATGACCTTGAGAAAAAGGCACAAAAAGGTTGGGTTAGAGGCCTCAAGATCATCAAGATCCATAAAGATGGGGCTTGAAAGGCTTGCCATCATAAAATGAGTCATGGGTCAAAACTAACACCAAGTTAGTCTCAAAAGGCCTTATGCCTAGGTCAAATCTTTCAAAGACTATCCCACAAAGACGATTACATTTAGATGTTAAGCTAAACTGAGTTGAGTTAAATTCTTTAAGAATAGTAGTGAGTTATAATGGTAGAATAAATTTTGTAGGATCCACTTAAAATGTGTTTGGATGTTAAGATGAATATAAATATATTTATGAGAAATTGAAAGGGATAGTGAGTCACATGTGTAAAGTAGTGTTAAATTGAAAAAGATTATGAGTTTCACGGATAAAAAATTTCTGAGTTGATATGAGTTTAATAATTTAAAGATTAGGTGTTTGAATATTAAACTTAGCTTAAAAATAGACTGGACTGAATTGAACTCAATTGGGTTTGACAATCAAACCTAACTTAAACTCTTATAAGGCTTGGTTCAAGATTTCTAACTCTTAGTCCATGACATGCTAAGGGTTTAGGGGCTTTAAGTGTAGCACTAATGGACCTGCTTACTAATCACCCATAATTGTTTTTTGGATACATTAGAGGAGGGGGGTTGAACCCAAGACCTCCATTTTGGAGACTTAGGTGCTATGACATCCGGGCCTTTGGCGCCCTAAGACATCAAGCCATAGGCCTTTGGCTAAATCATCCATACTCTTAACCCTTAAGCTTAACCAGTAATGACACTCAGTGCCATAATAAATGTGTAAAAGTAAAACAAATCTAAATGACTCCCTTAAAAGGAAAAAAATGATAATATTAGAAATTATTTTGCTAAAAAAAAATATAAAGCTCAAAAATATAATATAGTTTATAAATTCATTCTAAGGGAGATTAAGGATTATTCCTAATAGGTAATTAGGCGGGTGTTACAGGTATTGTTTTGAATATAATTAGTAATTACTACATATAAGGGAGCTTGGTATCATTCTTTGGGCCAGATTCTGAAGATGCAATACTAATAGGATGGGACCATGATGATGATGCATTTTTAGATGGTTTAGCCGTGTAGGTCATTCAGATGATGTACCTGATCTCAATGCATATGACATTCATGATATTCCTAGTGATTTAGACACACTAAAAAGGAAACAAATGGGTTGGTTCTATGGTCCAATATACGAAATGAAAAAATATTGGGAACAGCCACTGTTGGGGGACAGTCGGAGAAGCCCACTCACATGAACAATTTTTTTACTATTCATGTGAGTGGGCTTATCCGGCTGTCCCCAAACAGTGACTCTTTCCAATCACTTCTCTATAGGAAATTATTCCCAATGTACTAGAAAGGAGTACAATCACTCTTGACAGATAGAAGAAAGGAGTGCAATCACATATACGATTGTTGATAAATCTATCTAGAACAATGCTACTCATCATCTTATTTTTTATCATCCTTTCATCTTCTTATAATATAGTATTAAATGATTGAAAATTATTTATTATATTTTACTTATTAACTTATCATTTAATGTCACATGAGATGATAAGAAGATGATGAATAAATTCATTCATCTATATTTACCATTGAAGGGGTTATGGATATGTACGATGCTACTATCACCGATAAATTCTACTGGGAATATCTACCAAATGTGTATTTTTTTTTTTCAAATATTTTTTATATCCTTTAAAACATCATTCATTAAAAAATACTTATAATCATTAAAAAAATGTATAATCGATACTCTTTCAATAGATTTTCTAGATGGGAATTTCATTTCCCTATGGATGGATATTGTTCAAAAGATTGTCAAGAGAATAACTTTTAACATTATCATGATTGCTGATGAGGTACTCGAGATCACAAATATTAGAGCCCAAAATTTCAATCTCTGAAGTTCTATCATAATGTATTTGTTCCGTGAAGAAAATTTGACCTAGAACTGAATTGTAATTTCAAATCTTAAAAGACGCCGATGGTTGCTCTATTCAATTCACTTGATTTGAAAATGTTTCTGTTTCTTTTGGGGCCAATCCTGTTTTGAATGCAACCATATCTGAAACAATCTAGTACCGATATAAGGTGTCACACATCTTTTCTTCCTTTTGAGTAATCGATCACTGCAGTTCTCCCTGTAAAGAGCTTCGGAAGTGTTGCAAACTGCTTTGATGCTTTCCTCCTTGATAAACAAAGCTATGAAGAAGCCTTCTCCATCCTCAGCAGGGTCAGTTCGCAGTAAATGTTGTGCTGCATGACCAAAAATTAAAAATTAAAAATAAATTTAAAAAAATCAGGCAGTAATGGGAGATATTGGCAGTGTTGATTCTCCAAGTTCTTTAAAATTGTTTTCTGGAAAATTCAGAGGTCTCTGTACATCAAAACTCATAACTCTGGACTGGTATGAATTTGAAACAAATACAAGTTTTTCATTATCAAATTTCATGATTTCTACTGGTGTAAATCTAAATATCTCAATTTTTTTTTTAATTTATGCAAACAAAATGTGCTTTTGACAGAGTAGCACTTACAGCCTTGAAAAACTGGGAGACCACGGCGTTGCCACAGGGGGAAGGGAGTTGCTAGTCGAAAGCCATAGGAGGCAGCAAGAGGGAGAATAGATTTGATGACATCTTCATTTTCAATTTGGTGGATGGAACATGTGCTGTACACCACTCTTTCAGCTGCTGGAACTATTATCAGACCATGTAAGTACCCTTAAAATAAATTCCAAGTGCTGTACAGTAAAACAACAAAAATTTTATGGAGTATTATCCTCCAGGAGATGGGGAGAGAAGAAGAAAAAGAAACCAATTGAATAGGCTGATATAGTCCGACGTTTTAAAATCCACATTTCAATGGAAATTTGTCCCAAAGAGGATTCTCCAATTATGTAAAAGTTCCACAAATCACAACAAAGATCAAGGTTTGGCATTAACGTTTGTGATTGAACAATTTGTCAAAATAACAATGGACTGTCCAAACTTCGGCAAAAATGATATAGCAAGGATGATAGCAAATTGATGCTTGTTGATCAACCTGCATCAATTTGAGGGGGGTCCATTGTTCTTTCCTTATTTTCTCCATTTATTCTTCTGTACAGAGAGCATAGAATTTGACAGATTACAGTTTCCATGTATACGGCTAGAATTAGGCATGTATCTATTTCTTGCCATGTATAGAATCTATGGAAAAAGGACACATAATATACGGAACTCAGACAGCCAATTCATTCCGCTATTCACACAAATAGGTTTCTTGAAAAACCATCCTAGCACAGAAACAAACTTACAAGATAACGCATGAGCGAGTGCTTTTTTCTGGAAAGCCGCAAGCTTATTCAATCTTTCAGTGTCCTTAACATCCACTGCAAAATCGATGAAAACTAAACACAGGAGGAGATATGATAAAAGAACAGAGTAGCTGTAAGACCTCATTCCATTAAGGATAGGATGCAACATTGTTCAGGCCATAGTGCAAATAACAGAAGTCTTGTATATCAAAAGCCTAAGCAGCCTTTATCGATAAACTTTCACATCCTACAATATTATTATAAATCAAACTTAATCATTAAACTTAGTCTACAATCTATAAACGTTATACTTTACACCCCTTAGTTGTACAATCACAAACTAAAAATATTTTCAAGGTAAAGACTCCAATTGTATATTTAAAGGCTTGTAACCATGTCCTCGACAGAATCTAGTTATACCCTCACTAACGACGTACATCATACAATAAAAAGATAAAAACATTATAAACATCATTTATTCTTGTAAAGCATTGAAAAAAATAATTTCCACTTAATAGCTTGGCGATATCAAGGATCCCAACTCCATTCCATCATAATAGTGGAGTCGCTCTATGATATGAAAAAAACCCAATAAACACTGGTGCACTCAAGTGAGCCAATTGCCATGGCCCATACAAGACAATTGCCTTCGCCTTCTACACTTCTGTACCATTGCCTAGTCATCCATTCATTAGGCAAAAACATTTAAAAACATATGATTGACCACAAATCATCCATAGCCCACACATCATCTTTCTTTCTCTTCTTTCTTTTCATTTTCATAAAATATTCATAACATAGCATATGCATATCACAAACATGGTAGAAACATGTGACAAAAAGATTAAATGGACTATTGTTAATCTTTGTTCTTTTTCTTTTCTAAACATTAACTCAACATTAACTGTCCAGGTACTAGGAGTGACCTTCTTGTAGAAACCTTCCAAGTGCTACCAATTCCCAAAGTTTAGCTTTTAGGTGCACAGACTGATAAAATTTTATTCCAAGATTGCATGAAATTCGACCAAAGGACAACTCCGCATTAGATATGATACTATGCACGAATAAAAAACCAAAATGATCATGCTGAAGCTGTATCAGACCCGAGTATCATGAAAGCAAACTTGTAGTTATGAAAAATTGTTGTCTCATCCATGTTGGCAAGGTTTGCTTTCAGCAACCCCAAACTGTCTCAAACAGTATTTGAATCATGATTGTTGCATATTAAATTTGTCATGTGACAAGAACATGTATATATACACTGACACATCCATGGAATTCAAGTCAATTTTTGTCACATCGTGCTGCCCCATTTACAGCATCATGAAGACCAGGAAAAAAAAGTTCATTAATGAAAACTGCAAACCTGAGAATCAACAGTGAAAGATCAAACTTGCATGCTTTAGTTCTATAAAGTTTGAACCCTAAGGACAGCACATCACAAGATCAAATGCTTGAGGATAGAATCTGCTCTTGCAACTGTGAAAAAGCCATAGTTTATTCCTCATAAAAAGGTCTTCGTAACTGTTAAGCGACTGCTGCCAGCAACCCCAAACTTTCCAAGAACCAGAATTTCTTCATGCATGCATGATCATGACAAAAAAGCATTGACACACAAAGAGACGCATGATAAACCCTTAGCAGAGCATGTAGAATACAAAAATTCATGCCATAAGCATGTTACAGAGAAGGGGGTGCTGACAGCAAGCCCAGACAGCTCTGAGAACAATATTTTCTCCACGGTTCAACAAGTCTCACGCACAAGAGTGCACTCATATGACGTCACGGATATGTTGAAACACACCCATAACTGAAAGCATGATTTAGCTTTAGAAAATCATGACAAAAGCTTAGACATAATCCACTTGCTCTCAGCACTGGACAGCATTACATCCACCTCAATAAAGGACTCCCAAAGCCCAATAACCACCAGATTCCTTGCTGGAAATTCCAGCAAGGTAACCCTCAAAGGAAATTTTCCTAAGGGACTAATCTACAACAAAGACTCCACCTTACAATCTCCAACCAGCACGTATTTCTCAGTTCGAAAAAATGAAAGTTAGACTGAAATTGACATGGTGTATGGGTAGGTTATTGTTGAAAAAAACTGATTCTTTGCATAATGCTAGAGGTATGCAACTATGATCATATCCTTCTTGTTAATAATGTAAACAGAAATGCTCTTTTTGCAAAGTTATACTTAATGGACGTGTTTCAATGATATAGGATGTATAGGTTGTTAATTGCTAGCCAATGTTACACGTATTAAATGAACGAAAGATAAGAAAGGAAAGGAATATTAAAAAAAAAACAAAGAAAAAGGAAATGAAAAGGGAAAGGAAAGAAAGGATAAAATGAGGAACAGATATAAGGTAGATGTTTCTAGAAAATGGGCCATGACAACGAAGATTTATGGTACCATAGGTAAAAGAGTAGAGTCAACATTGGGAATGGCTCATTGGTGGTGCTTATATCTGTCCCTCCATTGGGAATGGCTCATAGGGATGCCTATCTCTGAGGAGGACTACATTATCCCCAATTGACGACAAATCAGCAAGCTTCAGTTTCAGAGTTGATGGGTTTTTCCAATGGAGTGGTCCTTAGGAATGTAAGTTTCTCCAGATCTGCCCAGGACTGGGAAGTAGAGGAGGTTACTGATCTTTTCAGATTGTTGTACTCAGTGGAGATAAGAAGATAGGGCAGGGATCAACTGTGCTGGAGACAAACAGCCTCTAAAAGGTTTACAATTTGGTCATACTATAAGGTGCTGCTCAATCAGCACCATATTTGCTTTCCTTGGAAGAGGATTTGGATGGCTCATGTTCCGACAAGGGTAGCTTTCTTCGTATGGACAGCAGCAATAGGGAATATTCAGACTACAGATACTTGAGGAAGCGTGGAATGATCGTTTTGAATTGGTGCTTTATGTGTAGGGAAGAAACAGAATCAGTGAATCATCTACTCCTACATTGTGAGATGTCTAAAGTGTCGTGGGTCGTGGGATGTTGTGTTTGGAAGTGTTGGACTGAGCTGGGTTATGCCAAAAGCAGTGGTCAACCCTCTAGCAAGCTGGACCAGCCTTCATACTTGTTCCCAAGTGGTAGCCGCATGGAAGATGATGCCTTTGTATATTATGTGGAGTACTTGGCTGGACAGAAATGAAAGGTGTTTAGATGGGGAACGCAATGTAGATGAAAACGTTTTTATGAGTACTTTGCTTAGCTAGTTCTCTGCTATTATACTCAAGGGTGGGGCTGTAACCAAGTTCTTGTCGTCGCCTTTTAGTATGAGAATGTAACTAGGTATTTCTTTTGTATACTTCCTGCGTACTTGGACTTCGCCTATTACATTATGTTGAATAAACTTTTTAACTTATCAAAAAAAAAAATGCAAGTTCACAAGGATTGGGAAACTTTACATTCAGTGGTAATAATGCTTACTAGCCATCGACAGAAGGAAAAACATATACCCATAAATGTAACTGAAAGTTGATCGAGAATCTCTTATAACTACAAAGTATCTTTTTATATTGTTAACTGTAAGATATAGTTGCTCACTCGGTATTTGTTTTTACATGTTAACTGCCCAAGATGATAACCATTGTGAGGATTAGGGCAGAGCATCGACAATGTCGGAGCTAGAATGCCCTACCTCCAACTCCGATTTGTATAGCCTCCAATCCGACTCCAACTCCGAATTGTCGGAGCAGAGTCAATGTGGACTCGGATTTGGGCTTTTTTTCTTAACTCATTTGAAATTTCAATTTGACAATCTTGAACTCTCACTAATCAGATTTGGGCTTCCAGATTTCATTTTTTCAAAATATTTTTTCAATTTCAATTTTATTAAAACATCACCAAAATTGAAAAAATAAATCATACAACTTATTGTTATTATATGTTAGTTTTTTTGTTTTTTAAATAAGTAAACATCGTATTAATAAAATAGGCAAAGTCCAAGTACACAAGATAGCATACAAGAGACAGGACCTATTTAGGTCAAAAGTGGAAAGTGCGATACAAGAAAATCATGAAATTGAAAACCATTGAAATCTATAGCTATGGCCCATAATAATAAAGCACAAAAACAAAAAGATCGAAGCTCTTCCAGTCTATTCCTTATCCTCAAAAGTTCGATCGTTGTGCTCTCGCCAAATGCACCACATAATGCAAATAGGGATCATCTTCCACAATGACTTGATAGGTGGTGCACCTCGAAAAGATGTCCAACTAGCCAATAACTCAATAACTGTGGCAGGCATTATCCAGTACAAGTCTACTTGGCTGAAAACTTCAATCTACAGGTATCTAGCTGTCTCACAGTGTAGCAAGAGATGACCCACAGACTCTCTAGGTTTCTTACACATACAACACTAATCTATGATGATGATCCAGCGTTTCCTCAAATTATCAGTGGTCAGAATCTTGCCCAGAGCAACTATCCAAATGAAGAAAAGTGTTGACGGCAGAGGGGGGAGGGGGGGCTTATTCCTCCAAATTTTCCTCCAATGAAAGTGAATACTTGGTGAAAACGTAAGGGATTTATAGAAAGATCAAACAAAGAAAACACCCTTACTCGAAGGAGTCCGCCAAAGCTTGTTGGCTCGAGTTCCATTCGTCTTCACAGAATAAAGGAGACTAAAAACAGCCTCAACATTGTCAACTTCCCAATCTTGAGCCGCTCTACTAAAGGTGACATTCCATTGAACTTGGTCGCTTGCTCGACTCCTGAAGTCCGCCACAGAAGCTTCTTGATCACAAGCCAACCGGAATACAGAAGGAAAAGAGTCTTTTAGAGCTTCCTCCCTGCACCAAATATCTCTCTAAAATTTTATCCTCGTACCCTCCCCCACCACAAGTTTGGTTTGGCAAGTGAAAATCCCCCAACCTTGTCTAATATGTTTCCAAATCCCCACTCCATATTACTATTTATTTTTCCTCATACCATCCAACAATTACTATTATTTCTTAATTGAAGGATGCATATTTTTGGGCCAAAACTAGATTTATTCAATAAAAAAGTGGGAGCTGCATTGGCAATTCAAAATCCTATGTGCCATCAATGGACGGTGAAAAAAAAACCAGACAGAATCCTGGCAAGTCAAATATCATAGACCAAGGCCCCTAGAGCGATAGTTCCTCTCTCCCTTCCCAAAGAAGCTATCAAGGAGGGGCAGCACTTACTGTTGTTGAAGTGTTTCAGTCAGAGGGAGAAGGCATGGTCAGAAAGGATCTTGAGGGTGATGGAGGCAAGTTAATGAGTAAAGTGGATTATGTTGGGTGCGAAAGAGCGGTTGATCTCCACTTGACAGTAGAGGGCATAATGAACCATGAAGTTGCTAGTCAGGAAGATTTTGTTGAGGTTCATGGGGTAGGCCAGACCATAGCAGCAGTCCCCCCAATGGTGGCTCATGGAAACAGCACACACAGTACTCTGCACATCTGGGGCTGAAAAACTGTATGCCTGTACTTCCGCCATACCCCTCCCTTTGTCTTAGGTCACCAATTCGTGAGGTACAGGATTGCATAAGAAGAATGAAGTTAGAGGGTATCGAACTTATTTGATTCCATCAGATACAGGGATTTTGGTAATGAAGCAAAAAAAAGGCAATAAATCGTATATCTAAATCAGTTATGTAGGATTCAAAACCTATTACAAATTGAAATCATATTTGCAAAAAGAACATACAATTGGTTTGGCCATGTCAACAAACAACCCACACTGATTAACGATCGTTTGATTTAGACTTAAAAAATAGGAAGTGTATATAATATTATACCATACTGGAATAAATTTGCTGATCGTTATAACTCTTAGCACCTTACAGAAAATATATGAAGTCATAACTATAAGTCAGTAAAAGGTTAACACATCACTAATTAAAGAAGTCCAGAGATTAAAAAATTACCTGCAGCATACGATGGGAGCAGATTGTCCAATCTCACAGAGACTGTCCCAGAGCCAGAGCATGAAGGATCTAAAAGAATGGCACGGATCTGCAATGTTAAATTTGCATTTAATATATCTCATGCTGAAATGAGATGACAAATTAAACAACTATACATGGATACTAGAGTTAAAACTGACAATTCAGATATCTAAATGCCATAATTGTGAAGATACAGTGCATTATGCTTTACCGTCGAGACCGATGGATCCTTTGGGTTGATGTTCAAGAAATCTCCATTCAGAACTTTTATATCTAGGATCCAGGTTAAGCTTAAATAGTGTTTTGTGACAAACTTAACATAGACAAGTTAAAAGAGATGAGAAACTATCCCACAATTTTATCATTAAAATGAACAGCAATGATCATTAGGTTCTGTTTAGGGTTGCGTTAGGAATTGTAAAAGTGCTTAAATAGTCTCAAAAGTTCTTTAATGATAAAATTAGATTTTTTGGTTGATACATATCAAAGTACGTTTTAGGAAAGCATCATTTTTTATACTATTCCTCAAACATGTTTTTCTAAATAATGCGAAACATAGTCCCAATTTTAAAGAGAGAAATGTTTTGGGGCCCCGGCGTTGGGGTCCCTTTGCGCCCCAATGAGGCTTTTCAATATGAAAAAAAAATTAAAAAATTAAAAAAAACAAATATATTTCATCTTTACCCCTTCTTTTATTATTTTTGTGAAAAAAAAATGAATTAAAAAAAAAATTCACTTAGGGGGCGCAAAGGGGCCCCAACACTGGGGCCCCATATCACTGCCCTTTTAAAGAAGACTATCCATGGGTGGATATACCCATATAACTTTAAAATAACTACATTTTTGCCCTTTGATCTTATCAGTGGGCAAAATGCTAGGAATATTGAGAGTAATTGTATTACTATTTCACTTGTGCATCATTGAAGGTTTTTTTTTTTTTTCATTTTACTTACTGAAATCCTATTAAACTATTTTTGCTGTTATTTGATTATAAAATTTGATTTCTGTCAAGGACATGGCCATAATTTTAAAAAATCAAATGACCTTTTGTGTCTTTTCTACCTCAAAAAGCACTTTTTCATATTGTTTTCACCAAACTTTACAAATGATTATAATTAATTATACTTGAAAAAAAATAAGGAAACAGAAAATGTAATTTTTTTTTTTTTTTCGGTGAGTGAAAAAAGAAATGTAAAATTATTGAACATATAACAAATAAAATGTTTAGAATTCATTATATTGAAATCATAATAGGACATGCATTGCTTCACTCATTATGAGACCAATTAGATATTTACAGAATAATAATAATAATATTGTTCTTATAAATGAAAAATAAAATAATATTATTTTAATTGTTTCAGAAAACTATTGGATACAATTATTAGCAGAGCTGCAGAATGATAAAATGAAAAAATAGAGTATTCATTTGAAATTTAAAAAAAAGTATAATTTTTTTTTTTCAGATGAAAACAATATTAGTTTAAAAAGTGCCATTCAGTATGATTCATTATTATGAAAAATAATATGAAAGAAAAAAATAAATGATATTCTATAGTCATAAAATATCATTTTTTAAATTTAAAGACAATATTTCATTTCGAACTTAAATATAATATTATTATTCTTTTCAAATTTGGAATTGCAATGTCAATCTTAGAAAATAAACGGATGTTCTTACCAAAATAATTTTTTAAAGGATAAAAAATGTTATTAATTATTTTAATATAATTCATAAATGCATTACGAAAATATTAATATGAAATGCATTATCACAAGAAATAAAATAGTGAATATGAGAAATTTTAAAGACCAGTTAAAGACTGAGGCATAAATTGGAACCTAAAATAATAATTGCATTTTGAAAAATGAAAAGATTATCAATCCAATAACTATGATTTACGTTTAATAATTACTATGAAAAATAATATGAAGATAACTGTTATTTTTTCAAATAATATTATATACAAAACAATACTATAATTTTTAGATCTAAGAAGAAATATTAAAAAAAATCCTAAGTTGTTAATTTGTTCCACAAGTTTAATTAATTAAAATCTTCAATTTAGATTATTTGTATGTTCATTAATATTATTATTATTATTATTATTATTATTATTAATATTAGAATCATAGAAAATTGTAATGATCAATTAGAGGACAAAAATGTAATTGTGCAATGTGAACTCAAAGAAAACAAGACAAAAATGTAAATGTGCAAATGAGGGCAAAATAGTAATTGCCCAACGTGAACTCAAAGATTAAAGGACACAAATGCAATTGCTCAAATGAGGGGAAAAAAACATAATTGTGCAATGTGAACTCAAAGAAAATAAGACAAAAATGTAATTGTGCAAATGAGGGCAAAATAGTAATTGCCCAATGTGAAATCAAAGAAAATCCACTATCATGAGGCTATAGCCCATTTTTTTATTGTAGAATAAAAATAGTAAATAGCTTTCTAATAGTAGAGCTTATTATTAAACTCTACAATTAATACCCCTAAAACTAAAGTTATATTACCACCACAACCCTAAACATGCCCTTAGTAGCATAGCAACATGTAGGTAGTTGTAACATTCAACAATTGTGAAACAGTAAAGACATACCAAGCAACAAGACCAAAATAATATGAAATGGAACTTGAAATAGAAAGTTACAGAAAGGATACTAGAGGCACCAGAAAGTTTGATGGTCTCTTTTAGACGTTTAACCCTCTCCTTATTCAGCTCACATGCTATAATCTTCCCCTTTCCTTGCATAAGAGCAGCAAGGTGGGCAGTTTTGTTTCCTGGGGCTGAGCATGCATCGAGAACCTTCAAAGAAGAAATAAATTGAGCAATAACTAAACCATTACAAAAGTAATAGATCTCAACCCCACGGCTAAAGCAAACAGAAAATATGAATAGCAGCGCATTGAATGAAAGAATGTGCCATGAATTGAATGAAAGACGGGAAACGTTCCAACGTGATTTGTGCGGCTTTTATGTGAAATATTATTAATCTTAATGAACTCAAATGCTGTTAAATTCGCATAGGCACATTGCGGTTATCGTATATTCTAATTATACTCGAGAGAGGGTCTTAGATAAGTTAGAATATTTTGTCGTCAAATAGGATGATAATTGATTGATTGCATAGTAAGGATTTAGGATTGGATTAGTTAGGTGAGTCAGATGCCTTAGTGTTTTCTTCTTGAAATCTTCTTTTTTTAGTGTGTGGTCAATTCTTCATTTGTTGATTTATTTTATTTTTTAGTTTTCAAATTCAAAATCCACCACTTTTCTTGATAAATAGCTACTAGGTAAATAGTCCTTGTGGGTTCAACACCTTTCTTTATCACTCATTATATTACTTGTTACGATTTTGTGCACTTGCGATTTTTCACAACATATACAAAAGAAAACACCTATTACATTCTATAAAGAAGAAAACGAAAGCAGAAAATCATGAGCTGAATCTCCATTAATCAGTATAGCTGAAAACCATTGACATAAAGAAAGAGAATTTCCAGATTTCCTCCATAGTGCACTCATTATTAAAACATCTCTCGTTCCTTTCCCACCTAATACACCACATGAGATACAAATGAACCATCTTACACACGGCAGCCACTTCAGGAAAACTTTGCAATCCAATCCAACACGTAAGTAAATCCTTTCATAGGCATCACCCAAGTTATCCCAACTCTGCAGGAAACACCATCCCATGGTGCCTTTGCCGCCTCACAACGCATAAGTAAATTATCCACAGATTTCCCATGTTACTTACCCATGAAACATCACTCCATAACAAGAAGAATGCACTTTCTAAAATTATCGATAGTCAAAATATTCCTGAGTGATACTGCCCATATGAAAAAAGCAACTTTGGAAGGCACATGTGACCTCCAAATACTCTTCCAAAGAAAAAGAGAACAATGCTGAACAGTCAGCGCCATATAGTAAGACCATACCGAAAACTTTATATCGCCCGTATGCTTCCATATCATTCTATCCCTCTCATTATCACCCTCAACCTAGGAGTTGTTTGGCTCAACAATCTAAACCGCCAAGTGAGTGATTGATCATAGCATTTGAAAATACATCTTGATGGCATTATTTCTTGACCATTTTGTAGTATCCACAATTTACTGAAGCCCAAGAAACGAAACTACGTTGGGGCATTACATCAAATATTAACTCCCTAGCAACCTCCAATAACCAATATTCCCCATAGATTAAGAATATGATAATGAAGAATAGTGTCTGGCGTGTAGTTGGATGTCAAATATGATTATGAGTTTTGCTGCCATGTTCAATAGATCTTATGTAAGAGAAGGCATATATTTTTTTATCAGTAAATAAGGATTTTATTGAAAATGGGTGAAGCCTAGTACATGGGACATATACAAGACCCACACCCAGGCAAGACTATCTAAAGATACAAGAAAATCATGTATATTCATGCCATTAAAGTCTATTACCATCGACCGATAGAATAAAGTGTGAAGAAAAAAAAATTCTAAGCCTGTTCATTGTGCGTTCATGATCCTCAAAACTCCAACCATTCCTGTCCATTCATATGCACCACCATGGGCAAGTTAATATCATCTTCCACATAACTGCAATTTGAGAGTTACCCAGACCCCTTGTCAGCTGGCCAAAAAGACAACAACTGGTATTACCCAAAAGAGTCCCACTCTCGCAAAGATATCATTCCATAAGCTCCTGGCTACGTCATCACAGTGCAATAATAGGCGATCCCACATGTAACACCAATCCAATACAATGATTCAGCGTTTCTTTAGATTACCTAAGGTGAGAATCTTCCCTAATAAAGCTGTCCATACAAAAAATAGAAGCTTTTTTTTTTTTTTTGTGGGGGGGCTGAGTCTTCCATATGTTCTTCCATGCAAATGTTCTTGTAGAGTGTGTCATAAGAGACTTATAGTATGACTGTACAATAAAGTTCCACTTCTTCGATGGTGACCACATCAACTTATCCATTCCTCCAGTCACTCTACAATTGTAAACAAGATTGAAGAAATCTGTAAATGTGTCAATTTCCAATCTTTGGAAGCTCTAAAGAAATTAATATTCTATTGGGGAGAGCCACTAGAGATATTCTTAAGCTCTGATACTGTAGCCGCCTTTCTTTGTGCAATGATGTATAGTATTGGGTAGGCTTCTTTGAGGATTCGATCTCCGCACCATAAATCATTCTAGAATTTAATTCTAGAGTCATCACCCCCAACTACAAACTATGTTGATCGATGGAGATTGGTTCAGCCTCTGCTCATGTGTTTCCAAAGCCTCACCCCATGTGGTCCACTCACCTCATTCAAGCACCATCCTCCCCACAATCCACCATATTTTAAACCTATGATCGATCTCAAAAAGCTCCCTCCCTTCGTGATATCTCTTTTTTTTTATAAGTGAAAAAGTATTATCGATCAAAAAGGTGGCAAAGCCAATTACAAAGGGTGTAAGGCCTATCAATTAGGCACACTAGAAAGAAGAAACTCATGAAGGTCCATACCATTAAAGTCTACGGCAATGGTCCATGTATATAAAGTTCTAAGAAAAAAGGCTAACAGCTCCTCTCGAGATCTTTCTTTGTCTTTAAAAGTTAGTTTGTTGCGCTCTTGCCATATACACCACATAATACATATGGGATCATCTTCCAAACAACTTTGATCTGACGGACACCACATATAGAGGTCCAACACGCCATAGCTACCACCACTGTCTCTGGCATGACCCACGCTAGATTTAGTCTGCCAAACACCTCATCCCAAATAACTCTGGCAGACTCGCAATGTAAAAAAAGATGGTTCACCAACTCGCCTCCACTTCTGCACATGCAACACCAATTTGCTATAATAACATTTCTTCTTCTCAAATTGTCTGTAGTGAAAATCTTGCCTAGAGAAGTTGTCCACACAAAGAAAGCCGCTTTCGGCAGTGCTTTATGGCACCAAAGCTTTCTCCACGGAAACTGAGTATCTGGTCCTTAGGCTAGAATCTCATAGTATGAACGAACTGTGAAAGCTCCTCTCCTGGAAGGGGTCCACCACAAGCCATCTTCATGTTGAACGTTTGGCCTTTGTGAGTATAGGAGGCTATAAAACTCCCCAAAACTGTTTAATTCCCAATCTTGTGCCGCCCGATTGAAGATTATGTTCCAAAGTATCCGTCCCTCGGGTACACCCATGACCTCCACCACAGAGATATCTTTAACACTTGCAATCTAAAAAATAGGGGGGAACATATCACAAAGGGGCCTTCACCACACCAAACATCCTTCTAGAATCTAATTCTAGTATCGGTGCCCAAAAGGAGTCTGGTTTGATAATGAAAAATCTCTCACCCACTTCTTATGTTTTTCCAGACTCCTGTCCCACTTGCCTCTCTAACTTCTTGAGTGCTCCAACCCCCCCAATCACCCCCATATTTGTGCTCAATCACCACTTTCCAAAGTGCCCCTGGTTCCTATAGTACCTCCACAAACATTTTCCAAGTAATGCTTGATTGAACATCCTCAAATTCCAGATAACCAGCCCGCCGTTTGAAATGGGTCGACAAACTATATCTTTGTTTATTATTGTTTTTATCTATCTGGTTTGTACTTACGCCTTTAAAAAAAATGACTTTTTGTATGATTTTGGGCTTTTTATACTCTTTAGATTTTTTTCTATTTTATTTTTATTTTTATTTTTATTTTTATTTTTATTTTTATTTTTGTGATACATGGCATGCCACATTTCCATTGTTATCCATGTGGATTGCCCCCTTCAGAATTTTCATTATATTAGTTAATGAAAATCACAAAATTATCTTGCCCAAGGAGAAAAATAGAAACAGAAAAATTCAAGAACTATTTTAGTACTTAACCTACACATAATTCAAAATTCTCCAATAAGATAGTCTCCACTTTAAAAACTTTTTTGAAGAAACTTTCAAGCAAAAAGAATCAACCACTCGATCCCCTGTAATGGTGCAACCTATTTGAAACCAAGACACTTTTTTATTTAAGTAGTTGAAACCAAGATAGTAAAACAAGGAGCATGAAAAAGATAAGATGAGTTAGTCACATCCCTCCAGTAAAGGAAAAAAAACAAATCAGCACCAATATAAACAAGGCAGTCATTACTCACCTCCCATCCTGGTTTAGGATCAAGAGCTGTGGCCACCATGGAACTTGCCTTCCCCTGTGTGCAGAAAGAATATTACAATATCTGTCAAATTGAAGAAACAATTTCAAACTACTACCACTGCAAGTCGTCGTAATTTGTTCAAGGTCAAAGAAATATTATGATTATTTTTATTATATGAAATCTTACCAAGTTAGGGCTTTACTTATAAAAAAAAAAACAACAAACGAAGGGTGGTTTTTTTACCCAACCCTAAGGAGTATGACCTGTATACAGAAACCCACCAACCAGAACCGTGTGCCAAGTAATTCAGGAGAACTCTTGATGCAGAATTAAACCTAGGATGTCTGAGTCATAAATATTATGCATATTTTTACATGAAATAAGAAGCCGGATTAAGATGCTTTTAATGCTACTGAAAAGAAATATGCCAGACTTGGAATAAACTCTTACTTGTAAAAAGACACTTCCATTCAGGACCAGAGGATGATTATGCAAGTCAGTAGCTGGTGGGAGTATCAACAAGTCAGGAAGCAGATCATCCTTTTGAACCTATTCAACACACAAAATAGGCATGATCAAAAAAAAAAAAATGGAGAACTTTAAAAATATGATGCAAGATACACTTGCTCTCAATTTTCACAAGAGAATATGATGCATTGTGCATTTTCCTCGTAGTCTGCTTCCTCTTTGAGTGTCATCAATTGGGGGATTTCAGTAGACTTGGGTTAATTCACTCTCTCCTAACTTATGAATGCAACAGTGGAAAAGATCAAAATTTCAATCTTTTATCTTTAGTGGTGTACCAAACACTGCATGACATTAAAAAGAAAAAATCTAAAAAATTGAGAACAAAATTAATGTTTGGGACCTAAGTATTATTGCCTCAACAACAAGATGAGAACAAGCAGCAACAAGCAAATTATACATGGTTAGTTTCAGATATTTTTGCAGCTGATGGTCTCCCATGTTTTCTTCACATCACTGTAAGATATCAGGAGTGTGGAAGATATTCTAAATCATGCACCAACAAAGTTTTAAAAGATTGAGAAAAGTACCATGTTTTGTCGCCCTAATTCAAGTAAGGCAGAATCCACATCAATTTTCAGAGTATTTACACGAACATATCGAGGTTTTGAAACTTCTGCAGAATAAGTTAGCAAATGGGGTCAGACGTTTTTTACTAGGAAAATAATTAACTGATGTTCAGAGCCTAATATTTTAGTTGTCTAACCGATTCAGCTGCATAATATTTTAGTATGAAGAATGGGATTAGATCAGCAAGGAAACACATCTTTTGATTTCTCTCCAATCTTCAGAAGGGAGAAAAACCGAAATGGTGAAGCCAAATAATTTTTGTATTCATTACTTCAAGCTAAAAATAGGCAAGGACAAAAAAAACTGACTGCTATACACAAATCCACAAATACAAACCGGGAATTTGATAAAGATTCACTAAGTCTTCAACGGTCTTCACTTTTTCCTTAACTAACAGCCGTGCTAGAGCTAACTGTAGATCATCTTTCAATTGCATCAAAAACTTCTCGGCATCCCCAACTAGTGAAACTGCCTGGCGTCAAGCATCCATCTCAAGAATTACCTCAAATATTCAAATACGAGAGTGAAGGCACAAATATAAATCTTTTTTTTTAATACAAGGGGTGGTGGGTTTCGAACCCAGATTTTCTATTTGGAGAACCAGGTCATATGACATCAGGCTCTTGGCCACAAATGTTTTTTTTTTAAGTAAAGGCGCAAATGTTAGATGACATTATGTACTCGGTAAGAATCCATCATTCTTAATAACCATAACCATTCCAACCCCCTACACAGCGTTGCATTACACTTCACTGACTGGGTCTTTTCAAAAAAAATCAGCATTAAATGCCAGAATGTGTCTAGCAGCGAGTTCTCTAAAAGGCCAAGAAGTTTATTCGGTCCGAAAATAGAAAGAGGATGATAAGAGGAATTCACCTGGCCAAAAAGAATGTCATATGTGATAATGTAAATCAATTCCGCTTGCCTCTGCAGCCATACCATAGATTTTTGTGTCACTTAATTGTCAAACTGGCTAACAAAACAACATAGAGAAGAGAGTGTGCTTCTTTATACCTTCCACTTGCCTTTCAGAATGCCAGAAGCCTCCAAGACATCCTTTATAATAACAAGGTCTGAAAACAAAACGTGCAAATTTACCACTGGAACAATATTTATTGCTAAATAGATGTAGTCGAGAGAGGGTTTGGTTTGGTTTT
Source organism: Platycarya longipes (assembly GCA_036559045.1). NCBI lineage: Eukaryota > Viridiplantae > Streptophyta > Magnoliopsida > Fagales > Juglandaceae > Platycarya > Platycarya longipes. The sequence goes on from CM071802.1 coordinate 46,424,457, forward strand.
TGGTTCGAACTTACGCTTGAGCGTTTGACAGACCAGAGCAAACGTGCCCTTCTTGTTCCTGATAGATGGCCGGAAAACTAGCGATTTGATGGAGCCGACGGCTCGGCGACGGGCATCGCCTTCCAGAACGCTCCGTAACACCTTCGCTGCCTCTCGCCTTGAGAAGTAAGCCGACCGCTCCTTGTTGCTCAAACGTTTGCTTTCCAGTTTATCCGCCGGTCCCAAAGTCGATGTTGCTCTTACAAGTTTCATTTTCTTAGCACGCGCCATAGCTTTTAAGTGTTTTAACCCGACACATAGAGAGAGGTTCTATACTCCGCATTCCGCATATATGCATCTAAAATCTATTAAGCCCGTCAGGATTTGGAGATGGATTAGACTTGTAAAATCATTTTAAATTTATTATTATATTTTTTAAAAATTTTTATATAAAATAAAAATTCTAGTATAATTTTTTAAAATTTTAATATAATTTTTTAAAATTTTAATTTAATTATTTCAAATTTTAAAATAATAATAATATTTTATTTAACTTTTAAAACTCTTCTCAACTCATCTTATCTCAATTGTAAATTTAAATAGAGCCTAAAGATGATTTGGAGTCATGGACGCTAGATCAGAGCACTCTTCATGAACACTTCATTATTTTTTTTAAATAGATTACTAAAAACTTATTTTTTTCTAATTTACATACTTATATTTATATTTTACCATCCATCAATTAATCTATTATTTTTTAATATTTTTTAAAGATTTATATTTTATTCTAATTATATTTATTTCACAAATTTTAAAAAAAACTATAACACCCCATTCTCGTAGACTAAAGAGTATTACGTAATTTTTCTAAGACTTTTAATCTAGCACCAGATTATTGATTTTAATAACAAAAAAATAAAATTTATTCAAAAAAAATAAAGTTCTAATAAAATGTCTTTTAAAAACATTTATTGAAATAACTAAAAATAAACTTATGTCATAAAACACTTATTTCTATAAATGTTGTAATTTCAAATAACTACTCAATCTACTTCTGATCTGTCTACTCGCACTGGTCATCTTTATCACCTGGATAGTTTTAAAAAATAGGAAATAAACTAAAATGAGTCGATGACTTAATTAAGAATTCACCATAACTTAAGATAATACTATTGAAAATTTTCATAAAACTTATACTGAAAATTGAAAACATGATTGTACATTTTAATGCTCATGCTATACATGATTGAAGTATCTAATTTAACTGACTTAAACTGATTGATCTGAATTAACTACTGATTTGACTAAATTTATTAGCTGTTTTAATTTGACTGATTTAGTTGAACTGATTTAGCTAAAACGATTTAGTTGAACTGATTGAGCTGAATTGATTATCCAACACACTTAACCTTGTGTACAAGGTTGTGCACTGGTCTTACGTCTCGTTGCAACAAAGGGAGACGCTGATAGTACTCTAGCGTATTATAGTGAACCACGCTTAGGTCCGTGCCTTTCACATCCAACTTGATCTGATATGCATTGATACCATGCATCTAAATGGTCATCAGAATTAACTAAATAACTTATTAATTGATTTTTGATCTAACCTAATCTTATATTTGAACTTAACTGAACTTATGTGACTTATGCGACATGAGATACATAATACATACTAATATAAATAACATAATTTGTTGAATCTAAGCATGATGCTAAATGACATAATCGCGTGTTGTACTATGCTAAATGACATGCTTGCATGATATAAGGGGTATATGAAAAGGGTTATTAGAGAACTGGCTTTACTAATGATATAAGATAAATGTGAAGATCCTAATTTTGTGATCGAATTCACTTACTTCGTAGCGCTGCTTCCTAAATTCTCTTTTATAACTTGTTACCTATATAAAATATGAATCGTCACTAATATTTTTAGAATAATGTACTACAACATTTTACTGAACTAATACATATTGTGGAAAACAATTTATACTTAAATTAATTTCATACTATAAAAAATAATCCAGAAATATTTAGTTTAATAGAAAAATCAATAAATTCGAATATCATAAAATTATTTAAATACTAATATCATACTTGCACTGAAATTATACTTTAGTAAAATAATCAAAGCTGCATTCTAACTTGTCGTAAAAACCTAAATTCTTAACATAGACTTATTTCCTTATACTTAACATAATTATATAATCTTATAAGAAATCTAATAAATATAACTAATATCGTTTGAATATTTTTAACACATTTCTTTGTTTTCTGTTATAAAATAAACATGTAAAAATCCATAACGTTAAAGATTTATTCCATACAATAGATATTGAATTAAAGTGTTTAGCATAAATGATTAAACCTTTGCTAATTATTACTTGAATCAAATTCTAAAATCAACACATATTTATAATTAAGACCTTAATAACTTTTATAAGAAAACAACGTTCCCATAAAATAGAAGTTATAGATTAACTTAATTATTCAAGTAAAAGTAGGACAACTTAAAATCATATTCTAGTTTCTTAAATTATAAATAAATGAAACACCTGTAAATAAGGTCCATGTGCGTCCAACTCACTTTAGAATTATAACACTCGTTGTAACAAGGTGTAACCACGCCCAATGTTTAGAAGAAAGTCCAATATAACCCAAGCCCCACGAAAATATTCCGCCATAGCTTTCGTACCATGCACTCGGTTTCACTAATAAATAAACAAGAAAGAGTTGCGGCTGGTCCTTACCGAAAGCAAACCGAGATCTACGACCTCGTGCGGAAGAAGGCATGGCACGATGGAGACAATGGCCACGGCCAGAATCATGACAGCATTACGGCAGATTTGATGAGGTCCATGTTGACGACGAGGTGGGGTGGCGACAAGGTTCAAGGTGGGAACTCTTGCCCTGTTTCGGTGGGGTGCAAACAGAGCACTCACCTTCCACGTTTCTTGGTGGCCCGCAGGGTGATAATGTGGGGGTGTAGGTGGCTGACCAACGGTGGTTTTTCTGTGACTAGTAAGTTATCCACGGTGGCATTCAAGAGTGGGAGTGGCTGTCTATGGCGTCTCATGCAACTTTTCATATTATGGAACATGCTCTGTTTTTTGTGTGCGAAAACAGGGGATGATAAAGCTATGTATGTGGCGTCGGCTTTGATGGCTATGCATGGTGGTTGTCGGTTGGTGGCTGGTCTTATGCAGTGGGCTTCTCGGCATGGTGCAGATGCTCTTGGAGGTCTTTCGGCAAGGAGGTGATGCAGGGGCTGAACGTGTGTGGGTTTGTTGGCGTGCACGGAGGCTTCTTCTCGGTGGAGGTTAGGCTATGCACGACGGTAGAGAGAAGAGGAATGGTAGCTGTGACCTTGGGTGGTGGTTGGTTGGCCGTGAGGTTTCTACGATGGAGGTGGTGCGGCGGTAACTTAGACTAGGGTTGAGGATGGTCGATGTATGCATGAGTTTGAGGTTAACAGTAGGTATATATAGATGAATGAGAACCCAAAACTAAAACCCTAGGGAAAATAGGAAGAATGGAAACTGGATAATGTTGAACATATATATTCTGCAGTTGGTTTGGTCGAGAGATTAGGAACGTACTTGATGGACAAGTCAATGGATAGGGGACGTGCAAGTGCATGGCTTCCTAGGTATTGTAGGAATTGTGTAGGATTTTCTGTGGGAGTACGTTAGTTACCAAAAGAAAGTGATTCAATTCAAATCGAGAAGTGCAAGTCAGTTATGAAAATATCACTAAAAAACATCTTATTTTAGGAAGATGAATGGGAACTAACGCAACTGAACGATACGTATAACAAAATGAAGACTTCGATACTCGTCCTTTGGGAGGATAACAACGCGAGGGTTGATAAAAGGTTTCAAAATTATTTAAATCAATTAAGATATTATTATTATTAAAAGTAAATTTATTAATAACATAATAAAAATAATAGCTATAGTGATACAAATCCATATTTTGCATAAAAAAATAGTAACTTAGCAATGCCATAACATTTGATAAAATGGATAATACTAATATTAATAATAAAAGAATTATATAATAATACGAGAGGTTGAAAGATCAATTTATTCGCATATAAACCTTAAATAGCTGGGTCGAGATGTTACAAAAACACTCGAAACCCACTGAGAAGTCGAAACGGCAAAATCCATAGATGAACTTTGAAGTTCTGGCCAAGAAGGGAGGAGGGAGTCTGGGTTTGGTGGCTAAGTGTGCTCGCCAGCAGTGGTTAATGATGGCTAGCAGTGGATGGGTTGAAGGTTGTAGAGAAGTCGAAACTCATTTTCTTGTTTGGAGCTTGCGTGGGAGACGAAGAAAGAGTTTTCGGAACTGAGATCGTCGGGAGTTGATCGCTAGTATGAGGGGATGCCAATGAGGGGCAGTGTAACTAGTAGTGGACGGTGGTGGATCAAATAAAGAAGACGAACATTGTAGCAAAGTGAAACCTGCGTGCAAGACTGAACAAATAAGACGAAAAAAATAATAATAAAATATTTTTAGCTGTATGAGCAGTGACACGCTAAATATAGCGGGTCTACCCTTCAACATTGTAATAAATTCATTTTAGCTACTCTATTTACATGCTCCATTGGAGTAAGATTTTGAAACTTTCTTCATTTATTTTACATAAAATTTCAATTTAGCTACTTTATTGGGAGTGCTCTTACATTTTTAGATAAAATTTAAAAATTAAATATAATATTATTTTTTAATATTGATATTATACTAATAAATTATTTATTATATTTAACATAAACAAACCTTTAAAAAAATATATAATAATAAAATAAGATAAAATGAGATAAAATTATTTCTATATCCAATTAGGACATAAGCATTGGTCTTACATATTAAAGATGGTATATAACAAGCCAATTTTTCATCATAGTTCATATAATGATAGAGATAGAGCTCTTTTGTTTCCTATGCTATTCTTGAAAATAATAATTGAAACACAATTCTTTTTACAATTATTTATAAATCTTTTTATGTATTATTTTTTTATATAAATAATGACATTGTTACCACTCTATTTAATAAAAGTACCAAATTGTAAAAGAAATAATATCTTTATTATTTTTCAATACAAGATTTTTTTTTTTAGGGGGCTTTATAAGTTTTCCAATTGACAACCTACATATTTTTTTAACAAGGCATTCTACATTTAAATAAGGAAATAAAGTACTATATTCAATAATGTATAATAATGAATGCAAAACGGGGTAGGGCAGCAGGACCTTAGTCTGAGTCCTCCCATAGGGTGAGGCCTCCTGCTCTATCTTCTTGACAAGCTTGCATCTCTTAGACTGAGGTCTATACAATTTGTTTTCTTAACAATGGCCGACGAGATCATACAATGGTGGAGCACACTGAAACTCACAGAAGAGGAAAACCAAATCCTAACACTGCTAGAAGAAATAGTCATTTCAACGAAGATCTAAGGTAGCCATCGTCTCATGGCGATGATTCTCAACGATAGGACTGCCAACACAAAAGCTTTTAAGTCTATTATGACCAAAGTATGGAACACATCAGGCTAGGTAACCTTTAAAGAGTTCAGCACTAGCTGTTATCTAATGAAGTTCCAACTCTTCTCAGACAAACAGAAGGTCTTGCAAGGGAAGATCTTCGTCTTTTGACCATCACCTAAATTTTCTAAATTAAAGATGAGCCATCTCCATCTGAGATCCCATTCACTTCTAAACTCTTCTGAGGGAAATAGACAACCTCCCTTTTGCAGGGATGAACAAGGTTCAAGGGGAAAGGATAAGAGCAACTATTGAAAAAGTTCATACAATTAAAATTGATGAACAAGGATGTGGCTGAGGGAGTTTCCTCAGGATCAGGGTAGATATAAATGTTACTAAGACCCTGGTTCGTGGTTGCCTGATCAACGTAAGAGGCAAATAGTGCTAGGTGTATTTCAAGTACGAAAGGCTTCCAACATTCTACTTCAAATGCGATAAACTTCACCATGCTAATGGAAAGTGTCCATGTTTTAGCCAACCCTCTCAAGACCAAGAACAATATAGCATGTGGCTGAGAGCAACCTCTCTTCCCGTGCAACAGTCCATAGTGAAAAAGTACGATGGATCATCGAACTTCTCTACCTCAAGTGCACCTTTTTGGCAGGATTCAGAGATGGAAGGAGCCGAAATGCTGACTTTGGCAAGTCACCATCAGAATCAGAAGAAACAAGTCAGGATAATGCAGCAAAAAACTAGGAACCAATCTCATGCCAACCCTGCCAGGGAAGCCATTTGATCCCTGAAGACTTGCCTCATAAATCTATTGGGCAAGACTGCACTGCTATGCCTACCTCTAAGGATTCCTAGAATCTTTGGTCTTTAGTTGGAAGTAATGAGGCCACTCAGCATGCCTCAGAAGAGGCATCTAAAAAGGTTAGTAATCTCAATCCCCCCTTACCTTTTAACTCACTAGTAGGAAAATTGGATGGAAACTACAGACTTATTGAAAAGGTCACATTTCATTTTTCGGCTAAACCCACTATTCTTAGACATTCTACTTCTAACCTCCCCACCAACCCCTCATTGGCCCCCAAAATCTCAACATGGAAAGGAAAGCCAAATGTTAGACCAATGTATTGTTGAATTTAACAAATACCACTTATAGCCCTCCACAACTCAGAAATCCCAAAGAACTAATTCTACTTTGGACCCCTTCAACAACATGTCTACACCAAAGACAAGAAACACCAAACTCAAACTTGATAGGAGCCATTATCAAGACCAAAGGGTGGAGATTGCTTAATAGCCCCACCCACCTTAATGAATTGTCTAAGCTGGAATTGTCGGCGGCTTGAAAATCCCAGACAATACATGAGTTTCACCTTGTGGTGATAGTAAAGTCCCCATCATTGATCTTTATATTAGAGACCATTTGTGACAAACAAAAAATGGACAAAACTTGGACACAACTAGATTTTGAAAATTTTTTCGGGGTACAAATTCTAAGGGAAAAAATGGGGGCTTCGCCCTACTTTGGAACTCCTCAATGGACTTAAAAAATATCTCCTATACTGATTGGCATGTCTCTGTGCTCATTAATCTGCCTAATTACAGTAACCATTAGGTGTTAACTGGTTTTTATGGCTAGCCAATCACTGCTAAAAGAAGTGAGTTCTGGTAGCTTCTTAAAACTTTAGCTCCTGCACAAAATATCCCTTGGTTATGCCTTGGAGACTTTAATGAAATTACAAACCTCAATGAAAAAATTGGTATTGCTACCAGGCCCTACAGACAAATTATGTAGTTTAGACAAGCACTAGACCTTCGTGACCTGCATGATCTTGGTTACAATGGAGATCAATTCACTTGGGTCAATAATAGAGGGGGAGTTCTTCTTACCAAAGAGATATTGGATCAAATTTTTGGCAACACAGCCTAGTTTGCACAATTTCGAGCATCACGCAATTCTACATATGTTAGCATCTTCTTCAGACCATAGGCCTATCTTGCTTTGGATCCAAGACAATTTGGAAATTACTGAAAAAGAAAGGATCTTTAGATATGAGGCTAGCTAGAGTAGAAGGGAGGGGTGTGATAAATTGATACAACAAATCTAGGTCATATACCAAGGCATTATAATGCTCTTGAAGACACTTTAATGGGTTTAAGCAACTGGAAGGAAGGGTGTAAAGTATGGAGCAGGCACTTGCACAAAGTCAAGGGAAACTTTTGAAATCTAAAACTGAACAATTTAATTTCTTAAAAGAACAAATTGAAGGGCACCTATACAATGAAGTCAGAATCCTGCAAAAAGAAGTAGATTCAATTATTGAAGATGAAAATACCAAGTGGCAACAAAGAGCTAAGCAAGTATGGCTGGCTAAAGGGAATAGAAACACACCCTACTTTCATAAATGTGCTAGTCAAAGAAAAAATCACAACTCAATTACAAAAATCCAAAATGAGACTGGTTCTGAATCCAATAATCAGAAGGATATTAGTCAGGTGTTCTAGTCCTTTTTCCAGACTTTGTTTAGTACCTTGAACCCCACTGATATTGAAGCTTGCTTATCCTCAATGCCTGCAAAGATCACTACTGACATGAACCTCACACTAGGCAAACCTTTCATAGCAACAAAGTGAAATAAGCCATTTTCAGCATGAACTTACAGGGGTCTCCTAACCTAGATGGGTTCCTTGCTGTTTTCTTTTAGGACCACTGAAATATAATGGGTGATCGAGTGACAAAAATTGTGCTTGGACTCCTAAATGAAGGGAAATGGTCTAACTCCATGAATGAGACACTCATTGCCCTGATCCCTAAGAAATATTTCGCCATCCGAGTGATTGATTTTACACTTATAAATTTTTGCAATGTTTCTACAAATTATTGCAAAGACTTTAGCCAACAAATTTAGACTCATATTGTCAAAGATCATAACTCCAACCCAAACAGGATTTGTACCTGGAAGGCTTATCACAAACAACATCATTTTTGCCTTTGAGTCCTTGCACAACATGAAAGCAAGAGTCAAGCGAAGAGATGGTTATATGTTCTTAAAACTCAACATGAGCAAAGCCTATGATCTAATTGAATGACTCTTTCTGAGTTCAGTGATAAAGAAGCTTGGTTTTGAACAAAAATGATTGGACCTGATTGTGAAATGTATGAGGTCAGTTTCTTACTCCATCATACTAAATGTGGCACCTCAAGAGAGATTCAAACCAACTAAGAAAATTATGCAGGGGGATCCATTGTTCCCTAAATTTTTAATCTCTACACAGAGGCATTGAAATCCAATGAGCATGCCACAGGTCAAAGGCTCAACGAAAAGAAAACTTTCATCTCTTTCAGTAAGAACACTAGAGAAGAGACAAAAGAGATTATTACCAACATTGCAGGCATTAGGGTATTTACCTTATGAAAAGTACCTAGGATTACCAACACTCATAGGCAGATCTCAAGTTCAATCTTCCAAAAGTTTACTGGATAAGATGCTGGCCAAGATAACAAATTGGAAAACCAAGTTTTTATCCCAGAGCAGGCAAAGAGATCATAGTTAAAGTTGTCTTACAGGCCATACCCACTTACATTATGAATGTCTTCAAACCACTTAGACAACTAATCCATGATTTGAACAAGATGATTAGGAATTCTTGGTGCAGGCAACAATCTCAAGAGCACAGGATCCACTGGATCAAATAGGCTTAAATAAAACGAGCCAAATGTCATAGAGGACTTGGTCTGAGAGATTTTGGAAACTTCAACTTAGCTCTACTAGCTAAGCAAGAGTGGAGAATCATATTCAGACCAAACTCACTTACTACACAGGTACTAAAGGCTAAATACTTCCACATAGTTCAATTTCTCTCAACAAAGACGGGCCAAAACATCTCTTATCTATGGCAAAATCTCATTGTTGCCAGATCCTTGTTACAAGAGGGTTTAATGTGGAGAATAAGTGGTGGGATAGTCTAGATAGATAAATGGTTGCCAATTTCATCATTTTTTAAACCCCAAAGTTCAATCAAATTTCTCCCTACAAACTCCACAATCTCAATATTCATTGATCACTCAGTGCACCAATGGGAAACTAACTTTGTTGAGGTCATGTTTGCAAAGGAAGATGATGACATCATCAAATCTATCCCTCTTAGTCCATATCTTATTCCAAACCTATGGATTTGGAGCCTCACAAGCTCGAGAGAGTTTAGTATCAAAAGTGCCTACCACTTGTTAATTGAGCTTGATAGCCAAAGATGGCAAGCAACTCCCCATTCTCACAGATTCAAATAACCCCTGGACCAAGGTGTGGGGCTTAAAAATCTCAAATACAACAAAAACTTTCTTATGGAGAGCTTGCATGAATGCCCTGCCCACTTGCGCTAATATGGTAACAAGGAAAGTTATTAAAGATCCAACATGCCCTATCTACTTTCAACATCCAGAATCTGTGAAACACATTGTGGGATTTCTTCTTAGCAAAAGATGTATAGGCCCAGAGCTCTAGAAAACTACAGCAGACTAGTCCCCATAATCACAATTTCAAAGACCTTGTTGAAGATCTTTTAGAGACCTTTGAACTCAATGACCAGTTGCTCTTTGCTATCACAACCTAGCACACATGGAAGAGGAGAACTGCTCTAGTCTTTCCACAGCAATTCCTTCACCCCTCCAAGGTTTCCATTCAATCATCACAACTGCTTGGGGACCTACAGAAAGTCATGAGCCAACAAACATCACAAGCTTTCTCACAACAATAGCATACCAAATGGTTAGCCCCTCCTCCATAAGGAAGACTCAAACTAAACTGGGATACAGCACTCAACAAGACAACATGCACAGTGGGAGACTGGGAGTTGGTGCAATTATCAGAGATTGTGAGGGCAAAGTCCTAGCCACCCTCATAATGCATAAATATTTGTTCCCTGACCTCTTGTTGGCTGAAGTTTATGTTGCTTTACAGGCATCAATATTCTGCAAGTCTTGTGGTTACAACAATGTCATCCTTGAGTGAGACTCTCGACAAGTAGTCATGAGACTTAACTCTTCAGTGATCAACCATACTTATGTAGGCTAGCTTATCTTAGATACCAAAAGGACCCTTGATTCTTTTGCAAGTTGGTCAGCTAGGCATACTGTTAAAGCTAACAATCATGTTTCTCATGCCTTAAGCAAGGATGCTCTCAGCATCAAAAATTTACCATGACCTTTGATTATGTTCTTCTTCATATTCAGACGCTAGTTTAAAGCTTGAATCAATACATGCAGTTCTCTTATAAAAAAAAATAATGTATAACAACAATACCAAATAGGCAGGTAATCATCATAATTTGTCTTTAGACAAGGTTGCAAGTAACCAAAACCAAAAAGAAATTTTGAGTTTGAGGAACAAGAGATTGTGATGATTTTTTACCCCTCATATCCTGTCATACAAGTGGGAGAAGTATATTACCATGTGGCCACCTAAAGCCTATAATGACCATGTAGCTACCTCTTAACTTGGAAAGGGGTGGCTTCACGAGCATTTTCACTCTTGTGAGGTTTGAACACAAGTTGAATTGTCGCAGAGGATTCTCCCACTAAGAAATCGGTGGCCATTTAAAAATGGAAAATGCAAGTCTAGTTACCATCGATAGTACTGGATTGAGCACCGACTCACGGTGGCCATGCTTTGGTCACCCAAAGTGACTAGAACCGACAACTCTCGTGGTGTTCGGATTTATTTTCATTTTTAAATTTTATAACTCTAACTATAACAATTTCTATTTCTATTTAATTTAAATGGTTTTGATGTCTTCTAAAAAAAATTAAGGTTGATAGTCTATCATTATGCCATGTGTTTTTCAACAACGATAGTGGATAGAAAAATCAATGGAGGGATCCATTTCTAAATAACTCGTATCACATGGTGTTATTTCTAAACAAAAGTCTCAGCCCATAGCACATAGGATGTTAGATCAAATTTGCCTAATAATTATCTCATATAATAACTAGAAAAATAAAACATTCACAAAAAAATGTGCACTCTGTGACGTCAGAAAGAAACTCTACTGTTAGTGCCAAAAATCACACATGTTGGAACGAAAGTGTTAATAACATTTTTCGCACACTAGATAATATGATGGATCACTTGTGACACAAGGAAGATCAAAACTTAGGGTTAATGAAATAACTCTAATACCTATATCATGTTGTTGACCCTTAGAGGAATTTTTTGTGTATCAAAGAATGTAAGGAAACAATTCTAACCAGGTGCTCGAATTTTATACTCCTTATTAAAGTGGTCCTTTATATCCTATGTCAAAGTTGCCCAGCATAAATTCTTGTCCATGCCATTTGAAGAAATCTTGACGAATGACAAAGAAATCTACATGGCTTTAATCGGGCAGGAGCAAGTGCGATTGTCTGCAGTTTATGCTTGGATAGGGACACATCATGAATAAGTTCATACTGACACCCTACTAACTAGAACCAACATCGATAAGTTCCTAGCGTCCCTAATCGGGTCCCATTTCAATGGTAGACACATCTCATGGGGTCGTCTATTTCTTAGAACCGGAAAAGGCCATCCAGACCTTCATTTGAAGGGAAATGGAAAAAGCCTCGCATTGAGGTCGAGGAGGATCAAGAGATATCGCGATCCAGCAGCTCCGAACATGCTAGAATGCCTCCCCCAAGTCAGTCATCCAGAGTCTTGTCCAAATCAAGGGCTTCGGAGCCACCCCAATTTCAGCGCCATACCTTGGGTCATGTGGGCAACTCCCAAACCGTCCGACTTCTCGCTTCATCCCGACCATCATTTCCTTCTTCTACCCTTCTAGGCACTTAGGGTTAATGAAGATCCTTGGTTGAGGGAGGAGGAAATTGAGAAAACCTTCATCTTGTCCTTTCTTGGTCTTACTCTAAAAGAATCTTGATTTGCCATCATGCCGTCTAAGGATGCCCCAGAGGTGGCCCCCTCCCCCAATGCCGATGTTGATGTCCGCACTACAAATTTTGAGGTAGCGGCAAATGCCAAGGTGACAGCTTCTCTGGGTAATGGCGAGGATATCAATTCTCCACATCTAGACCATTCCACAGCGTCTCTAGGACATCCCTTGGTCATTGTTGAGTTTCAGATAGTCCTTTGATTCTATTAGATAAGGACTCAAACTGAACCTTGGAAGTAGCCAGTGTTGAGGTTTGCTTGAGGCATGTTATCGCCTCCATGGGAACATCATATACTGTGGGTCCAAAGCGTAGTTGCAAAGCCCGAGTAAAGGCTTCCAATTTGGTAAATAGTGCACTCTCAAGTACATCCTGATACCAAGTTAATGTTTCACCATTCATGTGATACAACAATATTAATAGATATTATGGTGCATGTTGTGGGGCAGGTGTTTGGTGATAGTCAAAGTACTAATTAGTTTATATTCAGGCAGTAGGATTCTCACCATTGAAGTGTGCAAAATCCATTTGGATGCCTTGATGCCTCCTCTCCACCCATTATTTTGATTCTTACCATGTAGTTCCGATTCCTGGTCATTTTGAGGCTCTCTTGCTAGAGTAGGATTCTGATTTGCAATATGGTTCATCATATCGCCCAACTAATCCAACCTCTCATGAATCTCCTAGATATTTGCGTATTGTCATCTAGTTGCTGCTGAAGAAGGACTTGCAGCTGTTTAAATCGTGTGCCATCAACTATGGAATCATGCTGCTCTTAATACCAACTGTTAGGAGTCTGAATGTATGGAAAGATGAGAAAGTAATGTCCTGTGGTGATTTGCAAATTGTGTATGCAAGAATTGTAATATGAGAATGGAAATAGATTGGATATTTTATTGCTACGTGATCTTCGAGGGTCCCTAACCTCCAGAAAATGGTAACTATTCTAACAATTGATTTCAATAAAAAGGAAGTACTAGACAAGCAAGTGTGTGTAAAAAATGGCATTCAACGCAACTCCAAACTCTAATAAAATGGCATGTATCATTGCTTACTTATTTCTCTCGAAATGCAACACTTCCCTGAACCCAAAATGCAGCATCTCAACAACTTATGGAAATAACATCGTAAGTCCTTTGGTCACCACAATATCGTTTTGAGTTTCAGCATAACAACCCCTTATGCAAGACATGAACTCCAAAAGCTTCAGTTCCAATCACCCATTGTTTCGTTCCGATGCAAAACCTTCTCTTCCTCGTTTGCTCCAACCACCCCTCATCATCTTTCCTCTAATTTGAGCTCATAACAGCGTGGGAGACGACAAGACGAGCTTGGTAGAAATAAAGAAAAACAAAGAGAAATAAAAGATAAAGGAGATGTGAGAGTGAAGGAAGAGAATAAGATGCAAGAGTAAAGGGAGGTAAAGGGAGAGAAAACTGGATTTAAAAAATTCATTTGATTGATGAACAATAACTCATAAGTTTAGCTTTGGTTTTCCATTTAATGTATCAGGTTCAATAATTTGGTTTAGGGCTGTAAATCGATCCGGTCCCATTCGAAAAGTAATGGACAAAAATTTTCGATCCATCATTTTTTTCGAGTCGGATCGGACCAAACATCCCTAGGGACCAGACTAGACTGGTAACTATTGGTCCGGTCGATCCGACCCAATTATTAATATTTTTTTTAAATTAATTAATAAAAAAAATTTATTAAAAATACTAAATTAAAATCAAGTAAATTATTGATGTGGATTATGTAATTAACTCAATAAAAAAAATATTTTATATGATCAATCATAATAAATTAGATGAAAATCATATTATTAACTTATATAATTATTATATAATTCATTAATTGATATTATATATTAGTTAATTGATAGAATATTAATTTGTTAATAACATATTTAAAACTTTCCATTGTCAATGATGATAGGTTGGATGAAAATTACATAATTAATTATATAATTTTATATAAATAATATATATAATATATTTTTATTTTTATTTTCATTCGATCCAGTCCACTTTAGACTAAAATTGGTTTCTCCGATCCGGACCGGCCAACTTTCACCTCTAATTTGGTTAATCCAATACAGCTGATTTTGGAAAATTTTGGTTATATTTTGAACTTCAATGGCATTTGGCTAGTTTAATGTCAGTAATCTTATAAACAAGCTCCAAATGTGTAAGTATTGTGTAAGACTTTTATTTTAAAAAATAGACCCTACTAAGAAAAAGTGCATAAAAGGCCAACACAAAATTCAGGGCTGCAACCCGATCATCAGAAGTCGGATCTGGACCAATCCGACTCAACCCGATTTTGTGTTGGCGCCAATCCGACCAGAACAGACCCGCAGTCGGTCGGGACTCTCTTTCCTTTTTTTTTTTTTTTTAAACCAAAAACTGCCGGATACGCTTCTCAAGCTGCACCCTGAATGCTCGGATTCTCCGCTCTTCATGTCCGAAAAGAACGCTCACATAGAATAGCGCTTTTCTTCCAAACTCTAATAGCTTATATATATTATAATTGGACAACAATCTTCTTTCATTCTTTCCTGCAAGACCCACATTCATTTAATTGAATTAATTTGTTTGTCACTTTTGGAGAACCTCTTGATCGGATTCTTCATATACGTGTTTATTATATATATATATATATATATATATATAACTCATCCGATTCATATAAATTAAATTTTCTCAGAATTAAATGCAGTTGTTGAAGTGTGAAAGTTGTACCCGTTTGGATGCCAAGAAAATGCAGGCAAAGACTGGGTCCGGTACAGCTTAGCTCAAAGTTAGCAAGTAAATTCTCGTCTCCTAAAGCTACAAAAAATTTATTACGAACAAGAACCTGAAACTTGAATGGGAGATTGAAGATAAATAAATTAATACTGAAATTGACGTTAGATACAAAAAAGATAAGAAAATAAAGGAAAAGAGAGGAATGAGAGAATTGGCATGGTGGGATTCTGAGGGAGCACCGGAGCAGTGTGAGCGACTCTTAACTGCGAGCGGCTTGGCGGTGCTAGGCCTGGAACACGTTCATTTGGGTGCACAAAAAAGAAGAACAGGCGAGATGCGCACTTTCGACCCGACAGGTATTGGTGACCCGCTGGATCCGCTTTTTGGCGGGTTGGTCGCGTCGAGTTGATCGGATCCATGGTGAACAGGCCTAACAAAATTTGTACATTTACAACTTGTATGTATCATTACTTCTCAATGTGGCATTTGGTTCCGTCCCTTGCCTTGGTGGTGCACGTGTAGGTGCGGGTAGGAGCGTTGAAGAACTTGCTCTGCCTCCTCCGTCAGCTCCATCATCCTCAAATAAAATGACTGATGGCACATTGTGAAGTTAATGCCTCTGTCAATACATAAAGAGTTATTTTGAGCACGCCAAATGCAGCTCAACTCGATTCTTAATTATGATTCATACACCATCCAGAACCCAATATCTCCTCCCCATGAACGACAAAAGACCCAAAACAATTCATGAACAACTTGAAACGTTGGATCAAATTTATTTGACAGACTCAAAACTACTGTTTACACCACAACTAAACGAGAGAACAAGTTTTAAAATCTTGATTTATTAGACTCGGGAACAAGGCTAGCAAGGGAACTTACAAGAATCCAGGCAGGCTAAAATAATTTTGATAACCAAGAGAGAAGGTGTGATTAGTCATATTATCCGTGCTTCGTCTGAATAACATTGGCCAAAATGCCCTTCTAGTAACTTCAAGAGGTACATATGTAAAAAGACAAGCGTATGTGTGTTTGAACGTCAAAATATACTGAAGTTTGAACCAGGAACTCAAGATAAAGCTTGGGACATTAATTCAACTCTTACCTGATCAAGTAAATCTCAAACATGAACTCTTGAGTGAAACTTGGCTCATCTTGCAGGTCGACTCAACATATCACGTAAATCAAAGCAAAGACCCGAAGTGAAGAGATATCGCATGGCATCATGTATAATCTAAGCTTAATGCACAAAAGGACACATATCCTATGAACACAAGAATTCAAGGAAGCACATGATGTCTTTCCATAGTGGCATGGGGAGAATGGTTCCCTACCAGTATAAATAGCCTAATTTTTTAATCATTTAAATGGCACATTGGTGACCTACACATTACATTTAAGGTAGGTTTCCTAAGACTGGGAATACAAGACTAGGAATTTTAACCTGACCTACTACAGCATTAGCAGTCAACCATAGAATCATACGGGCACCATCAAGGACGGGCTCTCTTGTTGCTGCAGGATGGGCATTTATACTGCTTGATATGCTCAGCCCTTGCTGGGGTGATCTTAACACACTTTCCATGGAACCACTTCTCACAGATGTCGCAGCATATCCAAAACTCATCAGCCGCATAATTCTCTCCACAAGCCCCGCACAATGTCTCTCCATGCTCCTCACCATCTTCCTCTTCCAAACCTTCCTCGTACTCATCCTTTGACTGCATGTCCTTTGGATACTTGGCCTGAGATTCAGAACCCCGCTGAACAGGAAGATTGCAAAGGTAATTACATCCCAAGATAGATTGCAAACTAATTGCTCTGGAGCACAGTATCTCAAATAGAAATAAATTAATTTCCCTTTTCATATCTATGCAAGCATGTTAACCACTGGATGGTGATTCAACCAAACAGAATTATCTCTTGGAAGGTTAACAACATAAAGTGTGGATATTCCAAAATTTTAAGGAGATACTCATAATTTTCCAAGGGTGAGATAACACCACAATTAGGTGTCAACAAAATTTACCAATGAAAGCAAACTATCACATTGAAAATAAGGCAAGTAGAAGTTTTAAACCTTAGAGTTTGATTTGGATTTGTTGCTGCTGTGATTTGAAACAGATGACTTCTCCTTCGCTTGTTTCTTGGCTGTCCCTGTCACAACCTCGAATATTGTCGGAAGATCGTTTATCATGTTAAAAAGACGTTTCCTGCAGCACAAATAACAAGAAGCTATGATTAAGATATACTGAATAAAGTATACACAACAGTTTGAAAAATTCAGAGCAAACCAATGTTAGCAAGACTAAGCCCCTCATCCTGGAGCCTATAGTTATTTATAAGACCAGTCCCTCTTTCCTGGCCTTCAACCTTCATGAAATACACAATTTCTGTCAACATAATAGAACTGCTGCAAACATGCCTAGAGATTCATTAAATGGGATCTAGACATCGATTTTCTTCATAGCTAATTTTCAAATGAAATGAGAAGGGGTAGCATTGAATCCACTTTTTCAAAGATGGAGATTACATAATATCGAGAAATTCAAAAGAACAAAGAAATTCAGACACATGATTTAAAGAGTAAAGGACGTGAAGGATTTGGCCTCATTTAGATGTTGAGATGAGATGAGAAATTGGATAATGGTAGTAAAATGGTTTGAATTAAGATGTTTTTATGGGATTTTGGAAAATGAGAGACAATAATGAATAAAAATATTATAAAGTTGAAATATTATTAGAATATAATTTTTTGTTTTCGGGTTTGAAAATTTTGAGTTATTTTGGTGTTTTGTTTGGAATTTTAGAAAGTTATAATGATTAGGTAAGATTAGATATGGAAAATTGAAGATATGAAATTGAAAAGTGTATGTGTTTGTGGTGTTTGGATGCTGAGATGTCATGGAATGAGATGAGATGGGACTATCTTGCAATCCAAACACGGCCTAAAGGCAAAAAAAAAAAAAAAAACATACTCAAGCATAGATAACAAGGATAGGCCCCATTGACCTGAAAAAGAAACCAAACTAGCCGCACACATATTTGCAATTTCCAAGTTTCCAACTACCTTCCCCAGAAAAATATAAGGGTCAATACTTAACACCATAGATCTTCTTAACAGTTATTGCAGTTTTTAATGTCAAGAACTTTGGGATTAAACAACAATCTATCAACCATGTTTAATAAAAAGTGGAAGAACAACGAACTATATTCAATCTGTTCCAGCCAGCGATGACTAATCTTTCATGGTAATAACCTAAAAGCCAGCCATCAAAGTGTTTGAGTAATAGAATATGGTCTTTTTTTCCTTGTCCAATTATACCATTTGAGATTTGTGAAGCAAAGATGTTAAGGCTAAAATGATTTTCCACTCTTTACATGTCCTACATCAACATAATCTTTATTT
This sequence comes from Platycarya longipes, assembly GCA_036559045.1. Taxonomy (NCBI): domain Eukaryota; kingdom Viridiplantae; phylum Streptophyta; class Magnoliopsida; order Fagales; family Juglandaceae; genus Platycarya; species Platycarya longipes. The sequence goes on from CM071802.1 coordinate 46,443,015, forward strand.
TCCCATTATCTGTTTGTGGAGAGAATACATCATACAATTTAACATAAGATCTCAGTGAAACATAAAGCAACAGCTAAAAAAAGTAATAAATTGGGACTAAATAGTATAACGCAAAACATTGAATCAAATTAGAGAGAGACATTTTTTATTGTAAGAAAATCTTATTAATAAGAGCTACCAAAGAACACCAGGAGTATGCATTAGAAAAACCTAGTTCAAAAGGCTAAAAAGATTTTAACAAATCCAAAAGACTATGGACAAGTTTATAGATGTTGCCATCCAACAAACATTTTTATTTTTGGTCGCTGATTTGGGGAGTGAATAGAAGGTTAGAACAAGGTTTCAAGCTCACTGGGAGACCGACTACAGGCCTAGGCCACAAACACATTAGCTTTAACTTCTGAATTGAACATCTGAATTTATCAATGCATTTCAAATTCTTTATAGCTGTCAATCCGTGCATCCAAAAGAGGATGAAGAGAAATACATACCTATCAGCTTTATCAAATCCAAACCTAGCACCAAAATAAAAGGCTACGGCCAGTAACCAAGCATCACTGTGGACAGCAACCAAGGATAACCAGTCCTTCTCTTGCATTCCATCTCTAGCAAAGTTAATACCCAATGCAGGCTCTGGAAGCTCCGGAGGCACCTCCTCAGCAGGTAAATTGACTTCCCACTGCTCACTGGGAAATCCATAAAGGCAAAGATTTTCTTTCTCTGTATAAAGAAAACTTGTATCTATCAACTTATTTCAGGAGAAAGACTGAATTTGTTGCATGCTATAGTATATGGCACAGTGAAAATTGGAACTGGAAGCTTATATTTCTTGCTGAGAAAGACAAACAATATTCCCCTGAATAGAGGATATCCAAATATCATTATCATCCCTATCCCATTCATATGATTACCAATATGAGTAAGAAGTTTTATCCCTTTTTATTCTATTCAACTTCATTAATTCTCCTATTCAAACCTACGTAGGATAAAAATCAAATGATATTTGTATAAAAATACTCGTTGATGATATAAAGAGTTTTGATCAACTTGAAGTTCTGCTTCTTAAGCAAGAAACATTTAAGTAAATAAAAATATAGAGGCTTGCATGAATGCCTTTCAAAACCGGTATAAGAATAGCAGTCTAGATTCATTGATCAGACAAATAAAATAATTTTACACAATGTATTAGCATCAACAAGCACAAGTACATAACTCTTACAACTTATAAAGTAGAGGGATAGATATACAACTAGGCAAATCCACATGCAAAATAGATTCCTTAGTACCACTTCCCAAAATGCAAATACTATAATGAAACAACCCAATCCAAACAAATGGAAATCTTTCTTTATTTTTTTTTTTAGTTTAACACATGGAAATCATGAAATAAACTAGAGTTTAAATATAGATAAGCACAGTTCATAAACATATTAATTTCTAGCTTTCTTTTGCAGGAGCAAAGTCAAGAACAGGAATTCGCTATCACAATGAATTTGTGGAATAAAATCAAACTTCTGAGTAAAAATAACTAGAAAACAGCAAACTCAGAAGCTCCACCAGTGACTATACAGAAACTACGTCATGGCTTTAATCTAAAAGTACATAGGCAAAATAAATGACAAGAATTAAACTTAATTACGATCTTTTTTTTTTTCATTTGGTTGCTGAGAAAGCCAATCAGGGTAAAATCATTTAAAATGCTCACACATACTTCAGTTGTTGGGAAATTTAACATACTAAGAAAAACAACGATACCAAATGGTTACACTAAAACCCATTCGCTTCAAAATTTTCGTAGGATAATATCTCTGAGGAGTCGTATGATCAAAGTTTTCAGTCGCAGGGTTCTACTTCATTTTAACAATTTCTTAGCAACCAAGCAGAGCATAAACAAAATCATAGAATTCCGCGTAAAAAGATAAATTAAAAGATAAGCATCCTAACCAGGATCACACTGCTGATAGAACTCTTCAACTTCTGCAACCACGTAACAAATTACCAACAGCAAAAACACATTCAAACTTTTAGAAAAAATTCGATAAATTAGAAACGAGAGAGAGAGAGAGAGAGAGAGAGAGAGAGAGAATTAAAGAAATAAAAGAGAAGATAAAAAAAAAAACAACGTACCGGTGGTGAGGGCTTTAATCATGCCAGCTCTGCGGCCCTTGAAATCCCTAAAGACCTCCTCGACCGTACGCGGGTTGTACGCTGCACCACCATCCATGCCGCTTCTATGACACTTACTACCGATTGAGAAGAGAGTGAAAGAAGACTCGGAGACACAACTTTGTTTTCCAGAGGAAGAGAAGGGAAGATCGAAAACCAGAGAGCCAGAGACAGAGAGTGTGGTGTCTCTGAGAGAGAGAGAGAGAGAGAGAGTAAAAGGAGGGAAAGATGGGAAAATATTTGAGCTCAGAGAGAGAGAGGGAGAGTCTTTGCGGATTTGAATCGGACCGAAAGAGTCTACGTAAACCGGATTTAATAAGATGGATACGAGTCCGAGAAGAACCGGATGAGATTTTTTACTCGTGTTTATTAAATTATAATTTTATTATATTTTCATATAAAATAACAAAATAATTTAAATTATAAAATAAAACTAATATTAAAATATATATAAAATAAAAATAATATTAAAAAAATATATTTTAATATAATTTATTTTATTATTTTTATTTAATTCATCTTATCTACAAAAATAAATGAGATTATTTTACATATTTTTTTTAAAAAAAATATGTCACATATATATATGATTAATGAGAAGTGTTCACGCGGACTGAGAAGCAGAGAATACTCTCTTTCCTCCGGCTCTCTCTCTCTCTATTGTCGTTTCCAGAGTCAAGGCCCTTCTCTGTCATCAACATACACTCCCTACAGGCCTCTATTCGGCAATCTTAGCGAGTTTTCGTCAGTTTTTCTAATCATCTTCTAATGGATTTCCACAACCTTTTTTAAATGGTTTTATCGTCAAAGCTGCAAGATACTATCGTTCGCAACAAATTCATCATATTTATTACCCTACAAATCTCAGGCGTCTTGCGTCGATTTCAAACCATATAGCCCTAAGGGGAGCGCACGAACGAGAAAGAACTCAAATTTCAGCAAGAGAAAGCGCTATTAAGTTATTTCAAGTGAGAGAAAGACGAGAGCATTTCATTTCAGAGGACTGGGTTCGCATTTCAGGGGAGCTCGAGATTTCAGGGGAGAGAGGAGAGCATTCAGCGTTTCATCCACTGCATCACATCGTAAAGTAAAAAAAATTTAATCCCTTACGTGGCAGTAGTAGATTGGTCTTCAACAATAAAGAGTTATAGGTACCTCTTTATTTTATTTTATATTATTTTGACCCAGTATAATAAGTATAATGTATATATTATAAACGAAAAGGAACACAGTAGAGTTACAAAAGGAATTCACAAAAAAATCTCATGTCATTTTTTTTTTCCTTCCAGAAAATGAACCGTCCCTTCCACACTTTTCCTGCATCCTTCCAGAAATGAACAGTCATTTCACGTCCTGCAACATCTCTGTAGAAAACCAGGAACACTTGCTTGTGAAGCAAAATAGTAGGAGAAATCCACGAAAAGAGATCAACATCTCATCTGGCTTTGCTTTTAGGAAAATGGAAATTTGGTTTGCTTTTCTTGCTTTCTTATACATATCCCATTAATCATGCATTCTTAAAGTGGATTGATCACGAAATATCTCTCTCTCTCTAATTGCTAGTCGACATCATTATTATTTGAGCTTTAAAGATGAAGGAAAGAATTTGTTGTTCCATGATAGTTCTGCGAATGGTGAGTTCGACGTATGCAACAAGCAAGACTTTTCCATCAGTGCTCATCAACTAGGTGACCCAATTTTCGGTCAAACACCATAAAAGTCCACTCTTTGATACAATAATCATATCTATTTGGTTTCTCTAGCTTCATAGCTTATCCCCCAAACTCATAGGTTCAAACAAACAAGTTTCATGGTTACGGCATCAATTTGAACTAACGGCAGCTCCATTTTAAGAACTCCGAAGCTTCATGGCCTAACCCAAGAATCATATGAAGATGCTCTGGAAGGGAGAGCAATCGGGGGAGGAAGGGATAGCAATAGGGGAAGGAGAAAAAACTAGAACTGTCGGGGCAAGAGAAAGAGAACAGGGGACGGGGTACCAAAGAGAAGAACAAATAAAATAAAAAAAAAATTTAAAAATGACATGCCACAATGCCACAGTCAATTTGTAGAATCTTTTTGTAGAATTTTTTTTTTGATTGTAGCAGCTCTCATTTGTTTTATTTGTTTTAAACTAATTAAATTATTTTACTCATCATTCATGTACCATATATTTAATAAAAAATATATAATATATGATATCTAAGAATAATAGAATTTTCTTTCTTCAACATCATATGATAGAAGCTAATAGCTAAATATAATTTTAGAATTTACAAATACCCAGATTTTTATAAAAAAAAAAAAGTTGATAAATCTGAAATCTACATAAAAATATTAATTTTTTAAGAATAGAAATTACCATTTTTCAAAAATAGAGCCCGAAATTTGAATGCTTTAAATCTATCATTACCCTTTACGAAATTAAGTAAAATAAGAAAATTTCAATGAATCACTTGGGAGATAACTTTCCATAATAAAGTTAACTAGAATTAACTGTGATTGTTACTTGCTAGATTTATCGCCCTTGTTCTTCATTTATAAACATTGGGATAATGAATTGAGATAAAAATTAAAAGATAAAATAAAATATTGTTAAAATATTATTAGGCCTCTTCATCTAGGCCGGGTTGTATCCGGCCTGGTTTAAAATTTTATGTATTTATTAATATTTTTGAATTTAAAAAAAAAATTAAAGAAATTTTGAATCCGGGTTCCGGATTCTCAAATCCGGAACTCGGATGAACACCCCTAAATATTATTATGTTTTTAGGATTTGAAATTATTAAATTATTTATTAAATTTTGTGTTAGAATTTGAAATAGATACAAATTTTAAAAACCTAAAATATATAAATAAATTTATCTCTAAATATAAATAAACCTAATAATATTGCCAACTAATAAATCTAAAATATTACAAAATAGTCTAAAACTATTACAAATTAATCTAACAATATTATAAGTAGTTTTAATAACTTAATAAAACAATTTTACAAATTACAATGCATTAAGAAAAAAGTAACAAAATAGCAAAGCATTTGCCGAAGGCCCTAACTGTCCCTCCAACTCCAAGTGTTCAATAATAAAAGGGAACAAAAAAAAAAAAGACACAAATGAAAATGAGGATATAATCACATGATATCTCATAAATGAAAGAGATTCAATTAGAAGAAAATAACAACATAAGTACAAACTACAAAGAATGCATGAACAAACCTATGTTGTATCAAACTATCAATGTGCTGACATATGTAGAATGAGATGAGCTTTTTTTTTCCCGAAGTTATCTACACATCAATTGATATCAAAATTAAGTTTTTTAAATAAATATAACACAATCTATATAAGAAATAAACTAATCAGTATGATCAAAACCCCCATCCCTATAGCTGTCTATAAAGTCTACCACCTTGTCAAAATCCAAATAAAAAATGTTCAAGAACAAAGTTCTAGACATGTATGGAGAGTCGAGATCGGCTCACTTTTAGAGTAAAACCCAATTTTGGAGAATTTTCCTAGGAGTCTAGTGTATGTCCTAGGAAGTTCGAAAAAAACGCACGGGTCAATAGAAAACATGGCTCAATTTTTCCCACTTGATTGTGCTATGGCATTACCTTGACAGCACCCTAACAGTACCATGACACAACCTTAACAGCCCAATAGGCCATGCCATGAGACTATCACAGCACAACCTTGATAGCATCATGGCCCATGTCTTGACACTGCCATAATTCAGCCTGACAACTCATGGCCCATGCCATGACACTGTCGCAACTCAACTTTAATAGCCCTATGGCCCAAGCCGTGGCACTATCATTGACAAGCCTTAATAGCCCGTTGACATTGTTGCTACAAGTATTAGCAGCCCCATGACACTGTTGTTGACAAACCTTAACAGCCCTAAGACACTATCGCTGGCAAACTTTGACAATCCTATAACATTGTCGTTAACAAGCCTTGACAGCCCCACGATACTGTCGTTGACAAGTCTTGACAGCCCCATGATACTGTCGCTGACAAGTCTTAACAATCCCATGGGTCATGCCTTAATAGCCCAACAGTCGAGCCACAAGCATGACACAACACAGTCTGAGACACAGCCAAGATCGTGCCATGGCACACTCAGGACAGCCCCATAAGCATGAGACCTCAGATGAGACATATTTATTTTATCTTTAATTTCTAAAATGTAAAAAATACTCAACTCAAACTATCTCATTACTATTCACACACTATATTACTACTATTTACAAAATTTTCATCTCATCTCACTCTTCAAATCAACTATTAGGCTGCGTTTAGATGTCAATATGAGTTGAGTTGATTTGAATTCTGTATGAATAGTAGTGAGTTGAGACGATTGAATGAATTTTATGGGACCCATTTAGATGAGCTTAAAAACTTACAATATTTTTAAATGTTTAGATAAGTTTAGATATATTTATGAGAATATATAAAATTTATAGGACCTAGTTACAACTTTTGTCCCCACCCACACTGCAAAGCATTTGTTTAAAAAAAAATTATGTCGACCCCTTTATTGGCATAGAGAGAGAGAGATGATGGCAACTTTTTGTAAGAGAGAGTAGTGGGGCCCGTGCAATCATGTCCCTAAAGTCATGTCTATGTACAGTAACCAAACCTAATAAATTCCAAATGCGCTGAGTTATATTGGGGTGTTTAGATAATTGAGAGAGTTTAAAGTGAGAAAAACTGAGTTGGATTTGTCATCCAAATCCATCCTTAGAGTTGCCCACTTTCTTCAAAAGGGAGATTTATACAACCTAAAACTGTAAATATTATTTATCTATCAATTAGACACATTGAGCAACTCATACCTTTTTCATTATAATTGTTGAAGCCATAAAAATCAGCCAACGCGTCGGAGCAAAAGAAAGAATTATTTTCAACCCACTGGTGCGAGTTGGGCTTCGTTCGGATCGTTTGGGGCTCTCAGCGAGGTCCCGGCGTGGCTGTACGTGCGTAAATAGTAGTGAAATAAATAGAGATTGACGCATAATTTTACGTGGTTCGGCAAGTGCCTATATCCACAAGTATTTGGAGATGAGAATCTACTATAATGGGAGTTTCTATAGTCTCTCATAGCTCACCATACAGGAAAAAATATGCACGAATATACAGATAAATTCGCTGTGTAGACTCTCGAAATCCTTTGAGAAAGGTGAAGAAGATTATGTTGGAGATCAGATCGTCCCTGTTGTCCGAGCAAAGAGCTCTTTTATAACTAAATTCTGGTCCATTCAGTCAGATATTTGTCTTGCGTGTCTCAATCGACTTCCTGTTCAACGCACATTACTTTCCAGCTTTTTCCCGTTTTACTCATTACCTATCTCTTTCTTTATCTTTCTAACAGCCCTCATCACCCTTAGTCAAATTTTGTCTATTTTTGTCTTTATCTTTAATAGATATTTGTGTTGATTTCATCCCTTTCAGTACCCCATAAATTCTTAACAAAATGTGTTTTGATGAGAATTCTATTTTGTTGTCTTCTTTTTTGCTTTTGTTTACCCCGCGAATTCTTACCACCAAGAAAGGTGGTGGGAATTCACTTGTTGATATCTCATTTCTGGATTCTGAGAATATGGCGATTCCTCTTCCGAGCCTGAGGTAACTGTCAATAGAGTGTTGGCATATGCTAGCACTTTAAACATTTACAATAACCATGTGGTCGCCCCGCGAGTTGTCGAGCAGGATGTGGGTGATCTGACAACCCCGCGAGCCTTCGAGCGGGATATGGGTGTTTCGACAACACCGCGAGACATTGCTGAAATTTCGCTATGATGAGAGTGCAAAGCCCGTTCTGTCGTGGCAAGAACCATCGCATGGGACTCGGTGGGAGTGCATTGCTAGAGACCCCACGGGAGATGTCATCGCGGAGATAAGCTGAAGTGCGAGGCTAGAGCTCGGCTGTCACCTCGTGGTGACTTTAGTAACCTTCACGCAGGTGGGTAGACTGACCTTGCGGGATTCGATTCACTTCATGTGGGTGGATAGTCTGACCCCGCGGGAATTAGTAACCCTCGCTCAGGTGGGTAGACCGACCTTGCGAGATTTAGTAACCTTCACGTGGGTGGGTAGACTGACCTTACGGGATTCGATTGACTTCACGTGGGTAGGTAGTCCAACCCCGTGGGAATCAGTAACCTTCGCTCAAGTGGGTAGACCGATCTCGCGGGATTTAGTAACCTTTGTGTGGGTGGGTAATCCGATCCCGCGGAAATTAGTAACCTTCGCTCAGGTGGGTAGACCGACCTCGCGGGATTTAATAACGTTCGCGTGGGTGGGTAGTCCGACCCAGCGGGAATTAGTAACCTTTGCTCAGGTGGGTAGACCGACCTCGCGAGATTTAGTAACCTTCACGTAAGTGGGTAGTCCGACACCGCGGGATCCGATTAGACTTTGCGTGGGTGGGTAGTCCGATCCCGCAGGAATTAATAACCTTCACGCAAGTGGGTAGTCCAACCTCGCAGGATTTAGTAACCTTCGCGTGGGTGGGTAGTTCGACCCCACACGATTTGATCCCACGTCTCATGCTGTAGAAAATAGTTTTGTCAGTAAAGATAAATTCATTGCAAGAGAAACAAACTGTTGTCTGTGGCAAATGATCAGGTTCGAGTAAGCTAAGTGTCATCCTGGTTGATACTGGATCCAATTTGAACTTTCGAGTTGAATGATGGCGCCATATCCGGCCCGATCTCAGTGGTAACGAGGTTCTGTGAATGGCTTCCTGAGCACACGACTGTATGTGCTTCTTGAGTAGCTTTATCGAGCTCGAATCTCCCAAGCCCATGCTATAAATGGTGATTGTTTGATTCCTGTAAACAAGAGATGAAATAGGTTTCTCGGGTGGGACTCACGAGAGAGGCACAGTGAGTTCCCGAGGGTGGAGTCCATGAGGTGAGTTGGTGTTCCTGAGTGAGACCCGTGGAATTCCGAGCTGTAGGAGCTCGAGTTGAGGAGGCCCAAGTTGGTGCTGCTCGAGCGTGGTGAACCGCAAGCAAGGTGGAGCTCGAGCACGTTTCCTAGGTGTGTGGCAATGAATTGGGCGTGTTCCTCGAGTCCTATGTTCGAGCTGGGCTTTTGGTAAAGGCAAGTGTGTTGAAGGGAGTGGGGTCTGGGCATAGTTCTCGCGGGGAATAAACCCGCTGGACCTCCTAAGTGGTGTAAGATCCCAAACAGATTTTTCGATCCCAAGAAGAGGTGAATCCCGAGGGTATCAGTGGATTCTAGAGGTCAACTCGATAGGTCAGAGAACAAATGTTTGGGGAGTGGGATGCCCGAGAGGCAGTCCCTAGAGACCACTCCAGTGAGGGCTCGGGAATGGGCATCTCGAGCTGGGGCCCCGAGCTGAGGGTGCGGTGCTGTGGATCCCGACCAGGTAGAGCCCGGAAGATGAAGTCCCGAGCGGGTGGTGCCTGCAAGGAGGAGCCTAAGCTGCACCAACCGAGAAGGGCATAGAGCCCGACCCCGAGTGCTCACCACGTTCGTGGAGTGTACCCCGATAATTGGTGGACCCACCAGCATGAGTGAGTCGAAAACCATCTTAGAGGTGGTAGACGGCGTCGGCAGCCCGGCTGGTGGTGGTGAGCACCTCGGCGAGCAATGGAGGGAGTCCGAACGTGAGCTTGCCGTTTCGAGAGGTAGAGAACAATGGGAGCTGTTTCCAGCGGTGACCATGGTGGGTTTCCGACTGTCGGAGACAGAAATTGCCGGCGGTCAAAGTGGTGACCGCCGGCAGGCCCTAAGGGCTAGCGACGAGGTGTCGCGAGCTCGGGGGAGTGGAGCACATCGGTGTGCTCCCGAGGGGTGTCTAGTGCGTCCCCGTTTTACAGCCCTTAGAAGCAGAGATTGTGATGGCCGGGACAGAAAATCCTGGCGACCATCTTGGTGGTCGCCGGAGACCCAGTCATGCTACGACGGCTTTGGGCTGGGGGGCGTTCTTGCCGTTCAGGTGATAGGAGTCCAAGAGAGATATGTCTCCGGTGAACGGGCGGTCGGCACCTACCTTGCTGAAGACAGATACTTTCGATGGCCACTAAGTGACCGCCGGCGGCGTGAGCCCGGGGCTCAAGTTGTCGTGCATGCATGTTAAATGCGTATGTGCATGCACACAGTGATCAACGATCATGTGCTCGAGCATGCACAGGGTACTATGCATGTTTTCGAGTACTGTGCATGTCCCCAACATGCACCTTGCACATGTGCACTATGCACTTATTATGTAGTTGTGTACAGTGCATGCATGTGCAGTGCTGTGTTGTGTTCTTAAGTGAATTGTGCATTTTAAGTGCACAGTATATTGTACTTTCGAATCGTGTTCAGGGTCATCACGTGTTAGTGCATGCGTTTGTGACCCTTATGAACATCTAAGTCGGGCAAATAAATAAATGGTCTAGGATAAGAGCTCGAGACCGACTGAGCTAGTGCCAACTTCTTTTTTTTGCCACGTCAATGATAGAAATAAAAAATAAAAATGAGAATAAGGTGGTCGAGCACACTTATCTGGAGGGAAAATTTTTGCTGAGTCGGTCAGAGACTTTTATTCAGTGGGATGAAAAATCATCATTCTCTCACCTCCGACTTAAAAATCATACAGACAGCGCCACTGTTGAAACCATAAAAATCGGCCAACACGTCGGAACGAAAGAAAAAATTATTTCCAACCCACTGGTGCGAGTTGAGCTTCGTTCGGATCATTTGGGGCTCCCAGCGAGGTCCCGACATGGTTGTACGTACGTAAATAGTAAATGAAATAAATAGAGATTGACGCATAATTTTACATAGTTCGGCAAGTGCCTACATCCACAGGTATTTGGAGAAGAAAATCCACTATAATGAGGGTTTCTACAGTTTCTCATAACTCACCATACAGAAAAAAAAATATACATGAATATACAGATAAATTCGATGTGTACGCTCTCGAAATCCACTGAGAAAGTTGAAGAAGATTATGTTGGAGATCAGATCATCCCTGTTTCCCAGCAGAGAGCCCTTTTATAGCTAAATTTTGATCTAGTCAGTCAAATATTTATCTTGCATGTCTTAGTCAACTTTCTATTCGGCACACATTACTTCCCAACTTTTTCCCATTTTACTCATTACCTATCTCTTTTTTTATCTTTCTGATAACCTCCATCACCTCTAATCCAATCTTGTCTTTATCTTCAATAGATATTTGTGTTGATTTCATCCCTTCCAAGAATGTATGAGCTGAAAAGAAATTCGAAAATGTTGAAGATTGTGGAAAGCAACTTCTTACATTACCTTTTACAGATCAAATTAAAGGTGACAATTAAGGCATTCTTGTAATCCACCAGCTCTATTTTACTACAAATAAATTACACCCTTTCAACGTAAAATATAATGCACTTTGATCATTTATTGACAGGTAAAATTTGTTAAGTGAGAGGTCAAAAACCTATTAACTTCTCATCTCATTTTATCAATATAATTTTTTTAAATCTCATTTAAAACAAAATAAATAATTTAATTTTTTCAAATCTTAAAACATAAATAATATTAAAAAATATATTTTAATAATATTTTATTCAATCTTTAACTTTAATTACAATTCATCTCCTCTGCAAAAACAAAGAAGGCCTAAATGAGTATCATTTATACAAGTCTCCTTGAGAATGTTTCTTTTAGGTCTTGGCCATATAGATATCTTAGTGCAATTGTCAAGTGTCATCTAACAATTTTGTGAAATAGATTTTATATTTTCAGATCAGAAATAATGTTTTTCATATCAGAGTTCATTATCCTCAATCACATATGTTATGTGACACATTTTAAGTAAATGGTATACAGGTGATTGACACATTATGTAACTTTGAGCATATCGCATCGATAAGTATAACTAGAAACAAAAAATTTAAGAGAAGCATAACAAAGATGGTAACAACATTATTCTTTAAATTTTGTTTAGTATTTATGTCAGAAAATATACATATACACCTGACAATTAGATTGATGCCATTCCAAATTAAAAGGCTACAAAGAATTGCTGAGGGTAATCAAATTTGAACTACTCTAATAACCTGTAATGCCAATATCCGGCATATTCACCTGGTGAACAGCTGGTCCCCCCTGCCACAACAAATCCCTCCACAACTGAGCGACTATTTTTTGTTAAGCAACCGACCACAATAAGCCCACTAAATCAGCATTCACTTTCCCACAAAAAAGGGGGAATAATGGAGTAAGAAAATCAAAAAATTCAGCATCTTCTCATGAGATGAGCAACATTTTTGCCAATCTCTTCTTTTGTTTGAACCGACACTGGAACATCGCCGATGTACATGTCGAAGAAAGCCCCTAATGGTAAAGATGCAGATTTTTGTTTTATCAGTATAATAATAAAGATGCAGAATTAGAATTGAAAACCATTATCCATTTGCATATATTAAAAGTTAAAAAAAGCTACAAAAAGAAAAACACTGGAAAATAGGTGCATTCTGTCATGAACCTCATTCCTCATCTATATTGAAGCATTGTGGACATATTACTGTGAGCAAAAAAGTGACCAGATTGAAACAAGAAATTGAATAGGAGAATTCACATACTACATAAATCCTTGCTATGGACTACTCCAATCTTGTTACCACCAACTGCAAAACCAAACATAATTTCAAAGTTAAATGACACCGAGAAAGTTTGTAAAACCAATCATGTTCAGACCTCATCCAGTACGGATTTGAAGCATCAAATTGACTATAATTTATAATTAATAGCACAGTATCAGCAAAAAAAAAAAAACAGAACTTATTGCATACAGAACAAAAAAAGGAGATGTCCGAGGGACTTCTTGTGGAATCGATGGATATTTTAAAAACCCCTACTTTCTACTTTCTCTAATTTACCAATATGATACACATTTATGATGTCAAACAATAACACAGAAATTTTCTGGCCAAGCCACTCACTTTCAGTAATTAATTGCCCATCAGCTGTTCGTCGAAAATCAATTGTTGTTCCCTGAAATGTTCCGGTAAGGTTGATATTAGTACTGTTATACCAATATTGAAAACAGACGCAATTAGCAAATTACCGCAGGTATTGGAATATCTTGGTTGAAGTGTGAACCAAACATTGTCACGCAATGGTAGTCAGTGTCTGGGTTTATCTGATAAACCAAAGAACAAAATAAAAAATCAAGAATTTGCAAATAATTTAATTTACAGCATAAGAACGTATTTTCACAATGGTGAGCAAATACCTTCACTAGTCTGGCTCGAAGGGATTTCTCAAAAGCACTGCAAGAAATGTACTTGAGGCATATGAATGAGGAAGAATATACATGAATTTCACATATGTTGCCACTATTTACAATTCTAAAATTAATTAATATAAATGCTGTCAAGAGACTTGAGATAAGCAAGGTAAAATCAAGCCTAGTTGAAGCTCAGGTTGGTTTACAGGAATATAGAATCCCATTTCTAAAACTAACTAATAAAAATGCTGTCAATAGACTTGAGCTAAGCAAGGAAAAATGAAGCTTTTTTGAAGCTCAGCTTGGATTACATGAACATAAACTCACATCATCAAACTAAGCCTACAGAGAGAGTAGAGTTTCTTTTGTGTTGGGTGTGGGGGGGGGGATGTAAAACTGAGAAGCCTAGAGCCAGAATGCCTAAATCCAATCAATACCACAACTGCTTAAAACAAACTTAACCTAGTGAAGTTCATAGCACATACAGTTCAACGGTTCAGCAGATCTTCACAAGCCAACATGGGGAAAGATCATGCAACAACTGTTAAAGACATTGTATATCTCAAGACTGTTCCAGTCAAAGTAAGGCCTCATTTGTTTTCAACGAAACATCTTATCTCATCTCATCTAATTATTAAAACTTTTTCAAATTTTCATACAAAATAAAGTAAACAATTCAACCTTTTCAAATATTAAAATAATAATATTAAAAAAATATATTCTGACAATTTTTATTCAATTTTCAATTTTTATCTCAACTCATCCAATCTCAGCAAAAACAAACAAGGCCTAAATATACAAACAATTTTTTTTTATTGGCACCAGGTATCTAAGAACAGCATCTCGACTAATTGTGGTGGGGCACAGACCCTCGACAAGGAATTTTCCACAAGTGCACTTCAAGTAATTCAAGGGAAAAATTCCCAGTCTGATGGCCCCTAGAAGTTGTTTGCATCCAAACATATAAATTGACAAAGCGTATGCCCAGAATAAGATATGTAACTTACTCTTTAACGGTATTGATTTTAATCCCATTGCAATTGACCACAAGCCTAACAGCCATATTAATATTCGCCCTGCACCAGCATGAAAAAAGATTTAATCCATCGGTGAAAATGAGAAGAAAATATATGAACTTCGGTTAAAGAACTTCTGTAGGTTCATGAACATTGCTCGATACCTGAGAAGATCCTCATAAAAATCATTGTGTTTATTCAGTTCATCCACTGAAATTGAGGCATACTTTGGACCCAATTTCTCACAAACAGAGTAAGGATGAACGTCTATAAGAAAGAATCAAGAAAGATTAACTTAGTGCATAACAAAATAATTGAGAGTAAAATTATAACACAGAAGCATCAAGTGAAATCTTAAAAAACTTACAAAAACCAAACGCATAGATCTTTAGAGACTTGATTTTGAGTATTTTCATAGTTCTCGATCCAGTTCCAACAAGAACCTGAAATGCAAGTAGACCTTGTTCACATCTAACAAGTTTTGATAAGGGGAAATAGGGCTGGTAAACACAAACCAAAAAATAACATAGAAGTAACAATAAATATCAATAGAGAGCTCAATACAAGTAATTGCACATGACACATGTATCCTGGGTCATTAGTTACCAAAACTCATTTTAAGATATAAATCCAGAAAAGATTGTCACCATTTGATTAAATCCATCATTTCCAACCACAGTAAAATCTCAGTCTCAGCAACACAAGTGAACCAGGATGATGTTAGGCCTCCCTTGTTTGGTCACACAATTCAGATGAGATGAAATGAGATGAGATGAGATGAAATGAGATGAGATGAAATGAGATGCATTGTTGAAAGTTGAATAAAATATTGTTATAATATAATTTTTTAATATAATTTTGTTTTAGAATTTAAAAATATTGAATTGTTTATTATATTTTGCATGGAAGTTTGGAAAAGTTGTAATAATGAGATGAGATAGTTTGGCATCGTGTAACCAGACCAGCCCTTAATTTTGATGCCAAGGTGGAGATTTACTTTTTTTTTTTAAGTAAAAAAATACATTATTCCCAAAGAAATAGGCATAAGCCCAATTAAACAGGAGGTATACAAAGGAAATACCTACATCTTTCCAAAAACAGAAAGTATAGGACTTCCACCAATTATAGGACTTCCACCAACTTTTTTTTTTTTGATGAGTAAGAGAATATTATAGATCAAAAAGGTGGCAAAGCCAATTACAAAGGGTGTAAGGCCTATCAATTAGGCACATTAAAAACAAGAAACTCAAGAAGGTCCATTAAAGTCTACGGCAATGGTCCATATACATAAAGTTCTAAGAAAAAAAGCTAACAACCCCTCTCGAGATATTCCTTGTCTTCAAAAGTCCGTTCATTGCGCTCTTGCCATATACATCACATGATACATATGGGGATCATCTTCCAAACACCTTTGATCTAACAGACACCACGTATAGAGGTCCAACACACCATAGCTGCCACCACTGTCTCTGGCATGACTCACGCTAGATTCAGTCTGCTAAACACCTCATCCCAAAGAACCCTGGTAGTCTCACAATATAACAAAAGATGGTTCACCGACTCGCCTCCACTTCTGCACATGCAATACCAATCTGCTATAATAATTATTCTTCTCAAATTGTCTATAGTGAGAATCTTGCCTAGAGAAGCTGTCCACACAAAGAAAGCTGCTTTTGGCGATGCCCTATGACGCCAAAATTTTCTCCACGGAAACTGAATATCTGGTCCTTAAGCTAGAATCTCATAGTATGAACGAACTATGAAAGCTTCTCTCCTAGAAGGGGTCCACCAAAGGCCATCTTCATGTTGAACGTTTGGCCTTTGTGAGTATAGGAGGCTATAAAACTCCCCAAAACTGTTTAATTCTCAATCTTGTGCCGCCCGGTTGAAGATTATGTTCCAAAGTATCCGTCCCCCGACTACACCCATGACCTCCACCACAGAAATATCTTTGGCACTTGCAATCTGAAAAATATAGGGGAACGTATCACAAAGGGCCCTATCTCCACACCAAACATCCTTCCAGAATCTGACTCGAGTACCGGCGCCCGAAAGGAGTCTGTTGTGATGATGAAAAATCCCCCACCCACTTCTTATGTTTTTCCAAACCCCTGTCCCACTTGCCCCTCTAACTTCCTGAGTGCTCCAACCCCCCCCCCCTAATCACCCCCATATTTGTGCTCAATCATCACTTTCCAAAGTGCCTCTGGTTCCTTGTGGTACCTCTACAACCATTTTCTAAGTAATGCTCGATTAAACATCCTTAGATTCTAGATACCCAACCCGCCATTTGAAATGGGTCGACAAACTATATCACACTTGACCAGATGGTACTTGAACTCCTCTCCTAAGCCACCCCACAAGAAGTCTCGTTGTAGCTTCTCCAAACGACTTGCTACACTTACTGGAATAGGATAGAGTGATAAAAAGTACGTGGGAAGGTTGGAGAGAGTGCTCTTGATCAAAGTAACACGACCCCCTTTGGACAAATACATCATCTTCCATCCAGCCAATTTCCTCTTGGTTCTTTCAATCACCGTATCCCAGATCACCGCTGCCCTCGAAGCTAATCCCAAAGCAAGTCCCAAGTTCATGATGGGTAAAGAAGAAATCTTACAACCAAGATCTCTGGCCATCTCTCGCAACTGGTGGACCTTGCTGATCAGTACCATCTCGAATTTGCCATAATTCACCTTCAGTCCTGACACCGCTTCAAAACAGAGGAACAAAGCCTTCAGAACTCGCACCTGATCACGGTCAGCCTCACAAAGCACCAGCATATCATCTGTAAATAACAAATTAGTTATATTAGTAAAGCCCTGCACAGGAGTACCAACTGAAAACTCCCTTACCAAACCATTATCCATCAAGGCTGATATCATCCGGCTTAGCGCTTCCATCACTATAACGAACAATAACAGAGATAACGGATCACCCTATCTCAAACCACATAAGCTCGGAAAGAACCCTTCGGGGCTTCCGTTAATTAACACAGAAAACCTCACAGTAGATATACACCATCTTATCCAAGTCCTCCACCTCTCTCCAAACCCACACCTGCCAAGCAAATACATGAGAAAATCCCAGTTAACGTGGTCATAGGCCTTTTCCGTATCCAATTTGCAAAGAATCTCTAAATTGCCTACTTTCAATTTACTGTCAATGCACTCATTAGCAATAAGCACTGCATCAAGGATTTGCCTTCCATTTACAAAAGTATTCTGCAGCTTAGTGATAATCTTTCCAATAACCTCGCTTAACCGATTTGCAAGCACCTTAGCAATAATCTAATAGACCCCGCTCACAAGATTAATAGGTCTAAAGTCCTTAATTTCTATAGCCCCAACCTTCTTAGGAATCAAGGTGAGAAAGTTGTTATTGATACTGTTGTCAAATCTACCGAATGTGAAGAGCTCCTTAAAAACCCCTATAAGGTCAGGTTTTAGAATATAACTAGGCGTCTGTTTGTATACTTCCTGTGTACACAGATTTTGCCTTTCCTTTATTATTAATAATACGTATCTTTTACTGATCAAAAAAAAAAAAAAAACCCATAAGGTCGTCCTTGATCACCCCACAACATTCCTGGAAAAAACTCATAGAGAAACCATCAAGCCCAGGCGCTTTGTCTTTAATCATGAGCTGAATTACATTGAACACCTCTTCTTCCTCAAAAGCTCGCTCCAAACAAATCACATCATCTAGTCCAATAGTGTCAAAGGCTAAGCCATCAAGGTTAGGTTTCCAACCCTCCTGTTCTGTGAGAAGATTTTCATAAAAATCAACAATGTGATTTTGAATAATCCTTCTTCTTTGCACTCCAACCCATTTATCTTAAGAACCTCAATATTATTGTTCCTTCAATGAGAGTTAGTCACTCTATGAAAAAACTTTGCGCTCCAGTCTCCTTCTTTAAGCCACAGAGCTCTCGATTTCTGTTGCTAGGACACTTCTTCAAGAAGGATCACCCGCTCTAAGTCTGATTCAAAGAGGTCTTCCGCGCTTGTTCATCTTGCGTTAGTGGACGACCCTCTTGCACCCTCTCAAATTCCTTAATTTCCCTCGATAACAACTTTTTATTATCCCCTAGACTGCCGAACGACTGGGTGTTCCAAATCTTCAAATCTCTCTTCAAGCTTTTCAACTTGTTTGCAAA
Source organism: Platycarya longipes (assembly GCA_036559045.1). Classification (NCBI taxonomy): domain Eukaryota; kingdom Viridiplantae; phylum Streptophyta; class Magnoliopsida; order Fagales; family Juglandaceae; genus Platycarya; species Platycarya longipes. Next base: position 46,461,588 of record CM071802.1, read on the forward strand.
AATGAAACTAGATGAGCCCTGGAACTGAGAAGAAGTCCACCACTGTTTGACCCCATCCTCAAAGTCTTCCGACTTCAACCACATGTTCTCGAATTTGAAGTAACAACGCCTACTACAAAGACCCCCGCAATTGAGCATAATAGGCCAGTGATCCGACGATACCCGGTCCAAACACTTTTGCCACAACTCAGGAAAATGACTTTCCAACTCTAGAGAAATGAGAAAGTGATCCAACCTGGACTAAGTCTGATTATTTGACCAAGTAACTAGATCCCCCACGAGCGGTAAGTCCACCAAATTCAGCTCGAAAATGCACTCTGAGAATTCCAGACAAGCAAGCCGCACTCTTCTATTACCAAAAATTTTACTGGAGAATCTAACAACATTAAAGTCGCCTCCCATGCACCATGGATGATTCCACCAACTGTGAAGACCTTATGGTTCTTCCCACAAAAGCCTCTGTCAGCATCAATATTAGGCCCATAAACACCTGCAAAAGCCCACAAAAAATTTTCAGCCACACATATGAATAAACATGCTACCACGTACCACGATCTTTGGTTTTATTGGGAAACAGCCGGCCCCTTTCCTTTTGCCTTCCCTTTGCTAGTAGGACCCTCCGAATTCATGGACCATGTCAACCAATTTAGTTCTCTAACATCTTTGGAATCCCCTTTATGTTTTCTATTGTGACCCGCATCCATGGCAGTTAACAAAGCCATAAATTGTTTTTCATATCCCACACACATGATCCCCACCAAGTGTTGAATTCCTTTAGTCCATTTCCAGGACCTAATCTGATTGATCAGGGAAGAAACAATTCAGGGGGCTGGGATTGCGGAATTCTTCATCTACCAAGAAGTCTTCTAGTCCCTGCAAAGATTTCGACACGTACATCTCATCCTCCACTGAATGCATGGGGTCTTCAGTGTCATCTTCTGATGATGAAAACACCAAGTATTCTTTGTTTGATGCATTCTAAGCCCCCCCACGTCGTAAATGCAGTCAACGGCAAGAATTGATCACCGAACTCAATCAACTGCTTCTGGTCACATGCAATCGTCGGGGCCACGTCAGAGCACTCAACCCACACCGTCGCCGCTGTCTGTGGTACTTCCTCCGGCGCCTCCTTCGTCAGTGCTATTTCCAGCACAAATCCAAAGTCTTGGTGATTTGCAATGGGGACCCATGGATCGAATCTCCCCATGAGCTGGCTTTGTCCTAGCCCTAGCCCTAGCCCACTAGACAAAGCAAAGGTGAATGGAGCCCCAGTGCACTAACCCGTGGGCTGGATTTGTTTATCGGGCCCATTCGAGGAAGTCGGCTGTGGATTAACTAGCCCCTTATCACTGTTAACCACAACCGACGCTTTGGGTTGAGGCCCAGATCCTCCAGCCTGCCGCCAAAAGCCCTTTCGGCTTTTACTCTTCACTTTTATGTGGGTTTCACCATGTTGGGGCCCAATACCCCGGCCTTTTTCTTTGTTCTGCCCATTGCCCAGGCCTTTATCTTTGTTCTGCTTATTCCCAATACTGCCCCCCCTCCTTTCATCCCTTTACTAACCGACAAACTGTACAACAATCGCCAGCTTCCTCTGCAATGCATGCAATTGTCCCTGCATTTCTCTCAACGTCCATCACTGGTCCCAGGCTTCTGCCTTGACAATAGTAAGGCTCGATGTGTCCAGTTTCTCATTCTCTCTTCAAGGACCTCTAACGGTCAACTTGAGTTTTCCAGCCCCGGCGGTCTAGGCATTCATAACCTGAGGATTTTCAACCGGGCTCTACTGGGTAAATGGCTATGGAGATATCACCAGGAACCAGAACGCCTATGGAGAATGGTGATAGAGCACAAATATGGGGGAGTTTGGGGGGGATGGAGTACTAATGAAGTCAGAGGGGCAGGTGGAGTAGGGTTGTGGAGAAACATCAGAAGTGGACGGACGGTCTTTCAGAGGCATACTAGGCTTCGCTTGGGCGATGGTTCCAAAATAAGATTTTGGAAAGACGTGGTGTGGAGACAGGGCACTGAATGAGGTATTTCCATCTTTGTATCAGATTGCAAGCACTAAAAATATCATTGTGGCGGAGGCAGTGGGATCAACAGGGGGGAGATTGTGTTGGAACGTCCGATTCAACCGGACAGCACAGGATTGAGAACAGGACACTTTTGTGGAATTCTACAGCCTCATTTATTCTCAACGACCAAACTCACAAATGGAGGGCAGCATGACATGGACACCGCTAAGAAGAGGAACCTTCACTATGCGATCTTTTTATAAAGTACTCTCTCAAGGACCTAAGACTCAATTTCCGTGGAGACAGATATGGTGTCACAAAGCACCCCCAAAAGCGGTTTTCTTTGCGTGGACAGCATCACTAGGGAAGATCCTTACAACGGCTAATCTGAAAAAAAGAAGGGTTATTATAACAGACTGGTGTTGTATGTGTCGGAGTGGAGGCGAGTCGGTTAATCAACTATTGCTACACTGCAAGATTGCTCGGACGCTTTGGAATGGAATTTTTAACAACTAAATATAGCTTGGACCATGCCAGAGACGGTGCGGGCAGCTGTTGCAAGTTGGCCCTCCATGTGAGGTGAGAGTCAGATCAAAGCTGAGTGGAGAATGATTCTCATTTGCATACTGTGGTGAATCTGGCAAGAGCGTAACGAGCGGACGTTTGAAGACAATGAGAGATTCAAAGAGGAGCTTCTAGTTTTCTTTTTTAAAACTTTGTGGACCTTTGCTTTGGATTTTTAAGGCATGGATCTTCATAATTTCCTTGTATCCAATGCGCCATCGTGATGAGCTTTTTGTTTTGTATTTTCGGTTTTTTTGTTTTCTTTTGTAATTGGTTGTTGCCGTTTTTTCATTAATAAAACTTTACTTATCAAAAAAAAAAAGTTTTCCAGCCCCTGCCTGCATCGGTGTCGTCGAAGTGAGCACTTCTTTGAAGGTCCGCGATGTCTCTCATTTTTCCCACCTCCCCCCTCTCGATTTAAAATTTCCGATGGAAGCGCCCTTCGAATTCCGCCAAGCTACCAATTCCACCTTCATATTGCGCCATCCCCATCCTCTTTCCCCTTAGGGAAGCATAGGACGTTCCTCCGTTCCCCTGGTTATATTCACTTAACTCAAGGTACCGGCCCCTGCTATTTGTTTGGCATTGAGCTATAAGACTACTAAAACCTTCTCTTGTGACCGAATAGACTTCCTTTTTCTTTCCTCCACTCAAACAATCCTCAAAGACTTTCGCTAACCATTGCACCGAAGCAGTTCCCAATAGAGACTTTCGTTCCACTTTCCAGTTTTTCTCTCTAATGCAACACTTGACTCCTTCATTTGACAACAAGAAACGCTTCAACTCAATTACCACCTCCGAAATGCGGCCATAAGGGCCACATACTAGTTGAACACAGTAAAACAAAGATCGAAGGAAAAAGAGAACGAAAATGGCAAACTAGTTTCGCATATGTACGGAGAGAAAAAGTGAGGCAAACTGGAGCTAGGGCTATCCTACTTCCACCAACTTCTCACCTTTTCGGCAAAACCCTCCTCTTTGAACCACATATTCTCAAATTTAAAATACCTTCTCCCACTCTCAATGCCTCCATAGTCCAACATTATGGGAAAATGGTCGGAGCACAACCTTGGCAATAATTTCTGAGTCAAACCAGAAAAATGAGCCTCCCAAGAAGGTGAAACATAGCCTTGAAAAAGATATACCATTAGACCAAGTATAATCCCCTCCAACCAAAGGTAAATCAAACAGATTTAATTCAAAAATTAAATCTGAAAAAGCAGACATGGCCGATGATAAATTAGATTCCCCCAATCTCTCGCTAGTGAAACGAGTGAGATTAAAATCCCCTCCGTAACACCAAGGTAAATCCCACCTACCGCAAACCCCCGACATCTCATCCCATAATAGATTCCTATTACTATCCACATTAGGAACATAAACTCCTGCAAACGCCCATTCTAACCCATCCTCAATGTTTTTGAAATGACATGCCACCAAGAAATCCCCCACAAAGTGATCCATCAACTCCATCACTCTTCTATTCCACAACATTAATATTCCTCCCTAAGCCCTATTAGACACCAACTCTACCCATCCCACACTGCTAACATTCCACAAACTCTGAACAATAGCTAATTTAATAAATTTCAGCTTCGTCTCTTGAAGACAAATCACATAAGCCTTCAATTGACACAACAACTTTTCACCTGCAGACATTTCCTATAATAATTTAATCCCCGAATGTTCCAAGAAAGGATTTTGGGCTTCATGACAAACCAATAACATCCCTTTTCCTTACCTTTATCCCTCCAAGCATTCCCATCTTATAGTTAATAGAGCACTCCAGTCTCTTCAGCTCCCTCTCCTTTTTAGAAGCTAATTTGGCCAAAGCCGGTTGTCCTACTTCGATAGCAATCAGAAGGGCTCTAAACTGCTCCTCAAACCCTTCACAAGAAGTCCCAACACATTCTCTAATCTCATCTACCTTCCTCATAACCCAATCTGAATAATTACTAGATCACTCAATACCTGGATTAATATAACTCAGAGGTACAGGGTTAAGATCCACATCTGATTCTATTAGCTCACCAGATTCACAAGATACTGAGTCTTCCCCTCCCCCCAGCACCAACTGAAAATCAGGATTGACCGAAAGAGTGGAAGGAACCTCATTACTTTCTTTGACTTTTGTTGGCTGCTGCTGTTATCTTCTCTTTTCTATCTAGGCTCATAAATTCTGTATCTAAAAAGAAACCAAAGAGGACGAAAAAACTTTGCAGTCCAATATAAATAGATTTTCATTTAAAAATGTGGAAGAATTTAGAAGTGGCACAGAATGAAAACTGTTGGACTTCTGCAAATTCTAGAAAGTTAATACCATAGACATCACCAACCTGTACAAGATCTTCGAATTGGCCAATGTTAATGCCAGTGGTTATAGCTCATATACCCCAAATTACTGAAGGAGCATTAGAAATCAGAATCACTCATGCAGTTTTTTTAGAAGTAATTAAACTACATTAAAAGGCACAATCCAAGTACATGATGTACACAAGAGAAGTACTTATCAAGCTTTGAAAAATTCAAGTTTAAGCGTCAGGTGCTAGTATAGACACAGCAAATATATAAACAAGTAGCAACATTAACACAAGATAATTACAGTGCATTATTTATAGTTGGTAGAGTAACATAACTGAGATTGAAAAGAACAAGCATTTGGATAATAAGAAATGCTTACCTCTGAACTTAAACTGGAATTCTTCTCTCCAGCTAAAATGTTGTCCAAAATCATAGGAAACTCAATGCCAGTTCTGGGCTCAACTGCATGTCTTGTCCGGTTCAAGTCAGGCAAAGCTAGACCAGCATATCTTTGATTTTCAACCACACAAGATCTTTGACCGATACATCCATGCACTTGTACATCAGTATTCTCCAATGAAACAGTTCGTACCTCTGATGAACTGGTGGCATTAAATCAGAAAGGGAAAATTTCTAGGGTTAGAGTGATGTCAAAATCACACAACAAAACAACAGGGAGAATGTGCATGACAATCTACTTAAGAAATATTTAATGACTTCTTACAAGTTATCAAATGGTGGTATAAGCACTGCAGCCAATGAGAACAAAGGATATGATTGAAGCATTTTGGCATCTCTGAATCGAATCTTCGTCATGAGACTTGACATCTTATCAAAAAGCACTGGGGTGTCAGGTTTTCCTTTTGTTCTATTGAAGCAAAATCCAATAAGATTATGCCTTCTAGAAGTAATGTGCTTAACTTGTGAAGAAGATGCAGGGCTTCTGGGTTTTGAACCATGCGAAGTTATATCCTGAGTCATATTTGAAGTAGAAGTACTAGAGAACCAAAAAAGCAAAGCACCAGCTAACTTTGACACACAGTTAAATGCTTCTCGAAGAGCTAAACTTCCAGGGACATACATGTTTTGAGATTGGTGCATCGAATTATCAAGAAATGAGCTAATCTGTGAAAATAAATTACCCCCAAAATTGTGCAACACAAAGGATTCAAATGGAATGATATCTGGTGAGCCTCCATCAAGATCCATGAGAAACAACCAATGATTGCACTTATTAACTTGGGTGCTGTATGTTATCGGGTATGGGGAATTCAAACGTCCTGCACAATAAATTGTGAGTAACATAAGAATCACAAGAGTTATTTTTGGATAATAATCTTTATTAAAAGCGCAAATTGGCCAACCCAAGTACATAGAATACATACAAGGGAGATTGCCTATCCAGAAGGAGAAAAAAAAGATATAAGATAATCATGCATGTTTAGCCCATTAAAGTCCATAAAAGCAGTCCAAAGGAAAATGGTATTAATAAAAAAAGTAACAGTTGAGTTCCTCCAGCATCTGTTTGCAGTCTGCAAATATTTTATCCTTCCTTCCCTTCCAAATAAACCAAATGGCACAAGGAGGAAGAATCACAAGACATGTTATCCATCCCTACAAGATTTAGTTGGAATGGCCATATTTCCTTTATATATGACACCTAAAAAAGGTTGTAGGGCAGTTCAAGAAATGAATATTAAGAAAACTCACAACCATAGCATCAGAGGAAAAAAGAAGTTCAGGTATACAAGAGTTTGAACACCTCACTTCTTCTGTTCAACTTTATTTTCAAAAGATTAAATCTCAATTCCAAATTAATTTTATATATGATGAAAATAACTTCTAAAATTAACAATAGATTACAAATAACAAAAAAAAAAAAAAAAGATGCTTTCAACTATAACAAGGTGGTGATGAAAAAGCTTCCGATAAGAAATGAAGGACCCACTTTTGGAGCTAAAAGAGATGGTGGAGGGGCTAATCATACAGGTGGATGAAGGGATGGGCTCAGGTATGGGCTTGGAATCGAGTAAAGAGAACGTTGGATCTAGTGGGCTTTGAATGGGCTGCTCTAATTGTAAAACTAGTGGCTTATAATCACAAATAAGGGTAAAAACTAAAATTGGCCTGGACCAGTGTCCAACCCTACCCGTGCACGTTTGGCGGCCAAGAACCCAGAAATGGGTTTAGGCTCTAGGTCTCTCCACTGCACGTTGATGGTTGCTCCGACTCTTGGGGTGTCATAAATTAGTTTGCCAGTAGCAGATGGTCCCCCCCCCATCGATTTCTCTTTGAAGATAGTACAGTCGGCAAGCAAGAACAAGGGTAGTTACGAAATCAGCTTCAGTTTCTCTCCCAATGATGATTGTAGCTCTGCATCCCCCCTCCGGGATGTCATAGATATGTTAGCCGGTTGCCAATGATTACTATGCTGCCAATCAGATGGAAGTATTGCTGGTGAGCAAAATTGGGTGTATACAAAGCTGGCTCAAACTCGGTTTTTCTACGTTCTACATGTTGATGGCTAGATTCCCCCCCCCCCTCTCTCTCAAGGCCGAGGGTGTCACAACTTGTTCATCGGGCGCTATACATTCCTTTGTCGCCGTCCCTTTGACAAAAGAGTCACCGGCGAGCGAGAATGAGGAAGATTCTTATTTCGGAATGTGTGAGGAAGCCAAATTCCAATTGGTTTCCACTCTCTTACCAAAGGTGATTCTTTGCCATCTTACTCCTTCATTTAGTGATATCCATGAGTAGAGGCCTTTCTTCTTTGATGAACCAAGGGATTTAATCTAGTTGCAAGAAGTGGAGGTAGATCATTTGGAGGCAAACTCATCCGCCCAAAAGAAGGAGGGGGGGAGCTTGAGCTTGTGAGTAGTTCTTCGGAAAAGGGATCCATGTACCAAGAGTGATTATTATCAAACTTGAGTCCCCCCCCCCCCCCCCCCGGGGGCCTTGGCCAGTAGCACCCTTAGTTTGGGTTGGAGATACGGCTCTTAGGATGCTTATCCCTCAATTTTCAGAATTGCAAGGGAACAAGATGCTTTGGTGGCTGATTTCAGGGAAATTACTAATGCCTCACAATAGTGGAATGTCAATTTCATTAGGGAAGCACATGATTGGGAGGTTGATGACTTTGCTGAATTCTTTAACTTGTTATACACAATTGGAAGTGATGCTAAAGTGGTGAATAAGTTTATTTGGACTCCTAGTAAAAGAAAATTTCCTGCCGGCTCTTTCTATGATGTTCTTGCTACTCAATAATCAATTTCCTTGGAAGAGCATTTGGAGGAGTAAAGCGCCCTTAAGGCTGCTTTTTTGTTTAGACTACATCCTTAGGGAAGATCCTGACCATTGACAACCTAAGAAAACGTGGATATATCTTTATTGATTGGTGTTGTATGTATAGTTTTGAATTTCGTACCGTACTGGCCGGTACATGCCGTATCGGAACAGTGGCCAGTACAGAAATTGGGTCTGTTTCGTACCGGCCCAAATACCGGCCTGTTTCGGCAGGTATTTCGGCCGTACCAACCATGTGTACCGTTTCAATATTTTTCTTTCTTTATTTTCATTTCTTGCTATTTTTTTTATCCTAATATAGACTAGATTATTTACATATATATTTATATATAATTTATTCATATATTGACTATTATTTTGAAATATAATTTACATATATATTTATATATAATTTTTTTTATGTATAGACTATTCCGAAACGGTACCAATACCTAAATATTTCATTCCAATACCTTGACAAATACGCTCACCGGTACGGTATTCAAAACATTGGTTGTATGTGCAAAAATAGTGACAAAACAATGAATCATTTACTTCTACATTATGAGTTTGCAAAGGACTCACATAATTATTTTCTTAGCAAAATCGGACTGACATGGGTTGGAGAGAGATCAAGGGGATACCCCAGATTGCAGTTGTGCGAAAGTTGGCTCCCAAAATAAATATTTTGACCTAGCAGTTTGGCCAAAATTTGACTAGAGAATTAACTTTTATAAATTTAGCTAGTCACTTTTCAACAACATTAAATAACAAAGTCTCCAAAACTATCACTATTTTATTAAAATATTAATTTTGGCATTTTCACTATTCTATTAAATTAACACAAAGTAAAATCTAGGTACCAAAGAAGTGGAAGTCATCTCAAAAAGAGCAATTTTTTATGCACATAATAATAATTGGCCAACAACTTGGACTGGCCAGATTTGGCTAGTGGAAATATCTTTAGCTAAAAAATTGTAGTTATATTGAGTCCATTGTAGTCAATTTTTATGCAACCTAGCTAAACTTTGACCAAAATTTAGCAAAGTTGATTCCATTGTGCTCTAACCTCATGTATAATTCATGTGTACTTGGGCCATATCAATTTCAATATCAATAAAATATCTTCCTACTTATCAAAAAGAAAATAAAATTGCTTCCACCACGAACCATTAGAACTTCCCGAAACCCAAACTTATCATGGTCATATAAGTGCTCTCCAAAAAGATATTGAAATAGGGGAAACTTGTTAGAAAACTAATGAGGTGGAGTCGAGGGATATGCAGAGGATTGAAGATAAAATAGTGTCATGAAGGATTGAAAGAAATACGGTATGTTGGCAGGCTAGAGGACGACATGTAGATCTCCAACGGCAAGCTTAGTTTTGTTTTTAAGTACCTATGTCTTAAATGCAGTGTTTTAGCATTTGCATTTATAGGGTCAATTTAGTAATATGTTTGTTAGTTTGTTAGTGTCAGGATGAGAATATATAGTGGGGGAGGGGAAGATGTAGAGTATTCTGGAACCTTGAAGAAGCTTGTTGATTCATGGAGGTTGGGTACCTCAAATACCCTGTATTTTCTCAGTTTATATGAATATTTGCATTTTCTTCCATTTCCTTTTTCTATTGCTTTCATCCGTTACTTCCATCCCTTACAAATTGTTCTATTCAACTGCTGGGATCCTTACAAATTGTTCTATTCAACTAGTAGTACTACTCCAGCCACACCTATACAACAAAATCTAAAAATTTAAAATATCGGGGACCGCAAAGCTCATAACATTCTCAAAGAAAAACCTCAGATATTACGGAAGCCAAAGGAAACAATGTATGCCATTATCCCCTTGATTAGGGTCAATCAAAGCGGCATTCCGCCTCTCGTTCTGACTTATACCTTTCTAATAAAAAAAAAAAAGAGAATATAAATTAAAGGCCCTATAGGTTCCTATAAAAATGCAAGAAAGTGTGGGAAAAGGGCCTTTCTTTAATAGGAAGCCAAACAGAAAATAAAGGCAACAATAAAAGGAAAAAATAAACGAAGAAAAAGAACCTGATATGAAACAAGGGCAAAGCAACGACGATATCGCAAGGATTATATGAGATAAATTGGGGATTCGCCTTCTGCATTTAGGGTTTTTTTCTTTCCCCTCGCGAATATATAAAAAGAGAGATGATGAAAGTAGAGAAGGGAATATGCGTTGGGTATGAAAGAAGAACAAGTCAGAAGAGTTGATTGAGAAAGGGGAAAGGCCAAAAACGACCGGAAGAAACTTCCTCTTTTAGCCACGAGACAGTTTGCGTCTTAAAGGGTTTGGGACGTTTTTTCACATGCTTGTTTTTATCATTGATTTCGAAAGAGGCCAAAAAACTTTGCGTCTTTTGGCGACGACAATATTAGAAAAAGTTTGACACGATTTTAGTTGCAAAAAGATGAATGGCATTTTGCCTTTGTCGCGGCCATCGAAATCGACTCGGTTTTCCAGTTAGAAAATGCTACCATGACCGATAGAATGAACCGAGAAAAAGGACCAATCGGCGTGGGACGCCAAGAAAAAAAGGAGGAGAAATATTTGGGGTCGGCGTTGGGCCTCTTTGTACCTTTATGAAATTTTTTTTTAAAAAAAAAATTAAAAAATTAAAAAATTAAATATATTTTATCTATATATACATTTTTATTATTTTTGAAAAAAAAATAAATTGTGAAAAAATGTAAAAAACTTTTACACTATAGAAGTACAAAGGAGTCCCAACGCCAGAGCCCCATATCACTACCTAAGAAGAAAACATCATGAAAACAAAAGGCGCATGTTTATTTGTTCTGTTTATAGGGATCTAATCAATTCGATTCAATTCAATTTTAGATAAAATTTAGAATCAAATCAGCATTATCGATTTTTTATTTTTTAAAATCGATTACGCATTAATTATTTTCTAATCAGTCTAATTCAGTCCGATTCTTCGATTTTAAATTAATATATTTTAGTCTATTAAACTATTAGTATTAGTTATAGTGATTCGAATAATTATATATTAGTATTTTTTATAGTAAGTTCAATTTTTTACAACTATATCATTGATAGTGATAGTATTAATATATTAATACTAATAATATTAGTATTACTTCTTATAAAAAAATTTATTAGTATTATTATATCATTATTTTATAGGTAATTATTTAGTATAGTAATTTATATATAGACTTAAAATATATTACTAATAGTAATATAGTATTAGACTATTAGTATTAGACCATAAAATGTAAATTGTAACTAATTTACATTATATATTAATGTATAAAATATTATATATAATATAAAAAAATATTATTTTATATTACATATAATATTAAAAAGTTTGATATAAAATATGTATTATAATGAACCGATCCGGTTCGGTCCGGTTCTAAAAAGTTTAAAAACGGAACCGAACTGGTACCCACCAGTTTTGACATTACGGGATTCGATTCCGGACCAAAACCAAACTTGGGCTGACTTCGTCGGTTTGGACCGGTCTGGTCCAGGTTTCTGATTTTTTCTTATACCCATATCTGTTCATTTGAAAGTCCTATTTTTATCGAAAAAAGCAAGCTGAATCCTCTCTTCGCCGCTTGCCGCTGAACTCAAGTCCCTGCCTCCCTCGCCAATCACAGGTTCTAAAGCATCCAATGCAATGGCCTAGCCATGGATTTTGATGGCATAATTTATAAAGAACAGTGCTACTATACTTTTTTAATTTGTTCATTTTATATATTTTTTAGTATAAATTGCACTTTTCTTTATTTTAAATATGTTTAAATCTTTTTAAAAAATAAAAAAATATAACAATATATTAATAGTCACTTCTTCAACTATTAAGCAAAAAAATTAAATATATGAAGGATCAAAATAATGAGATAAAGTGAGACAGCATACGAGCAGTACTTTTCCATAAATGATGCTCACATCATATCCATATCATTAATCCATTCTTTAGATGTTAAGTTGAGTCAAGATGAGTTAAATTTTTTAATAATAATAGTGAATTTAGATAATAGAGTAAATTTTCTCGAATCGACCTAAAATGAATTTAGATGTGTTTGAATGTTAAGATTAATCTAGATGTATTTATGAAAAATTAAAAATATTACGAGTCATGTGTATAAAGAGGTATTGAGTTGAAAAAAATTGTAGGTCGTGCGTGTAAAGAGATTTTGAAATGAGATAAGTTTAATGATTTGATATTTGAGTGTTTAAATATTATATTCAGTTTAAAATTAGACTAAACTAAATTGATCTTAATTCAATCCAAGTTCTAAATGGAGGCTAAAAATCAACAAAACTAGCTTTGAAAATAAAGGTAAACAAAATAGAGTTTGGTCACAATGACAATCATTATGATTGTTGCTCAGTGATACACATAAGTATCTTCTCGTTTTCTCTCTACGAAAAAAGAGGAAGTGTAGGGTCCACTAGTGATTCCAACAGAATCTTGTAGTGGGGTGGTACATGGGTCACAACGTTGGTGGCACTGTAAACAGAAAACTAGTTTTTGCCAGATAGAAAAAGTTTTCTGGTGACAAAGGACTAGAATTTATGACGGTAATAGGCAGGAAAGATGAATGAGCTCAAAGAATGTTGGGGAACTTGCGTCCTATAAAAGAGAAATCCTACAATATATGTGTAGGAGATGAAGTTTCTGAAGAACTATGATATAAGGCTTATTGTAGTGTTGTGAAGAAAGTTTGAATGGACCAAAAACTGAGTGCAACAGTGTTGGAGTGTACAAGGGGAAAGGTCTGACGTATTAGCCAAAGAGCAAAATTTTATGAAGTTTGGGCCAACAATTTTGTGATCCAATTTGCAAACCAAGAGGACAAAAAATGGGTCATGGTTGGTAGGCCATGGCTCTTTGATAACTAAATGTTAGTTTTAATACTATTTAATGGTTACATACCACCCTAGAGGATGGATTTCTCAAAAGAAATAATATGGGTTCACATGCTATAAATGCCTCTGGCATGTATGAATGAAGTGGAAGGAAAAAGAATTAGGAATACAATCGGAGAGGCGATTGGGTGGAGACCTCAGTTGATGGGAGTGGCTGGGCTATTTTTTGCGGGTGATGATGCAACTAGACCTGTCAAAACCTTTTGCAAGGGGAAAGAACTATATATGTAAAGGGTCTTAAGTATTGGATTCCCCTAAGGTATGAAAAACTTCATCACTTTAGCTTTACATGTGGTTGTATTAATCATAGTGAGAGACCATGTAAGAAAAAGTAGAGAGTTGAAGGGGACGAGTTTGGGGTATGGCTCAGGGCGGGTACTGAAGTTAAGCGAAAGGAATGGGGTATCAAACAACACCGAGAGAAAACCATTAACGAGGGCAAGGGTAGTCAGATCATGGTGTCAACCTCTGCTAGTAATAAAGATGAGGGTGGAGAAGAGAGGGGGAGTCTGTTGCCAATCTACAAGTGGAAGAGGATGAGGTTGATGAACCCCAATAAGTGAGTGGTGGAGTTGAAGGGATACTAATTGAGGTGTTAGTCAAAGATTTTGAGGTCTTAGTCACTGAAAGACACAATGTAGAAAAACCTATAGTAGAAATGATTACTGTGGAGGTTATTGAAAAAGGCAGGGGTTGTAGAAGAGAAAAATAAGGGGGGAGAATCAGTGAGAAAAACATGAAGAGATGATTAGCCAAGAGAAAAAAAAAAGTGTGCTAAAGAGAAAAAAGTGATAGGGAAAAAAGTGAGGCAAATTGACATAGTAATAAAAGTTGATGGGGATGAAGATCCAATTAAGAAGAGGGCGGTGGCTGTGAATTAGTCCCATCTGTCTCAATAAAAATACTTAGTTGAAACTGTCAAGAGCTTGAGAACCATTGGACAGTTCAAGACCTTTATTATTTGGTGAAGGAAAAGCAACCCAACTTAGTTTTCTTAATGGAAGCTAAGATGAATAATAGAAAAATTGAAACTATAAAAATGAGACTAAAATGTGAAGGTTTTGTGGTGGTCCAACCTGTGGGAAGGAAGGATGGTTTGATCATGTTTTGGAACCATAATGTGATAGCTGAAATGGCCAATTATTCTCAAAGACATACAAGTTTGTGGATCACAAATGAGAGAGGAAAAGAAAAGTGGATGCTGATAGGGTACTATAGGGAATCTGACAATAGCAAAACAATTGAATCTTAGAGATTTTTCTCCTCTCTTAAACCTGTTGCAAATATTGGATGGGGATAGTTAGAGATTTTAATGAGTTAGTGTCCCAAGATGAAAAAAGGGGTGGAAGACAAAAGCAAGAGAGTTATATGGCAGCTTTTAGAGGTGCTCTAGAAAATGGTGGATTGTATGATTTGAAATGGAAATGAGACAAGTTCACATAGAGCAATAAGTACGAAGTTGAGACTTTCACTAAAGAAAAACTTGATAGGGCTGTGAAAAATGCAAAATGGAAAAACGTGTTCAAGGAAAGCTAGATTGAGGTACTTTCAACTAGGTGTTCTGACCATAGACCACTCATATGGTGTATGAATCAGAATGTTGGCAATGAGAGAGAAGAATAAGGGTTTTTAGGTTTGAAGCCATTTGGGATTTGGAGGAGGAGTGCTCTGAGGAGCTAAAAAGGGTTTGGAACCATGAGGGGCCCGATAATTTAGTAGTAAGCTTGGACGACAGCATGACAACTTTGTTAAGATGGAAAAAGCATAAGGGGACCAACTCAGAAAAGATATTAGAAGAAAAAACCAAAGAGTTAAGGAGATTACAATTGAATGAAGGTCAAAGGAACATGTAAGAAATCAAAACACTTCAAAGAGATATAGAAAGACTACTAGAATAGGAGGATATAAGGTGGAGGCAGAGAGCCAAATAGACTTGGTATTAGTTAGGGGACGAAAACACCAAATTTTCTCATTGTTGTGCAAATCAAAGGAGAGCCAAGAACAAAATATCTGAAGTCAAAGATGATTTGGGAAGAATCTGGTCAAGTACAATTGAGATAGAAAATGCTTTCAATGATTACTTTGGGAAGCTTTTTACCTGTTCAAATCTTAGACCAACAACAATAGAAGAATGTATAGTACATGTGGAATCTCAAGTCATCAATCAAATGAATGCAGGACTTTCAAAAGAATTCACAAGATTGGAGATTGAGGAAGGTGTTCATCAAATGGCACCATTGAAGTCCCTTGGTCCGGATGGTTTTAGAGTTTGTTTTTATCAAAACATTGGGCACTCATTAGAGTTGAAATCAATAAGGTAGTGCTTTCTTGGCTCAATGGTACTCCTTCCTCCATTTTCTTAATCACACTTTTATAGCTCTTATTTCTAAAGTTAAGTGTCCTATAAAAGTTAGTGAATATAGACCCATTAGCTTCTGTAATGTGGCCTACAAAATTATGTCTAAAGTGTTAGTAAATAGGTTGAAAAATCTACTAAATGTTGTCATATCTCCAAATCAAAGTGCTTTTATACTCGAGAGATTGATAACAGATAACATAATTATTGCTTATGAGATTTTGCATTCTATGAAAGCCCAAAAAAAGGAAGAGTAGGGGTCATGGCTATCAAGTTGGACATGTCAACAACATATGATCGAATTGAGTGGGGATTCCTTGAAGCAATAATGAAAAAGATGGAATTTTGTATAGTTTGGACTGATCTTGTTTTAAAGGGTGTTAAGTTTGTCTCATACTCTATACTTGTAAATGGACAACCTAGTCCAACCTTATATTCCTCAAGAGGATTGAGACAAGAAAACCATTTGTCTCCTGATCTCTTTTTGCTTTGTGCAGAAGGATTTTCTTCACCCCTAAATTTTTCTAATTTGTAAGGGGTTATAAATATGACAATGAAGGATGTAGAGTGAATCGCCTTTTGTTGCAGATGACTGTGTTTTATTTGGAATGGCAACAATGGAGAAGTGGCACAAGACTCAAGCTATGTTGCAAGCGTATGAGAGGCTTCTGGGCAGGTTCTTAACCAAGAGAAATCTGCCATCTTCTTTAGCTTCAATATCAAGATGAATGATTGAGTTTTAATAAAAAATGCTGGTGGATCAGTCATGGTTCTTATGAGAAGTATTTAGGGCTCCTTTTAGTTGTAGGTAGGTCCAAATACCAAACTTTCTGGGACATAAATGAGAGGGTTTGGAAGAATGTGACAAATTAGAAGAAATATTTTCTATCCTCAACAAGGAAAGAACTGCTCATTAAGGCAGTTCTATAAACTGTCTCTACCTACACAATGAGTGTCTTCACACTCTTAAAAAAGTTATGCAATGAACTCAATAGCGTATATGCTAACTTCTGGCAAAACAATCAGAAAACCAATAAGGGTTTGCATTGGGGCAACTGGGACAGACTAGGTCAACGGTAATAAAAGAGAAGGCTGAGATTTAGACATGTGGAGTGTTTCAACTTGGCTTTGCTTGCAAAGCAAAAATGGAGATTCATCACAAACCCTAGGAGTTTAGTGGCCCAGATATACAAATAGAAGTACTTCAAAAATTCCTCTTTTTTAGATGCAAAATTGGGTAACAAACCTTCATTAATCTGGAAGAGCATTTGGCAGTCATCTGATCCTATGAAAAAAGGGATGAGATGGAGAGTTGGGGATAAAAAAGTATTAAGATATGGGGTGACAATTGGTTCTCGATTCCTTCAAGCTTTTGTATCCAATCTCTAATCACAGGGGTGCTAAGGTGAAAGAATTAATCCTAGAAGCTGATCAAACTTGAAATGAGCATTTAACTCGTGAAATTTTTGTGACAGCATAAGTAGAGTAAATCCTGAGCTTACCTATGAATAAGTTAGGGTGTGAAGACAAGATATTTTGGGGTCCTTCTAAAAAAGGCATATGCTCATAGAGGAGTGCCTACTACTTTGAGATGGAGAGGAGAAGAAGAATAAAAGGGGAATCTTCTACAACCAATGATACTAATCAGAGATGGATAAAGTTGTAGGAGTTGAATGTTCCAGAGAAAGAGAAACTCTTCCTACAGAAAGTCGAAAATAAGTTTTTAGCTACCAAAAGCAACCTATTGGTAAAGAAATTAGTGGAAAGTGACTTATACCCAATCTGCAAAGAATACAAGGAATCAATTATGCATGTCTTATGGCACTGTGTTGCCTCTATTGATGAGTAGTTTGAATCTAATGTCAAAGTTAAAAAATAGAGCACTTCATAGGCTAATTTCGTAGAATTAATATAGATGATGGCACATGTCCTAACTAGTATGGAAATGGAAGAAGTGACAATAATTATGAGGAGCTTGTGGCTGAGGAGAAACTAGTTTATTTTTTAAGATAAATTCACACCTCCTGAGCAGCCTCTCATGTCAGAAAAAGAGCAACTTAAGGAATTTCAACTTGCTCCAATAGTGGTGGACCATACCTCACATAACAGGGTTTTGTTGAGACAAGATAAATGGATGAAACCTGCAACAGGAATTGTAAAGGCCAACTGGGATGCAACTCTCAACCAGAAACAGGAAAAAGTTGGTCTTGGAGTAGTTATATGAGATGAAATGGGAGAGGCTTTAATTGCTTACTGTACTCAGAAAATGTTTGTCCATCACTCAACTATGAAAGAATGTTTGGCACTTTGGAGAGCTATGGAGCTATGTCATGATCTTGATTTTTGCCAAGTGATCTGAAGAAATTCCTGATTATCTTCCTTATGGGAGTGTAGTCCAAGATGCTAAGAGGATGCTGCAGCAACACCATGGTTGGAAGGTTCAATTTGTCCATAGATCCGCAAATGAAGCTGCACATATATTAGCTAAAGAGGCTTTACTTTTTAGATACAAAGGTTATTTGGATGGAAGAAGTCCCAACTTGTATTTCTAGAACTATAGAGAAAAAAAAAACAATGTACTGATGAACTTACTCATATTTGAATATAATGATCATTTTTTATTAAAAAAAATGATTGTTGCTTGACACTTTTCAGTAGTCGAATATTGAGTACAACAGGAAACTCAATTTTTATTTTGTCTTATCCTAATTTGTTATAAAGAAAGAACAAACTTATGGTGCAAAAAACGTATTGAGTTCAAATAAGAACATATTCACTGAAGCGCATAAATAGGGCAAAGAAATTGTTTTCATTCTATTGGTTACATTAGCATTTTTCTTTAAAAAATTGTTTTCAGAAACAATTTTTTAAGTAACAAATTAACCCAAGTGCAGAAATTGTGTAAAATAGTTTTTTGAAACAAATTTTCTAAATAAGAACAGACTCACCCAAGTTCATATTAAACATATTTTGTAAAATATGTACCCAAATTCGAGGGACTAAACATAAATTCATAATTCCGGATTAAAGGTGTGAGGGATGAGGGATTTCTAGGTTGGGACAGGATGGAGGTGTGAGAGATGGGCAAAGCAGCCTTAAGGATACGTCATACGAAGGAATTTTTGGGTTCTGTTTTTTTTTTTCAATTACTAGTCATGCAACTTAGATCAATTTATTCTATCGGTTCAAATTGTCGATGCTTGTAGCACCACTCTTTTTAGTTACTTCAACGAAAAAGGGAAAAAAAAATTTGACTTTCGAAATTTGTCAATGAAATTATGGCATTTTGGACAATGTTATGGGTGCATAGGGGTGTAAGCGGTTTGATGTTGGACAAAATTTGGAATTGAAGTGGTATGCACTGGTTTTTCATTTTCAAAAATCGATTGATCACCGATTACTTTCCTAAACTAGTACTTCTTGTTCGATTTGATTTTTCGATTTTACTAAAATGAAAAGTTGTCATAAAAAAATTTATTTATAAAAACAAATTGTTTTAAATTTTAAATTAGTAAAATTATATAATAAATATTGGGACCCTTAATTATAAAGGATTGAAACCCTAAATTAATTTAGGAATTTCAAGATTGAAACCCTTAAATTAATTTAGGATCTCGCAACAATCAATATAATTAAACACATCAAACCATATCAAATACATGCACAATCCAAAATCCACAATACACAGTTCACAAATTATTATCCTTCATCTCTGTTTCATCCCAATAATCCTCCTATTTTCATAACTCAACTCAACAAAATACAAAAATAAATATAGAAAAAAAAACTGAAAAGGAGTTTGAATCGAGAAACACCACCTTTCAGACTTCAGTGAGTGAGAGTTTGAGGGAGATGACAACGATGTCAGAAACCTAAACAGTTGGTGACTAAGACGGCAAGTGAGAGTATGCGAGAGACAGAGGGACGCTTGGGTTTGACTTTGAGGGGCAAGGTAGCTTTAAAAGGGTGGAGATTTGAGATTCAAGAACTAGGGGGAATTAATAACCCAAATAAAATGTCTGGGAGACTGATCAATTATTAAAAAAAAAACAGACGCTCTTTGGGTTTTTTTAATCAGAGTTGGGCTGAGCTCCATTCCACCCTCGCCTCTATTGGAGGACCTCTATGCAAATAGGAGATCCTGTCCCCCGTCTGTGCAAGGTGGATCCCTCGCCCTGTTCAGAAGGGCGCTAGGCGAAGGGGGCAGGACATCGAGAGATGGGTGGGTACCTACTGCCCACCCCTAGATGTATCCACCCAAGGATTTCATTTCCACCTATAAAATCGTGTGTATTTTTTTCATATTTATATTTGTTTATATTTTAGTATTGTATTTTTTATTTTTTATAATATCTTAAAAACCATAGTTTTAAATTCCGTGCCATTTCGACTGGAACGGCCAGAATTTACTGTTCCGGAATAGTAACCGGAACAGTTGACAGGTATGTTTCGCACCGAACCAAATTCCGGTTGTTCCAGCCGGAATTTGGTGTTCCGGGCGAAATTGTTTGTTCCGGGCGGTATTGTACTTCCAGACTGGAATTACATATTCAAGTTTCCTGACTTCATCTCTCGATTTCTTCTCCCCTATTTACGAAATCATTCAAATCTCCATTGCCGAACCACTTTCATCTCTCGATTATTCTTCCCTAGACCCCTATTAATGTAATCAGGCATCTCGATTCTAGAAAAACCTTACATTCTGGCGAGTTCATCTCTATAACGGTTTTACAGTCAGTTGGTCTTATTCTTCACGATTCAAGATTGCAGATACTCTGGTTCTTCATGTCGCATCTTCTTCTACTTTGATTATTCACGCCGTAGCTTCTTCTTTGTGATACAGCTCTCGCATCTTCTTCGTGATGTAGCTCTCGCCGCAACTGCTTCTTCAATTCGTGACACAGCTCTCGTGTCTTCAAGAAATTAAAATAAATCTGCGGAAAGTTATCGATGATAGCAATGCTTTTACCTTTCAATTAAAAAAAAAATAAATAAAGGTAATAGCAGATATTTGTTTGTATAAAACTACTTCAAAATTATCACCTTGATAATAGTGAGGCTTTGACGTTTTACTGTTTCAATTCAAAATATAAAAAAATAATAATAACATATTTTTGTTTATATAAATATGCATCATCTTGTTAATAACGAAATGTAAAACATTAGTTACTTTACTTTTTGGTAAGCCATTCGTTACTTTATTTATTTTAATTATTAGATTGAGAAATTATGAAATTGTATTAATTTTTATAAATATATATGTTTAGAATTTGTATTAACTATTGCAAAAATATTATTAAATTTATTAAATAGGTATATTTTTGCTTACGAAAAGAAAAATAGGCATATTTTTAAGATTTGTATATATGTTTATTTTAGAATATAATTATTATATATATAATTTATTTATATAATGTTCATCCCGAAATGGCACACCGAAATGGAACATAATCGAAATATTCCATTCCAATACCTCAACCGGAATGGCCGCCAAAACAGAATTCAAAACTTTATTGAAAACATTTAGAAAAGTATTTTAAAAAAATAATATAAAAAGTAAAAACATTGCACTGTGGTTAAATCCTCGGTGATTCCTTAATGGCCTTTGAAGCTTCCCAATTAATAGCTATTAAAACTTTTTTAGAACATTTTTATTAGACTGACTAAAAATTAAATCTAATTTATTTTTAGCCAATAAATATTAAAATAAGATCATATTAAATTGATTAAAGTCTAAACAATTTAGCTTTAGCTACAGTAATGTAAAAACTTTTTCCATCTTTGACAATCACTTTACTTTGGCCAAAAGCATATTATATTAATTTATTTTCTCTTTTATTCATACAAATGTCTATTTTACTTTTTTTTTTGATAAAAACAAATATCTATTTTATTAATTTCTTTAGTATAGAGCAAATGTTTATATACATACAAATACAAATGTTTATTTTATTAAGTAGATTTAAAAAAAAATTATTAATTTAATTTAAATAGAATATGATTATTAATTAATTTTTTAACCCATAATTTAATTAGAATATGAGCATTAATTAATATAATAAGTAAAATATGATAAAATAAAATAAAATAATAATTATAAAAATTTAAATATTTTTTAATTATTAACTATTAATTATTATATAATAAATAAATAAAAAATTCGATATAAAAACTACATGTAAATAATTACAATTAAATTATTATATATTAAAAAAATAACTAACTTAATATAAAGACTTATATAAATAAAATAATCAAAAATTAAATTCTTTCTTTTTATTGGCTAAAATTATTCTTTTTAACTTTGAAAAATGTAATGAAGGTGCTCTAAACGAGCAAAACTGAAGTCTGAGCCCTGCCTCTCCGCCGACCGAAGAGAAACATCCCATCTCTAGATCTTCTCCGAAATATTTTTCCCACGGAAAGCCCTAGCCAAAGGTATAACGATACTTAGCCTTTTTGTTTATCACTCAAGAATTATTTTCAAGTTGTATATATCATCGTTTCGGTTTTAGTCCGTGGCTAGGGTTTTGTTCTTTTGAAAGGTAACGGAAAGAAGGAAAGCAAAAGAGCAATACTCTCGGTTTTTCGTTTATTTTCTTTTTAATATATGGATCAATCTGCGTGTAGTTCTGTTTCAAACGGGTGAAAGTTCTATTTTTTTTTTTTTAAATAACATTTCAGTATTATGTTACTTACATTCCATTAAATGTAATTTTAGCGTCTGATACTTTTCATCTTAGCGATCTTTTTTTCGTTAAGGATAGTTGATTCGATTTTTTTTTTTTTTTGGTAATCAAATTTAACTCTGGGTCGGCTATTTAAAGTTGTTATGGCCGAATGAACAAATCGTTTATATGGGTTCACTTATATCAGTATGTGTTTTCTCATTTGGGCGTTTGAAATATGGATCACAGCTCATAAAATATTAGAAAAGCTGGTGTTTATTGTGCCTTTTTTACCCACTTTTTGGCAGAAGTCCAATGGCTTACATGGATATGATAAACCGAAATAAGTTGGTAGGATTTGATCTCTCATTAAAATGATTTTTAAAGGCATCAGTCTGTTCAGGGTATAGAGTTGGATCATATCAAATGTCAGATCCGTACAAGGGAGTGAAAGGAGGGAGACTGACCTTCAAAGGTGGAAGTCTTGCGAGTGGCAGCAAATCCATTGATAAGAAGAAACAGAGGAAGAAGAATAAGAATAAGAACCCGAAGAACAATGAATCTGAGCTGTCAATTCCTTTAGACACGGAGGCAGAGATTCTGAATGCTGATGCAGGCGATGAATCTGGAAATGCAGGAGGAGAACAAGCACTTTACACAATTGACGCAGCCAAGCGCATGAAGTATGAGCAGCTCTTCCCTGTGGAGGCCAAGAAGTTTGGTTACGATCCAAAGACCACTTCCAAGTCTATTGAGGAAGCTCTTGATGACCGTGTAAAGAAGAAGGCCGATCGTTACTGTAAATAGAATCAATGTTAAGGTTTTATTCTTCCACTTTACTAAGCCTTTTTTTTTTTTTTTAATGGTGTTGATAATAGTAGTACTACCAATTGTAATACCATTATCAGCAGCAGAACAACATTTTTATTGTTACTATGCCTTGTCATTTACATTGTCAGTGCCTTTGTTTCTTTCCATGATCCTTGTTAAAACATACCTTACTTATGAAGAAATTTTGTTGTCGTTGTTATTATTGATATTGGTTGGGACATTGAAATTGAATTTTGCTCTTGATTGAGTTTTATTTGTCATGTTAAATTATGGCCGGGAAGTTTCCCATGTTTTAGGTCTTGCAAAAATTTTGGTCCACTCTATGCCATATTAGGACACCTAACTGGCTATGCAATCTTCATGCATTATGGTTGTTAAAAATATGTGATAGACATGTGCACATTCTCATGTTTGATCTGCGCATAATATGGACACATTTTCTAATCACCACTTCAAATGTTTGTCTTATGATACATGAACATTTAACTTTGATGTTATAGGTGTAATCACTTGAACGCTCCAATGCATTACTCATGCCACACTTTTCGTACACTCAAGAAGTATACCTTTGAATATTTTGGTGTCTTTTATCAAGGGAGATTCCTGTCCTAGTTCATAGTTTTTGGATTTTTTTATTAGTAAAATTTTATTTAAAAGCACAAAAAGTGCAACCCAAGTGTAATAGGAATTTACATGTGAAATACCTATTTAAAGGAAGATAAAGTTACAGAAAGTCATGTAGATCCTGCCCATTATAGTTTATAGGAATGGTATACATGAAAAAAGTAAAGATGAAAAAGGTTTTGAGCCACTCCAATGTCCTTTCGTGGTTCTAAAATGGCATTTTTTTGCAAAAATAGTATTCTTGTTTATTTTGATGATCCTCAGTACGGAAGAAAAAAAATCCAGGATTTACTGATAGGGGATATAGGAGACCGCTCAATCCTTGAAAGAGAGGATTTGATTGAGTATTGAAGAGTCAAATTTAACATCTGCTTAAACTCTCGAGCTGGTTAGAAGATGAGTACGTGAATTACTGGTTACTTTCTTCCCAAAGCCACCCCCGCATGAGCAAGCCAAGCTCCTCACTTATATCCAAGCTGCTTTCACTCTTAGGGAGGTCTTGAACGTTGTGGGATGCCATAGAAAGTTGTGCAGGCAACTCCCTGTTCCGAGTCTTCCGACACCGGAAAAAAATTGCAGTAGCCAAAAAAAGTGCCGTGCGATGATTCTGGGAGGGCGGATTTAGTGGGGGAGGATGCAACAAAATGGAACCATGGTTATTTTTTAGCATAATAAAGGAGGGGAAAATGAAGGGAGGGGTAGGACTTCTGTTGAGGGGGAAGAATCTATTCTTTTAAACTCATTTCATCCCAGTGTATAGATTGGGTCGTTCAGAAAGCTTTGGAGATTAAGCATCATGCAGGAATTGCATGTGAGGGTTTTGAGCAGTTTTTGGTCTTACTAACCAAAGTTTTGAATACCATACTGGTGAGTCTACTGGTCAGGGTACTAGAATGAAATATTTTAATATTAATACCGTTTTAAAGTAGTCTATATATATAAAAAATTATATATATAAATACATATATAAATTATATTTCAAAATAATAGTTAATATATGAATAAATTATATATATAAATACATATATGTAAATAGTTTAGTCTGAATTAGAATAAAAAATAGTAAAAAATGAAAAAAATAAAAAATAAAAATTCGGTATAGGTCGTACAGGCTAGTATGATTGATATTTGAGTCGGTACGAAACAGACAGTGTATCTATACCGCCCAACTAGCCGGTATGGTATGTACTGGCCGTTCAGTACGGTATTTAAAACAATATTACTAATAGCTATTGAGGCTGGTTATGCACAGTTAAAATGTGATCCACCTCCGAACTCGGTTAAAAAAAAGAGAGAACTCAAACGACATAAGTGGGGAAGTAAAACTTGAAGGCGATCTCTTTTGCAGGAGCAACAGTGGTTGGAAGGAGGGGAGAATGATAAATGTTTTATACAAGTTTTCTCATATTTTTATTCTTATTTTTATGCTAGTTTGTGTTTAATTTTCTTATTTATTGGAGTTTTATTTATTTATTTTGTTTATTTTTGTTTAGGAATATATAAATTGAAGGATCATGATAATTAAGGGGGAAATTTTCCTTTTCAAATAAACAAAAATTCCTTAATTAAGAGTCCTAACAAACGTTTATTTCTTGAATTTTTTAAAATACTTTTCAGTATTAGGAACGTAACTTTTTTTAGAGAACTTCAAAAAGAGCGATCTTGGCATTGACAAAAAGCTAAGAAAAAATTCTACAATTTTCGTGTTGAAGGCTTTCCCAAACAACGAAATCTCAATAGAGAATATGGTGCATCAAGTTGGCAGTAGAAAGCTGCCTATTTGAGAATCTTGTTTTGGAAAGAGGAGGAAGGATCATAGTTTTGAATTTCGTACCGTACTGCAGTAGTGACCAATACAGAAATTGGGTCTGTTTTGTACCGGTCCGATTTCGACCGTACCGACCTGTACCAGATTTTGGAATTTCATTTTTTTTTCATTTCTTGCTATTTTTTTTATTCTAATTTAGATTAGATTATTTACATATATATTTGTATATATAATTTATTCATATATTGACTATTATTTTAAAATATAATTTATATATATTTATATATATATAATTTTTTTTATGTATAGGTTATTTCGAAACGGTACACGAAACGATACCGATATCAAAATATTTCGTTCTAGTGCTTTGACCGATATGCTCATCAGTACGGTATTAAAAACATTGGGGAGGATGACTGGTGCCATTGTAAAAGAGGGTTTTCCTAATCATTGAAGAGGAATTCGAAACTTGGAAAAGAAGACAAGTCGAATTGGAGTTGTCAATGATTGAGATCCTCAATCTACGTACAGTTTCCTTCCTAACTCTTTCATCTTCTCTTTAAACAATTTTCGTTATGAATTCCAAAAAAATTATGGCTTGTTTTGATTATATTATAAGGTGATTTTTATTGCTAAGGCTACGACATAGCCTCTCCACAAGAATTCTAAATTTTATTTTTATGTAGTCATAATTTTATCATTTAAAAAAAAATATTGAGCTTAATGCTTTTAATTATCTAACCAATAATTGAATGCTTTGTTTTGCATATTAATTCAAGAGATGATGCATGTAGTTTTGCTTAGTATAATGTACCCCATGAATTAAATAAGAGACAAAAGTGTGATAACAGGATTTGTGCGGCTTTTATGTGAAATATTATTAATTTTCATGTACTCAAATGCTTTTAAATTTGCATAGACATATTGTGGATTATCGTAAGTTGGATAATTTTAATTCTACTCGAGAGAGGGTCTTGATAAGTCTGTTGTATATATCCTGGCTGACAATTTTTATATCAATTATCAAGATTGTTTTTACCTATTTCTATGGGTTGTCATGCAGCAATGTGGTGTCTTTTCTACCGCAAAGGATGGGCTAAGATTGTAGAGAATTCTTCGAAAGTTTGTCCCAGATATAGTTTGAAAAGAACACTATTTGCTTTGTACTTGACCAGAGTAAAGACGTCAATCATGTGTTTAACTTGTTAAATCTTCGTATTGTTATCCTTGCAGACCCTACTTAAGATTATGTTGCGCTGATCTTTAAATTTTATTTTTAATCTGCAAAATGCTGGCTGCAAATCTAATATTCCCGCTCTCGCTCTCTCGCCTAGGACTCCTTTCTCTACCCCCCAAACCTAGCCGCCGCTGGGGGAGGGTGGGAGCCGCGGCTCCCCCTTCCCTCCCTCCCTCCCTCCCTCCCTCCCTCCTCCATTCTCGCGTTTTCATTTTCGGTCTCTTTGGTTTTTCTTGTTTTTTGTAGGTGGAACGATGACAAGGCGTTGGGACTATCGTCGGTGGTCCCCGGCCAGCACGCACATCACTTTTGGATTTGTCTGGAGCTGATCTCATAGACTGCAAAAGGGCTTATCGAGACTAGCGGCGTGTCGCCTACATGCGCGAGTCAAAGTTGAGGTGATGCTTTCACGTGCCTCCAACCCGAGCTCCACTGCCTCCTTACGCGGTGGTTCTGAACTTAGCCCCATCGACAGTGCTTAGGACGAAGGCTCAGGGCTCTTCTAGGATGGCGCGTGGCCCCCACGTGCCGCCATCGCCCACTGGTTCACTTTTTGTCTCAAACCAGATTCCGTTGATTTGGTTTTGGCTTTGATGTGTTTTGTTTCCTTTCGGTTTGTTTGGTTGCAGTGCTTGTCATTTTGCTGTTTTGTTTAGTTTTATTTCTTGTTTTGGTGTTTTGTTTGTAATAACATAAAGGAATAGGCTTATTCCTAATTTATCCCATACTCCTCTTTTGGAAGTTGTAGTTTGTCATTTTTCTTCTTTGGAGCCTTTGGAGAATGGAGGTGGTGATTTTCTCCCCTACTTGTGAGGTGGAAGTTTGGTTACTCCAAACCTCTCAGACAAACCATACTTACATGGTCTTGTCTTTCGAGAGATTAGAAGTTAAGATAAAGCCCGCCATTTTGTGTGCAGGGATGCTACATATTTACTTGTTTAGTTAGATTTGTAATACAGATCTATTCAAACTTATCAGTTTCAGCTGTAAACTTCATTTATGAAATAAATTGTGGTCATTTCCTCTCAAAAAAAAAAAATCTACAAAATTCTAAGCCGAATAAAAATATGACAAATAGACATTTACTTAGGATGCAGCTTTTATTCGTGTTGATGTGGTATGCTGGATTGACATACTTCAGGCAACAACATCTTGGCAGTCAAATCTGCTAAAACTACATGAAATTGAAACGTAAAATCATATATTTTTTGACACTTTAGCGGAGTTGATGTGCTATTAACTAAAACATTTTTCTCAAGAAAATGAGGGTTCAAAAGATCGCATAAAATAAATGGTCATTCGTTATAAAAGATTTAAAATCTTAAAAAGGTCTGTGAAAGCATTTATTAAAATTAATCAAGTTTTATGTGTTTCACCTCTTCAAACAAAAAAAAAGTGTTTAACAAAATAACTTATTAAACTAAAAATTATAAAATTGAGCACGTCATGAACTTACTAAACTTATATTTTGCCTCTGTAGGCTAGGTCTCATCTTGCAATTTCATCCTTATAAAGATTCTCATCTGGGATGATTAAAACATAAAAATATATAAAAATGAGTTGAATAATCAAGAAACAACATACTATATAGTAAACATAATTAAGTACTTGCATATATTTATATATATATATATATATATATATATATAATGGAGATGCCTACTGCAGTCACGTGCGGCGGCACTAGGCCTAGGGACCTCAGCTGCATAGAGGACAACTGTCCAAACTCACCTAGACGGCGCGTGTTCACCACGCACCATC
Organism: Platycarya longipes; assembly: GCA_036559045.1. NCBI lineage: Eukaryota > Viridiplantae > Streptophyta > Magnoliopsida > Fagales > Juglandaceae > Platycarya > Platycarya longipes. The sequence continues at coordinate 46,489,924 of CM071802.1, forward strand.
CTCTGCTGTGCTATTCTGCACGTTTTGCCTCAATCCATAATTTGTTGATCTGAGTTTCAATTTTGTTTTTGTGGTGTTGTTTGTCTTTATTTCTTGCTTTGGTTGTTTTGTTTGTAATAATAAATATGAATGAGTTTATTTCTTGTTTGGTTCCACATTCTTCCTTTGGAGGATATTGATTATCTTTCCTCTTTTTTATTTAGAGAATGGAGGTCGTGATCTCCTCCCCATTTTCGGAAGATATATATTTGGTTGTTTCTATGCTTTCTCAGTCAAACAACACATCAACGTTAGTTTGATTTTTGAGAGATTAGAAGTTAAGACAAAACCCGTTACTAATATGTGCGGAGATACTACAAATCAGTATTTAGTTAAACCTGTAATAGGAATTTTTTCCGAACTTATTAGTCTCAACTGTAAAGTTAATTTAATGAAATGAATTGCGATATTCTCTTAAAAGAAAAAAAACTTCATTGCATTCACAATATCTTGATATTTTCATTGTCATGCTGGTGAGAATAGATTTATAATCCCCAATTTTTTTTTCATCATACATTAATTGAAAGAAAAATTAATAATTGAAAAAAAAATTAAAAGTTCAAAGAGATTTAATTAAATTAAATCATGCATTGAATTTCGTTGAATCGAAGAAAATTCAAGGGACCTTTGAACACACGAGACAAGAAATTCTCAAAATTGAAAAAAATCTCAAAATTTCATTTTTAAATACAAAATAATTTTCAATTGTATATTTTTTAAATTTTTCATTAAATTATTATCTAATTATTTTTCCAAACACAAAATTCAATACAAATTTTGTAAACTTTAAAACAGAATAGAAAAAATATTACTAAAAATTTTATAATTTTTAAAATAAGATAAAAATTTAAATATTTTTTATTTTTATAATATTTTTATTTAATTTATATATATATATATATTAAAATCTAATAAAAAAGTTTTAACTCAAATTATTTGACGTAAATAGTATAGGGAAGGGAGCGATGCTCTTCTCCATGCACCAAAATAACTGGACTGGGCCTTATGACTGTTGGGATGCTCTGGACCGGCGGCCATGCCCATGCAGGTTTTATCCAATCCATAGAAACCACGTGACCAGAACCTCGATCGTCAGATTACGCTTCCTCATCAATCCGATATATTGTCAATTTCAAACCCTAACTTGCTGCTCAGGAAGCTAGGGTTTCGCGGACTACTACCGGCCGCTGAAGCTCAGACCCAGCATTCGATTCCTAAATTATTCGGCTCCCCCCAAAACATGGCTACCCAGATGAGCAAGAAGCGGAAGGTCAGTGTTTCTGTCTCATATCATTCGCTTTCTGTTGGGTTTTGAAAGATCTGGTAAACATTAGTAAAAGGAAATAGCATAGAGCATTTGATATTGTTATATTTGCTGTATTTGATTTACCAAATAATTCTAAAATCCAGATCGAAAAATCGTATTTGTTCTGTTGATATATTCTATCGCTGATTGCTGGTAAAAGTATAGAAAAGAGATGGAAAGAGTGCTTTTCCATCATATTTTGATAATTCACATGTTGAACAGTTCGTGGCCGACGGAGTCTTCTTCGCGGAGCTTAATGAGGTGCTGACCAGAGAGCTTGCCGAAGACGGATACTCGGGTGTCGAAGTTAGGGTCACGCCTATGCGCACTGAGATTATCATCAGGGCCACCCGTACTCAGAATGTCCTCGGTATATCTCTGATTTAATCTTCTACTTGTGTTGCGTGTGTTTTGTGGGTACACCTTGTATCTTTAAAAGAAGAAAAATGCTACTCTCACACCCTCATTCTTAACGCTTGATATTACCACTCGAGTTTTTTATTTTATTTTTTAATGTTTTTACTTAGTGAGTAAGTGTTTTTTTGATAATATTATAATTTTTTTAAAAATATTTAAAGTTTTAAAAGATACATGTAAAGGATAAGAGAAAGAAAAAAAAGAAAAGAAAAATACACTAACGGTGGCTTCCAGCGGTAGTCACCGCCTTAAAAGAAATTAGGAAATGAAAGGTACATTATTTGACTGCTCTTCCTTTATCTCGGTCTTTGATCATTGGAGACTACGCTAATTGTGGTGAAGATGTATGAGCGAATCAGATAGGACTGGTGATTCCACCCTTTCCTCTGAGAAAGGGAAAATCATTCTATTCCTTTCCATTCGATTCCTCGAAGACCTTCCATTGAAATTATCTGTTGGAGATGGTTAACCTGTAATATTTATTATTTACTTCGCTATTTTTTTCAGAGTAACTGAGTCGTACTCAGTTACTATTAATTTTCAGTTTTCTACACTAAAGTGATAATTTGAAAATCTTAAGAAAAAAAATCCTTCAAAACTTGTAAGAGAGGTTGGAAATGAAGTGAAGACTAAGGCTCCGTTTGTTTTTCTAAACCATCTCATCTCAATCTCATATTAAACTCATCATTACACTTTTTCAAAATTTCATCTAAAATAAAATAAATAATTCAACTTTTTTAAATCCCAAAATTAATTTTTCAAATTCTAATAAAATTAATATTAAAAAATATATTACAACAATATATATATTTTTTTTTAATTTTTATTTCATCTTATTTCTGAAAATAAACCAGGCCTAAGCTAATTATTATAGTATCTGGAATCTAGGATTTCTTATAATCAGAGTTGGTGAAAGTGCCAAGGCTGAAGCACTTTGCCTATTGGTAAGCAAAGCGCTTTGCCTGTTGGTAAGCAAAGCGCTTTGCCTGTTGGTAAGCAAAGCGCTTTGCCTGTTGGTAAGCAAAGCGCACTTACAAAAATGTGCTTAAGTGCATTTATGAAAGTTTGCTTCAAGCGCGCTTTTTCGGGGCTTCTTGTATGAGTTTAACGCTTTTGTAGAAATAAAACTAGAAAATATCATTTGAAGACCCAAAATGATGTAAACAAATATTCTTGAAGCATTTAGTTGATATTGAAGATCTGATATATGCCATGGCCCATGGCACCACATGTTGTCATGTGGTGTATATGCTTTGAACTTGATATAATAGTCCAAGTTGGATCTCAAGATGGACATGTATTTGATTGTTATCTTAGAGAAATCACTACCTGTAATTGTTGAGGTTTTTTGGGCTCGGCCTTCTTGTTATATTTTAATTCAACCATGTACTCAGATATGATTATGGCCATAAATTATTGTTATTGTTGTTATTATTATTATTATTAGTGCCTCTCAAATATCATGTGTATAATTGTGTATCAGGTAAAGCACTAGAGAATTATGTAAAATGTTATGATTAAGTAGCTCAGCCACTGCATGGATAGCCTAATAAAGCACATTCGCGCTTTTACCAAAACTGCTTATAACTATTTGACTTAGTTGTGGTGTACATACCTTCAGTTAGGAAAGTTAACTTCTCATTAGACTAGAATGCATTCTTTTAAATTTTTCATCAATTTTTTTTGTCATTTTAATCTTTTTTTATTATTTGTTATTGTATTTTTTTATCAGGTGAAAAGGGAAGAAGGATTAGGGAGCTGACTTCTGTGGTTCAGAAACGGTTCAAGTTCCCAGAGAACAGTGTGGAGCTGTATGCTGAGAAAGTTAACAACAGGGGACTCTGTGCCATTGCTCAGGCCGAATCTCTCCGCTACAAACTTCTTGGTGGCCTTGCTGTTCGGAGGTTTGTTAAATAACCTTGGCATTATCTTCAGCTTTCTTCTGAGATGTTGATAAAATGAATTATGTTTTACCAGCGTATTAATTTATTAATGTTGGTTGGCTTCATATATTGATTACTGGTACTTTGCAATGTCTGTGGGTAGTTGCGGATGGGTCAATGCCCATAGCTGTCCCTGTTCCTGCAAATCTTGGAGAGAGAGAGAGAGAGAGTCCAGTGGCTCAGTCTTTCTTGTAGATTTGGACATTCTTTTTTTCTGATTCTAATCAATCCAAAAAGAAAAAGGAATTATTCTTGTTGGCAGTTATGTTATATGCAACGGTTGCTATGTGCTTCAATCAGCCAATTTTAGTTGACTGTTGATTGAATAACGTTCTTGTGCATTTGAAATGCTTGGTCCCGCATTTCTATTTTATTTTCTCACAGATGTTACCTGTTCAGGTCATCTTTACAGCAAGTAGGTTACTCACTAATACTTACTTTGTGTCTGAGGATGACTATATGTTATGGTTCATCTTTCTATTTAAGCCAAGGAAGTAGTTGCATTCCATGGTACTTTACTCGATGGACAATATTTTTGGGAGCAGATTGAATCCTATGATTTTGAGGTGAAATTTCTCCCCTCCTTGAAGCCCCAGAAATTTTTTTAACTGGTTGTTATAGGGGAAGGATCACACAGGCTATAAATTTAAATTGTAGCATCAACTGTCTCTCTTCTTCTTCTTCTTCTTCTTCCTTTTTTTTTTTCGTGAAATGGAGTTTTTGTGAATGAATTTCTTTTTTGAGGAAGTTTTGTCTACAACAACTGAAAAGATCAAATTTTCCATCCGCACTTGTGGTTTCATTCTTGTGCATATTCCGTCATACTACATCATCTTCATTCTTCCTCTGTTGGCTACATAACAATTTAAAAACCTGGAAGCTTGTGTAAGATACGTTCAAAATTAGTTAGGTGAAAGTGATTTACTTGCACAAGGGATTGAGTAAAAGAAAAAAGGACAAAAGAACTTCTTTATATGCTTGATGAGTACTCCTTTATATGTGTACTCTATAGATTCACAGTCCATTTCTCTATACAATCTCTTCTGCTTTTCATTCTTGATGCTATCCTCTTAGCTATTAAATTCCTTTTTCCTCTCTCAAGTGATCTCTAATACACCTGCTGTGTGCTTCACAATATGAACCTCAATGACTCTTCGGCCTTGCCAAATGAACGGAAGGGTTTCAATATCAATGCTCACATTGAAGATTCTCAAATTAGTCCTGCTGATATCTAAATGTTCTCCCACATCCCACATCTTTTACCCATATTGGGCAGCTGCACATTGAGAGTTATTTGGTTGGCTAGTTATGCCCATCTTTTAATCCTAGGTTTAAACATTTCTCCCATGGATCTAATATGCCATCAAGATTTTATTTTAAATGCTTTGAATTTTTCTCTTTTAATCCTTATCCATCCTCCAAAATAAGGAATGGAAAAGGTCATGTAAACTTCTCTGAATTATTTCGGTGGTTGTAAGTTAATTTTTGCATGTTTGTAGGGCTTGCTATGGTGTTCTGAGATTTGTCATGGAGAATGGGGCAAAGGGATGTGAGGTACATATAAAGTTTTCCATTGTTTTTCATAAAGTTTGATTGTGTGGTTATTTGAATCTTTAATATTTTCTTCAATCTTCACTCAGGTTATTGTGAGTGGAAAGCTCCGGGCTCAGCGTGCGAAGTCAATGAAGTTTAAGGATGGTTACATGATATCCTCTGGTCAACCTGTCAAAGAATACATCGATTCGGCTGTGAGGCATGTTCTTCTTAGACAGGTCAGTCTTGTCTTTGTTGTCTAGGGTCTTCTATATTCCAATTATTGTGCTTGGCAGTAGCATGATATGCCATCACTTGGTTAGTCTATTGTCGCGGACCTATTATGTTATCTTGTTATAAAATTCATGCTAATTACAAATTATTCTGTTCTCTTCCTCCTTCCTGCCTTTCTTCCCTAAATTTTAACAGGGTGTACTCGGTATCAAGGTTAAGATCATGCTTGACTGGGATCCTAAGGGGAAGGTGGGGCCAACTACACCATTGCCGGATCTAGTCACCATCCACACTCCCAAGGAAGAAGAGTACATCCCCACTGTGGTGACAACGCCCGTGGAGATTCCAGTTGCTTAAAACCAGAGTTGGGATGTTTCCTCACACCTTTCTCACGATACCTTATCTTTCTGTTCTATTCTATTTTCAGAGTACGAGGATACTAGATTCTTTGAAGAAGCTTCTTTCCAGGGTTTTCATATTTTAGATTCGTTAGACCATAATTTTGTTTTACTGGACGGGGAATGAATCTTGTTAATTGATTTTTCATGCTGGTTAACGTTATTATTATATCATTTGGGTTTTGCCACGTGTTCTCGGAGAAGTGCACGCTACGTATTGTCTCAAAATAACGTGGCTTACGAGTCAAAAGAGATGCTTCTACCATTCGCGATTCACGCAAGCTAACATGCCGTATATCCATTTCTCCAATATATATATATTTTAATTAAGGTCCCATTTTTTTAATTGTAATGCTTTTATTTTCGTGAGTGAAAATGTGAGGAAATATTGAGGAAAATGATAAAGATATGACCTCTTTCACCATTCTGTAAGGGTTATAGTGTTAGAAACTTAGAATGACTATACCATTTTACTAACTACCCTTATTTTAAAATAGAGTTGCAAAAATAGTCATAAAATAAAGATGGGCTGTCAATTTTTGACAGTATTTGTGAATAGACACTCAGCAATAGGCTTCGTCATAATTAGCTTCGAGTCAATTCGGATATATCTGAATTTGGGTTGATTTGATTGAATTAATTAGTTCAAAAAACTTGGGAAAAAAAAAAAACTCATTTGGGTGAAATTGATGTTTTGATCGAAAAGCATGGCGCAGATATTTTAAATTTTTCCTTGAAGTTTTTTTATACAGCCTTCATCTTGTAACCAACCGCAGAAATGATCAAATGCTCGTGTATTAAGGATTCCGAGACATCATCGATATTTCAGGGAGTTTATTCTCTTTTGCTTTGTTTGTAACTCATCCGTAGCTCACAGGGTTTAGAAATGATTTGAGAAATTTTTGTACTTTAGAGAGCCTAGTGTATACGCTCTCCATTATATTGTGGGTGCTATCCGCAATATAGCATCCACAAAGGGTGGTGCCCTTGTCCTACCACCTCCACATGTGGGGGCAGAGGGAGGAGGAAAGTTTGGGCCACCAGTCACATATCCTGGCAGGGTGGCCCCATTGGATACTGGGGAGGGATTGGCCCCCATAACCTTCCGTCCCACTTTGCTTAACCAATGTGAAAAATAATTAAAAAATACAAAAAAATATAAAAGCTAAAAAAAAATAATACAATAATCACATCCATTCACAACAATTTATAATAAAAAAAGAAAAAAAAATTCCAAAACAACAAATTTGAGCAATAAAACCAAACAAAATTATTTTTTAATATTTATGTACTATGTATGTATATGGGTTGGCTTAGGCGAACATGGTAAATCCTAAGTAGGCTTAGTACAACTCAAGCTCTGCCCTGACTCTCAGTTGCTTGAGGGCATTCACCTACACTAACCTGGTTTGCGAACAACATCCCCAACCTCGACCAGACGGACATCGAACAGGATGCAATAAGATGGGATGACGATACTCGACCACTTAATCCTAAATTATACAAAGAAATTGAAAGACTTTTTAGTAAATTTTGTAGGTATAAAGTTCCTCATCTTCCATCATCCAAAGGTAGATATGTAAGAGAATAAATATATATTATAAGATGTGATATTTATTGTCTTAGAGTTCAAGTCTTACACGCTGTTTCTTTAAAATTTTTTGTTAAAACTAAATATAGGTTTTATATGAAAAAATTATTATATATTATTAGTAGTTTCTACTTTTTTCAAAAAGGATCTGTAGAACTTGTATATTCTAAATATAAAAATGATTAGGAGCAATCACACTCAGAATATTCACTCTCACATAAATAGTAATATTTATTATTTATATTACTGTTTATATGAAGGTAAGTATTATGAGTGTGGTTGCTCTCTAATAATATTTTTCTAAATAAGAAATATATATTTTGTAGAGAAATTGCCAAGTTGGCAAAAATTTTGTTGAAAATCTTACAAATTTATATAATTGATGACCAAAAAAAAAAAAAAGAACTGTAATTGGTTTCATTTATTTATTTATATTTAGCCATTGAACGGTGCTACATCAATTGGTATAGTTCAAACTTCATGCGGTAAAACTTGTACGAGTAAGTATTGCCAACCTTCTTCATTATAGTTATTTTATCTGTAAGTCAATATGTGATTATATTTTTATTAATTTCCACCTCATTTTAGCATGTTTATAAATATAATTTTTGAATGATGTTATTATGTTTCTTCAATTTATTTATTTGGTGTACTTTTTAGTGTAATTTGTATATTTTATTTCAAATATTTTTAAATATTTTAAAAATATATAAAAATATATCAATATATTAATATTTATTTTATTAATTATTAAAAAAAAATTAAATACATAAACAATTAAAATAAGCAATATAATAAGACGATATAATAGCCTTTTTCCATAATTCTTCTTAAGCTTGGCAGTTGGCACTGGTATCCACTATCCACGTGGAAAAGTCGGATTACGTTTCCCTGGTAGGAAGTCCTTAGCTTATCTCTCCCCAAAAACCACCCAAAGAAAAAGAAAAGAAAAGAAAAAACAGACGCCTCACTCTCAGGCCAATGGCCGTGTCTTCCACCACAGCGACAGTCTGCATTTGCCGGAAAGATTTCTCTTCTCCGACGCCAGTAAACGTTACTGCCATATTCGTAAATTCTGTCTCTTTTGCAACCAAGCCGAGCAGGAGATCATTGCCTCTTCAGATTCGAGCCTCGAGTGAAGTTTCTGGAGAAACCAGTACCACTTCCACAGAGGCAGATCCAGAAAATGCCATCGAAGCCCCCAAAGGAACAACTTCCTTGATTTCTGCTCTTAACGTTGAAAGAGCTCTTCGTGGCATACGTAATTATACTATAATTTCTTTATGCAATTGTATTCTTCTTTTGATTGATAAAAGTTTATTTACAATGCAGCAATAACGGATGTGGATCACTATGGTATACTTGGATTACGAAGAGATTGTTCTCTCGAGCAGGTCACAACCTAAAGACAATTTAATGAAATCACGTCTTCATTTTTCATCTTTTTTCCCTTATTGATGATTTTCCTCTCTCATGATTTTTGGCTATCCAGGTTTTAGTTGCATACAAAAGCAAGGCTGAGGAATTGAGGAATCAGGATTTAGATGAAGAAGAACTCGACAAGAAACTTGAAGTTTTAAGAGTTAGTATCTGAAATCTACTGTTTTCTCAAAGAAAATCCAGTGAATGCCTTTCTGTATGGTCAGTTGACAAAGAAAAGCTATATTATAGAGGGAATAGATATTCTAACAATTGTGGTAACTTTTGATAGGAATCATATATAATTTTGTCATCAGAAGAAGAGAGAAGGATGTATGATTGGAGCTTGGCTAGGAGTGAAAAGGCAGACACATATGTTTGGCCCTTTGAGGTTGACGAAACACCAACTTCTAAAGAGTCACCTCCCGTATTGCAGGTATTATTTGGGAATGGTTTCCTCTTTTTTACACAAGTGTTTATATATATAAAATAATTTTATAATATGATAAATTACGTAAATTTATGAGATTATTTTTATGTAATCACTAAATAATTAGAGTCTCTAGTTTCCTTTTTTTACACAAGTGTATCTTTGAACTCTCTTTCTCTCTCTTAAATTTTATAGTGATTTTTGGAATATAAACTTCTATGGCAGGAACCAGAGGATGTGGGGCCAACGAGACTGGTGGGATACTTCATATTAGGGTGGATAGTATTGTCCTTTGCACTATCTATCGCCCTGAATCAGTAGAAAATGCGTGTTGGCGGGACTGAGAGAACAATGCATATATTTCACGGTACGTAGGGGGAGGAAATTAAAAGGAAATGATCAAGCACGACACCCCTCGAAGTTGATCATCCAACACACTTTTTGGGTCGTTTTGGAAAGATATAATTTGTCTTTGTATATGGAAAAGCATTTTCCCTACTTGATAAATCTACCTCGATCATTTACAACTGTTTTAGAGGCCATGGGGAGGATCGAACAGATATTGTTTAACCTGATTTTTATAAGGAAATTACAAATTTGTGAAAAATAAAAACATACTGAGGCTTCCCCTTGCATGCCTAAAAAGTAATTATCCAATCATTTCTTAAATTGGTCGATACTATGTGAAATTTTTCATGGAGTTTAATACATGAGAAAGAGACAAGGTAATTTTGTGAATTGAGGCACTGCCTTTAGAAAACCCAGCTCACCCTCATATCATTAATGTATGTAAAATTCTCATATATAGAGTTTTCTAATGAGTGGTTAATTAAGTTCCTGAAGTTAAGTGCTAGTGGTAGGGAATTAATCAACTATTAGTAACTTTTCCACCCATACGGACATAATATGGGTCATTGGGTACCCAGTACTAACATCTCTTACTTGTCCACAATGGTGCCATGTTAATAATCTCTTCCTAATCTCTTAATCCTTCATACAAAATATGAAGCATGAAGGGTAGGAATATTATATTAAGCCATCATCTTACTAATATAGTACATCACTCATAACATCTCGTCTATGTCCCAGATTATTTAGTCTCATTAGGTCAAATGTTCTTAATCTTTCGCGAGTTTAAAACTTAATGCAGTTCTTAACCTTACAATTTATAATATGCTCATAATTATATTGAGGCAAAGCGATATAATCGTCTAGGCTATGAGACATAAAATAACAAGAATCCAAAAACTCTTTTATAGACACTATGTCAATTAAATTAGATTTGATTGCTTTTTTAGATATGTTTCGTGAGACTGCACCATTGTGTGTTGTTCAAACTCCTTTCAGAAATGAACTCGATTTGCTTAAACTTGTTTTAATTTTTACAAGTAAAAACTACTTTATTTTTTTAGATGAAATATTAAAGTGTGCTTTCCAATTGAATTTTGTGAAAGTGAAAAGTTTCTTTCAAATAAAAAATTTATTTGAGATGTATGTTTACATTTGTGGAAGTAGATTGATAGAATTGAAAACTTGCTTAAATGGAAATTTCGTGAGATTATAACAATTTTGATCTTTTTTAAAAAGATTTATTTACAAGGCGATGTAGGTAACATAACTTCTATAGTGCTTGTATGACATTATTTAATTTGAAAGATAAATTAAAATTTGAATCTTACAAACCAAATTTTACCATTGAAATAATATGAACGATATGCTCTACAAACCAGCTTGCAAATAGAATCACTCTTTTCTTTTCAAAAAATGATTAAGTGAAAAAAATGCTAGAAATAGTTTTGATATTTGAAAAAAGTTTGTACTTGAAAGTTCTAAAACAAACAAATGCAATGGGCATTGCACCCTAAGCTCTGGTGAGCTGATATGGATCAGAAGACTCTTAGATGACTTTCAGAATATCTTATAGAACAATTAGATTTTAACCAAATGTCCACAGAATATATTTAAAATTATTCACCGTGCGTCTTTTCTGCTAATGCAACGGCTTGACAGAACCATTTTAGTCTGTGGAAAGCTAAAAAAGCAGCAAAGCATTTTTGCAAAATGCCTCCCAAAGTTTGAAACAGCAACAGAAAATACCTTTTATTTGGAAAATCACAACACTGTTCTCAGCACATTCTTATGGTACACACAAAACTAAACTTCTGGTGAACGCTAAAGGGCAAGAAACCACCAAAGAATTGCAGTGATATAACATGATCTTTCAGCACCTGATTTTTTCAGTTCTGTTCTGCTAATTGCTTTTTCTTGCTTGAGCTTTTTCAGACAGTCCACGAAGACGATCTCCTAAGTACAGGCTTCATCTGCTTGTCCTCTTCAAGGGAAATCATCCCCAAGTGCGATGGATCCTCGAGCATCATCTTCGCCACCAAGTATCCAGCAATTGACCAGGTTTGGTACTTTCTTGCCTGCTTACCAATATACCTCCCATTTTTCCCGTCATAATATTCTGGCCAGCTATCCTTCAGCAGACGACTCTCTGCAAGCTCAATTGCCCGCCTAGCAATTTGCGGCCGTCCGGTCTTAATGCAAGCGGCTGTTAGAAGCCACAAAAGCACTGCACTCGAGATAAAGAGGGAAGATAGGTATCAGCAAAAAAGAATGGGTTATGAACATCAAAAGCAGATTTGAACACAAACTGTGAATTGTACATACTAAGAGTGTGAGGTCACTACTTTGATGTCAAAACAAAGTGCTACAAAAGACTTGCCCATTAAAGCAATTTTACTTTGCACCATTCATAGCACAAGGCATTGAATGGCGTTCAATGAAAATTCACAACTCACATTTTACTCAATCAATTACATCATCCTCCAGAGAAAGGAGTGCTAGCAGAAATCATATGCCTTAATCACGAGAATTTTCAAAATGCACGCTTCACATGCTTCTTTGTTGCCTTGCAAACAGAAGCATTTGTATCTCAAGACTCGAATTGGAAAACGAGATCATGGAGAGTTACCTTTAGAAGGATTGCTCCCCTCCAACCTTGGAATTCCATATTCGGACAAGTCAATTCAGATACTAAAGAAATTTGTACTATTCTATCATCATCATGGTTCCAGAACGAGGACTACATGAGGAGATCTAAGAATAACTAATGTTTTACTCCATGGTGAGTGACATCCTAAATATAGACTTCTGAGTCAATAGAACTCTTGGACAATAGAAGATAAAATGAAAAACAGAAAAGAGTTATTCAGAAAGTATTACATGTAATAATTTTACTCCAGTTCTGAATTTATGTGTTCCATACTTCCATTTCTACCAGATGAAACTGTGCAATAATTTTCTGGCACTAAAATATGCTTTTAATTTGCTATTCTTTAATATTCATTCTCAATTCAAAGCCTTTATCCATATTGGTACTTCACTGCAGGAGATAAGATGTTTCATCATGGTTAGACAGAGAACCACCCAGTATGAAGACGGCCTGTGGTGGACTCCAGCAAGGAAAATACTCTTTACGGTTCGTTCTTTTTATATCGCACTCACAAACGAACCTGATTCTCAGTTTCCATGGAGAAAGATTTGGAGTCACAAAGCACTACCCAAAGCAGCATTTTTCGTGTGGATGACTTCCTTAGGCAAAATTCTCACCATGGACAATTTGAGAAAAATGAGTCATTATAGCATATTGGTGCTACATGTGTCGTCAAGGGGGTGAGTCAGTGAATCATTTACTGCTACATTTTGAGACTGCCAGGGTTCTCTAAAATGAGGTGTTTAAGAGAATAAACTTAGTAGGGGTTATGCCGAAGACTCTGGTGGTAGCAATGACTTGTTGGATTTCGATTCGAGGCATGCATCAGATCAAAGTAGTGTGAAAGATCATCCCTATCTGTATTATGTGGTGCGTGTGGCAGGAGCGTAACGAGCGGACATTTGAAGAAAATGAGAGATCATTGGAGGAGTTTAAAATTTTATTTTTTAGAACTCTGTGTAATTGGGCCATTGCTGTAGACTTTAATGGCATGGACTTTCATGACTTCCTTATTTCTAATGTGCCTACTTGATAGGACTTGAGTGCTTGTAATTGGTATTTATGCCCATTTTTTGATTAATAATACTTGTTTACTTATCAAAATAAAAAAAGATATAGAACCACCTCTTCAAAGGCTAAAGATGTGTTTAGATGTTGGACTGAGTTGAAATAGTTGAGTGAGTTTTGTGGGGGTCCACTTAAGATGAGTTTAAATGTGTTTGGATATTAAGATGAGTTTAGATATATTTATGAGAAGTTGTAAAATATATGGGGCCCACCACTACTATTCACCTAACATATTATGTCACAGCTGGAGCAACCCTGCAAACAAAAGCAACCCTGTAAACAAAAACTTGTAAAAACATGAAAGCCAGCACAAATGCTCACACCACTAGTTCTATACATATATTCTTTTAATTATACCTTTTAAATTTTTTGATGAGAAATTATACCTTTTTAATTTAAAAAGAAGACAATTGGACTACACTTAGGCTGCGTAAAACGTTTGTTTGGATGTTGAGAACAATCTAAAAATGAACTCATCTCAGATGATTCCAACATCCAAATGCGCCCTGTGATTCTCCTGGTTGATGCTTCAGCCTCATCTGATCAAACTGTAATTAAGAATCACATTGTGCAGGACTATCCGCATATTTTCCTGCGCAGAGTGCAACGAGGACCAAACTTGACAGATTCGGACTCAAGGTTTTAGAGAAAGAGGTGGTCACATGGCTTCAGAGACCGTTAGGAGAAAGCAAGCTTCACGAAATGGTAAGAAGTGCGAGTGGTGAAAAAGCAGCAGGCCCAGATGCTTTTTATTGTGACTTTCCTTGTAGCTAGTTGCGATGACAATAAAGACATTATGAGGGTATTCCAAGCGTTCCATACCAAAAAAGAGTTTCAGAAATGGCTTAAGGCCTTCATAGTCCTTATTCCTAAAAAACTTGGAGCAGTGGATGCTAACGAGCCCTCATTTGGCAGAGTTATTGCTAATGAACCATAACATATTATTTTGTTAATACGTAGAGTAGAATTGCCTATAAGATTTTTTCAAAACCACAAAATGAATTTGGTAGAGTTATCTCTAATGAACATGGATAGTATGCCAAGTGATTTCTGTTGGTATAAGTTATAACATCAATGTGCTCTTGAATGTCCGTGTGGGCAATTGCCTATCCCTATTATCAATAAAACTTTGTTCACTGATAAAAGTAAAGTTATAACATCAGTGGTGGCTGCAAATTGCATTTTTTGTAGCCAAACTCAAGAGAAAAGCATGGATTTGATGGATAAAGAAACAAGAGTTGTACAAAAGATGGGATTTGGAGACACTAGAACACGGGGGGAATAGCTGGAGCAAGCCACAACCTATCACTTCATGTGGCCTCAACTATGGCCAATGACTACAACAAGAGTGTATGTCTATAGAAGAATATACTAGCAAACTATTAAATATGGTTGGTTAAATTATGCAAATTCAGAAGTTGGACAGATTGCAAAGAAAGTATTGTCTGGAGCCATATATAAAGGTCCATAGAAAATTTCGAATTGTTTTAATTCTTCTCCAAAAATACTCTCTCACCCATCTAGTTCTTCCATTAGGCACAATAACAAACTGTCTCCCAATTATCCACCTCTTTGCAAATTTCAGTGAGAAGAGAAAGAAAGAAGGGAACGCATGAGAGAGCCTGCCTATCAAATGTACCTTTTCAAACATCTTTTGCACCTGTATGAGATTTTAAATATAATCATTGAGTTCAGGAATAGCTCTTTGCTTCACACTGAATGAGATCCGATGCCAACTACATGGCCAAACCTAACATGAAGAGGAAGGGAATGGGTACCCTGCCATTCAGACATAGCCCTTCCAGATCATATCATTTTGATTCCTCTTGTGTGCGTGTGAGACACAGAGGGAGAGAGAAGAGTGAAGGGAATGAGTGAAAAATCATACATACTTAACTTGGCCTAACTGGACTTAGCATTCATTAAATATGCTAACATAGAAAATTGATGAGAAGAAGAGAGGCAAACCTGGCCAAGATCCTCCATTATGGTAACTCCATCTGGTATTCTTGGGATCACAGCCAGTTATAATTCTCCACTCATGACTTTCTATTGCAGGATAAGATATTTTCAGAGGCATTTCTCCAACCAACTCTTCCCAGCGAGATTCAATAAGATCCATGATAGCCACTGACTGCTCAGGTGTTGCAAGTGAAGATAGGATCGCAATACAATTGCCTAAAGCAAACCATCGAAAGTCCATCCTTGCAGGACTGACATTTCCAATAAAGTAACCACCCCGTGTCGGCATAAAGTCAAAAACCCATTCTGGGATTGAATCAGGAATAACATTAAACTTATTTACTGCAGTGTGTGAATACTCCTCAGTCTTGTAACGGTAAATGTCATTAAGCTGCTGGAAGTCAAGCCAAAAGTAACTTCGCATGTGATAACTCAATGCATGCAAACGCTTCACAATTCGCTCAGTACAATCCTTTCCTTCTGCTTCCGGTTTAAGCATTGCCAAAGAACATTTCAGCACCATATAGAAAAGTGCCTGAATTTCAATTGGATAACCATATATTCCCTGCAACAGAGTTCATGGAGGTATTAATATGAGGACATACTTATACACAATTTTATAAGAGTTCATTCAAACCTCAAGATAAGGGTGAAGACAATTCATATAAGGTCTGTCCTTGTAAAGGAAATACAAACATTAAAAAATGAAAGGAATGTAGCAAATGGATTAAAAAAACTTTATTATGTTTTTGGCATTATGTTTATTTCTGTGGATGATGGGAAGGAAATTAACTTTAGGATCAATGCTCCTGATGGAAGAACAAAGAGAGTATATTTCAAGGAACAAGTGACAAAAATCACATAACGAAAACTAGTAGAATAAGCAGTCTGCTAAATGTAAATAATGTCGACTCAACAGTGGAATAAGCAGTCTGCTTGTCAGTGTATTGGTGTCATATATCAGATCACGTTACTTATGAAAGAATGGGGAAAAAGGGGGGGGGGGTGGGGGTGGGGGAGGGCAAACAAAAGTGCATTTTGTATTTTTTGCAGCTCTGATTGCGTGCCCATATCTAGTATTCCTTGTACAGTCTTTCAACAGGCTTGCTATTTGAAAGAAAGACTGTACAAGGAATTTGCCGTGCTGAGAGAAAAAATGGAAACTTTGCTTTGCTTGCAAGTATCAGAGGTTACAAACCCTATTTAGCAAAAAGGTGCAGTGAATGATATAAGGAAGCCAGCTTCTTCATTGAACAAAGATATAAAAGGACAGGTAAATTACAATGACGGGTTGACCCATACAGTGCACAAAAGGAATATGCAACAAAGTGGGTGGTCATTCAATAAGAAATACTAAACTGGAAATATCCTTAGCATACTTGACAAATCATACAAAGCTAAATCAATAGAAGAGATTATTCGAATCTCCCTGTAGCACCAGCAAAATCTGACTAAAGCACACCAAAAAGTTACATAAGTATGCACAGAACAAGGAGGATATTGAGTTATCCATTCATACAAGGTTGTAAGCTAATCAACACAAAAAGTTCTGTCAGGTGCTCTCCAATTTAGAATTTCATCAGGGTCCCTTGGTTTCTACAAACAAATGATAACTCTGTTGCAACAACTAGAACGAAGAATTACTAATTATGAAAATATCATCTTATGCTTAATAGAATATTTCAAAACACCAAATCTTTGTTTTGCAGTATGCTTAAGCACTGCCAAAGAACATAAATTTGAAGAAACTGAAAGAAAATAGCTCCCATCATTACTAATCATAAAGGAACAACATAATCCGATGAGGCAACTATATTTAGACCTCACCACATGACCCAAAAGATAAATAAATAGTTACTCTGCTTCTAAGAAATTACACCCTAAGTGTTGACTAAGACAGTGAGTGACCTTGATTTCCTTGGAAACTCCCATGATGATAGTAAATCACGTGATATTTCATAAGAATCACCAAAAAGCACTGTAAACGAACAGCTAATGAACATTAGGATTATATCTGAACAAAAAGTATTATAAAGACGGCTTACCATTCTTCGGTCAATCATACAGCATCCATCTGCACAAAGCAGAGTTGGAAATGTATCAAACCCCTCTGACAGACATAGACTCAAAATAAGCCTCATCCCCTTTTGACAATCTGGCATTTCTGCAAGTGATAGATCCCCTGTAGACTTTGTATATGCTCGGAGAAGAATAATCCACCAAAATCCAGAGTCAACAGGAGCGACTCTCCCAATAGCACTTTCACCAAAATCTGCAACTAGAGTATCCGCATTTCGAATAGGATCATGAAGAACTTTGAAGCTTGCTGGCATTGCACCTTCCCCAAGTTTAAATCGGTCTACTCTTTTCTCCCATGATTGAAGGCACAGAGTCTTCAAGAGAAAGTTCTTCACTATGTCAGGCTCCCCGTTCATCAGGAAAGCAAGGGCACTAGGTACAAAATCTCGTACAAAAACCTGAAGAGAAAAAATATCAAATCATATTCACAAGACATATAGTTGATAATGAGAAACTCGGAGACACTTCGAGTGCAAAATGTCTTCTACTCGATTAAACCCTGGACCCTGGAATGCGCCCACAACACACTGATTGTGTACAAAATTCACAAGACATGCATAGGTCATAACATATATCACAGTCATATAGCCTCATTTAACACAAAAATCTGGCTAATCACCTTTTGAATGATTCCTTTAACTGAGATCAAATTTCAGTTTTATATAACAAATGGATCATCATTTTTTCTGACAAGTTTATCCAAGACTTCTTTTATGACTAGGAACTCCAGAGACGATGTAAATGAAATAGTTTTTTTCCCAGTTAGATCCTAAACCAGCATAATTTGTCCACATTGCACGATCAAGTAAATCATTAAGTTTTCAATGTTGGAATGCAGCCCCTAAAAACTGTTCGCACCCTTGGAACAGAACCTTAAATCTAGGAGAGCATACCCCAAAAACCAAGCTCCTTACCACTTGAATCAACTCCTATGAATTTCCAAGACTATTTTCTCCAACTAAATCCGTGTACCAAAAGGATTGTTGCCACGAGTAACATTTGGAGCACTTAGTTCTACTATGCTCCGTGTTCTAGGCTTGAATTACCATTTAAGATCCCCCTTGGGTTGAAAGGATCTTCACTACTGGTTGTGAGATTTTGACAAATTGCATTCCTTCGAATCACAGTCAACCTCCTCTCAGTATATAAGGAACTATGCATTCTCTAGTACAATTAATCAAAATTTTAAGTGGGTTTTAATCCTTAATCCAATGTTTTTAATTTTAAGTACTGTATACATGGACTAAGCCTATTGACTTCATCAATAATATCCTTGACTAAGAAAAAAAAATGTTCTCAATTTCAAGAATTTCTTGATATTTTAATCCTCCCAAAATCTAGCTGGGTCTCGTATCTGGTTATCAAAGTTAAACGAATATAGAGCATCGTTGTTTGGTCTAAAAGTTTTACCTGATCATAGTTAAGAACTTCCTCCGAGGCATGATCGACCGCAGCAATAGTCCCAAGCGGTTGACCTCGGAAATATACCAAAGATCGCCGGAGTGCTTCCCAGGCATCAGCAACCATCGGATGGGGCTCAAATGAGTTCCGAGCCGATGAAGCCGGGGTCCCGAAACCAGACCTGCCACCCGGCGAGTACGTGCTCTCAAAGTTATCCAAGCCACCTCTGGTGAGACCGATCGAAAGCTCGCTGAGGGACCTCTCATCAAATGAACGCTGTCTCTCGATGTTAAGCCTCGGCTTACCAAGAAGGCGCGAAAGATCGAAGTCGTCCATTTCCGAGATAGAGCAATGCGAGCTCACGTTTCGAAGTCCCATCCCTTCCATTTCTTCCAATTCTTCACTAATAAAATCACTAAAAAAGACCTAAAAAATACTCAAAAGATCACACAAGCCAACTGCAAACAAAAAACAAAAGACTGTTACCAATGACAGATCAAGATCAACCAAAAGCATATTCAGAATGAATCACAGATAACGAGCATTATTTCACAACAAGAAGGAATTAAAAACTAAGTTTTTAAAGTCCCGAGGAAGAAGCTGAAGAAAATTGGCCAAACCTCACGTAAAGGACCAGATCTAAGCTCATTGAAAAAAGTTCCGCATAGAAATATATACATAAATAAATAACGGGAGGAAAGGGTACCGGGTCTCAATAGCAAACCTGAAATAGCGTGGGAAGGGGAGGAGGATATTATACGGCGTCGTTTGCCGGCAATTTCGCCGGGAAATCGTCGTCGGCGGAGAAACAGTAGAGAAAGAGGGAAGAAGGAAAGAAAAGCAAACATACTGGGCGCGGCTAATATTTATAGAAGAGAGAGAGAGAGAGTTTGTAGAGATGCAAGTTGCAACAACGAAGTCCCAAAACTCCCGAATGCAAAAGACAGGGTTTACCGGAAATGGCCGGTGAGACGGCACGAGGGAAATTTTTAGGGTGTGTTCATTTGGACTAAACGACACAGTTTCCAACGCCTTTCGTGATTGGAAATTTGGATTATTGGTTTTTCCACCGGATAACTTGTTTTACCCGTTTATACAGCGCTGTCATCCATTTTCGCTGTTTGAACTTTTGGATAATTGAATTTGGATGACGGCTATGTCCTATCCGACTTGCTCGTATTCTCACCCTACGTTCCAGTGGCGGACCAACGTTGGGCGACCCCGCCCCCCCAAAAAAAACAAGTTTGAAAAAAAAAATATATTATAAATTAGATTCTAACTTCTGTTGATGCATTTCGTTTCGTTTATTTTTCTTTTTTGTTTATGCATTTCGTTTTTGAACAGGGACTCTTTACATTCATATTTTTGCTTGATTGTGAGTATTGGTTGGTATTGAACTTATCAAAATTTATTTTTAAAAATTAATGAAAATTATAAATTTATATATATATTAAAAAAATTTCATCCTATTTGATCAAAAAAAAAAGTAGAGAAAATAATATAAAGTATTTTTTGTTTGATTTTTAAATAATAACTCATTAAATTTGATAAAAAAAAAATTAATATGTATATAAATTTATATTTTATATCAATATTTAATAATAAATTTTAATGAGATGAATATCAATTTTCTGATCGATGATACATGCTCCAAATAACAAATAAAGAACTGTCATCATATCAAATAAAAAACTTTTTTTTAATAAGTACCATATCAAATAAAAAAAACTTAACATCAAATAAATTAAATAATTTAGAAATGCGGAATCAACTTTGTGATAAGAGTCAAAACAAACGGCTTAGGCCGATTTGGATTGAGGACTGTTCTCCACTCATTTTAATTTATTTTTAATTTATTATTATATTTTTATAATTTTTTATATAAAATATAATTTTTTATACATTTTTTTAAACTTTTATATATATTTTTCAAATTTTAATACATATTTTTTAAATTTTAAAATAATAATAATATTAAAAAATAAATTAAACTCATCTCAACTTATCTCATCTCCAAATCCAAACGAAACCTTAATATATTAATTTTATATTAGTTGTGTACTGTTTTTCTTTTATAGAAAATAATTATCTGTACAGATTTATGAAGTTTTGTTTTTGGCATTTTATTATAAAATAATTTATGAAGTTTATTTAATTTAATTTTATATATTTTAATTTTATTTTAAATTTAGGCCATTCATAAATAATGTCTAAATTAAAAACTATCAATTTATATATATTTTTTAATACATAAGTTGTATTAAATATAATTTATTTTTATTTTAAATATTGCTATCAGATTATTCTATACCATGAAAAATTGTATAGAAATAAAATAAAAAATATTTTATTATAATTTTGACTTTACTTAGCCTCCTAAAATAAATTTTTAGTTCCGCCACTACCATGTTTCTTATATATTTATAATTTATTATATTATCATTTTTTTTAGAAAGGAAAATAATTTATTCATTTTAGACTTAGATTTGATTTTTTTTAAAGATGAGATGAAATAAAAGTTAAAAAAAAAGAATAAAATATTATTATAAAACATTTTTTAATATTAATTTTGTTTTGGGATTTGAGAAATGTATTTTAGAATTTGAAAAAATTAAATTTTTTATTATATTTTATATAAAAATTTGAAAAAATATAATGATGAATTTAAAATATATTTTGAATTTTTAGTTTGATTCCTGTAAATAAACCACGCCTAGTCAAGTCTTTTACAGTGTAACTTCTCCTCTAACAGACTAGACAAGAGAAAAGAAGGCTCCTCATTAGAGCCAGACCCTATCACTATCTAACTAAATAGCAAATTTGGCAACAATATCAGCTACTTTATTACAAGATCACGGAACAAAAAATTTCATTCTCGTTTGATTAAGCAGCACGTGTTTTATATCATCCACAATCTAACCGAACCAGAAGCTATCTTCATCCTCTGATTTAACTGCATCAATTACTTGTTTAGCATCTCCTTCGATAATTACCTGCTGGTGTCCAAGATCAATACATAGCTCAATCGCCTTAAACAATGCCATACTCTCTGCTGTCACAATAGAGCATGTGTTCCTTCTTGTACTTGCTAAAGCTCCACAAAGTTACCTAAATAATCCTTGATGACCACTCTCGCCCCCCATCTTGCCTGGAGTTTTATCAAATGCTGCATCAAAGTCAACCTTCAGCCAAGGACAACTAGGAGGACTCCACTTCATAACCTCTACTCTTTGCTGCCCAATTATATCATCATCTTCTTAAAGAAGATTGGGTATAAATTGTTTTGACACAATGTCTCACAAAGCGTGAGAGCATATTTGAGAGCCTTTCATTATATATAAATCGATGTACAAATGTGTTTATGGAAATTGTATCTCTAAGGCTAACGTTACAAAAGAGAAGAATCGGATATGAGATATGAAAATAATTCTCTGTTTCCATAGTAGTAATGTAGCCGTTGATGTAAATCTATCCATATGTAATTTTATAGTCGTTAGGTGCTTTGTGTTGGCTAAGTTTCCTTATTTGATTTGTAGCCGTTGGTTTTGGTTGAGTTGTTGATGAGTGTTGTTGATGATCTTCAATACTTCTAACCTTCCGTTAGCCTCCTTAAATAAACTCAAATTGGTAATAGCATATTCAATGAGAATCGACGGGTGCTTAAACTTTCCTTGAAAAATAAACTCATTTCTTCTTTCCCACAAAGCATGACAAATCTGGTCTACCAATTCTGATTGCTCCTGATTAAGCTACTTAACCATTACCCTCCATACATCTTTAAAAGATTTGAAAGAGGTCTTCCAGTTCTTGAAAGGGCTCGCTTTATCTCCCCACACACCAAAAAAGGCTGAACATGACCAAAGTACATGTAGAATTGTTTCTTCCTCCCCTTTGCATATAGGACACTTCTCATTATCAACCGCCTGTTTCCTAAACAAGTTTGACTTGGTAGGCAAAATATTGTTTAAAGCCTTCCACAAAAGCTGTTTTATCTTTCCCTGCACCCTTAACTTCCAAATAGCCTGTCACTTCTTCTCCTCAATGCAAACCCTTGAAGACTCCCCTTTTAGCTGTTTGTGAAAAAGAAGATCTTCATGATAAGCATGCTTAACCGTATAGTTGCCTTTAGAAGAAGCTCTCCAAATAAGCTTATCTTCAGCTCCTTTTTACTGATAGGAATAGTCAAAATCACAACAACTTCCTCATCTGAGAAAACATATTCAACTTTCTCTCTTATCCGATCTCTCTTTTCAGCATCAATTAATTCCTCCACTTTGCCTTCACAATTGAGAAGATTTAAAGAAGTTTGAATATAAAAAGAGGTTGGTTTAGGGATCCATTTGTCTTTCCATATCCTTATGCATCTACCATTCCCAACACGCCAAACCAGGTTTCTTTTGAGCAAGTCTAAGCAAGAGTGAATACTCTTCCAAATAAATGAAGGACCCACTCCCACCTTTGACTCCATGAGATTACTGTTATAATAATACTTGCTCTTAAAGATCCTAGCATCCAAAAAATCAGGGAATTTAACTAATCTCCATGCTTGTTTAGCAATGAGTGCACGATTAAAATAGTGGAGGTCCCTAAAGCCTAAACCCTTTTTCCCTTTTACAATCCCATTTTCTCCCAACTCCTCCAATGAATACCCTTCTCACTCTTGCTATGATTCCACTTGAAATTAGCTAACATGCCTTCTATTTCTTTAATCAATTTCTTGGGCAATCTGAAAACTGACATTGTATAGGTTGGTATGGCTTGTAGAACACTTTTAATCAAAATTTCTTTTCCAGCAGTAGACAATAACTCAGATTTCTAGCTTGAAATTCTATTCCAAATCTTCTCTTTTATCCCTCTAAAATAATTGTACCTTGACCTCCCTACAACATTAGGAAGACCAAGATATTTATTGTAATTGTTGCATGTTGTCCCTCTTGTTAACTGAGTTAGGCATTGTCTAGTTTCAACTTTTGTATTGGTACTAAACAAGAAACAAGTTTTCTCCTTATTTAGAGTTTGTTTAGAGGCACCTTTATACTGGGTGAGAAGATTATTCACTATTACCCAATCCTCAACCTTAGCTCAACAAAAAATAACTGCATCATCAACAAACAGTAAATAAGATTCTAGGACCCCTTCTAGTTACATCAACCCCTTTTATTAATCCATTCTGTTTAGCATGCTATATCTAACTGGTTAAGCCTTCTGCAACTATCAAAAAAAAAAAAAATAAGGGGGCAACGGATTCCATTGTCTCAATCCCCTAGTAGGCTTGATTATGGGTACTACTTGCATGGTGTGGGGCAGGGGGTACCCAACCCCGCACCCGCACCATGCCGCCGGGGGGGGGGGGGGGGGGGGGGGGAGATGATTTTGACCCCGCCCCGCTGTCGGGGGGTGGGGTTGAATCCGCACCGCGTGAATTTTTTTAGGTCTCCAAGGTCTATTTTTTTTTAAATTATTCTTAAGTCTAATTTTTTTAGACCTAAATTATAATATAATTTAAATAATAAATTAAAGTATCCAAAAATAATATAAAATTATTAGAGTTGTATTTTGGATTTCTTTGGCCTCTAAGGCCAACCTTTATATAAGATGTCAATATAATACAACAGTAAAATTTAAGCAATGTGAGATTTGAACAAGTCTCACATTGCTTAAGTTTTACTATTGTATTGCCTTGGTTTCTTATATAAATGTTGGTCTAGAAGGTCAAAACAATCTATTAACTTGAATTCCACTTCAACTTTATCAGATTGTAAATATTTGTATACAATTTATGGTTATACAAATTATTTATATAAATATATAAAATAATTTTTTTTAAATAATGAAAGGGGGGGGGGGGGGGACGGGGCCCCGCAGGGGTCATCCCGCCCCCCGCCCCAGCTTGGATTTCTCATGCGAGGCGGGGGGCCCCACCCCCGCATGGACGGAGCGAGGTAACCCGCTCCGCCTTGCGGAGGCGGGGCGAACGGGGCGGGCAAGCGGGGTACGGATACCCCACTGCCCATTCGTAAGTTTGATAACTTCACTAGGCACTCCATTCACTAGAATTGAATAATTTACTAATCTCACACATTCCATGATCAGCTTTGACCATTTTTTTCCAAAACCCAACTTAATCATCATAGCTTCTAAAAAATCCCACTCCACCCTTATCATAAGTTTTGGACATGTCAAGTTTAATGACCATACTTCCTTGTTTTCCTTTGTTCCTTTTAAGCATAGTATGAATAACCTCAAAAGCAACCATTATGTTATCAGTAATTAACCGACCCGGAAGGAAAGCGCTTTGGTTCCAAGCAATGACATCATTAAGAACCCCTTTCATTCTATAAACTAATACTTTCGATATGATCTTATAAAACACATTGCATAAGTTAATAGGACAAAACTCATTAATAGTTTTTGGAGAAGCTACCTTAGGAATCAGCACAATTAATGTATGATTTAAGTTTGTCGGCATCTTTCCACTGTTAAGAAAATCTAACACTGCTTTGGACAATGCCTCCTCCATAATTGACCAATGATCTTGGAAAAAACCCGCCCTAAAACCATTCGGACCTGGAGATTTATAAAGAGACATCTGGAAGATTGTTACCCGAATCTCTTCTGTTGTAAACTCCTTATCCAACAACATTCTCTTTTCTTCAGATACTCTTGCATGGACCCCCTGAATATACTGTGAAATACTTTCAGCTGAGGGATGAATGGACTGATACACCTTGGAATAAAGATCCAAAAAACAAGCCGCTATATCCTCGTGTCTCTCCAACTCTATTCCATCATTATTCTGCACTTTTCTTATGGTATTTTTCTTCTTCCTTTGGTTTACACAAGCATGATAAAACTTTGTTTTTCTATCTCCTTCTACTAGCTAGTGCCTTTTCGCCCGTTGCTTCCACTTCAAATCTTCTTGATCTAGTAGAAATCCCAACTCTGATTGGACCTATTTTTGAGCTTCCATGTTAAGTGGATTCTCATTTGATTGCAACTCCTTTAATAGCTTAGTCTTCTCTCTCTAATCATATTCCTACTCCATAGCTGAAGCCCAATTCTGAATCTTTCTAGTAAACCTTGAGTGTTGTCTAGCCATGAGTTAGAGAAAAAACTACTATGCCATGCATTCAGGACTACGTTAAAACACCCAGGTTCCCTTTCCAACTCTCATATTTGAAATGATGCTGGACATTCTGCACCCTTCTACCTTTCTACAAACATTCCAATAAGACATGCTTGTGATCATTACAAATAGCAGTGAGAGTTGCTACAGACAACTCTGGATAGATGCCCTCTCAGTTGTAAATGTGTCATCTTCATGATGATTGCCCCAAGTGAACATATCTCTAACCCATCCTAGATCCTAAAGATTACCATTAAGCAAAACCTTATGAAAACTCTCCATAAGCCTTTCACATCGGGGCCTACCTCTCACATTTTCATTAGAGGTTAGCACCTCATTAAAATCACCTAAAACACACAAACCTTTATCCATAAGGTTAAAAGAGCTAAGGAGCTCCCACACTTGACCCCTAAGATGAGCCTCCTGATGTCCCTAAAAACACGTCAACAGCCATTGAGTAGAACAAGAATTCGTAGTAATCATAACATAACATTTATATGCCGCTGAGAATAATTGATTAGTTTGACTATCTTACTATTTCTCCACATCACCATTAGTCCTCCACTTTGCCCCACTGTCTCAACAAAAATTACAGCCTCAAAATTGATCTTCTTTGCAAATGCTTGAGCTTTAGGATACGACAATTTGGTTTTCATCAGAAAAACCAAATCGGGGTCTTGATCCTTCACCAAAAGGCAAAGGCTTTGAACTGATCGGGGGTTCCCAAGCTCCCGACAGTTCCAGCTTAACAACCTCATGGAGATTGGCGGGGTTGCTTAGAGCCACCGGCAAATCATCAGAAGAAAGAATGGGTTGAACTTTATTTGAGAAGGATAGCTTCGAAGATTTACCCAATGGGATATGAGCATTGTCAAGGCCAACTTTATTGCCACTCAAAGACCACTTCTTTCCAAGCTGCTGTGGAACCATTTGACTTTGACCCACCCCTCTTGCACATACTTGTCTCTTCCATCTTCAAATGAGTCACCTACCCCTGCCTAATTAAAGGACTTGAGACTATCTTGATCCTTGGCTGCCGCTTGCTTTGGCTTCCAACTGCCCTTGTCACCTACCCTTGTATCCGGGAATGATACAGCCGAACGACGCTTAAAGCTATTCGTCCTTAACCATGAACCAAACTTGGAATACTGACCCTTCTCTGCCGCTGGTCCTCCATTGCTAAACTTGCACCCTCCTTCTTCATGAGCTATGCATCCACAGTCGAAACAGATTTTTAACAACTTCTCATATTTGAAAGATAGTCAAACTCTTCTGCCTTCCCAGTTTATGAACTGGCCACGAGCTATAGCCTTTTGAAGCGGAACTACCACTCTCACTTGCAGGTACTCCCCCCATTCGATACCATCAACATCAACGTCAAAAACCTCACCCATAGAGCTCCCCACCTTCCTTCCCCAATCTTTGGTCATCTTTTCAAAGGGTAGATTGTATATCTATAGCCAAAATACCTCTGAGTCAAACCTAATGTTGGTGGGTTGGAGAACCCCATTATAAGGTTTCAATACGAAAAGAAAATTGTCGAGAAGCCATGGTTTGCTGTCATAGATTTTCTGCTTATTAGCATGTCTCACAAAAGTAATGATGAAGACATTCCAAGCCACTTTCTTGAACATTGCACGCCGGCTAATCTTCCATATCCTGGCCATGGCGTTAGCAATTACATCTCTCCCCACCACTCGGTCTGAGCAAATCTTCCCTATGAGACTACGCTCCCCTTTTTCCTTAATCTTTATCTCACCTTCCCCAAATAGGTTGATTATAGCATCCTCATTCAACCGAAGTTGCTACCACCTATGATGGAGGTCTTCCATCGAAGTCTAGCTTGAAAGTCTTTATTTTTCAATGAAAAAACTTAGGGCTAAACCCTACCTTAGCAATATCTCTAAAGATCGTCAAAATCACTAAAGCGGAGAATCCCTTAAAAAACTAAATATATTATTATCATGTTTTAAATTAAGCATATTTATATTACTAATTTTATGAAATATTCATTATTAAAAATAGAATTATCTATTTGTAGCATTTAAATTTTTTTTTAAAAAAGTTATCCACCTTGCCTTCACAAGTTGTTTGGTGCTTTGATTTTATTTTAACAATAATGCTAGACACGGTTGTGGAATGCGTAAACATCGAGCAAATATTTTGAGAAAGAATAGAGTTTATTGTTAAAAAATTAATTTTTTTTTTATGTGAGATCCACATTTAATCACTATTTTCAAAATACTTACATAATATTTATACATTTCACGTCTGTAAATATTATTTCACTTTTTTCAACTAACATTAGCCTCCAAATTTTATGTCATTTTAGGGCTTAGTCTATATCCTCTTAAATTTAAAATAATAATTAAGCCGCCTGGATTTTCCAAAAGTCAAATTAAGACAAAAGTTCAAATAAAAAAAACCCCACATGGCCACAAAGATACCCATGTTACAAAACAAGGCAAATCTTTTAAAACGCCACATCACCCGTGAATATAAACGGTTGAGAAGTCAAATTTGATAATTAAACCTACAAAGTCCAAAGTTATAAATTTTGCATTAGACCGTATGGCCGGCGTTTACTTTATTGGTCACTGTACTAGAATAGGGAAAACAACTATTTCACATCGAGTCAAGTACCGGTCATTTCATTTCATTTTGGTCAAATACCGACTATTTCGATGCATTTCGATTAATATAGCCTGAAATTCAGTATATTAGCAAAAACTTATATTTTTGCACTTTGAGTTTATTTTCATAACTTTTATTTCAATTCTCGCACTTTGAGTCTATTTTTTTAATTTTTTTTAAACTTCTTTTCTCGAGTACTTAAAATCAAATCTCTACTCTTCTTTTTATAATAAAGATGAATAATTATTTTTTTAATAGTTGGATCGATAACTTATAAGTATTATTAAGTTTATAATTACGTATTTTAATTTTTAAGACTTGCATTGATGTTATTTTGAAATATAATTTATATATATAATTAATTGATCTATATTTAGATTATTCAAAACGCTATTGGTATCAAAATATTACATTCTAATTTCTTAATTGAAATTGAATTCAAAACTTTGTTACAAACTATCATGCTCTTCACTCTCTTATGTAGTTATGAAACTGGAAAAAAATAAAAAATTTAAGAAGTTAATTTACAAGTTATTCTGTTCTTAAGTGTTTTTAAAAATTGGGTTTTTCCATGCATTCAACATTCGA
Organism: Platycarya longipes; assembly: GCA_036559045.1. Taxonomy (NCBI): domain Eukaryota; kingdom Viridiplantae; phylum Streptophyta; class Magnoliopsida; order Fagales; family Juglandaceae; genus Platycarya; species Platycarya longipes. The sequence continues at coordinate 46,519,090 of CM071802.1, forward strand.
TCCCCCACGATTATTTGCTTATTTTACCAATTAGTGACTGGCTTATTTTACCGATCGGTGGCTCATTTGAATTCTTTTTATGAAGCAATCATAAAGATAGCATCAAGTTCTTTAATGATTGCACTATTCAAATGATGTTTGGACTACGTAACTATTTAAGAAGTAATTGGGCGTTTCCTATAATTTCAGTAGAAAACGGGATACTTCCACCTAAAGAACTTGGGAGGCATTCATTATATGAACCTTCCACTAAACATAATTGTTATTGTTAGGGAGAAAATGAACCAAGCCTAGCATATTAAGAAACGATCACTAGAAGTAGAAGGAAAAGAAAGAAAAACAATTGAAGGAGGTGAAAGTTGATTAGATTCATGGGTCTAACTAATCTTATAAAATTGATTTAACAAGAGAGATTTGTACATTACTTATAAGCATGCTTAAGATCTTGTTTATAAGTAATGTGTGATTATTCCTCAACACCCTCTCTCACGTGCAACAGGTTAGTATTTTTCCTGATTCTTGTCACGGAATAAATAGTGTAGACTTATATTCATCATATAACATACTCTGATATTATGATGAAATTTATAAGACAAGATCTCACGTGCAGCAGGAATATGCAAATCTCTCTTATTGAAATAGTTTTATAAGATAAGTTAGGCTTTGTCTACAAGTAATGTGTGATTATTCCTCAACAAAAATAAGGGAGTCATACACGAAAAAGGGAAAATGTAAATGAGACATAAAGTCGACTCTATTTAAAAATTGGTTGCTTATGTTCTTTCTTTATTGTTCACAAGCCTATAGCTCATACAATGCACAGACAGTAAGTTATATTGAATTTTATTACTTTACATAGTTTATTAGTTATTGTTTACAAGTATGTAACTCGCGCAATGCACAAACCGTTAATTATATTAAATTTTATTATTTTACATAGTTCATTATACATCATCACTATCACAATTATTAATAAAATGTATATTAAATATATGTAAAATGAAGCATGCATATATAAAAAAGTTTATTTTATTAATAAATATATCATGGTCAATTTACAATATTAAAAATATAATATATATATATATATATTTATATGGTTGTTACTTGTTTGATTGAGCTCCATTCGGCTTGGGCTTTTGACTTGAGGGCACACACATATATATAAAGCACTGCATGCAGCACTTGAATGGACTTACATACGTGTGGGCCACACCTTTTAATTTGGACCATCAACTTCAGAGGGCCATTAAGAGCACTCTTATTGGCGGTTAAAAGTTAAATTCAAATGTATATTTAGCCCTTAAACCTTATTTTGAGAATATATTAAATTAGTTAAAGTCTAATTTTTTTTTTTTTTTTTTACTTTAGCTATAGTAATGCTAAAATTTATTTTATCTTTGGTTGCTACTATTCACATGCCAAATCTTTATCTTATTAATTTTTTCTCTCTTTCTTTACTGTTGGCTTTATTCCCTCTAAGAGTCTACTAGAAACTTCTTCAACAACTAGTAGTGATTGTATATGATTATTAATTTTTTCAATTATTAATTACTTATTACTATATAATGAATGAATAAATAATTCAATGTAGAGATTTGATGTAAATAGGCAAAGCCAAATTATTGTTATATTATTTTATTATTATATAATAAAATAATAGATAATTCAATGTGAGGACTCATGTAAATAGTCAAAAGTCAAAATTTAAATTATATTAGCCAAAACTGTCCTTTAAAACAATCCAATGAGAGTGCTGTGCTCTAACTTACTTGAGAGGAGCAGTTTATTCATTTGGTTTAACCTAAGGCGCCGCACAACATATGTTTATTCGATATTTCGTTTGGACTTGGGGCGCCGCATGGGACTACTCTAAAATAAGGAACATATATAGATGAATCATTCACATTGTAGAGGGAAAGTCTCCATACTTTCACTTGGGAAATAGATCATCGCGTTTCCAGGAGGTTCGGCTATGGAACTGGAGTAGGAGGTGTCGAACTCAGAAATGCTTTCGATTGAAAGCCATAGAATGTTAGGTGCATCACCAAAGCATCGAGGCTGGTCTGAAGGAATCTTAGGGTTTCATACGTTTGCTTTTATATCTAAAGAGTTGATGGTCATTTTCAATAAATGGTTGGGCGGATAAGGCCGCTGACTGAGTCAAATGGGTTATGTTATCTGTTAAGGCCACGTTGGGTCACGTTTATATATCTGTTGGAGTTTATTTCTAGTTTGTTAAGTTAGTGGGTCAGTCCATTAACCGTTGTGACTTAAGTCTATTATTAATCTGTTACAAGTCCAAGTCAAGTCCTGTCTATAAATGTAATTATTGAATTCAATGAAAAACATTATGCCAATTTAACCAAATTGTGAGTGTGTGGAGGTCTGGTTTCCTCGAATAACTAGAGTGTGAATTTTACATAGTTAATTTCCACTTAACAGTGGTCTCAGAGCCGCGTTTCTGCGACAATGGCGGGAGGTACTCGACAAGCTCAACTGACTGAATCATTAGCATCACTAAAAGGAGAAAATAGCCATCTGCGTGAGGAACAAGAGGGACAAAAAGGGATGTTAGTAGTTGTTTTACAACAAATCAACAATTTATCAGCCAGTTATGAACAATTGGCAAGTAATCACAATTTAGGAGAAGGGTCTTCCAACTCAAAGGTTAGTAATAATTCTTTATTTAAAGGGAATGAGGGGATACAAGCTAGATCACTTAGATTGGATTCCCTTAAGTTTGATGGGACTGAGTTGGAGGAGTGGATACTCAAAGTTGAACGATTCTTTGAGTATTATCGTACTCCTGATGACCAACAGCTACAAATAGCCTTCTTTCACTTGGAGGGCAAAGCCCTCACTTGATATTGTTGGTTAAAGGAGTATAGTCCAACACTTACTTGGGATAAATTTATAAAAGCCTTAGGGACCAAATTTGGGCCCTCCACATATGCGGACCCAATTGGGGAATTCACTAAACTAAGGCAAACAAATTCAGCAGAACAGTATCAAACACAATTTGAAATTCTGTAAAATAAAATAAAAGGCATAACTGAAGAATTTCGCATTAGTACCTTCTTAAGTGGGCAGGGATGACTTGAGGATCATGGTTATCATACTACAACGTGCCACTTTATCTGCTGCTTTTGGGTTAGCTAGATCACAAAAGGAAGAAGTGATAAGAAGAAATAGGGGTCACGGGTCTAGCAAATCAACCACTAAAAACTACAACCAATAATTCCAAAAATTACCCACACCTAATCCTGCCCTTAGACTACCCCCTCCAACACCACCAAAACCGGAAACCAACCATTTTAACCAAAATCCCAGATTTCCCAATAATACTAGAAAACCAAACTTTCTATCAAAAGAATTACCCTTACCCAAATGCAAGAAAGAAGAGAAAAAGAGCTATGTTATTATTGCGATAAAAAATTCCACCTAGGACATAGGTGTAATAGACCCAAATTGTTCTTATTGAAACTTGAGGAGGGAGAGACATAAGAAGAAAGTGAGGGAACCCTAATGATTGACCAACCCAATGAGAATAAAAAAGGAAAAGAACCAGTTGGAGAATTGTTTCAAATTTCATTACATGCTGTCACAGGGGCTTTAGCTCCTAGGACAATGAGAATAAAAGGAAAAATCAACAATCACAATGTGTTAATCCTCATAGACACGGGAAGTACACATAGTTTTGTTGATCCTAATGTAGCAAGGAAGGCGAATCTGACAACGGAGAGGAGCCAAGTGTTAGTACAAGTAGCCAATAGGAGCTAGCATCCCCTGCCTTGGTTTATGTAGGGCTACACCGATGCAGTTACAAATGTTACACAATATGGCTAATATGTTTTTGCTTGTATTAAGAGGATGTGATATGGTGTTAGAAATGTATTGGTTAAGGGGATTGGGTATTGTTTTATGGGATTTTGTTAATCTAACCATGACTTTTGATGATGGATGTGAAGTGACAACTTTAGAAAGAACCCAAAGACCTCGGTCAGCTATTGAAGAAGAGGATGACTTGCATGAATATAAGAAAAATTTGCAAAAGGAATATGGTTGCAGGTAATGGAGGGAATTCCAGCAACTCAGAAGGAGAAAATCCCAGCTACTGTCCAGGGAATAGTAGATCAATTTAAACCTGTCTTTGAGGAACCACAGGTTTACCACCCTCAAGGAGTCATGACCATCGAATTACTCTTCAACTCGACTCAAAACCCACCTGTGTTAGACCCTACCAATACCCATATTACCAAAAAGAAGAAATTGAAAGGCATGTGACAGAAATGTTAAAAAGCAGGATCATAAGAAGTAGCCAAAGCCCTTACTCTTCTCTGGTGTTATTGGTGAGAAAGGCAAATGGAGGATTGCGTATGTGTGTCGATTATCATGCTCTTAGCAAGGACACGATCAAGGACAAGTATCACATACCTAACATTGATGAATTACTTGATGAATTACATGGAGCTCAATTTTTTTCTAAGTTGGATCTTCGTTCGGGTTATCACCAAATCCGAATGAATCCTGAAGATGTTTCAAAGACTTGATTTCGAACTTATAAAGGTCACTATGAGTTTTTGGAAATACCATTTGGTTTTACCAATGCTCCATCAACCTTCCAAAGGTTGATGAATGAGGTGTTTTGACCTTACTTAAGCATGTTTGTATTGGTTTTCTTTGATGATATTTTAATTTACAGTAAATCTTTAGATGAGCATTTTGGAGGTTTTATAGTCTCACCAATTTTTTGCAAAGGCTTTCAAATGTATTTTTGTTCCGTAGCGAAGTTAAGTACTTAGGTCATATTATTTCTAGAGAAGGAGCGAAGGCCGACCTACAAAAGATCGAGGAAATGCAAAACTGGCCAGCTCCTAAGAACCTCAAAGCCTTGAAGGGTTTCCTAGGACTTACCAGATATTATTGCAAATTCGTGAAAGGATATGGAAGCATTGCTGCCCTTCTTACAAATTTGTTGAAAAAAGATGCTTTTTACTAGACAGAAAAGGCTAAACTAGTCTTTGAAAAATTGAAAGAAGCTATGGTGAGCCCTCCATTGTTAAAATTACCCAATTTCATTAAAGAGTTTATTATTGAGTGTAATGCTTCAAGGGAAGGTTTGGGAGCTGTTTAATGCAACAAGGACAACCCATTACTTACCTAAGTCAAGCTTTGAATGGGAGAAGCTTAACTCTATCCACATATGAAAAAGAATTGCTAGCTTTGGTAATGGCAATACGGAAGTGAAGACATTATTTATTGGGTCAACATTTCAAGGTACGCACTGATCAACGTGCCTTGAAGTATTTATTGGAGTATAAGGTAGGAACTCCAGCCCAATAAAAGTGGGTATCTAAGCTCTTCGGATATGATTTTACTGTGGAGTTTAAAAGTGGAAAAAATAATGCAGTAACAGATGTCCTATCCTGTTTACCCCTCATAGAAAAACCACTTAAAACCCCAGAACAAGCTAACCCATCAGATCCCAACGATGACTAAACAGATCCTTACCATAACCAACCAAGCAATAAGCATGATGCAAGCCAAGTGGATAGAAGAGTTAAGAAATTCTTACCACCAAGATCCTATGTTGTAGAAACTTGTTAGCCTCTACTATCAAGGGACCTTGGATCTAGCAAAATACCAGCTTCACAATGATCTACTCTTTACAAGGGTAGATTGCACTTGGGAATACTTCTGCCATTCTAGAAAAAGATTCTATAGCAATTTCATAGTAGCCCATTAGGGGGTCACACGGCGGTCTACAAAACCAATGCAAAGATAAAAAGATAGTTTTTTTGGCCTGGTCAAAGAAGGGACGTCCGAGCTTTCATCAAGGAATGTGACGTTTGCCAGTGGAACAAGGTTGAAACCCTCCATCTAGCGAGGTTGCTTCAACCTCTTCCGGTACCAGAAAAAAAATTGGAGTGACATTAGCATGGATTTCATAGAAGGACTACCCTTTATGGAGAAAAAAAATGTCATAATGGTGGTGGTTGACAGGTTAAGTAAATATGCTCATTTTATAACTCTTGCACATCCTTATACAGCTTTAACAATGGCAAAATATTTCTGGAAAATGTGTTCAAGCTACATGGAATGCCACATACAATTGTAAGTGACAGAGATTTAGTTTTCACAAGTCAATTCTGGAGGGAGTTATTCAGAATAAACGGCACAGAACTTCTTATGAGCTCTGCATACCACCCACAAACGGATTGACAAATCGAGGTAGCAAATAAAACCCTAGAGTGCCATTTAAGATGTCTTTCTAGTGACAAGCCCAAGGATTGGTCAAGATGGTTATCACTAGCAAAGTATGTTTACAACACATCAAAGCACAGTTCTATACAGATCTCACCCTTTGAGGCTGTATATGGACAAACCCTACCTCGGTTATTGCCGTCTGAGCCTGGATCGACACGTGTGCAAGTAGTAGAGGAGGAAATGAAAAGTCGTGAGTTCATAGCTCAGCTAGTCTGTGAGAACCTGCAAGAGTCACAACAGAAGATGAAACACTATGCTGGTAAAAATCGCACTGATCGAAACTTTGAGGAAGGACAATGGGTTTACCTAAGATTGAGACCTTACCGCCAGATGTCCGCTGCAATGAGAAGAAATCTGAAGATCTCCCCAAGATATTATGGACCTTTCAAGATCCTTTAGAGAGTGGGAAACGTCGCATATCGTTTGGATCTACTCAAAGACTCTCAAATATACCTAACTTTCCATGTGTCATGTCTAAAAAAGAAAATCGGAGCTAACACCTACCTGATACCTCAACTCCCTCGAATTGACAATGACAGAACCCTAGCCCTAAAACCAAAGCAGGTCTTGCAACACCATCTTGTGAAGAGAGGGCACTGAGTAGGTATGGAGTTTCTGATATAATGGAAGGGGACTATCGCTGATGATGTAACTTGGGAAGATTTCGAAGAATTGAAGAGAAAATTTCCAGATTTTGTGGGCAAAATCCTTGAAGAAGGGGTGAGTGTTAGGTGTATCACCAAAGCATTGGGGCTGGTCTGAAGGAATCTTAAGGTTTCATGCATTTGCTTTTATATCTAAAGAGTTTATGGTCATTTATGATGTTAGTTGGGTCTTTTTGGTCATTTTCAATAAATGCTTGGGTGGATAAGGCCGCTGACTGAGTCAAATGGGTTTTTTTATTTGTTAAGGCCACGTTGGGTCACATTTATATATCTGTTAGAATTTATTTCGAGTTTGTTAAGTTAGTGGGCCAGTCCATTAGCCGTTGTGGCTTAAGTCTGGTATTAACTTGTTACAAGTCCAAGTCAAGTCCTATCTATAAATGCAATTATTGAATTCAATGAAAGGCATTACGCCAATTTAACCAAACTGTGAGTGTGTGGAGGTCTGGTTTCCTCAAATAACCAAAGTGTGGATTTTCCCTCAAGAATCTTGTGGACATAGATCTTATGTCAACCATGTAAATATGTGTCTTGCTCTCATTTGCATTTTCTGCATTTGATTTATTATTAACTTTTATGAATGAAAACAAGAGCACCATACCTATTAATCCAGAGAATATTGCCACCTCATCAAAAGCTAATTGTACAGAAACTTTAGAAGAAATACTGCAGGCTTTTCTATTAGTTTGTTTTCTCGAGTTGTATAACCGCTTGATTCTTTAGTTTCTCCTATTACTCTTGTAATCATTTGTGTATATAAATACACCTTCTAAAGAAATACAATATACCTTGGAATTCAGTGGAAATATGCGTCTCTGATATGGTATCAGAGCTTTCGACTTGTAGTCCCTGATCCATGGCATCTTCTTCTCAAAATCCTCCTCTCATGTCTTCCTTTTCCCACCTTGTTACCACAAAGCTTACCACACAAAATTATATCCTATGGAAGGTTCAAGTCAGTGCTTACCTTTATGGGCAGGATCTCTACCAATATGTTGATGGTAGTCTGATTTCTCCCTCCCTCTTCTTACCTGAACATATTGATGCCTCACCCAAACCAAATCCAGCCTTTGCTTCCTGGAAACGAAATGATCAAGCTATTCTCAGTATCCTCTTTTCTTCCTTGTCCTATTCTGGTCTTGGACATGTGTTTTCTTGAAGCACCTCTTGTGCCCTGTGGCTATCTCTTGCTAAATTTTTTGCCTCTCACTCCCAGGCAAAATAGTTTAAGGTCAAATTTCAGCTTGCAAATCTTAACCGAGGTGAACAATCTATTATAGACTATTTCATCAAAGTGCACTCTCTAGCAGACATTCTATCCACCACAGGTTCACCGCTCTCTAATCCTAATTTTCTTACCTATCTTCTCACTGGGCTTGGCCCTACTTATGAGTCTTTTGTTACGTCTATAACAACTCGTTCTGAACCTATCGCCTCAAATGAGCTATATCAACTCTTATTAGTTCATGAAAGCCGTTTTTCACACACGACTCGTACTAATGGCTCTATCGAGCCCTCTGTTAATTTTTCCAACTCTGTAGGTCGTGGTGGTTGACGACCTTCTCGAGGCGGAAGAAATGGCCGTAGTAGTGGTGCAAGAGGACAAAACAACTTCTCAAATCGTGGTGGAGGTTGATCTGCTCCCTTTCAGACCTCTCATCAAACACCTTATACTCAGAGGCCTACTTGCCAAGTTTGCAACCGAATGGGTCATGTAGCCCTCCAATGTCGATTTGATCACAGCTACCAATATGCTACTCCACCATCTTTTTCGGCAAATTTCACTAGCCCCAATCCTCCAAGCTTCATCGACAACACCTGCTACCCTGACTCAGGGGCAACTCATCACATCACTCATGACCTGAACAATCTCAACCTCTCATCGGAATCGTACAGTAGTAATGATCAAATTCGGGTTGGTGATGGCTCAGACCTCACCATTCAACACACTGGTGACTCATCTCTTTCCTTTCCCTCATCTTCCTTTTTTCTTCGTAACCTTCTTCATGTTCCAAGCATTACCAAAAACTTAATTTTCGTCTCTAAATTTTGTCATGACAATAATTATTTTTTTCAATTTCATACCAATTCTCTCTCTGTGAAGGCCACAGCGATGGGGAATCTCCTCATCAAAGGCCCTCTTTGTAACGGTTTGTATGTCTTTTCCTCTTTAGCAACAGCATCTTCGTCTTCTCTGTCAGTTTCTCCTTCTAGGCATCTAGGTGAACGAATCACTCTGGCTCAGTGGCATCATCGATTGGGTCATCCCCATCATTCGACTATCTCCTCACTCGTGCATACCAACTGCTTGAAAATTTCCTCCAAAGGACCCAAATATGTCTGCACCGATTGCCCCCTTGCCAAGTCTCATCAACTATCTTTTTCTCCAACTTGGGCTCACTCAACTCGGCCCTTAGAAATTGTGTGTGCAGATTTATGTGGTCCATCCCTTTTTGTTTCTAGACTAGGCTACAAATACTACGTATCCTTCGTTGATCAATGTACAAGGTTTACATGGTTTTATCCTCTTAAATTTAAATCGGATGTATCTCATGTTTTCTCAATTTTCTTGCCTATGGTTGAAAGATTATTCAATACCAAACTCTTAAATCTACAAACCGATGGGGTAGAGAATTTAAATCTCTCACACCCACGTGTCAAAAATTGGGCATTCATCATAGATTTTCTTGTCCACACTCTCATCAACAGAATGAGCTTGTGGAAAGAAAACATAGACACATAGTGGAAATTGGGCTTGCTCTTATGGCCCATGCTTCCTTATCGCTCTATTTCTGGGCCGAAGCCTTTACTACAGCTATGTACCTAATTAATCTTCTTCCATCCCCAACTTTGCAAAATCTTTCTCCTTATTTCAAAGTTTATAATAAACACCCTGATTATGACTTTTTCAAGGTTTTTGGCTGCAAATGTTTTCCCAACCTCCATCCCTATAATAAACACAAAATTAGCTTTCGATTCACACCTTGTCTTTTTCTTGGCTACAGCCCCACTCACAAAGGTTATTATTGCTTAGACATCTCCACTAAACGTCTGTACATCTCTCGAGATGTACAATTTAATGAAGATGACTTTCCTTACTCTAAGCCTCGGCCCACTAGCCTGTCTCACTCGCCCAATATCAACTCTAACACATCTCACCTTCCTCTTTTTCCTTCCTCAATTCTTGGCCTAAGCCCAACAAATACTTCCAATCCATCAATTTTAGGCCCTACCCCATCTCTCTCTGTCCAAACTCACTCTCCAACACCATTTGTTCCTCATTCATCCATGTCGTCCTTCCCAAATTCCTCAAACCCAACTCCTCAAATTCGAATCTCAATCCCCGCACTCACACGAGTTCCTTGCACACTCATCCTCTCTCCCAACCTAATCCCTCCCCAATTCTCATTCCTCCTCGTTCCTCAATAATCACTTGTTCCCAAACCAACTCCTTGCGTTTCCGTGTTCGCATAAATGACATTGTCCCATATCCATCCCGCTCTTGCCTCACTACCACTATTTAGGTTCCAGGCAACCCTACTAGTTACTTTATGGCTTCCAAGCATGAAGAATGATGTGAAGCCATGAATCAAGAGTTTCATGCGCTTTTTCAAAATCGCACATGGTCTCTGGTTTCATCTAATCCCTCTCAAAATTTACTTGGTTACAGGTGGGTCTATTGCATTAAACTACTGATTGATGGTTCTATTGAAAGACGAAAAGCGAGACTCGTTGCTAAGGGCTACCATCAGAAATCTGGTATCGATTTCAACGAAACCTCTAGTCCAGTTGTTAAGGCTCCAACAATCCATCTCATTCTCTCAATTGCTACTGCTCATGGCTGGCCCCTTCGTCAAATCGACATTCAAAATGCCTTCCTACACAGCACACTGGATGACCAGGTATTCATGCAACAACCCCAAGGATTTATAAACCCACTGCATCCGAAGAATGTTTGTAAATTGTACAAGACAATTTATGGCCTCAAGTAGGACCCTAGGGCATGGTTTGCCCGATTGAGCTCGTGGTTGCTCTCTTATGGCTTTCGAGCCTCAAAGGCAGATGCCTCTCTTTTCATCTTGAATCATGGAGATTTACGTATGTATGTTCTTGTTTATGTTGATGATTTTATCATCATGGCATCTTGTGCTTCTGCTATTGATCAATTTATTCATGACCTCGGCTTGGCTTTCCCTGTAAAAGATTTGGGTCCTCTGTCCTTTTTTCTTGGTTTGGAAATCACTCATCTGAATGGTGGCTTACCGTTATCTCAACGAAAGTACATAAAGAATTGCTATCTCGGAGTAATATGCTTCAGGCAAAATTAATAACATCTCCTATGGCAGCATCCCTGAAACTCTCTAAATTCGACTCTCCCAGCTTTGATGATGCCACTTTATTCCAAAGTATTGTCGAAAGCCTCCAGTATTTGTCTCTAATGAGACTTGATATCTCGTTTACGGTAAATAAGGTGTGCCAGTTCATACACACACCTAAGTTACCGCACTGGGTTGCTGTGAAAAGAATATTGCGTTACTTAAAAAGAACAATCAACCATGGCCTATATTTCTCCTCTCACTCCCCCTTTCATTTGCAAGCTTACTTAGATGCGGATTGGGCTGGTTGCCCAGACGACAGAAAATCTACTGGGGGTCAATATATTTATCTAGGTCGGTATCTCATATCCTGGAGTTTGAAAGAAACAACGTACGGTTGCAAGATCTAGTACAGAAGCCGAATACAAGTCAATAGCTTCTTCGGCAACTGAGTTAATTTGGTTTTAAACACTCATTTCAGAACTTGGCTTGTCTCTCAATCACCCTCCAACAATTTGGTGTGACAATATTGGCGTTACTTACCTGGCTGCCAATCCAGTCTATCATTCCAGAACAAAGTATTTGGATATTGATTTTCACTTTGTCAAAGATCGAGTTGCAGCCAAGAGCTTAGTAGTTTCATTTCTAAGTTCCAAGGACCAAATTGCTGATATTTTAACGAAACTATTGGTGGCTGAAAGATTTTCTAGACTATGTTTGAGTCTCAACGTGATTGACACCCCCTTGGACTCGAGAGGGCATATTAATCTAGAGAATATTGCCACCTCATCAAAGGCTAATTGTACAGAAATTTTAGAAGAAATACTGTAGGCTTTTCTGTTAGTTTGTTTTCTCAAGTTGTATAACTGCTTGATTCTTTAGTTTGTCCTATTACTCTTGTAATCATTTGTGTATATAAATACACCTTTTAATGAAATACAATATACCTTGGAATTCAGTGGAAATATGCGTCTCTGATAATACCCACCATATCAATACCCAAGGCATTATCGTGGACCGTCAATTGCATGGTTGAGATATGGCCATACCAAAAAATGCATCTCCAGTTTTCATCAAAATATGGTTACATAAAATAAAAATTGAGATTGTGATTAAGCCATTTTGACAATGGAGTCTTGGATTGCGGTGTGGAGATCAAGTAGATCCTTTGGATTAAATTGACTTTTATAATCTTAAAAGTTCAATCTTCATTTGTTTAGAAAAGTGCTTAGGATTTAAAAGAATAAAAAAAATATAGCATTGTCTGTAAAAAGACCAAAACCTTTTCTTTTTAATTGTGAAGCTATTTCATTCAATGAGAAGAAAAACATTATAAATTGCATATTTGTCTAAAGAACTTGGGAAATGAAATCTAGACAAGAATTCCACGACACAATAATTTATTTACATTCCAAGCATGTTTTGCAAGTCTATGAGTAGCCTCATTTCCTATGCACCTAACATGTTGCACAGTGTAGAGTGAGATCTTTTGCATCGGCTCTTTAACTTCTTGAATCAGTTGCCTAGTAGTGACAAAAATTCTCCACTAGATTGTATCTCTTTCACCTTAAGGAAAGAGTCACTTTCCACAATCTGTTCATTTAAACCCATAGGAATACATAGCTAAAGCTCTCTAAACATAGCAAGTGGTTCAATCTTTGTGGGACCTTTAACTTCATTCTCTTTTTTACTAGCAGCCATCACAACTTCACCTTTGGGGTCTCTAAGGATGATGCCCACCTCTACTCTACACTGATCATGAAAAATAGTCTCATTGACAATCAGCTTCATTGTTCCTAAAGGTGGAGGAGCATAGTAGGACTATTATTTTATTCAAGTGTCTTGACTGGTATGTTTACCAGTACGGTATTCAAAACATTAGAGTCAGATGCCTTTGTCGACCTTGAAGCTCCTTATGATCATTCTGTAGAGATAGCATATTCTACCACTTTCTCAAGAAATAGGTCTTTATCTTCATGAATCTTCTGATTTTTCCTTTAACACATTCCCCATGCAATGAGAAAAAACTTTTCTAGCTCCACTTATAAAATAATCAACTAAATCTAATGGCACAAACCATATCGTATTCTAACACTTCTAACTATTTCAAATATATAAAATTGTACTTCTAGCACTATATTAAGTGTTGGCTGTGCCGACGGACTTAAATCTATGCAATTAGTCAATTCGTAAAAATTTAAGGAGGTTTTACAAGGTTCTTAAAGCGTATTAAAGGCAATGGTTGAGCATCTAGAGTGATCTAGATTTTGGTGAAGTTTTTCAAATTAGTTTAACTCCTCCACCAAATATATAGTGTTTCTTTTGCTTTATATACTCTAATATTTGATTGTTTGTGATTGCTTGGTGACATTTATTTTTGACTAACTTTTAAATTCTGTTGTGTTGTGATAAGACGGCTGAAAATAAAACGCCTCTTCTAATTGAGATTCATGCCATTCGTTTCCTTTCAAACATCATAGATAACTTAATCAAAATAAGAATTTTGTGAATGATTCTTCTTTAGGAGAGAAGTCCTAATCTAATATGAAAATAAAACGCCTCTTCTAATTGAGATTCATGCCATTCGTTTCCTTTCAAACATCATAGATAATTGAATCAAAATAAGACTTTTGTGAATGATTCTTCTTTAGGAGAGAAGTCCTAATCTAATTAAAAAAAAGGTGAGATAAAGCCCTCCATCATGACATAAGAATTTGTAGGCCAAGCTTTAACTAAATCATTTGCAATCGTTTAATAAGACATGATATCATTGATCAATGCAATGTTGCATGAGGCTTAGATAGATTGAGTTTAGTGGAATTATGATTTCAAATAACATCTCTCCGCTTTTAAAAGTTTAACATCCCAAGCAAATTATCGTGAGCATGGTTTATTGTTTGTTAAACTAAAAAATAAATTAAAAGATCTAGAATTAAAATTTGGCTTAAAATTCAAGAAAACAGACAAAACTAGAAGGTTTATAATATTCTTCAAAATTTGTGGAAGTTTTTTTATTTTTTTTTTTTTTTATTTTTTATTCTTAAATTTGTGGAAGGTTGAAAGCAAAGTACAAACCTGATTATGGCAAACATTATTTGAGTCGAACCAACTCAAGTGTTAAGATCCTCATTTGGAGAGTAGATGAAGAACACAAAGTTAATAGTGAAAAGCACATAAGAAATAGCCTAATGAGATAAATGGTAGAAAATAGACTTTAGATAAATTGGCTACGTTTTGGGAAGTTCGAGGCTCTCGTTTCCTCCATATAATTCTAGCTACAAGCAAAATGTTTAGATATCTACATGAATTTCCTCCATTTCCTTTATATCCTCACAAGGATAATTAAAGATGTCAAAACGTGTCAACGAATCTTATTCATATCATATTATATTAGGGCATGTACATAATGCTTAAAGGGTCAACACGAACATGACCCGTTAAGGGTTTCGTGTCAAAAACTTCAACTCTAACATGACCCATTAAGATAATGGGTTGACACGACATAACGTATTAAGACTCGTTAAGACCTTTGATACTATATGACACGACATGACACAACACGACCCGTTAGTGATCCGTTAGTGACCCGTTTGAGTTTAACCCAATTGATTTTATACAAATATTAAAACTTAAATAATAGTTATAAAATATAAAAAATTAATTATAAATTACAATCTTAAAATTATAATTCAATAAGTATACATTCTAAAATATGCTAAACACACAAATATGATCCACATATTGTAAAATACTGAAATTACAATCCTAACATATTAAATAACAATGGGTTGACTCGTTAATAGCTTTTTAAGAAGTATTTAAATGGGATGGGTAAGTGTCTAAGAGTATAAAAGCATATTCAAATTTTTTAACGTGTCTTAACGGGTCAAAATCCGTTATCAAATCGCGTCCTAACGAATTGACACGATTTGACCAAAAACCCGTTAAGGCTAAATAATAATCTGCTTTTATCGTATCGTATTCATTTTGTGTTAACATGTCGTGTCACATATTGCTACCCCTAGAGATAACAAATTAGATAAATAATCAAATGACACATGTAAAGTAAAATAACTCAATAAAAATAGACTACTACAAGGACTCAAACGACAAGTAAATGATAGCTCAAATGAAGTAAATAAGGACCCAACGTTGTTGCTTCATATGAACTCCAACGACGTGGTAACCATCAGGTTCATAACCCTCTCCTATTAAATAACATTGTCCTCAAGGTTTAGAGTAAGATTTAGAGCATTGGTAGTATTGAAATTTCCCAAACATCCTTGTATGTCTGAAAATTATCTAACAATTTTTTCAATCAAATTAGTTAGATCTTAATCGTGTGAATATATAAACAATTAAATATATGCAATAAATCAATTATCAAGCATAATATAATGATTGGTTACGAAAGAAAACTCTTTGAAGAACTTCTCAAAGGTAAAACCCTACGAGATAGCCAAGTCCAGAAAAATCAATTTTATTAGATTAAGATCATTTACAAGTAAAGTTCTCAAATAACATAACATTTACAACTAAACACTCTTACTTGATCAGACAAACGTCATGTTTGTCTTCTACTGCAGTAATAGCTAGAACCTATGACGATCTTCAATCTATTACCTTTACTTCTGGAATCTCAAATGACTAAAATCCAATCACCAATCAAAGCCTCTCAAAATTTGAGTAATATCACACTCGCAAATGTATAAAAATAAAAGAAGAATTCTCCAATTTTCTTCTCTAACGACTCTCAAATATCTTTAAATATTAGCTCTAGCCGAAAATCCCTTGTAGGGTTACAATCCGACTTAATTTAAATAAACACTTTAAAAGAGTCTTGTTGAATCGTATCTGCTGACATATCGTGCTTCATCAGAATCTTTCTACTAATAGGTTGCTAACAGTCTTCCAAAAATTCCTGTAACATTTTGATTTCGAATTGTCTTCTGATTTGGCAATTTTGGACTTTGAAATTAAATAACCCAGTAATTTAACTGACTCTTTAGACTTCTAAAATGACTAACATTACTATGGATAAATCTCATTGTCAAATTACATTCATTTAAAAAATTAAAATTTTAATGATAAGATAAATTACTATTTTATTCAAACTCAAACACTTCATTACTAATCCAAGCTAATAAAATCTACATTAAGAGGTAATTTTGGGAGTAAGCTGGCAGGCGAAGCTTCTCACAACTTCTCTCCATTTTTCTCTATCAAAGGGCCACAGGACCCCTTTAAAGCACATACGGTGAGAACGAATTATTACACCTACAATTTCTAGTAAAGAGTGGGCATTAGAATTGGAGTTGTCTCCACCAAAATCATCAAATCCATCCAATTCCAACTTCCCGGCTTGTTCATTTAATTGGGAGTTATTCCCCCTTTCCGTATCTAGCAACTCCCGGTTGTTGCTAGCCAATGCCACCAACATATTTGGATTTCCTTATGCTTGAAGCTCTTAGACCCATTTTTTTACCCTCTTAAATGAGGTTTGGTTAGTAATATTAAACACCATAATTGCAGCAGCAGCTCCTTTGTAGTACATAGTAGTAAAAGAAACCAACCTCCTGATCAAGTGCAAGAGCTATTATCCTGGCAACTACTCTTGAAACCTTCATAGCCTCTAAATGAAACCTTTCCATTGTCTCCCTCCATCCAGGCAATAGTCTTGGTGCTGGCCAAACACTTGTCCCACATAAAGGTTTTTCCGATGCCGGGTCATCTTCAACTACTTCCGCTCCTATGTCGTATTCCTCGTAATCTCCGTGAACTTGGTTTTCCCAGAATCTCGTCAAGAACAGGGGTGTAATCCCTGTGTTTCTTGTTCCTTAAAAGCTTCATTTCATCGCTTAATGGCATACCAAACATCCTTCTGCTCCGTGTGAAAACCCGTCCACGAGTTCCTCGCTCATCCAATGGTTTACAACGTAGAAAAATCCCAAATCCAAATACGCCTTTTTGGATGCTTTGGATGAAAATCAATTAAATGCAGGTGATGTTGGAATTTAAGAACTACCATTCTCATCAAGTTCCCTTGTCGTTCCCTTTTGCTTCTTCTTCGCTATTATTACATCCAAACCCTCCATAACAGGAGGTTTCAAATTGCCCAAGTCAACATCACTATTTAGGAGATCATATGTGATTGCATGACCGGCTTGTGCTTGAGACGCTAGCTGCATAGCAGCAATAAACTCCTTGGGGCCCAGATATCCTTGTCGCTTCGCGTATGAAATTTCCCACACCTTTCATCAAACAATTCCTAGGCTACACTACTTGAGATTGTCGCTTTGGAGAAAGGACCTTCACACTGATGGAGTCCAAGAAGTGATGCATCACCCGAGAACAGAGGAAAGCTCCAACATTCCCTATCTGCGAGTTTAAAAAATAATATATAAGAAAAGATTAATTTTTATCAATTTTAATTTAAATATTAAAAAAAAGGAACTGTGCAAAATTATTTTTTAAAAATGTTGAAAATTATTTTTTATAATAATTCTTTTATCACTACAACATATAAATAAATTCATAGTTTTACCGTTATTAATAATAAAATCAATTATTGATAGGACCCATACTTTTTTCAATTTTCTATTCAAAAAGTCAATATATTTGGATAAAGAGTTGAGATGAGATAAATTGAAATGAGTTTTGAAAGTTGAATAAAATGTTATTAAAATAATATTTTTTACTATTATTATTATTTTAAAATTTAAAAAAGTTGAATTATTTATTATATCATGTATAAAAATTTTGAAAAGTTGTAATGATAAAAAGTTGAATTATTTATTATATCATGTATAAAAATTTTGAAAAGTTGTAATGATGGATGTGATGAGATGAGTTGAGATAAATTTTCAATCCAAACAGGGCCAAACTACTCTAAATGGGATTTACAAACCCATTCCAATCTCTACTCACAACTATTCACAATTTTTCTCAACACTTCTCATTATCCAAATACAATCTTAGAAGTGAGCCAATTCTCACACTTTGAATTTACTCAAAAGTCCCTACATCTTTTCGTGATTTTAACTACACAATTTGGAACTGCTCAAAAGTCTTACCCAAAATTATTAGTTCAAAGTCTTTTAGAAAATGATTTAGAATTGTCCCAACATGTTTTGGGTAAGTAACAAAATAAGAATATATATATATATATGTATATATATATGTATATCTTATTATTTGCCCTCTCCCCAAGCGAATGTCAGCCAACCTACCCACAGATTGTTTTCCTTTCTCTAGGCGGTGGCTTAGAGCCTTGGCTCTGACCACCTCCTTCCCTTCCTATTTACATTCCTGCTGGTTATTTCTTTATTTTCGGTAGTTTTTCAATCAATCTTAATGTTTTTCCGGCCAATTTTTGTTTGTTTTCAATTTCCAAGCCACATATTTCCTATCTACTGCTTGCCAGCAACCTGTAACCAACATGCGCCGCCTCCAAAGCCTTTATAGCCGCCGATTTTCAAGTCGCCAGAGGGGGCGATGGGGGCATGCGGCCGTGTCCGTTACCCAAGTGTAGTGGTTATCTGGCGTGGCTTTGGAGGCCACATGCGGCTTTGTTAGCTTTAGCAGCCTTAGATCTCTTGATCTGGCAGCCGATTCAACTTTTCCGATGGCGTGTGGTCTCAAACACTATGTATTGCTTTTGAAGTGTTTGCTGGAGATGCCCACAATTAATTTCTCAAGATCTTCAATTAGGGAAAGCGGTAATTTTTCAAGATCTCATGCTCCGCTCTGAACGGAGATATCACCGCTCTGTGCGATGGTTCTTTTGTTCGCATTTATGCGAATATTTTAATTCCGCTTTTAGATAAGACGGCGTCCTCTAGTAGGACAAGAATAAGAATCAAGTTATTGGTCCCAAATAAACATACTTTCTACCTATTTTATACTGTAATTTTTTATTTGAGGATAATTATTAGGAAACCCTACCTCCTCTTCTCGTATCATTTATTTGTTTAATAATAAAAAACAAAATATGTTTTAAATAAGTGGAAGCTTCTATGTTTTCGAGATTAAAAATTCAAATGTGTTCCGAATAATTATTTTTTTTAAAAATGATTAGAATGAAATGTTTCTTTTCGATACCAAAAATTTAAGGTTTTAACATTTTGATATTTTAATTCCACAAAACTTATCGAGAAATAAATAGGCGTTGAAAAAACAAAAACATCTGACAGAAGAAAAATTATTTTTGACATTTTTAGACAAAAAAGAGGTTTGGATTCACAACAGTCTCTAATACCAAACAACTGCAACGATAGCGTTACATAGATTATATAAATGGATCAGAAGGATATATTATTGACTTTCAGAGTATCTTGTAGAACAATTAGATTTTAACCAGAAGTACACAGAACAGAGATTAATATTATCCACCGGGTGTCTTTCCTGCTTATGCAACGGCTAGACACCACCATTTTAGTCTGTCGAGTGCTAATAAAGCAGCAAGGCATTTGCAAAATGCCTCTCTAATTTGAACAAACAAAAAGTATCTTTGAAGTGGAAAATCATAAAAATGGTCTAAGCACAGCCTATTTGTACCCGAACTAACCCTTTAGATAAACGTATAAGGCAGAAACCACCAAAGAATAGTTATGCAGTCAAATAACAAGATCCTTTTCAGCACCTGATTTTTCCCATTTTGTGCTGCTAGGGTTCTTTTCTTTTTTTCTATTTTTTGCTTGAACATTTTCATCAGGTCCACGAAGATGATCTCTTAAGTACGGGTTTCATCTGCTTGTCCTCTTCGAGGGAAATCATCCCCAAGTGTGATGGATCCTCTAGCATCATCTTTGCCACCAAGTAGCCGGCAATTGACCAGGTCTGGTGCTTTCTTGCCTGCTTACCAATATACTTCCCAAGTTTCCCATCATAATATTCTGGCCAGTTATCCTTCAGCAGACGACTCTCTGCAAGCTCAATTGCCCGTCTTGCAATTTGCGGCCGTCCGGTCTTGATGCTAGCAGCTGTAAGAAGCCATAAAAGCACTGCACTCGAGACAAGGGAGGAAAACAAGGCATCACTAAAAAAGAATGGGTTGTGAACATCAAAAGCAGAGTTGAGCATGAATTGTGAATTGTCGATATTAATAGTAAAAGGTCACCACTTTGATGTCAAAATAGACAATGTGCTACAAAACACTGGCCTATTAAAGCAATGTTATCAAGTGCCATTCATAGTACAGTGCATTGAGCTTATATGTTTGGCTAATATGGAAGGAGCATTAAATTACATGTGAATGATGATCAAAGAAATGAACAACTCAGATATTACTCTTCAAATAAACATCACGTCCAATGAAAGATAACAACCATTTTTAAACAATCTGTGAAGGACACATTTGGAGCGTGCACACATTTGAAGTGTGCTTTAAGACAAGGCATCTGGAAAACATCTTGAAGTTCCAAAAATGAAGTGGTAGACAGAATCATTTGCCTTAAACCACAAGAAGTTTCAAAATGCATGGTTCACATGCTTTTTTCGTGCCTTAAAGACAGTCATTTGTATCTCCATAGTCGCTTGGAAAAACAAGATTGTGGATAGACGAGTTTAGAAGGTTTGCTTCCTTCCGCCACCTTGGAATTGTAGATATGCACGGTCAATTCAGTTTTCTAAATAAATTCATGCTATTCTATCAACATCATGATTCGAGAATGAGGACTGTTTGTGGAGATCTAAGAACAACTATTGTTTCTTTGATGGTGAGTGAATCCCTAAAAATCAGACTTCTGAATCAATAGAACCCTTGGACAATAAAAGATAGAATGCAAAACAAAAAAGAGTGATTCAGCAAGTATTAAATATAATAATTTTTTTAATAAGAAACTTTATTGAATGAAATTAGTCTAAGCCCATTTTTTTTTTTATTTATCAATAAACAATTGAAGCCCATGTATACCGAAACTATACAAAAGAAGCACCTAATTACATTCTAAAAATCTGAAAAGAAAACAAAAACTCATGAGCATTCCCTCCCTTAAGAACAATATCCGAAAGCCACTGTAGCAAAGAAGACCAGATATCCTCAATAGTTTGCTTTCTTGTTTTTTTTTTTTTTTGATAATCAAAGAACTTTCATTAATAGAAATAACTAGGCAAAGCTCAAGTACATATGAAGTATACATAAGTGAGACCTAGTTACATTCTAGCAAGCTGAAAAGCATTCAAAAACTCATTAACGTTTCCCTCCCTTGAGCACAATGGCGGAAAACCATTGAACCAATGAAAATACAAAAAAGTCCCAAATTTCACCCATGGTCCTCTCTTTGTTGTTGAAGCATCTCTCGTTTCTTTCCAACCATAGACACCACAGAAAATACAAAGGAATCGTCCTCCACATCGCAGCCAAATTTTTGTATCGTTTTCAGCAAGCAAGGAGATCCGCCACTCCCCTAGGCATTACCCAACTCAGTCCAGCCCTATAAATGATGTTATCCCATAAATTCCTCGCCACTTCACAATGCAGGAAGATATGATCGATCGACTCCCCATTATTCTTGCACAAGTAGCACCATTCTGTGACTATCATTCCTTTTTTTCTTAGGTTGTCAGCCGTCAAAATCTTACCCTATACCGTTGTCCAGACAAAGAAAGCAACTTTAGGAGGCGTTAGGACTTTCCAAATGCCCTTCCAAGGAAACCCACCCGGCTGGCCGGTTTGGAGCACCTTGTAGAATGATTTGACACTGAATTTTTTGTTCCCATAGTGATTCCACAACATTCTATCCATCTCATGTCCTCCAACCTGCCTGGAATAGAGGAAGTTGTAAAAATCAACAATCTCCTCAACTTCCCAATCTTGTAGATTTCTGGAAAAAATCATATTCCAAAACACTGTGCCATTGACTCTACTTAGCACATCGGAGACAGCAGCTTGTGATCTACCACTAGGCTGAAAACTCTTGGAAAAGCAGAAAAAAGAGCTCTCTCCACACCAATTGTCAAACCAAAAATTGATACTTGCGCCCTCGCCAACCTCAAAGCTAATGTTTGTTGAAAACACAGCCTACCCCTTCCTAATAAACTTCCAAATGCTTACTCCATAAGTCCCCCTACCCTCCTTAGTGCACCACCCTCCCCGGTCACAACCATATTTCCCCTCCACAACCATTCCCCACAACGACTCATCTTCCAACTAAAATCTCCACAACCATTTTCCTAGAAGTGCTTTGTTGAAAGTAATCAAGTCCCGCACCCCCAAGCCACCCAATTCCTTTGGCCTACAAACTTTCGACCATTCCACTAAGTGGAGTTTTTGTTCCTCCCCCATGCCCTCCCACAAGAAGTCTCTAAATAATTTTTCAAATCTGACTTGCTACCCCCACCGGAAGAGGAAACAATGAGAGGTAGCATGTAGGGAGATTTGAGAGAGTGCTTTGTATGAGTAACTCTCCCACCCTTTGACAAATAAAACCACTTCCACCCTGACAATCTTTTTTTAACCTTCTCTACAACGCCATCCCATATAGATTTTGCTTTGAAAGTGGCTCCCAAAGGGAGTCCAAGGTACCTCACAGGAAGGGCTAACACCGTACAACCCATCAATCTAGCTAAATGGTCAATGTTCCCCACTTCCCCCACCGGGACCAATTCCGATTTTGCCAAGTTAACCTTAAGACCCGAAACCGCCTCGAAGCATAGAAGTATGGCCCTTAACGCTTGAAGTTGGTCATTGTCCGCATCACAAACAATTAAGGTGTCATCCGCGTAGAGCAAATGGGTGATGGATAACCCATTACCTATTGCAAAACTTGACATGAAATCACCCCGGACAGCAGCAACCATCATTTGACTCAGCGCCTCCATTACTATGATAAATAAGAATGGAGAAAGTGGGTCCCCTTCTCTCAATCCTTTTAAACTCGAGAAGAATCCGCACGGTTTGCTATTAACTAACACGGAAAAACGGGCCGTCGAAATATAATGGTTTACCTAGCCACACCACCTATCGCCAAAACCACATCTCCTTAACAAATAAAGCAAAAAATCCCAGTACACATGGTCATAAACCTTTTCTATGTCAAGCTTGCAGAGTATCCCAGGGATACCATCCCTCAATCTACTATCCAAGCACTCGTTAGCTACCAGGACTGATTTCAAAATTTGTCTACCACACATGAAGGCATTTTGGGGTTTTGAGATTATCTTGTCCATCACACAACTCATACGACATGCAAGCACTTTCGAGATAATTTTGTATAACCCACCAACCAAGTTAATAGGACGAAAATCTTTTAGCTTTGTGGCTCCCGCTATCTTTGGAATTAGCGTGATAAATGTGGCATTAAGGGATTTCTCAAACTTGTGACTAAGGTGGAACTCATGAAAAACCCGCATCACTTCGTCCTTCACCACCTCCCAACATTCTTGGAAGAAAGCTAAGGAAAAACCATCGGGCCCTAGATCTTTATCTTTACCCATATGGCGCACCACATTATGTACTTCGACTTCTTCAAAAGGTCTCTCCAACCAACTTGCAACACTATCATTAAGCTTGTCAAACAATAATCCATCCAATTTAGGATGCCATTCTCCTGTTTCTTTGAGGAGCTCTTCATAGTAACACACTATATGGTCTTGGATCTCTTCTTGGGCTTATAACACCGTGTTACCTTAATGAATGACCTCGATTGCATTGTTTCGCTTGTGAGAGTTAGCCCTCTTATGAAAAAACTTAGTACACTTATCTCCTTCCTTCAACCAAGTCAACCTCGATTTTTGCCTCCATGAAATCTCTTCCAGCAACAAGACCCACTCAATTGCTGCCACCACCTCAACCTTTCTCATTAAGGACTCTACATTACCCCCTCCATCTTCAAGAGTGTTTAGCTCCTCCCAAGGTAACCTTTTTTGCTCATCCGTATGCCTAAACACCTCACAATTCCACTTCTTTAGATCTAGCTTGAGTGCCTTGAACTTACTAGCCGTAATGAAGCTGGAAGTGCCATGAAACGAGGAGGAAGTCCACCAATCACGTACCCTTTCCTTGAATCAGCCACTTGTAACCACATATTCTCAAATTTGAAATAGCTTTTGTCCCCATGAATATCCTTGCAATCTAACAATAAGGGAAAGTGATCTGAGCAAACCCGCGCCAGTTTCTTCTGGCATAAATCTGGGAACTGTGACTTCCAAGATGTGGAAATTAGGAATCTGTCCAACCTTGAACCCCCTCTATTATTTGACCACATAAAGAGCCCTCCTACCAAGGGAAGATCGATCAAGTTCAGATAAAAAAATAGCTCTAAGAAGTCCTCCATTGCCCTTGTTAATTAAGAGGCCCCCTCCCTCTCACTAGGGAAGCGTACAACGTTGACATCCCCGCACACAACCCAAGGGATTTTCCACAAGAAATATAGAGCCGCCAACTCCTCCCATAGATAACGTCTCTCTCTATCATCATTAGGCCCATAGACTCCTGCAACGGCCCACTCCACCCATCCTCAACGTTCCGGAACAAATCAGCAATAGAGAAATTCCCAATACAAGTGTCCACTGCCTCAACCACTCTCCTGTCCCACATCAACACCACCCCACTTGAAGCACCCGAAGAAGCTAGATAATTCCATCCCAAGAACACGCTGCCCCACAAACTGCGAATGATACTTTTATCTATCAACTTTAATTTAGTCTCTTGCAAACACACAATATCCACTTTCCAACTACGGATCAAGGATCTAATTCGAAGTCTCTTATTAACATCATTTATCCCCCTCACATTCCATGATAAAATTCTAGGCTTCATAAGGAACACAACTCCCCCGGCCTTTCATCCTTTCCCCTCGACACTACCCTCCTTAATATCATAATTAATGGTGCACGAAAGTCTTTTCAACTCCCTGTCTTTCTTAATGGTTGACTTCATGACCTTTGGTCTGTTTGCTTCTAATGCCACTAAAAAAGCCTTAAATTGCTCCTTATACCTTTCTTAATGTTGCATGCCCGCCACCTTTTGCATCACCCAATCCTCAGGTAAATGGTTTGTTCTTGGTGGTAAAGCGCTTAAAGGAGAAGGACTGCCCTCCTCGTTAGGAACAACATCCCAAAACTTATCTGCTGTAAACTGAATGCCCTCTGAAAAGCCTTTTTGAACAATACACTGAATGTCCTCTGAAGTACCTGCTGGCCCCTCATCCATCACACATTCTTGGGCTATCGGCACTGATACCTTACCGAGAGTACCCCCCCTTTCGAGAGCCACCTCCCCTCCTCCCTTCTAAGTAACCAGCTCCCACGAAGGCTTCTCCCCCATCGGAAGGCTTGGACGCTCACCTAACGGCCCGCATTCAACGTCGGAATCAACACCCACATCCTCAATCTCACCATCCTCAAAATCCTTGCTATGGAAAGAGTTTACCGGCATGCCATGTTGTTTGCTGTCGACCGGTGACGAGTTCTGTGTCGGAGGGGGGATCAGAACTTCAACTATCGGCGCAACGCTAGAAGGGTTTGACGTGTCAAACCCTTCTAGCGCAACGAGTTCTGTGTCGAAACCGAAACCGAAACCGAAACCGAAATCTCGTTATCGGCGCAGCTTAGGCCTTCGGCTAATAGAGAGTTGGCCTGCGATGGGCCCAGCCCTAAGCCCGGACCCACCTTAACTTGACCCATGCCCATGGACTGGGCTCCTTTACTCCAATTGCCCCAAACACCCTCAACAAAACTCCCCTTCCCCGGCCCTTTATTAGTTGTATGGCCCAACTCGAGCCCAGGATCCACAACTAAGCCTCCCTTCCCTTTAACGCTGCGTTTAAGTAAGATCACATCTTTCAAAAATACCTCTAGTCTTTCCTCCATGTTAGATAGAACCTGCAAAAGCCTTACCTCATTTAGACCCGACGACACCCTGCCATCCTCATTGCTGGGCAGGCCACCTTCCGCAAAGGTCACGCAACGTCGCACTGTAGGTTTCACGGCTCGAGACTGTTCCCTCTGTTGTGTCACCTCATTGTACGACCGTATGCGGGCTGCTCCACCGTCGCCTCCACCATCCTTCTTCTTCTGGTTTCCATCAGCACCATCCCCCTTCATCAGAGCTCTATTTCTAAGTCCCAAAACAGGGAAGGTTGGTGTTAGTTCCTTCAAGGTTCCCCCGAAATTCCTCCACCCTTCGGCCCTTCCCCCTTCCTTCAAGGTGTTTCTTGTTGTGGAAGCACCTCTCGCTCCTTTTCATCCATAAACACTACATAAGCACAAATGAATCGTTCTCCACACCGCTGCCAATTGAGAGCTATTATGGTGCCTATTTCAACATGATAGTAGATCCACCACTCTCATTGGCATAACCCAACTCAACCTAGCTGTACTGTAACACTCCACTCCCAAGGTTAATAATAAAGTCACTTTTAAAAATTTTCGAAAGCTGGAGTGTTACTACCGAATCTTGACTTAAAAATATTTCGTTTATTCTAAAAGAAGCAGTGGATACAAAGATTCTATAAATAAAATAATTCTTTATTAAAATACCGAGATCATAAAACAGTGGGAAAAGTATTTATTAAAATTTCTCAAAGTCCATGCCATAAAAATCATAACTTAAAATTAGGGGTGTACAAAAAACCGAATAACTAACTAGAACCGAGGGAAACTGACCTCCGACGATGGAACGGCCACCGGCGGCGAAGAACTAGTTGGGAGGTGGTGTTAAATTCCTCCTATCGAAATCGGTCAGTGTCGGTACCAGTTCAACCCTATATTGAACCGATACGCCAACCGATTATGCATCTCTTTTTTATTTTATTTTATATATATGCAAAACGACACCGTTTCATTTAAACTACAATGGTGTCGTTATGTTATTAGGGTTTACTTTTCGCTGCGCCCCCCTTCGTCATTCACTTTCACTCTTTAGAGTTTCTCTCCAGCTCTCCTCTCTCCTGCCGTGAAGCCTGCCTTAGAATCCCTCAAAACCTTGGACCTCCTTCTCTATCGCCACTCTCACCACTCTTGCAGGCTCGCAACGCCATCCACCACCCCTCAATGGCTCAACCTTCAGTGCCGTCTCAAGTTAGGATTTTTTTCCAATTTTTCGTTATTTTCAATTTGTTATTTCATATTTGTAGTTGCTGCTGCTATTGCTTAGGCCTTAGTGTTAGGTTTAATTCTTAGGTTTTTAATTATTGATGAATTTCTGATGAATTGAGCTATGAATTGCAAGGTTTAATTATTGATGGTAATTCTTAGGTTAAGCGTGTATGATTGTATGAACCAAACGGCAAACACTGCTTTCTGTTTCTGAATAGGTTTTGTTAGTGCTAGAAACTTAGAAATTATTGGACTGTTTCTTAGTTGTGTTGTTTCTTTTACATCTGATGGTAAAAGCCAATTTAGCTGCTTGCATGATCACACTTTGTAGATTAGTCCTATGACTTTTGCTTTTGCTCCAATGCTTTGTGGCTGGTTGACATCATTATTAAGAGAAATAGAGTATTGTGTCTGAGCAAAGGTGCATTCGCACAAACTCAATTCTCCTTGTGCCTGTGCATGTGCTTGCTTTGATCTTTGTTTTTGGTTCTTGTATTTGATTCCTGGTTTGATTAAAGAATTGACTTATTTATCATTATACTGCGTCATTAGAATGTGGGATGCAAAACAATAAAGGTTTTTTGGTTTTATTTATGTTTTTTGTGGGGTATGACGGCCAACCTCCAAATAATATTGTGCTTTGTTTAAATTAGTTGTAATTGTTAATTAATGGTGAATTAAGTTTTCTACATGTTAGATAGATTCATCGTCATCTCCACTTGATCTTGACAATGATGAACAAATGTCTAACTTGGAAGAAACCCAAACACCCAATCCTCCAAGTGCTCCTAATAGTAATACTTGTCCACTTCCTAAGAAACGGAAGGGAAAAGAGCCGTCACTTGTTTGGGACTATTTTAAAAAAGTTGAGAGTTGTTCCGTAGATGAATCCAAGGCAAGGTGTATCTATTGCGGCAAGATTTATCCTTGCCACTAAAAGAAGAATGAGACTTCAACTATGAAAGCCCACCTAGAGGCATGTCCAAAAAATCCTCATAGACGTGGGCCTCTAGATAAGTACCAAAAAACATTGGTGGTTGAGACAATAATCCAAGAGGGTATTGGAGAGAGTGATAGTGGTGTGATGAGGAATCTTATAAGCTATGAATATAGTGAATAGGCAGTGAAGTCGGCCATTGCAGAGAAGATAATTATTAATGAATTGCCATTTAGAATTGTTGAAGGGCAATGATTGAGGAAGGTGTTTTAGTTGATTGAACCAACATTTAAAGTGCCATATTGTGTCACAGTTGCAAGAGATTGTATGAAGTTTACATCTAAAAAGGCAAAGCTTAAGAAGTTGTTTAAAGATGGGGGCATGAGAGTTTTATTAATTACCGATACGTGGACATCGATACAAAATCTGAATTATATATGCCCAACTGCTTATTTTATTGATAAAGATTGGAGATTGCAAAAGAAAATCACTAATTTTTGTTTGATCCTTATTCATCAAGGGGACACAATTGGGAGATATATTGAACAGTGCCTCCTTGATTAGGAGATTGATAAGATATTTACTGTAACTGTTGATAATGCCAACTCCAATGATAAAGCAATTGCCTACTTGAAGTGTTTTTTTACGAAGAAATACTTGCATCTGAGGTGTTGTACACATATATTAAATATTGTCGTGAATGAGGATTTAAAGGAGTGCAACGACACCATCACATTGATTAGAAATGCGGTTAGATATGTGCGCTCCTCCCCTGCTAGATTAGACAAGTTCAAAATATCAAAATAAACTAGTTTTCCTTTGATACAAAAAATGTACAAGAAAAAACTGATTGTAAGAACATGTTGTGCCTTGATGTGCAAATCCAATAGAATTCAACTTACTTGATGTTAGATGCGGCTGAGAGATTTGAGAAGGCTTTTAGGCAGATGAAGAGTGAGGATTACAATTCTCTGTCATACTTTAATGATGACCAAATCAGGCCTCCTAGAGCCAATGAGTGAGAGACAATGCAGGTTTTTGTGAAATTTTTTAAGATGTTTTATGATGCTACTTGTCAATTTTTTGGGTCCCTTTATGTTACAACAAATATGAGTTTTGTAAAAAATTGTATGCTTAAAAAAAAATTGGTTAGGCTGAGTGAGGCTCCCATAGAGTGTTTGAAGACCATGGCCATGAGCATAAGAATAAAATATGATAAGTATTGGGGTTCATTGAATAAGATGAACTTGCTGCTGTTCATTACCATTGTGCTTGATCCTCGAAGTAAGTTATGGCTTCTCACTTTAAACTTGAGGAAAATTCATGATAAGACTCGAGTTGAGGAATTGGTGTCTAGTGTGAAATGCCTTGTTGTCCAAGATTGGTTTCCAACTAAACAAATCATACAAGAAAATAGATGCATTTTTTATGAGTTACTATCAGATTTTTACGACGAGTATAATACTAATTTGGTTCTACCTCAAGTAACCGTGAACATGTGCCCGCTCTGACATCTACACCTTCAAAAGAAAGTGAAGAAAGTCATGAGTCAAAATTAATCTGGGAGTGGTATCATGCAAGTTCTGAGACTGGATTTACAGCTTTTAAAACAGAAGTGGACCGATATTTATCAGATGGTTGTGAAACACTTAGTCCATCTTTTGATTTGTTGGTTTGGTAGAAAATTAATGAGATTAATTATTCTATACTAGCGAGGATTGCACGAGATTTGTTAGTCATGCCTATTTTCACTATAGCCTTAGAGTCGACATTTAGTACAGGAGGGCGTGCACTTGATCATTTTCGGAGTTCATTGGCTCCAAGAACAGTTGAGGCACTTATTTGTACTCAAAATTGATTGCGACATCCGTCAATGCCATTGATATTTGAGAGGCCATGGATAATGTGGAGAGTTTTGTGATAGAATTTGGTAATATTTGTCTCATTTAATATTCATTTATTTTTATAAATTAATTTAATTTATTTTTCATTATCCAAGTTTATTAATCTTTTTCATTTCTGATTTCTTTATAGAGTTGGGAGCACAATCAGGTGTCACAAGTATTGAAAATTGAAGAAATGAAGATTGAAGACTCTTTTTGGGTTTTGGCATAATTTTACTTTATATGTGTTAGCTGCTTGCTTATTACTTAAAACAATTTATGTTGGTTTGTATTTATAATTTTGTAACGTCTAATTGTATTAAACATCTACTCAGCTAGTGGACAATTAGACATTTTTATTGTTTACTTAGTAGTTAGAACTTATTAGTTAGTAGTTACTAACTAGTTTTATTGTTTTTAATTTTATTATTCTATTTATTAATTACTAGTTTTATTGTTTTTAGTAACGAATTTTAAAAATCTAAGAAGAAAAGTCTAAAATGTTGTAGATATTGACTAATAGAATAGACGAGTAAAAAAAAGTCCCAACAAAAATAACAAATACAAGCTAAGAAAAATATATATATAGAACAGGGGGCCCAAAAGTGGCCCAAAAGAAGGCCTAAACTGACGTCACCACCGACCTCCAACTGCCGCCGACACCAACTCAGCACCATCCCCTTGAGGTCGGTTGCGATCGATAAAACAGGGCCATAAGGGGGTTGGTGAGGTGTCAGTTCGGTGGCAAAACCGAACCACCACCGGCGGTTTTCAGCCCTACTTAAAATCTCTGTCTACGATCTAGGCCACTATCACGCCTCCCTGCACTAAGTCCCGTCCTGCAACTCTATCGTTATAATTACCCTGACCTAGTATGGTTTAAAAATATAAAAACAAACTAAAATGAGTCAATGACTCAGAAAGAAACCTATTAAAACGTAAATATAGTTAACATAATGGAACCGTTTCTAAATGGTCGGATTGTTATATGTAGTAGAGCAACCCTCATATCAACTGTTGTCACGTCAGAAATCACACCATAATCTCAATACTCTCAACCACATAGAATGATCATTTGCAAGACACAGATTTCACCCACGAGCCCCTCCCTTGTAATTATTTGCTCAATGTACCTCTTCCGTCTCTTTGCACTGTCGCCGACACAGAGTTCATGCCACCGTCGCACCTTCACATTAGAGTCTATCCTAACAAGAAATGTGGGACTTGAGTTGTACCGCATACGACAAACTAGCCCGAAGAAGATGTCAGGAATATAAGATGGGGCGGGCAATTGTGATACTCCATTCTGATAAGTAATAAGGGTAGGTGGTATATGGAATTCTACACTCCTTACGAATGAAAAATTATTGTTCTTTATAATATTCCAATGAGACTATAATTATATCATTGACTAATTTTTTCATAGTATAGGTAGGTAGCTTGGGCCTTCCATTAAGGCATTATAGTACTCAAACTTGCCTTTCAGACAGCTCTTCCAGATCATATCATTTTGAAATCTTTGTAAAATTTTAGACAAAGCATTGGGTTCAAGAGTAACCCATTTCCTTGTGTACGCGAGAGGGATAGAGAGGGAGAGATAAGAGTGAAGAGAATGAATGAAAGAGCTTCCCTCCCTCAATCCCTCTTTGTTAGAATCAGTTTTCACCCCCACAATTAAATGATCCTGATCAAAAAACAAAAAATTAAACAACAATCCATTGAAAACATTGATTAAAATATCTCTTTACGAAAATCATACCGAACTCAATTTGGAATAACCAAATATGCGTTCACTTAGAAAAATTGACGAGAAGAGAGGCAAACCTGGCCAAGATCCTCCATTATGGTAACTCCATCTGGTATTCTTGGGATCACAGCCAGTTACAATTCTCCACTCGTGACTTTCTATTGCAGGATAAGATATTTTCAGAGGCATTTCTCCAACCAACTCTTCCCAGCGAGATTCAATAAGATCCATGATAGCCCCTGACTGCTCAGGTGTAGCAAGTGAAGATAGGATCGCAATACAATTGCCTAAAGCAAACCATCTAAAGTCCATCCTTGCAGGACTGACATTTCCAATAAAGTAACCACCCCGTGTCGGCATAAATTCAAACACCCATTCTGGGATTGAATCAGGAATAACATTAAACTTATTTACTGCAGTATGTGAATATTCCTCAGTCTTGTAACGGTAAATGTCATTTAGCTGCTGGAAGTCAAGCCAAAAGTAACTTCGCATGTGATAACTCAATGCATGCAAACGCTTCACAATTCGCTCGATGCATTCTTTTCCTTCTGCATCAGGTTTAAGCATCGCCAAAGAACATCTCAACACCATATAGAAAAGAGCCTGAATTTCAATTGGGTAACCATATATGCCCTGCAAAAGAGTTAATTAAGTAACTATACATAAGGAAGTGTTCATGTAATACTCAAAGAAAAAGAGGTGAAGAACATCAGAGGAGCATTATGTTGTCATACGAAGAAACATAACAAGAGAGAATAAAAACATAATACGATAAATGAAAACAAACATTAAAAGAATGAAAGGAGAGTAACAAAAAGAAGAAAATTTTCATGGCCACAATACATGAAACTGCAGTAGCTGAAAGAAAGTGTTACACAGAAGTTTCTTGCATTGTCTATTTCTAAGGATGATGGAAGAGAGTAACTTTAAGATCAATGCTCCTAATGGAAGGACCAAAAGAATATATTGTAAGGAACAAGTAACAAAATCACATTTTGTAAACTAGTAGAATAAGCAATCTGCTAAATGTAATTGTGGCGCCCCCCAGTCCCGCTGTTGTGGCTCGTTGAGGAACCACGGTGCCCGGGATGCTAGCTGGACGACTACATCCCTTACAAGTTACATTTGTGGGACTCTCATGTGCTCATATGCCAAGCACGTGTATCAAAATTGCACCAGAATTAGTAAAGAATATTAGTTGGAGACCAACACTTGTAGTACCAAAGAAATTTCTCATATTCATTACTAAAAGTATCCACAAGTCACTGTTCATTCATCCCATGTATAATTACATACCAACATTTGTTCACTGCCCAACTCAATATAAAAAACACCATAAATCGTTCGTCACCTAAGTATAACAAACATCTTAAAAGTTACAAGGATTATAAACTTAAAGGGGACAGGCGCCCATGGCTATTCCTCAGGCTGCACTGGTCCTTCCTAGATGTAACCCTCTTGAGCTACATTTGCATCAAAATCTATGGTTTGGAGGGGCAAAACCGTAATGGAACTCCCATGTTGAGTTTTCAATGAAATCTTAGTAAGTTAAAACCCATAACAGTATTAACATTGAGAGGCAATGCCGATGAATATGAATAAAAAATTTCATGTAAATTAAGGCTAAACCCACATATCATAAGTAAGGTGAAAAATCACCCTCTGAATGAAACACATATATCAAAGTATGGCAAGGAATCATTTTCTTGAGTAAAAGAACATAATCAAGAATCACCATATACATCACCAAGTATGAAGAATCACTCCACCCATTCGACATGGGAAATCTCTATACCGGCTAACACGTGAAATACATCCACCAAAACAACTCAGGGTATCACTCCATCCATTCAATGCAGAGAATCTTTCTATCGGGTCAACGCGTGCAATACTTCACCAAACGATATGGTGAATCATCCCACCCATTTGACACGGAGAATCTCTCAACCCAGTCAACATGTGAAATAGTTCTACCAAAACAATACGTAAAATGCTCCACCTGATCACGTTGAATGGTATGGAAACATCCCGCCACAACCAGTACAAGGAATCCCTCTATCCAGGAGAGGCAACGTGCTGCTGGAATGGTATGGGGAAACATTCAACACGATCCCATGAGCATTGAGCACTTTGAAATCATGTCATCAAGGTAGCCGATAATCATAATGAGAAAAACATGCACTTTAGAAGGGGGGTGAGAAGTAGAATATGAAATCCTAAACATACCCATAGATATTTACCCCATATTACTAGCGTAGACATAGGAGTGAACTTACTTGGATGGTGACAATACACTAAGGCCATGTTTGGGAAGTAAGATGAGTTGAGAATGTCTCATATCATCTCATCTCATCTCATCTCATCTAAAAAATTTTCCTGACTTCCTTCCCAAATATCACTCAAACACAAAACATTTTTCAATTTCAAATTTTCAACTTTTTCATCTAATCATTACCTAACCATTATAATTTTTTCAAACTTCCAAACAAAACCCTTTTCAAATTTTAAAACAAAAGTAATATTAAAAAATTATATTCAAATAAAATTTTAACTTTATCATATTTTTATTCTACTTTTTCTCTCTTCTTTCCTAAAATCTAAAAAAAAATCTTAATTCAAACTATTTCACTACTATTTACAGAATTTTTGTCTTATCTCATCTCATTACCCAAGCATGATATAAGGGTTGTGCTAGAGTTGTTGGTCTCCTTTTTTTATAGGTAATAACAAAATTTATTCCATGTAAATAAATAGGTATAACCAAGTACATAGGAAGTATACGAGAGAAAATACCTAGATACAAACTAAAGAAAGACAAATCTAAAGCAAAACATTACAAGAATCCCCATCTCTTACAAGATTTTCAACCCAAAAAGAAAAGAGAATTAAAAAAAAAGTCTCTCAATTCCCCCAAGGTACGTTGACAGTCTTCAAAGCATCTTTCATTTCTTTCTAGCTATAAGCACCAAAACAAACACAAAGGCACCACCCTCGAGAAATCTGCATTGTCTCTTCTACCCATAGAACCATTCCAACTAGCCAAAAAGTCCACTACATGCAGTTGCATTACCCAAACAGTACCAGCCTTAGGAACTATTTCATTCCACAAAGCTGTCACCACTTCGCAATGCAGAAAAAGGTGATTAACAGACTCGCCGTCCTTTTTGCAAATGTAGCACCGGTCAATAACAAATAATCCTCTTTTCCTCAAGTTATCTGTGGTTAAGATCTTCTCAAGAGAGACCAACCAGCAAGAGAAAGCGACTTTGCTAGGTACTTTAGATTTCCAGATGAGCTTCCAGGGAAATGCAGAGTCTCCATGACAGTTTAAAACTTTGTAATATGATCTCATAGAAAATCTGGAATTAGGTTCATGCAACCACAATAAACTATCCTCCTTACAATGGTTTATCTTCAGATCATATAATCTTGCATAAAAATC
Organism: Platycarya longipes; assembly: GCA_036559045.1. Lineage (NCBI taxonomy): Eukaryota > Viridiplantae > Streptophyta > Magnoliopsida > Fagales > Juglandaceae > Platycarya > Platycarya longipes. The sequence continues at coordinate 46,554,391 of CM071802.1, forward strand.
AGCAACTTCACTAAGTTCCCAATCTTGTAAATCTCTAATGAATTCCACATTCCAAAGCAACCGATCAATAGAAATCTGAAAATTATCAGCTATATCAGCCCCTTTTACTTTTGCAATCCTGAAGAGATTAGGATAACGAGACTTGAGAGCGGAATCCCCACACCATGCATCATGCCAAAAATAAATGTTATTCCCTTTCTCCACATCAAATTTAGTGTTAAGGACAAAATGCCCCCATCCTAACCGGATGGACTTCCATAAACTCGCTCCAAAAGCCCATTTAACTTCATTAGTACACCAATTCCCCCACATCTTTCCATAAATGGCATCCACAACTTGTCTCCATAGAGCGTTACTTTCAAAAATGTATCTCCAACATTTCCGAAGGAGAGCCTTGTTAAAAAGCTTTAAGTTTCTGATGCCCAAACCCCCGCAAGATATTGGGACACAAACTTTATTCCAACTTACCAAATGAAATTTTTTTTCCTCTCCATTCCCATCCCGTAAGAAGTTTCCATAGATTTTCTCAATTCTTTTAGCAACCCCCACAGTAAGAGGAAAGAGAGAGAGGAAATAAGTGGGAATGTTGGACAAGGTGCTTTTAATCAAGTCACACTTCCTCCGTTTGATAAATGAATCTTCTTCCATGCAGCCAATCTTTTTTCAATCTTCTCAATGACTCCATCTCAAATAGCCACTGATTTATGAGAGGCACCCAAAGGTAGCCCGAGATATTTTATGGGTAGTGAAGATACTTTACAACCCAAAATGTTAACAAGATCAAAGGAATTACTGATTGTACCCACAGGAACAATTTCAGACTTGCCAAAATTGATTCTAAGCCCAGAAATAGCTTCAAAACACAGCAATAACGCTCTTAAAGCTTTTAGGTGATCCAGATTAGACTCACTGAAAATTAAAGTATCATCAGCAAAAAGTAAGTGAGATACATTTATGCAATTCCTAGAATCATTTCCAACCTTAAAACCCGACAAGAAGCCACCTACAACAACTGCATCCATCATCCTACTCAAAGCATTCATGACAATAACAAAGAGGAATGAAGATAAAGGGTCAACTTGTCTTAAATCACGAGAGCTCTTAAAGAAACCAACCAAAGATCCATTCACCAAAACAAAAAATCTGGGAGTTGAAATACAATGCCTAATCCAGGAGCACCATTTCTCACCAAAGCCTATTCTCCCAAGCAAATAAAGAATGAAATCCCAACATGGTCAAAAGCTTTTTCCGTGTCTAATTTAACTAAAATACCAAATTGCTCCACCCTTTTCCATCTTTCTAAACATTCATGAGCTATTAAAATAGGATCAAGAATTGCCTACCCTTCACAAATCATTATGAGATTTTGAGATAATCTTACACATAACTATATAACGGCGATTGGCTAGCACCTTAGAAATAATCTTATACATCCCATTTACCAAACTAATGGGACGAAAGTCTCTAATTTCAATAGCACCAGCTTTTTTAGGAATAAGAGCAATTAAGGTTGTGTTAAAACTCTTCTCAAATTTCATGTAGGAATGAAATTCACCGAACACTTACATAATATCATATTTCAAAATGTCCCAACAAGTTTGAAAGAATGCCATGGAAAATCCATCTAGACCCGGAGCCTTGTCATTAGACATGCCTCTAACCACATCAAGGACTTCATCTTCTTCATAGGGGCTTCTAACCAACTTGCGGAAAAATGATCGATGGAATCAAAATGCAAGCCATCCAACTTAGGCCTCCAAGAAAATTCTTCTCGATAAAGCTCTTCATAAAAATTTAGAATATGATCTTCGATATCTTCCTTGTTGCAAACCAAATTATCGCCAACATGAAGTACATCAATAGCATTGTTTCTTCAATATGAATTTGCCGTTTTATGAAAAAAATTCGTACATTTATTCCCCTCCTTTAGTCATAGAATTTTGGACTTTTGACGCCAAAAAATTTCTTCCATAAAGGATAATTTCTCAATTTAAGCTAACATGTCTTTTTTCTTCTCCTTATTGATGAAGACTCTAGGCTCTTAGCCTCCTTGAAGTCATGAATAGAAAAAAGAAAAGAAATAAACGTGTATTGAAGTACTTAATGATCTCAAAAGTGAGATGAAGCCTATTGTCCAAATGCCTTTTATATGACAGGATTGTTAATCACAGTTTTGACAGTTCTGACCTCTACAAAAAGTGATCGTGAATCTCTGTCGTCCACGTGTCCACTGGATTGAAGAATGATATGGATCGAGTGGATTGATGGAACAATATGTGCATGTCTCTTTAGCTAGCCTCAGAATTAGGCAAACAGCGTGCCTCATTAGGAAAATCACCCATGTGGTGTTGGGCCTTACTTCTATGTACAGAGGTATAACCTACTAGTCCGTATTTCCTCTTTTCCCAGGCGGGCTCTTGTTGAGACGTCATTGCTCTTGCTGAATGTATGACATGCAGGTCCATATTCCTTTGAGCTCCTCCATGTTATCTCAGAGCGTTCTCAGCTCTGTATAGGGCTTTCCATTGTCCGCTACTCACCTTAAGTACAGTCAGCACCCTTTGCTCGCCCGGTGTAGGGCACGCATCTCCTTAGTCGCCTTGTTCTTTTCGTGTTGCTCATACCAACAAGCTCTCCACAACGTACTGCTTGCCTTACTTCATTCTCGACTGCACGCTGCTCGCTTAACTGCCTTCTTCCCACTAGCATTTTGCCTACATAGGGGAACCCCTTCCATTGATTCGAAGTAGTCCTCACATAAAGAATGTCAACACAAAGTCGAAGGTAGAGCACAAAGAGAGTGCAATGTAGAAGTTACTTTGTTTTATGTATCTTTGTCATCTAGTGAAAAAGTGGAGCAAATGGTATAAAAAAGCCAGCTTTTTCATCAAAGAGAGAGATAAAAGGAAAGCTAAATTATAATGAGAGATTGATCCATACAGCGCACATAAGGAAGATGCAAAAAGGTAACAAAAACATTAGCAATCAATCAACTAGGAATACTAAACTGGAAATATCCTTAACATACATGGAAAACCAAGCAAAAGCAAAATATATATTATTAGAATCTTCATGTAACACCCTCAAAATCTCACTAAAGCACACCAAAAAGAGATGAAAGTACGAATAGAACAAGAAGAATACTGAGGGCATATTTGGACAGACAAATAATTCTCAAAGTTTTATTTGCAAACATCACTCAAAACAAAAAACACTTTTCAATTTCAAATTTTTAACATTTTTATCTAATCATTACCTAATCATTATCTAAACACAAAAACTAATACAACTTTTACAACTTCAAAAAAAATCAATATAACTTTTACAAACTTCAAAATAAAAATTATATTCAAACCATTTTTTGACTTTATAATATTTTATTCAGTTTTCTTCTCTCCTTTGCCAAAACGCAATAAACATCTCCACTCAAGTCATTTCACTGTTATTCACAAAGTTTTGAGATACACCAAGTGTCCAAACATGCCCTAAGTTCTCAATTCATACAAGGCTAAGCATTACAAAACGACAGTCATTCAAGTTCCCTTCCAATTAAGAAACACTTAATCTTTGTTTTGAAGTATGGTCAAGCACTGCCAAAACAACTACATTCAAAGAAATTGAAAGAAAATAGCCTTCATCATTACTAACAACAAATGGTTATCGAAATAAAGATTTATATTCGTAAAGGAACAACTTAATTCGATAAGGCCACCATAATTAGATATGATTCGACATAAACCCACAAAAGAACTAAATAAAAGACTACGCTAATCCAGCTATCTCTTCACTAGCTCAGTTACTTGCTTTTAAAAACATATACCGAAAGTGTCCACTAAGACCATTTAGTAAGTGACCTTGCTTTCCTTGGAAACTCCTACTGTGATAGTAAATCATGTGATATTTCATAAGAATTACCGAAGAGCTTTGTAAATGAACAGCTAACCAACATTAGGATCGTATTTGCCTAAAAAGTATTATAAAGGCAGCTTACCATTCTTCGGTCAATCATACAGCATCCATCTGCACAAAGCAGAGTTGGGAATGTATCGAATCCCTCTGATAGACATAGAGTCAAAATGAGCCTAATCCCCTTTTGACAGTCTGGTGTTTCTGCAAGTGATAGATCCCCGGTAGACTTTGTATATGCTCGGAGAAGAATAATCCACCAAAATCCAGAGTCAACAGGAGCAACTCTCCCAATAGCACTTTCACCAAAGTCTGCAACTAAAGTATCCAATTTTCGAATGGGGTCATGATGAACTTTGAAGCTGGCTGGCATTGCACCTTCCCCAAGTTTAAATCGGTCTATTCTTTTCTCCCACCCTTGAAGATACAAAGTCTTCAAGAGGAAATTCTTAACTATGTCAGGTTCACCATTCATCAAAAAAGCGAGGGCACTAGGTACAAAGTCTCGTACAAAAACCTGAAGAGAAACAAATATCAAGTTAGCCTCATAAGATATTTTTTATGACCATGAACTCGAAGATAGTGCAAATGCAAAATTTGTTTAACCCAATTAAACCCCAAACTTGCGTAAGAGGCCCACAACACACATATCAGGTAACAAAGTCAGAAGACATACATAGGTCAAGACATATATTACAGGTAGGTTCATATAGCTGCTCCTCATTTTGATATAAAAGTATGCCTGATCACCTTTCAAGAGATTCCATAAACTGAGATCAAGTTTTCAAGTTTACCTAATGAACATCCGGATCATCATTTATTTTTTATGACAAGGAACTCTGGAGAAAGCATAAATACAACATTTTTGTACCCAATTAAGCAACCAACCCAAGTAAGATGTCCACATTACATGGATAAGGTAAATCATTGGCTTTTCACCGATATTAGGTTGCCCTCATAAATTGTTTGCACCCTTAGATAGAACATTAGGGATGGCCCCCAAGACCAAACCCTATAGGTTTCCAAGACTATTTTCTTCAACTAATCCATTGGCTACATCAAAATCTGCAGTGGTCTAAAAGGGTTATTGCACAAGTGACATTCGGGACTCCAACTTCTACTATGCAATGTGCCTAAGGATTAATACAATTTAAGCTCCGCCTTGGGTTGAACGGATCTTCACTATTGGTTGTGAGCTTTTCACAAATCGCATTCTTTCTGATCGGCAATCGCAATCAACCTCCCCTCAACTTTTAAGGACATGCATTTTCTAGTACCATTAATCCAAAATCTTAAATGGATTTTCATCCTGAATTCAACCGATGTTTTTAGTTTTTTAAGTTCTGTTTACATAGACAATGCCTATTGACATCATCAATAAATCTTTGAGAACTTAGAAAAACGTTCTTAATATGAATCATTTCTTAATATTTTTACTTATAAAAATGTTTTTATTTTAATTGTCTCGTACCTGGTTATGATAGTCGATCATTGAGCATCATTATTTGGCCTAAAAGTTTTACCTGATCATAATTTAGAACTTCCTCCGAGGCATGATCATACGCAGCGATCGTCCCAACCGGTTGACCTCGAAAATGCACCAGAGATCGCCGGAGTGCTTCCCAGGCATCGGCAACCATCGGATGGGGCTCAAATGAGTTCTGAGCAGAAGACGCTGGGCTTTCGAAACCCGACCTGCCACCAGGCGAGTACGTGCTCTCAAAGTTATCCAAGCCTCCTCTGGTGAGACCGATCGACAGCTCGCTGAGCGACCTCTCATCAAATGAACGCTGTCTCTCGATGTTTAGCCTTGGCTTGTCGAGAAGGCGCAGAAGATCATGGTCGTCCATTTCGGAGACGGAGCAATGCGAGCTCACGTTCCGAAGTCCCATTTCTTTCGTCCCTTCCATCTCTTCCGATTCGTCCGTGTTCAAATCACTAAGAAAGACCTACCAAAATACTAAAAAAGGTCACACAGGCCAACTGTAAACCAAAAAAAGAGTTAAAACGAAGACTACTAAAAATGACAGATCAAAATCAACCAAAAGCAAAGTCCAGATTGAACCACAGATGACGAACATTATTTCACAAAAAGAAGGAAAATTGAAAACTTTATTTTTCGAGTTCCAAGGAAGAAGGTGAAGCAAATTGGCCAAACTTCACGTAAAGTACCAGATCGAAGCACCACGAGAAAGTTCCGTATAAAATTAAATGCATAAATAATTCAATGACGGAGAGATAGGTTACAATGGCTCAAGATTAAACCTGAAATTGCGTGGGAAGGGGAGGAGGAGATTATACGGCGGCGTTCGCCGGCAGATTCGTCGGGATTTTGTCGTCGGCAAAGAAACAGAAAATAAAGAGGGAAGAAGAAAAGAAAAAAGCCTCATATTCCGCGCAGCTAATATTTATGTAGAAGAGAACAGGCGAGAGATCACCGGAAATGCTCGCTGAGACGGCACGGGGGAGATCGTTAGCTGGGTGTGTTGATGATCGCTTGGGCTAAACGACACAGTTTCCAACGGCCTTTCTTTGATGGGATCATTGTTATTTCGTTCTGTACAACATTCCACGTATGAAAAGTGCAAATTAATTTTTTTATTTATCTCTCTTTTAAGTATTTTCTAAACAATCTTTATTATTAAGAAAAAGATAAAATATAAATATAAATTCATTAATAATATTTTTTTAATTATTAAAAAAATAAAAATATATAAATGGACATATTTAGAAGTCAAACTATCATTTTCCTTTCCTTTTCCACCGTTATACTTGTTTTTGTGCATTCATGTTGACACTTTAAAAATTTTTATTAAATTTTAGAGTTAAAATTAAGGGTGTAAGAAGACCGAACTGGATCGCATAGATTGGACCGGACCAGACCGAACTGAATGATATATAATTCGATTCGGTCCAATTTTTTTATAAACCGAATATTTTCAGTCCGGTCCAGGAGAAGAACATTTCTCTCCCTAGACCAGACCGGACTGGATGCACACCTATTATATATATATATATATATATGTATAAGTAATAGTATATAAATTATAATATTAATATTAATATAGATTAAGAGTAGTAGTATAACATATTAATATAATATAATTTATAATAATTATAGTATAAAAATATAAATTATAATATATCTATATAGAATATTAGTAATAACTTATAAGTAATAAGTGTATTATTGTTATTTAATATACTATTACTAATTTATCACTATTTACTAACATATAAATTTATAATATACTAATGTAAATTATATAATAGTGTTATTAATTATAGTTAACCAACCTATGATGCATCACTAAATTACTATTAACTAATTAATAATAATTCTTCTTATGATTACATGTAGCAATTATAAATATTAATTATTAATATTGTTTTTAACTATATATGAAGTACGATCAATAATCATTAATATTATTAATTAGTTGATATGACTTATGATGATTAAATTAACTAATCAACATATGGATTATATATAATATACAATATTAGTTATAACTTATATTATAATTATTAAGTCTTCAGACTATAAGTTATAACTATATATTTTGTTTAATATTTAGATGAGATTAGAAATTAGCAATTGGCAAAGATGATTATTTTTTATGAAAGTAGTATTAGTATATATTTAATATTTATAAACTTTGGTCAAAAAATATATTTAATTATTGCAGGATTTTGGATCAAATTTAGTCTATTAAATCATATGGGGTATCTCTGGACCGGACCAGTTCGCCTCTAGACCGAATTGAACCGGACCGGTATGGACCGAATGGGAGTTCGATCCGATCTAGGGTGAGAAAATTTTTAGACCGAATAGAATCGATCTACATTTTTCCTAGACTGGACCTAACTGGACTAGACCATTTACACCCCTAGCTAAAATCATACTCTATTTTGATGGTTTAATTACTTAGGGTACTTTTTGTAAACTAGATGAGATGAGAAATTATTATAATTTTTTCTAGTTTTTTTTTTAAATATCATTCAAATATAAAGTATTTTTTAATTTCTAATTCAATTTTTGCATCTAATTATTATAAATTCTAAAAATTCTAAAAAAACGTAAAAATTAATATAATAGTTAAAATAATATTAAATTATTTCTCACTCATCTCCGAAAAATAATATTAAATCATTTCTATGTTATTTTCCAATTTCTTCTCTCTCGTGTTGACAAACAGTACAATAATCATAACACCCAATTCATCTCTTTCTCTCTTGATTACATGAGAAGAAAGTTTCTTTCCTCCACACTTAGGGGAGCAGGTTAAGTTTGGCAACAAATAATTTTTATTATTATTTATTATTTTATTATTATTTTTTACATTTTTTTTACTATTCATTACTTTTTTATTAATATTCAATATTTTATTATTATTTTTTACCTACTTTTTATTACTATTCACAAACATTCACAAACACTCTCAAATACTCTTGACATCCAAACGTCACCTTAAAGGCACAGGTTAGGAACCAAAAATATTTTAAATATTTCAAATACTTTCTATTATTATTCATTATTTTATTATTACTTTTTACCTACTTTTATTATTATTTAATATTTTATTATTATTATTTACCTATTTTTTACTACTATTCACAAACAATCTCAAATGCTCTCAACATCCAAATATACACTTAGTGGAAGGTAAAGTAGATTAGCGTTGCGAACTTAATATTTGTTTTTTGTATTGTGAACTCAATACTTGATAAGGCTGGCTCAAGCATGAGCCCACAATAGTCCTGTTTGTATTCGTAAATCATCTCAATTATCTTCATTTTATTATTATATTTTTTTAATTTTTCATACAAAACATAAATTTCAATACAATTTTTTCAAATTCCAATATATTTTTTTCAAATCTCAATTTAACTTTTTCAAATTCCAAAATAATAATAATATTAAAAAATAAACTAAACTCATTTCATCTCCGAATTCAAACGAGACTTTAGACAATGACCTAAGGTCTCATCTTATATAAGTTTTCTAAAATTAAAAATAATTATTATTTTTTAATAATTATTTTAAAGATATATAAAAATCAATTCATTAAGTAATTTATATATTTTTTAATATATTGCAATGATATAGATTTTTATGATTTTTTTTTTTTGTTTCTATCTCTTCTTTTTAACTAGATTTAAACTCTTGTATACCCCATGTGTACTTTGATTATGTCTATTCTCATTAATATATTTTTACTTATAAAAAATATTAAAGGTCCTAGTACTAAAATTTAATATTTAATTCAGTGAATAATTTATATCATTCAATAAATATTTATATGATCTTGCTAAACTAATGCACAAAATTTATAATAAGGCCTCATTTTAAATTGTTGTATTAAATATCAAGTCAATTTTTTTATTAGAATATTTTAAATAAAGACTCATTTTTTGAAGATTTTAAAAAATATTGGATATGATAATTTAAATTTTATTGTATTGTAATTAAGATTTACTCAGTTAAATTTCACCTCAGGCTTCAACTTGTATTGAGCCGCCCCTGCATTTGATTACGGGGTGAACTATCTTACAGAAGAAGAGAAGCATGAAGTTGTGGTGGTTGGAGAAGATATCCAAGACACTTTTGTACAAGAAAATGCTGCTTCATTAATAAAGATGTGGCAGAGAAACGTGTTAATTGTGAGGCTTTCAAGTCCACGATGTTGAGAATTTGGAAGATTGCTACAAAAATTTGTTTAAGTAGGATAGAACATTTTCTAGTTTTGCAACGCCCCAATGAAAAGTTTGAATTGCATGACTTATATTCCGAAATGATTAGTCAATAATGTAATTAGAGTTACATTGAAATATTATAAATAGCAATAACTTTTCCTTCTCAAATAATGTGGATTCAATATATTATTTATCCTTATTCTCATTATATAGTGTATTACAATCTTCTCAAATTAAATTTTTGACATACTCTTCAAGCCAGTAGGGGCACATCTTAAGTTATACATTTATGATTAAGATAAACTAGGATATCATTTGTAAAACACTCCAATGGAAAGACCAAATCATATAACTTATATTTCAAAAAAACTAATTAATGATACAATTAGAATCTCATTGCAACATTAAAAAGGATAAGAATGGTTCCTTCTCAAATAATGTGATATCTGCACACCACATACTCTTATCTCTATCATATGGGAGTTTAGGATCATCACCGAATTTGCAATGTGTCATGGCTAAAGGCATCTGGTGCACTTTAGAATTTTGGTATTGGTCGTCTTGTTGGTGTACAATTGAGAGAGATCTCTCTGCTTTTTTTCGGTCATAGATGACTAAGAGTGACAACATGTGACATGACACGTTAACACGATATGAACACGATACGATAAAAGTGGGTTAATGTTTAGCCTTAATGGGTTTCGTGTTAGCCCATTAAAACACGATTTTATATATAACTTATTTTTAATTTTTTTTAACCAAAATTGAAAACCCTAATCTGATATACCACGCATATCGACCCATTTTTTTTCATTTTCAGGCGTTTTCCTTCCCACTGTTAGTCCTAGTCCCAAACACAAGACAGTGAAGACACTAGAGTTCTCGATTGACGAAGGCGACTTCTCAGTTCTTGGCTTCCCTCAGTCCCAGACACTCATCCTCATCGCCAGCAACAACCCACGCAGTAGCGCAACTCACCTCCAAATCGGCGCCTCTCCTTCTCATGCGGTCACGCCGTCTCTATCCAGCCACTTATCTGAGTTCTCTCTTCATGGCATTGCCCACCCAAGCATGGCCTCTTTCGACCTCTCATCTTCTCACGCAGCACCTCTTTACACAAACCCTAAAGGTATCTTCATTTGTTGATCTAAAAATGAGGACTGATTTTGTAACTTTGTTAGGTTTAGGGTTTGAGTTTTACTATTTAATATTTAGAAATCTGGATAAAATGGTCTTGGTATGACCATCATCATATGTGCTCATTCGACTCTGTTAGTTTTTTTTTTTTTTGCATAACCTATTGTGTTGTGCTCCTAATTAGAGAGTGTCTTTGTGTGAAAGTAAAACAATCAACACCCATAACTACAGGTAATGATTTTCTTTTATTTTCCTGGTAGCATAAGAGAAGGACCCTTGGGTTTTTATTTTTTTGTGCAATACTTAGGCAAGTGTAATTGTTAGTTTTCCCATTTTACTCTCTACTTTGTTTTATGGTTTTTCTTTTGTGTTTGCTAGTTTTGTTTGTTTTTTGGGTTTGCTGTTTCTGTGACACTATTGACTGGATGATCGTTACTTTTTTTCTAGCATAATATAGGATGTTGTAGAATTCAATTTTTGTATTGTTATTTTAAGTGAGTGCAACATTTGTTTGTTTTGATCTCTAAAATTATAGTTTAATAGTTTGTGTTCTGTTTAATTTCATGTGACTCTCTAAAGCACGTCCTGGGAAAAGTTTTATGACAAGTATTATGTCTATTGATCATAGGTTAAGGATTAAATTATGATATATGATCATTGGAGTTGAATACGTTAATGATTTTGAAATATTGTAGATATTCTCAAATATGGTCTCTAATGCTCTAACCCGACCTTTATATAAGTGATATGTAACACCATAAAATATCAACTCCAGTTGTTGGTGAACATGGTTTTCCTATAAGCATCATCCATTTTGGAACTCCTATAAAACCCTCACCTAAAATATTTTCATGGAGTAATCAATTTTATTTATTTATTTTTTAGATATGGCGCCTGGGTTTTGTTGGTTCGACTATTGTAAGGTATTTTTGTCTTTACTTGACCGAAGCTATAAAATAACTAGATTATTACTTCGAGACAGATGGATTTAAATTTAGTTTGTGATGGAAGTTTTCATTAAAAAATTGATAAGTGTATAAAGTGTTGGAATATGTTGTAATATATATTTAAAATATTAAAGAAAGAAAGCTTGCGAAAAAGTTGAGAATCGTGTGTAGGCACTAGTCAGTAATCTTGCACGACTGTCGCTTGACACGTCGCTCGAGCGAAATCAAGACAGAGATCTCACTCGACTCTAGCTCGACATGTTGCTCGAGCGAGAGTCCAAATAATGATCTCGCTCGACATTCACTCGACATCTTACTCAAGTGTGAAACTATTGATTTAAACATGTACGATATCTGGAGAAGAGACACAGTTTTTCTATAACTTTAGTGAATATATTAAAGAGCAATTTTTCTATTACTTTTGTAAATATATTAAAATCGTACTCTGTTTTACCTTTCTCCTTTGATGCATTTATTGTGACTTTTATGCTTTTAATTTGTGAAGGAAAGTTTCACAATTTTCTTTTGTTCATTAGATGTTGTAAATATTCATCTAGTCAAAGTTTAAGATTTCATAGTGTATAATTCTTGGAGATTTTGCTTCTCTTATGCACCAAAATTGCACACAGGCAGCCCGACATAAAAGGAAAAAATAGAGAGCAGGAGTGTCTTATTTCACTTTGCTTTAATTGTTTACCAATCTCAAAAGTATCTTTTAAACAAATGGACTTGGATTTTTTCTGTACCATCCCCGAGTGAGTAAGATTATGTTCTTGGTGCTTAATGGTACTTTTAAAGATAAAAGTAAGTAGGACTATTTAGGAACTGTTTTTTTTTTTTTTTTTTGAAATTTATTGTAATGAGTTGAGAATTATTGTGTAAACTAGTTGAGAAAAGTTTAGGGAGTGCTTTTTGTTTTACAAAACAGCTTATTTGTACTTTATATGACTCATTTGTTCTTGTTGTTTGTTGTTAGATGACTGAGACAAAATGTGAAAATAATAAATTTATTGATTTGGACCAGTTTGAAGTTGAAGTTGAAGATGAAAGTGAAAGTTTTCAAACTACAGAAGCCAAAGCAAAATGAAGGAAATGGTCATACGTGTGGAATACTTTTGAAATGGTTCCTAATTCTGAGAAACTTGAGGATAAGAAATCACGAGCTAGGTGCAAGCTATGTGGAGTTACGTACATCACAATGAGCAAAAATGGAACCGAAAATATGAAGCGTCACATTGATGTATGCCCTAGGAGAAGTTCACGAGATGTGGGTAAGATGATCTTGGGACAAAATAGTGGAACTATGTCAGTAAGCAATCCTAAATTTGACACTGAAGAATATAGAGAAATATTGGTAGCCGCTATTATCAAGCATGACTTGTATTTTCGATTTGTTGAATATTCGGGGGTAAAATCTTTATTACAATATATGTACCCCAATGTTCAAATTATTTTTAGAAATACTGCTAAGGCAGATTTTGTTAAGATGTATCAGCGAGAAAAAAATATGATTAAATGTATGTTAAATGATTCTCCTAGTAGAATTAGTTTGATATCTGACTTGTGGACTTTTATAACTACTAATGGTTATATGTGCATTACAACACATTTTTTGGATAATAAATGGGCTCTACAGAAAATGGTTTTGAATTTTTCTTATATGCCACCACCAAATAATAACATATTTTTGTCTGAAAAAATTTATAATTTATTATGCGAGTGGGGAATTAAGAACAAGATTTTTGCATTGACTTTAGACAATATTTCTTCTAATGATGTCCGAGTGGAGTTGTTAAAAACTTAATTGAACAATAAGGAAGCTATTGTTTGTCCGGATGAGTTCTTTCATCTTCGTTGTTGTACTCATATTTTAAATTTGATATTACAAGATGGGTTAAAAGAGATTGAAGATGCTATCCATAAAGTTTATGAAAGTGTGAAATATGTCAACGGATCACAAACAAGAAAGCCAAATTTTTAGTTTCAACAAATCAAATGTCTTTGGATAGCAAGAAATGGTTGAGATAGGATGTCCCCACTAGATGAAATTCTACTTATCTTATGTTGGATAGTGCTCTTTACTATCGAAATGCCTTTGGCCATTTAACGTTGACTGATTCTAAGTTTAAGCATTGTCTATCAACACTTGAGTGGGAACAAGTGGAGAAGATTAAAATTTATTGAGTGTTTTTTATGATGCCACTATAGATTTCTTTGGAACCAAATACCTTATTGTCAATCTGTACTTTCTATTAGTGTTTTTGATTTATTATAATGTAAATGAGTATTCTATAGGTGATGACGAGTGCATGAAACACATGTATAAGAAAATGCTTGCTAAGTTCGAGAAATATTGCTCTGAGTTCAATGTATTGTTGGCTATAGCAGTTGTATTGGATCCTCAATATAAGTTTGTTTTTATTAATTTTTCTTATAAGAAGCTTTACGGAGATTGTTCAGTTTCAAAATGTTCAAACCAAACTGTCATCTCTTTTAATGGAATATACTTCTTCTATCACATGTTTCTACTTCTACTACAAATTCTAAAAATACTGTTAATAGAGTAGCAAGGGAGTTAATCGGTAATAAAAAAATATTTAAAGTAATATCAAATAATATTTTTGTTTAGTGATTTAAATTGTATTGTTGTTTCAACTCACGTATCATTAAGAAATAGTTTTATTTTATTTTATTTTTTTGTGTGCAGAAATTTCATACATTTGAACATGATGATGTCAATATTCATTTGCAAAAAAGTCAATTGGATCTTTACTTGGATGAGCCTAGGGCAGACTTCTATGTAAAGATTGACATTTTTTTTTTTTGAAAAGAAATGAATTTTGTTATCCTGATCTTGTCAAAATGACTTATGACATTTTGAGTGTTCCAATTTATACGGTTGCATCTGAATCTACTTTTAGTGTTGGTGGGCGTATCATTGATCAGTTTTGAAGTGCACTAAAAGCAAATATTGTTGAAACATTAGTCTGCATAAGAGATTGGTTATATGGCGATGCGTAAGGTAAGATTTTGAAATTATATGGTTACTTGATTTTTTATAGTTGGTTTTGTTGCTCAAATGACTAACACAAGAGGGAGAATGCATTGGGTTATATTATAAAAATTAACACTTATTAATCAAATACACAATATAAAATATAAACAGAATGTAAAACAGTAAGAAATGTAAAGAGTAGGGTAAGAGAAAGCAAACTCAGTATTTTTACGAGGTTCAGTCTCACTGCCTACGTCCTCGCCTCAAGCTACCCCTTAAGGATCCCGAATTCACTAGTCAATCTCTTTTAGGTGAAGATAGAAAGCTATTACACTTTTGAGCAGCACCGCTCTAAAGAATCTGTGTAGAACACCCTCTACACTTCCAATCACCTCACACTTGATGATTTAACTATTCCCCGTATAGAACACCTTCTACACACACAAGGGTTATACGCACCCTCTTACAAATCCAAGAGTTGATAGTGGGTAGACTATCAAAGTACACTCCTCAACGAGTGAGATAGAAACAATACAGCGCAACCTATATCTCTCTCAACAAGAACAAGAATTAAGGTTCAAAACTTTAGAAAATAGAGAATAAGAGTTTTGAAAGAATGATGTAAAACTTAGCAATAGATGTGTAAGCTCTTGTTATGATTTTTACAAAACTCAAGTGAGCTATTTATAGGCAAATGAGTCTTCAATTTCAAATTTGAAAAGATTATCATGTCAAAGACATCATCATTCACTTTTCAAAAATTTCAAACCTAATCTTTTTACTTTTTGCATGTGACAAAAGGAGCACACTTTACTTTTCAAAAATTTCAAACCTAATATTTTACTTTTTGCATATGACAAAAGGAGCACACTTTACTTTTCAAAATTTTTAAACAAAGACATCTACCTTTTGCATAAGTCAAGAAAAACATCCATTACTTTTGAAAATATTCAAATAAAACATGCACATGTGAAATATGACAATCAATCATCTTAATATTTTCAAAGTTCAAACCTTTAATCATGTCATGCACATGTGAAAGATGACAATCAATCATCTTTCAAAATTTTCAAATTTAATTTTCAAAATATTCATGCACATGTGGAAAATGTATTTTAATGCTTTATGATAAAATATTAATTTTGAGCCTTAATCCTAATTTCAAATTTTTAAGAGATTTACAACATTACTCTATGACTTTAATGTGAACTTATTCCCTTCTTACTCATGCTTGGTTCCTTGATGTGCTTGATTCTATTGTGTGGACAACTTGAGCTTGAGACTCCTTTATTTTTTAAATTCATTTGTTATCATCACAATCCCTGTGTAGATTTATAATTACACGAAACTTGAAACTTTGGATTCAACAATCTCCCCCTTTTTGATGAAGACAAATACTTGATAGAACCTGAAGCCTGTATTAATACTTAAGCTCCCTCTGAGAATGTACGTTAGTTTTTCAAGCAAAAATATAAATATAATTCCAAGCATATATAACAAGTTTATCAATTTAAACAATGTTAATGTTCTAGTTTAAAACTTCTCCCCATTTTGACATCATTAAAAAGGAATCATAATTAGCTCAATAAGATATATTCCTACAATAACCAATAGACAAATAAAATGCTGCGTTAGTAGAGACTGTAGAGAATTCGGTGCGTAGCCACACGTGTTTGACAAAACCTGCAAAAGCTGGAGGCCTAGTTCTGGCAATTTGGTGCGGAAGAAGATTTTGTAAAGAGCTGAATAATTGAAACCACCCGTGCCCGACAACATCTGCAAAGGCTGGAGGCGTAGCTCTGGCAATTCGGTGCAGAGATTTGATCCGCTTGATGTTGCTGAAAAATGAGATATTATCAGGATTTGTAAACTTGTCTTGTTCTTATTTCCGTTTCTATAAGAGCAATATTTAGCTTTATCTATTTCGCATCAAATATTCTTCTCATCTTTGCAATTTGCTTGCATTCTCATTCTACAAATTTTCAATAGCTCGTCGATTTCCCTTCAGTAGTTCTCTTGATCAAGATTTGAGGTATTCTTCACCTCAGTCTCAATCTATTTCTGCATCTGTCGTGGGTGCCATGAAGCAACAAGAGACTGATTTGGCTAATAAATCAGATCATGATGCCATTTACAAGTTTGTGGGTCTCGAAACTCGATACTCATCATCCATCGTCGCGTTTTCTGCTCGGTTGCAGTCCAAAACTCGTGAAATTGAGAAGTTTAGCGAGACTGTCTCTGTATTTCAACGACTTGTTTATGAGTCAAATAAAAAAATAGTAGAGTTAAAGCAACAGAATAAGGATTTGAAATCTTTGCTTGCCTCTTCATTTCGATTGCCTAATCCTTTAGACAAGGATGGCATGATGCTTTATGAGGAGCAAATGCATTTGAATGATGAGGCTAAACGTCTCAAGTTTCTGTAGGTCATTTAAGATAATGAAATAAAAGTATCTAACAAATATTCATGGCATGCATCATTCCTATTTCTCTTCTAATCATGCATAGTCTATCTTTTAGTAGGGGTTTTGTGAAAATATCTGCCAATTGATCATGTGTACTAGTGAATTCTAATACAATATCGTCCTTCTGCACATGATCTCTAAGAAAATGATATCTAATTTCAATATGTTTGGTCCGAGAATGTTGTATTGGATTCTTTGAAAGATTTATAGCACTTGTATTATCACATTTGATTAGAATGTGATTGTACATAAGTTTAAAATCCTCAAGTTGTTGCTTCATGTAAAGAATTTGAGCACAACAACTACCCGCAGCAACATATTCTGCCTCAGCAGTAGATAGTGCAACAGAATTTTATTTTTTACTAAACCAGGAAACTAGTGCATGACCTAAGAAGTGACATGCTCCACTAGTGTTTTTTCGATCTATTTTACAGCCAGCATAATCTGCATCTGTGTAGCTGATTAGATCGAAAGATGTGTGCTTAGGGTACCATAACCCTAAGTTAATTGTACCACTAAGATATCTAATAATGCGCTTAACTGCAATTAAATGTGATTCTTTTGGAGATGATTGAAAGCATGCACATAAGTACACACTAAATATAATATCTGGTCTACTGGCTGTCAAATATAATAAGCTACCAATCATACCTCGATATACCTTCGAGTCAACTGGTTTACCGGATTCATCTTTATCAAGTTTAGTGGATGGGCTCATTGGTGTTCCAATTTCCTTAGCACCTTCCATCCCAAACTTCTTCAACAATTCCTTAATATATTTTGATTGATTGATGAATGTCCCACTTTTTGCTTGCTTAATTTGCAATCCGTGAAAGAATGTAAGCTCTCCCATCATGCTCATTTCAAATTCTTCCTGCATAGTCTTAGCAAAAACTTGACACATATTTTCATTAGTAGCACCGAATATTATATCATCAACATAAATCTGAATCAAAAGAATATCATCATTTTCGTATTTAATGAAAAGAGTTGTATCAATTTTTCCTCTTGAAAAGTCTTTTTCAATCAAGAAACCATCGAATCTCTCGTACCACGCTCTAGGAGCTTGTTTAAGTCCATGTAGTGCTTTTGTGAGTTTGAAAACATGATTTAGAGAAATATGATTTTCAAAACCTGGAAGTTGCTCAACATATACCTCTTCATTTATAAAACCGTTTAAAAAAGCACTTTTAACATCCATTTGAAAAAATTTGAAATCTTTATAACAAGCATATGCAAGTAGCATTCGAATAGCTTCTAATCTTGCGACTGGTGCATATGTCTCATCATAATCGATTCCTTCTTCTTGATTGAAACCTTGAGCTACAAGTCGAGCCTTATTTCTAGTAATGACTCCAGACTCATCTTTCTTGTTTCTAAAAATCCATTTTGTTCCAATAATAGTATGATTTTTGGGTCTACGAACAAGTATCCAAACATCATTTCTTTCAAATTAATTAAACTCTTCTTGCATAACTAGAATCCAAGATTTATCAAGAAGTGCTTCATCAATATTTTTAGGTTCAATCTGAGATAGAAAAGCAGTATGCTTGTAAATATTTCTAAGAGATAATCGAGTGCTTACACCTCGTGAAGGTTCTCCCAGAATTTGTTCCACTGGATGATCTTTCACAAATTTCCACTGTTTGGTTACATCTTGTATTAAATTTTGATGATCTTTCCTGATGTCTCCGTGTTGGACTTCCTCTATTGTGTTTTCTTTGTTGAGATTGAGACTTTCCGTATTATTTATACCTCCTGTTTCTTCATCAATGGATTTCTTGGAGAGTAGAGAATTAGATTCATCAAATACTACATGTATAAATTCTTATACAGTCAAAGTCTTTTTATTAAATACTCTATAAGCTTTACTATTAGTAGAATACCCGAGAAAAATACCTTCATCAGATTTTGCATCAAACTTGCCTAAATTATCCATATCATTTAAAATAAAACATTTGCATCCAAATACATGAAAGTAATCAATGTTGGGCTTTTTCTCATTTTAAAGCTCATAGGGGGTTTTATCTAATTTGGACCTTAGCATAACTCTATTTATAACATAATATGCAGTACTTACCGCTTCGGCCCAAAAATAACTAGGCAAGTTGTTCTCATTGAGCATTGTTCTTGCCATCTCTTGAAGAGATCTATTTTTCCTCTCTACTACCCCATTTTGTTGAGGAGTTCGAGGAGCAAAAAAATTATGCACAAAATCATTTTCATCACAAAATGTTTAATTTTTTTATTAACAAACTCTTTTCCCCTATCACTTCGGATACTTGAAATAGTATAATCCTTTTCATTTTGAATTCTCTTGCATAACTTGGTAAATGTATTATGTGCCTCATCTTTATGAGCAAGAAAGATGACCCAAGTATATCTAGAGAAATCATCAACAATAACAAATGCATAATATTTTCCTCCTAAACTTGCAACTCTATTTGGTTTAAAAAGATCCATGTGTATCAGTTGCAGTAGTCTAGTAGTGGAAATATGTTTCTTGGTTTTAAAAGAAATTTTTGTTTGTTTACCAAATTGGCATGCATCACAAATTTTGTCTTTAAGAAAATTTGCGTTTAGTAAACCTCTCACAAGATCATTTTTTGAAAGTTTGGAAATAAGTTCCATGTTGGCATGACCTAGTCTTCTATGCCATAACCAATTAGTTTCATTTTGAGCTGAAAAACAAATAGCATCTTGTGAGATAATTTCTTCAAAATCAATTGTATAAACATTGTTGCTTCTAAAAGCAATAAAACAAATATTACAATCATGATCATTCAAAATAATGCACTTATCCATTTTGAAAGTAACTGTAAATCCTTTATCACATAATTGACTTATGCTCAAAAGATTATGTTTTAGACCTTCAACAAGTAAAACATCTTCAATTATGAAAGAAAACTCATTACCAATTTTACCTATTCCCACGATCTTCCATTTCGAGTTGTCTCCAAATGTCACGTGTCCTTCTTCTTTAGATCTAAGATCAAAGAACTTAGTTTTATCTCCTGTCATGTGTCTTGAACATCCACTATCTAAAAACCATTTATTTTTGTTTGTGGAAGACTTCATGCACACCTATAAAAACAATTAAAATGATTTTTCTTGGTACCCAAGTTCTTTGGGTCCTTTATTTATTAGTATTAGAAGAAACAAGATTTTTAGGTACCCATATGGCCCTAATAGTCATTGTATGTTTTCTTCTAATAGGACAAGCAAAATATTTATGACAATTTCTATTACAAAAATTGCAAATAGCATTGACATATATGAAGAACTTGAGTGATTATAATAGTATCATTTTTTAACAAAATTATTTTTATGAAAAGAATTTTGAATATTGGATTTTGATGTAGAAGGATTATCAAAAAAGTTTTTATAAGATTTGTATTTTTGTTTTGGCATATATCCCAAGCCTGCCTTATAAAAAACACATCTTTGACTACCAAAAAGTTTTTCAAAATTTCTTTTTCCATTCGTAAAGTTTTCAATAATATTTTTTAAATCAATTTTTTTTTCTTCAACTGAAAATTTTCATCTTTCAAAATAATACTTTCTTTTATTAAAATATCAATTTCGTTTGTTAAAGAATAATTTTTCTTTTTCAAAGCAGTATACTTGATACCCAATTTTTCAAATTCCTCATATACCTCTTCTAAAACATTTTACAATTCTTCATATGAAGGATCTTCAATATTATCAAGATTTGTTACCTCAATGTCATCTTTAGCCATAAGACAAAAAATTGCTGATTTTCCATTGCTTGCTTCACTATCTGAGCTACTTGAATCATCATCCCATGTAGTTTTCATTGTTTTTTTGCCTTTGTTTCGATCTTTCTTTAGTAGAGAATAATCTGACTTGATATGACCAGGCTTATTGCATTTATAACAAATTAAAGTGTCATTTTTACCTGAATCTTTCTTGGAAAACTTTTTGAAGGATTTCCTTGGAGGAGTTTTATTTTTCTTTAAGAACCTCTGAATTCTTCTTGTTATTATCGCAACTTTTTCATCTTTATCGTCATTTTCCTCATTTTCATCACTTTCACTTTCATATGGAACAGCTTTAAGTGCCAAACTCTTCTTTGGCTCTCCTTCTTCTCCTCTTTTCAATGTGTACTCATGGGTGATAAGTGACCCGATGAGTTCATTCACTTCGAGCTTCTTGAGGTCTCTAGCTTCAAGAATCGTTGTTACTTTTGATTCCCAACGTTTTGATAGAGAGTTGAGAATTTTTCTTACTATCTCCACTTTGGAATAAACTTTGCCAAGAGCTGTCAAGCTGTTTATGATGTTAGTAAAACGAGTGTGCATACTAGAAATAGATTCATCATCATTCATCTTAAACATTTCATATTCATGAGTAAGAATATAAATTTTTGATTCCTTGACTTGAGAAGTTCCTTCATAAGTAACTTCCAAGTTATCCCAAATTTCCTTTGCTGTAACGCAAGTCATTACTCTATTAAACTCATTATCATTGAGAGCATTATATAATAAATTTATAGCAGTTAAATTCAAAGTATAAAGTCTATCGTCTTCACGATCAAACTCTTCTTTTTCATTTTTGACCTTTACTCCATCAACCACTTTTGTTGGAATATAAGGTCTATTTACAATGCATTTCCAGATTTCTCGACCTTGAGCCTGAAGGAATATTCTCATTCTTACTTTCCAGAATGAGTAATTGTCTCCGCAAAAGAGTGGAGGCCGACTGCTAGATTGACCTTCACCAAATAAAGCTGCAATGTTAGCCATAAGATCTTAACTCAAAAGATAGTTAATCTTATAACAGAGTTCTAGCTCTGATACCAATTGTTGCCTAGATGACTAACATAAGAGGGGGAGGTGAATTGGGTTATATTATAAAAATTAACACTTATTAATCAAATACACAATATAAAATATAAACAGAATGTAAAATAGTAAGAAATGTAAAGGGTAGGGTAAGAGAAAGCAAACTCAGTATATTTACAAGATTCAGCCCCACTGCCTACATCCTCGCTTCAAGCTACCCCTTGAGGATCCCGAATTCACTAGTCAATCTCCTTTAGGTGGAGATAGAAACCTATTACACTTTTGAGCAGCACCGCTCCAAAGAATCTGTGTAGAACACCCTCTACACTTCCAATCACCTCACACTTGGTGATTTAACTATTCCCCGTGTAGAACACCCTCTACACATACAAGGGTTATACGCACCCTCTTACAAATACAGAGTTGATAGTGGGTAGACTATCAAAATACACTCCTCAACGAGTGAGATAGAAACAATACAGCGCAACCTATATCTCTCTCAACAAGAACAAGAATTAAAGTTCAAAACTTTAGAAAAGAGAGAATGAGAGTTTTGAAAGAATGATGCAAAACTTAGCAATAGATGTGTCAGTTCTTGTTGTGATTTTTGCAAAACTCAAGTGAGCTATTTATAGGCAAATGAGTCTTCAATTTTAAATTTGAAAAGATTCTCATGTCAAAGACATCATCATTCAATTTTCAAAAATTTCAAACCTAATAATCTTTTTACTTTTTGCATGTGACAAAAGAAGCACACTCTACTTTTCAAAAATTTCAAATCTAATCTTTTACTTTTTACATATAACAAAAGGAGCACACTTTACTTTTCAAAATTTTCAAACAAAGACATCTATCTTTTGCATAAATCAAGAAAAACATCCATCACTTTTGAAAATATTCAAATAAAACATGTACATGTGAAATATGACCATCAATCATCTTAATATTTTCAAAGTTCAAACCTTTAATCATGTCATGCACATGTGAAAGATGACAATCAATCATCTTTCAAAATTTTCAAATTTAATTTTCAAAATATTCATGCACATGTAGAAAATGTATTTTAATGCTATATGATAAAATATTAATTTTGAATTTTTAAGAGATTTACAACATTACTCTATGACTTTAATGTGAACTTGTTCCATTCTTGCTCATGCTTGGTTCCTTGATGTGCTTGATTCTATTGTGTGGACAACTTGAACTTGAAACTCCTTTATTTTTTGAATTCATTTGTTATCATCAAAATCTCTGTGTAGATTTATAATTACAAGAAACTTGAAATCTTGGGTTCAACAAGTTTTATAATTGGTTATATTATAGACTAATAGAAAAATGCATGCTTGGTCTAAGATATGTGGATATTAGAAATTATTTGTGTAAGTAATTAAGTATGGGTGGTAGAGACATTAGTGTGTCTTTTAGCTTTTACTTTAGAGAAATTTCCCTTATGGACCTTTTTTAAGTATTACTTGGTCTAAGATATGTGGATATGTTGAGAACCCGAAGATACATGACCTCTTTGCTTTCACCCCAACGTTTGTTTGATTGTAAAGAGTGTGATCAAAAGGCCCGATGTTTTATGATGACTTAGCTAATCAGAGGTATTTTAGATATATGGTTATTCTTTGTTGCTAGTCTAAAAAGGTAATGGAAACAGAGACATGAGCTATGTAGAGCATGCGGGCACCAATGATTGTGTCAAATTTTGAGTTATTAAGGTATAAATGTGCATGTATTTCATGAAGTCTTTCATCGCTCCAACATAATCTATTGCCTGCATAATTTTCAAAGGATTTCTTTGATTTCTGTTAATTCACATCACCATTCCTCTAATTAGTTTTATCATTTAGTATTGTTTTAAAAGCATTATTATTTTTTTAACTACAAACATTTAATTACAATAAAATGGACTCGAAGTCCGATTTCTTTTTTAGTTTTCCAGTTAAGAGTTATAGGTGTTGCTAAACCTATGCATTATACAAGTCTATACTATACCTTATATGAACCTCCCCTTTCCAGTTTACTTACATTTAGCTTTGGCAACATCAATTCTTTTCAAAATCTCTAGGTTTAGTGTTATATATATATATATATATATATATATATATATATATGCTCGATATCGATCCCATCTACATATATAAAACTATTTACTAATGTTGGCTGAATACCTACACATTTCTTTTTTGCATTGTTAACTTATAGAGGAAATGCTTAATAATTTTGTTTAATGGTGCCTTTTTTTTATATAGAAATATAAGAAGATCCTGAATTGGATAAGATAACCAAAGATGTAATGGAGTTGAACATCAACAAGGGTAATGACGATGCTTCGACAGCTCCACCTCTTTTTGCAAGTTCTAGACGTGTTTAATTTGCATTTTTATCATATTTGGGGTTGTAAAATTAATGTGTTTACAATGTGTGTTGTTTATTATAATTTATATTTGGGATGGAATTTTAATATTTTATAATATATAGACTGTGGTGGTGTGACTGTGTCACTAGTGGCTGTAGATCATATTTGTGGTGTATTTTAATATTTTACGTTTTATAGCTATCATTTATATTTTAATACTTGTATAAAATAAATTACTCAGCAAACAGGTCTAACCGTGTCAAATGTGCCAACGAGTTGAAACGTGTCAGATCGTGTGGTGTCATATTGTATAAATTTATTGTATCGACTAATGTGTCTTAACAGATCATGCCATGTCAACACGTTATCTTAAATGGTCATGTTAGTGTTGAAATTTTTGATACGTAACCCTTAACAAGTTGTATTCGTATTGACTCTCTAAATATAATTTATATGTCTTGATATGACATTAATACGACACGATGACACGTTTTGACATCTTTATAAATGACGGTTACTGGTTTGACATTTGATAATTACAACGATTTTGGACAGGGGGATGGTAGTTGTGTTTTGTAAAAGCAATCATTGATTGAAAACATTAAAAGTGCTAAGTGGAATGTTATCGACCAACCATATATTCCAATGGTTGGTAGTTATCCTATACTTAGAACATATCCTTTTGTAACTGGCAAATATTTATAATGTATCCATCAATGTTCTCACATACAATAAGACCCTTGTTGTCCTACACAAGGTCTATGTTCCCAAGATAAAATCTACTTATTCTCCTGCGGGAGTTGTGTAATTATCCGCCAGAAATTTATTGGATGAATTTTTTTAGGTTTTAAGAACATCATAAAAACTCCAAAAAGGTTTCACGGACTGAACAATCACGTAAGTTTTAATATGTAAACTTAGTCAATTTCTTACCTAGTTTGGTGATATTTGAGATACTTAGGCCTTTTTGGTTAACCATATGAGATAAAATTGAGTTCGTATGGATGAGAGATTTTGGGCATCCAAATGACTATTATTTCATATTCATTTTATCTATAGATTTTTAAACTAATCTCAAACTATTTCTAACATGAACAGTAAAAATGGTAAAAAAAATAAAACTCAAGTGCCAAAAACTCAAGTGTGACCCATACATTCATCAAATTCTAAAAAGTCAAGTCATTTCATCTATAAATTTTCAAATTCAATCCAAACAATTTTGAATAATAACAACAATAAAAAGCATAAAATTCAAGTGCCAAAAGTTCAAGTAGGACCCACCTATTTATTAAATCCTAAAACTTTAAAATCATCTTATCTCATCTCACTATCCAAATATACATTTTGTTTTACAAATTATCTTATTTTATCTCATCTAAAAAAGCATAACTACAATTGAAAATATTCATCTCATTTCATCTAATTATTTTAATTTATTCGAGGGCACTTAGGAGTCAAAAATTTGCAAAATAAATTGCATTGCATTATTAATTTCTTAGGATTATTTAGGATTTTATGGTGCAAAGTTATTTACATCATTTTTAGAATGAATAGTAACACCTTTGTTAGCATCTAGTCCAGTCATTTTCAAATCATAGAGTAGATTGTCCAAATGAGTATAGATAAGTTTTATCTGGAAATTGAATGTGATTGGAATAGATGCTAAAAAATGTTTTATTCATATAGAAAAGTTTATTCACCTTCAAATCATAGAGTAAATTGTTTAAATTGATACGATTTTATATAATACGTTAGATTGATTTTATAATAAAAATAATTTTATAATCTAACATATTATATCATGACTTATAAAAGGCTTTTATGAAGTTTCTCTATTGCCGAATTATTTCGCTTAAGCGGTACATTCCTAGAGGCGCTCTACAGCTAATGCAGCAAATGTTCTTTTTATAAGCACTAGTTGCCAGTTGGTACTTATACCGATCTACAAACTCAACTTGTGAGGGATATACAACATTATCTTTGTAAAATATGGCATGGATGAAGGTTGAATTATTACTAAAGACATTGGGGGCGTCAAAATCTCGTAAACAAAATTACGAAAATGTCTTAAAGCACATATTTTTACTGTTCATCCCAAAAGCCAATATTATTAGAATAAAAATGTTATTTGTATAGGATTTAATTTGTATACTTTTTTTGTACATGTCATATAAAAATGATATTTTTATATATTTTCTAACTTAATTATTCATGTTTTTTTTATTTATTTTTGTTTTCTTCTAATCATATGTTTTTATTTTTTTATATATTTTTTTAATATTTTGACTGACATGATATTATTATCATATCACTAATTCTATAAAAAGTACGTAAAATTATGTACATATATATTACTCATATTTGTAAAACTTTATAATATTATGAATAATGATATATGTACAAATTTTAAACGTGATTATAAAAGAATAGTTATAAGCATATTATTTTCCTAATTTTATAGACATATATATCAATAGTTAATAAAAACTGATTCATCCACGTTTGGTCGCTAACAATTGTCATGTTTGCAAGTCGTAAAAGCTTCTATTAACTAATTAAGGTCTCGTTTAAATGAAATTCAATTCAATTTATCTCATTTTAGAGTAAATTTGACATCTAAACACATTAAATGAATTATTTTCAACTAAATTTAAGTGAACTTGGCCCCACATGCAGGCTATCAACCCCGTTTGCAGCGCCAATTAATGCCCGATAGGGGAATTAAGCTGGTTGTCCCCCCCTTTCTCCCTCTATGCGTGTGTGTCATAAGTGGAGGCCGATCCCAATTTTTTTATTAATTCTTTTTTATCAAAAACCGCATATGAGATTAAAAAATATAAATGGCAGTGAGTCTCATAATATTTATATAATTTTATATAAATATATTTAAATTCATCATAACTTTATTTAAATAAATTTTATAAAACTCACTCAATAATTTTAATTTATTAATATTCATAAATAATTTAAATCATCTTAACTCAATTTGATATTCAAATGCAATCTAAAAATTTATTATTTTACGAAAGTTGCAAATTTCAAAATTTTGAAATCTTATGTATATAAATGTTGCAAGTTGTAAAAATGGAGATAGCTTTTTACAAAACAAAATCAAGATACTAAATTTGAAATTAGCCATTTGTTTAATAATAAGGTTGTTTTTTATTATTAGAATTAATTTTTGTTAAAAAGTTTCACTTTTTTTTTTCAAATATTATAGATGACAAGCGATAATTTGTGATTATGACATGTTTGTAGTTATAGTAGTGTTAGGCTTCCGCATGGCATTGACAGTTGGGTGTGTCACAATTTTTTTTTTTAAATATTGTTAAAAAATATAATATCAATATACTAATAATTACTTTTTTAACTTATAAATTAAAAAAAAATTAAAATATACGAAGTGTTAAAATAATATGCATTTTTCTTCTCGTTAACATTGATAGATGGGAAAGTTAAGAGATGAACTTATTTCTAAAAAGCTGAAATCACAAAGTGTTATTTCTCAAAAAAAAAAAAAGAGTAAGGGAACTAATAAAAATTTGGGTATGATACAAGGGGCGTGCTCGAGTTGGGTTTTCAAATAATCGAGCAAAGCTCGGAAAGCGTCAATTTGCCCGAACTGGACATAACTAATATTATAACACATGAACAATGAATAGGTTATTAATTACTTCTTTTTAATCGGGTTACAAGCTAGGTAATGTTATGCATTGATTGCCAATAAAAAGATTTAAGTTTTTTGCTTTATTCTCTCCTTCATTTTTGTTAATCATATTCCATGTTCCTAGCCGAGATTGGGGCTTCCTCGTCTCGGGTTATTTGGGAGCGTGTCATAGTAAGCATACGAAAAGCACGTTGAGAGATAAAAGAAATAATCCTTAGGCGACATCAACTATTGTGAATGTATTTTGCACTAATCAACACCTATATCAAACCTGCACTAAGAAACTCCAAGAAGATCTAAAGGGTATTAAACGCCTCCATTGTCTAAGTCAGACTGATTGATATGATCATTAAGGGCTCTCTAGATTCAACTTTTAATTTTCTTGATTGTGAGTTATCTCTATTATTTATAAGATTGAGAAAGACAAGCAAAGAGTATTCTCGTTGGATTGGCTAAAAGTCAAGTTCAATAATCATTTAGACATTTAAAATCATTTTAACTCTACATTAAATTGTCCAAAAATTAAATTTCTTGATTTTTGTACCAGTAAACTCAAGTAAAATGTCAAATATGGTAGGCAATTAGAATGACCAAATCTATTATTTTATTTTTTCTCTTTCATACTTCTCTCTTTCTTGGTAAAAAATATAGTTGAATGAGGAATAAGTAAAAATTATTTTTTTAAATATTGACTAGTAATTTAATTTAAATATAATATAATTACTAATTATTTTTGTAAACTCGTAATTTAATTAAAATATGATTATTAATTAATATATAATATATAGAATAGTTGAATATGATACAATTAATTAATTTAATAATTGCAAATAATTAAAAAAAGATATAATTATTAATTATTTTATTATTATATTTTGATAAAATAACTATTCTAATGTAAAAATAATGTGAATGAAATAGCAAAAAATTAAAATAGAGTTAAATTGATTGAGAGTATACTTTAACTTTGGACCTTTGGACAATCCTCCCAGGCCCGTGCAATTATTGCTTGAACTTCTCTTCATCATTTTCCTTCCGCCCAGGGTGCTTACTGCTTATACCTAACACATCGGATGGTTTGGGGGCTTATCATTTTCCCTCAGGCTGGATGGACCTTAACGTATGGATTATGATCTACATCGGGCCCCATGGTGCCTTATTAGCATGTGAACTAGTAGCCCATCACGAAGGGGGATAGCCCATCACATGTGGAGTTCTTGTTCCATTCAGCTTAAAAAACAAAGCATATAGCAGTCTTCTTTCAAAAACTAATTATATAATCATGTTTTAAATTGAGAATGTTTTTATATAACAATATTACTTTTATAAGTTATTTTCTAAATTTCTTTTGTTTAAAACGAAAATTTTTAAAGAGTTTTGAAAATAATTAGATGTGTATTATTTTTTAAAGAAATTATATGAAGCCAATTGGATTAAAAAATAAAAGTTAATCCTCTAATATTAAATGAAAGTTGGCATAATCTTGAAACCATTAATTGGCCTTACCAGAGTTACTCGTGTACACCCATTTCATCTTCTCTCTCATGGTTTTGGATTAACG
The DNA here is from genome assembly GCA_036559045.1 of Platycarya longipes. NCBI lineage: Eukaryota > Viridiplantae > Streptophyta > Magnoliopsida > Fagales > Juglandaceae > Platycarya > Platycarya longipes. Next base: position 46,583,933 of record CM071802.1, read on the forward strand.
GTTAAAATGCCCTTTGAAGTTTGAACTTTTGTGACAAAATCTATCACAAAATCTACTGCAATGTCTACTGGTTTCCTAACTCATTTATTTTCTAATTTTATGAACTTTAATTTTAAATTAACTTAAAAGACTATAAATTATGATCTACATAATTGAATTTATCTAGAAACACTAACATATCAAGATCAAGAGAATACGAAAAGGAAAGACTGAAGGCCTCGTTTATTTTTATATATAAAATAAGATTAGTTGAGATAAAAGTTGAAAGTTTAATAAAATATTGTTATAATAATTTTTTTTAATATTATTTTTATTAAGAGATTTTAAATATCTGAATTGTTTATTTTATTTTGTGTAAATATTTGAAAATTTTATAATAATTAAATTTGATGAAATAAAATAATCTTTGAGATGAATTATAAAAACAAACGATATACTATTCCAAGAAGTTTTGAAAACCAAGATGCTAATAAAATTGTGACTCTCTTGAAAGTTCATTATGAGGTGAAGACCAATACATGTCAACTCAAATAGATATATTATTATTATAGACTCTCATATTCCTATCCAAATTATGTAAGACACACGTACACATATTCCTATCCAAGTGAAAGTTTGGCAAAAGTTACAGGATATATTTTACACGTCTCTCTTTCTCATATAAAACATCTAAAATTTTGAATAGAAAGTCTAGGCCATCTAAAATCTTATTTTTATGCGTAATGCTAGAGGTAGGTGTAAGGTATACATGAAAGTCCCCCACACTTCCTTTAAAAAAGTAAAAGTCAATTGTGAAAGAGATATTTTTTTATAAATAATATTATATATAATTGTGAAGTATATAAATATTGTACTATTATTATGAAAAAGAGCTACATTTATTATTAAAAAAATTATTTTTTTTTTATGTAGATTTTATATTTATTCAATTTTTCAAATTTATTATGCAGCACTTACACATTCACGAGTGTAAAATTTACTTCTCTTTTTCCATATAAGTTTAAGATTTATCTTACTTTTTCAAATGGAATGCACCAAACTTGCATACATATACACTAGGACTATATAACTCGTTTCTCTTTTTTCTCCCATCTTATAATAGAAGGGAATTTATTTGATTTGTTGTTTATTTTATTTTAGATAGAGTTAAGTCGAGTTGTCTTTCAGACGATGATCGAGAAAGATTTTCAATCAAGATTAGATTATGTGAGTTACTTTTAAGTGTATGGAGAACTACAAATCGTTATGAATATACTTGTAATGTATATTTTAAGTCCAGTTATAATATTCGATTATTAATGAATGAAATTTGCTTTAAAAAAAAAAAAACAAAAACAAAACAAACTAAGCATCCACTAATCGCACAAACCGGAAAAACCCGGAAAAGCAGGAGCTTCACGAACGTAGGGAAAGGGGACCGAGTCACTGAAATCACATCAATCGACAATTAGTATAATCGGTTAATCCGTGTTTTAGGGGAAGCTGTAATTTGATTGAGCAATCACGTTAAACTCCCACTTCATATTTCATGTCTTTAATGTATAAAGATTTATATCCAGCTTTGTCATTTTTCTTAAGGTTAAGGGTTTCTTTCGAGATGAGGTAAAATAAACGTTAATTTACTCGAAGATGCTGGTGGCAGCACTTGATCATTACAAATATTAAAAACGCAAGTTGTCCCATTGATGAGCATTTTGGACCACTTTCTTCTTTAAAGAACATCAATCTTTTTTACTTCTTTTCTTTCTTCTTGTTGTAATTATATATATATATATATATATATTTTTTTTTTTTTCGGGAGTCGACCTCGCTCTTTAATTATGTTTTAACCTTGTTTTTTACTCTCAAATCTAAAAAATGCTGAACTTTTTATAAAAGTATTACAAATTTTACGTGGCCGGTTACCCATCACGAATGTTGTAAATGCTAATTTGAAAGCATAATCTATTATTACTAGAAAAATAAATATTTATAATTAATTATTTACGATAAAAATAATTATTTATAACAAAAACAAACTAAATATTCGAGGTGTAAATAGTCATCTCACTGAAAATAATTAATCGCGAATAAACAATATTCTCATAATGCATTCAGTTTTATAGTGTAGGTTCCTCGCATTTTTATTTTTGAAAAAAATGTAAACAAATAGAATAGTTAGGTGAATTAAAATCTTATTTTTGATAGTAAATTTTACTATTTTTTAAAACATTATATTAATTATTTCCCATTAATTTAAGAGTAGTATTTAGTAAATACCTATAATTGTACTTACTGCAAATAAGACTTATTTTATTATTATTTTTTTTAAAATTCATGAATTTTAACATATTGATAAACACGTAAAAAAGTAAGTTTGTTATAATTTTTTTTTAAATAAATTAAGCATTTTGGCTAATTTAATTTACTTTTTAATTAACTGTTATTGGTGAAACATGCAACAGTCCGACAAGGCTATGTAACAAGTCTATTACTTCCTAAGTTTCTGCACTTAATTTTTTCAGTTATTTAAGTTCCTAAATTTCTGCACTCTTAAGGCCAAGTACGTAGAATATAGTTACAAATATGTTTTTTAAGACGAAACTCTTTTACTCATTGGTTGATGTGCACCATACGTTGACCTGAAAGTAATTTATTAGTAAATAGTATTGAATATTACTAGAATATGGACTGTGGATTTTATTAAATCGATGTTCAAATTTAAAATGGTAATTCACACATGTTATTAAAACAATTAAGAATTGTGCGGTTTAAGAATAAACAAACTGAAGCAACATGGTGAGTTGAGAATTAGAAAATGTACAATTACGTGTATATATATATATATATATATATATAATATAGTTGTAGACCTTAATTACTTTAATCTAGAAAAATAATGCACATGAACTGTAGATTCTCTCTACTATTTTGTATGTGTTTTTTAATTTTTTAATAAACTATATAATATCACATGGTGATATCACGTCAAGATAATCATATGAATGATAAATTTTAGATGATCAAATAGTATTATTCTTTATATTTTTATGAGGATACCATATTTTTTTTATTAAACTTGGGTAAAGTAGGAATATGAGAAGTGATACATATATAATATATTTCATAATAATTATATAATATATGTTGTAAAGTAGTAATATTTTTATAAATTATTTTATAAAATTAATATTATTTTATAAAAATATCTTTATTTTAATATATTATATAAAATGTTATAAAAGATATTATAAATTTATTATTTCTCAAAAAACATATCCCAAATCCAAGACTTTGTCACTTGATACCATCCTTAAAATGTCACGATATTAATGAGATAAGACCGAGTATTGATTATCTCTATCTACTGAGTTATTACTACTTTGTCATAATGACTTTTTCTTTTGGGCAGTTCCTCATTTCAGGCCCCTGGTGACCAACTCCCTAACTGTAACTGATATAAAATACATTTTTTTTTCTTATTTCCTATCTCTTTTATTTAAAAAAGTGATAATTTAATAAAATCCTAAGGAATCTTGATTCCAAAATAATATTATAATAATCGAAATACTTTCTATATGTTTAAAGCTAAAAAGAGGCCGAGTAGGCTTTATTGTTCCATCTGTACTTTTAAAACCACCTTTACAAAACGACATTTTGCTTTGTGATTTGTGAAGCTTTTATTTGTCACCGTGCGGAAGGTTTGGTTTATTTTTAAAAATGAAATGGAATTAGATTAGATAAAAAATAAAAATAAAATAAAATATTATTATAAAATATTTTTTAATATTAATTTTATTTTGAAATTGAAAAAAATTATTTTAAAATTTGAAAAAGTTAAATGATTAAAATTTAAAATATATAATAATAAATTTGAGATAAAATAAATATGAGATGATTTTAAAAAATAAACAAAGCTTGTATCTTGAATCCTTTTGCTCTTCAATGGAAAAGTTGGTTGTAAAGCCTTGTAGTTTCCTCCTCTCTATAATCCTCTCCTCCCTCTTTGTTATAAAAAGATGAGATGGATCCAAGTCTTTGTAAAATTATTAAGAAAAATGTATTATAAAATTAAAAAAAAACTATTATTACCAGAGAGAAATATATAAGAAACTCTTTGAGAACTCTTAATAACTGAAATTTTCTTTTCTCTCTATATTTTCTTATGAATTTCATAACAACTGAAACTCATATTTATAGGCCTTGAAGTCACTATGCAAGTCACTATACAAGTTACTATGCAAGATTTAAAATAATAGTATTAGGGTCATTCACATAATTTTGTTAGTGGGACAAGGGACAGCAGCCGCCTTTCCAATAATCTTCGTTCATTACACTCCCCCTTGAATGACCACCCATAAAGAATCTGTCTCGTTAAAACCTTGCCAAGAAAAAACCTAGTGGAAAGAAAAACCAATGGCGAAGGAAAAAGAGTACAGTTTTCTTATGTATCTATAAGTGTTTTAAGATTGCCTCATTAAAACCTTGCAAAAAAAAAAACCCAGTGGGACAAAACCTCAGCGAAGGAAAAAGAGTACAATCAGTACAAGTTTTCAAAACATTCACTCCCCCTGAAAAGTGCATGACGATAAATATTTGAGTCTTCGCATTCTAATGTTATGCACAATCTTCTTGAATGTCGCAGTTGATAATGCCTTTGTGAATAAATCTGTCAAATTATCACTTAATTGTATCCACTTGACATCAATTTCACTTTTATCTTGGAGTTCGTGAATATAAAAGAATTTAGGTGAAATATGTTTGGTTCTGTCACCTTTGATATATCCTCCTCTAATTTGAATGATACAAGTAGTATTATTTTCATATAAAATTGTTGGGCTATCATTGATTATGAGAGTCCATACTTTTCCTGGATATGTTAAATTATAGATTTCAGCCAAATACACTCTCGACTTGTTTCATGAATAGCAATGATCTCTGAGTGATTTGAAGATATAGTAGATAGTGTCTGCTTAACATATCTCCATGATATGACAATATCTCCATAAGTAAATAAATATCTAGTTTGAGATCTACCTCTGTGTGAATCTGAAAGATAACCTGCATCTGCATACCCAATCAATTGTAGACTTAATCCACGTTGATAAAATAATCTCATATCAACCATACCATGAAGGTAACAAAAAATATGTTTAATGTCATTCTAATGCCTTCGAGTTGGTGCAGAACTATATTTTGCAAGCAGATTAACTGAGAATGTAATATTAGGTCGAGTTCAATTTGCAAGATACATCAAAGCTCCAATTGCACTGAGATATGGTACTTAAGGACCAAAAATTTCTTCATCGTCATTATAAGGACGGAATGGAACATTCTTCACATCAAGTGTTTGAACAATCATTAGAGTACTCAGAGGATGAGCTTTGTCCATATAAAAATGTTTCAGGACTTTCTCAGTATACATGGACTGATGAGTAAAAATTTTATTTGGCAAGTGCTCGAGTTGCAGGCCGAGACAAAGTTTTGTTTTGCCAAGATCTTTCATTTCAAATTCATTATTTAAATATGTAGCGGTTCTTGAGATCTCTTCAGGCCACAATATTTAAGTCATCAACATAAACCGTAATAATGGCAAATCCGGATTCTGACTTTTTAATAAAAACACATGGACATATAGGATTATTCTCAAATCCTTCTTTCAATAGATATTCGCTTAAGCGATTATACCACATGCGTTCGGATTGCTTCAACCCATAAAAAAATCTTTATAGTCTGATAGAATATATTTCTAGATGTACTTGTAGATATTTCAGGCATTTTATATCTTTCAGGGATTTTCATATATACGTCATGGTCTAATGTTCCATATAAATATGCAGTGACCACATCCATCAACCGCATTTCTAATCCTTTTGTAACAACCAGATTAATCAAAAATCTAAATGTGATTGCATCCATAACGGGAGAATATGTTTCTTCATAATCAATCACGAGTTTATGCAGGAAATCTTGTGCGGCAAGTCGTGCTTTGTGCCGCACAATTTCATTTTTCTCATTGCGTTTTCGTACAAATACCTACTTATATCCAACAGGTATTACACCCTTTAGTGTTTGGATAACAGGTCCAAATATTTCTCGCTTTGCTAGCGAATTTAATTCAGTTTCAATAGCTACTTTCCATTTTGGTCAATCATTTCTACGTCGACATTTTTTGACGGTTTTTGACTCACTTTCTTTATTACTTCTGATAATGTCAATGGTCATTTTATATGAAAATATGTTGTCGATAACAGTTTTATTTCTATCCAAAATTTCTCCAATATTCATGAAATGTATTGAGATCTCATTATTTTCAAGTACCTGTTCCTCTTCAGGGAAAAATATTTCATGAAACACCTCTTCAGGATGTCCCTTTTTAGAAGATTTTAGGATATGAGATTTAACTTCTTCTGGAGTATCAATTATAATTTTAGCCTGTATTGTGGGTATATGTTCTTCAGGAACACCAAATTCATTTTTGTATCATTTTCCTTCGGAAAATTTTATTTTTTGCACCAATAAGTCTTCCACGCTTCAGGCGTGTCTTAGATTCACCTATTGCTGTTTTGATAATTTGTACTTCAAGGACTTCAATCCTTATTGGAGCATTAACATCAGGAATATTAAATTTTACTACACTTTTAGTGTTAGTAAATACATTCGATAATTGATTTGCAACACTTTGTAAATGAATAATTCTCTGAACTTCCAGTTTACATTCATTTGTAGGAGGATCAAATTAAGATAGAATTTTATTATCCCAACTAATTACTTGTCGTGTTTCAGGTACTGACTTTTCATTACCCATTAATGGAAAAATGAATTTGTCAAAGTGACAATCCTCAAAACGTGCTTTAAACATATCCTCTGTAAGGGGTTCAAGATATCTGATAATAGATGGAGAATCAAAACCAACATATATCACAAGTCTATGTTGAGGACCCATTTTTGTACGCTGTGGAGGTGCAATTGGAACATATACAGCACATCCAAAAGTAAGAAGATGAGAAATATTTAGTTGTTGATCAAATGCATGCTGTAATGGAGAATATTTATGATATGTAAATGGTCTAATTCGAATTAATGATGCTGCATGAAGTATAGCATGTCCCCAAGCAGAAACAGGAAGTATTGATTTCATAAGTAAAGGTCTAGCGATTAGTTAAAACCTTTTGATCAAAGATTTAGTTAAACCGTTTTGAGTATGTGTATAGGCAACAAGATGTTCAACATCTATTCCTATTGACATGCAATAATCATAAAAAACTTGAGATGAAAATTCACCTGCATTATCCAATTGAATGGTCTTAATTAGATACTCAGTAAAATGTACTCGTAGTTTGATTATCTGATCAATAAGTCTAGTAAATGCAACATTTTTAGTGGAAAGTAGACAAACATGTGACCATTAACTAGATGCATTAATCAAAACTATAAAGTATCTAAATAGTCAATTTGATGGATGAATAGGCTCACATATATCTCCGTGAATCCTTTGTAAAAAGGATGGAGATTCAACAATGACTTTTGAGGGAGATGGTCTGATAATCAACTTACCTTGAGAACATGCAGAGTACGGAGATTCATTGGGTATAAATATCTTTTGATTCTTTAAGGGATGCCCATGCGAACTTTCAATAATTCGTCTAATCATTATAGATCCCAAATGTCCAAGGCAATCATGCCAAGTCATAAAAACTTTGGGGTCAATGCACTTTTTGTGCATTACCACATATAATTCAATTGTTCTCATCTTTGTATAATACAATCCAGAATATAGAGCAAACATTTTTTTTAATACGAGTTTTGGTCCGATATTGTTTTAGTAATAAGAAGATGCTCTTTACTATTTTCATTGGTCGTTTTAATATGGTAATCTTTACGATGTATATCTTTGAAACTTAATAAATTTCTTCTGGATTGTGAAAAGAATAGAAGTTTTTCTGGAGCCTTCAATTAAATCTGTTGAACTTGATATGGTATAGACATAGGCTTTGCTTAGTGTTAGATTTTGAAAATATTTCTTATCTTTGAGAATTGTATGAGTTGTAGCACTGTCAGTTAGATATATATTTTTATCATTCAACTTAGAGATAAAAAACCCATCAATGTAATCCATGATTCTATAAAATATACAAAACTTTTATTACAGATAATAGAAAGAAAATATATTAATTGAGTGTAGCACTTCCATCTCCAATTAAGTGGTCAATTCTACATTCAGGATGATTAAAGAAATCTGAGTAACATTTACATCTACTGAATTTAATAAATCATTTGATGGTTATATTAAATTTGTTTCAAGCATTTTATTATTTCCTTTAATAGATATTTGATATAAATCAGTTAAGTACCTGGCCGTACGACAGGTACGTGACCAATATCCAGTCATTCCACATCTATGGCATACCTCTTCACTTCTCTTTGAAGAATTATTCTGGAGATTTTTACCCCTTTCTGAGTTGTACCACTTCTGGTACGGTATATTATTATTATCCCTTTTACTGTGGTCACTTCTGGGACCAATATTTTTATAATTTCTCCTACCATGTCCACATCACCGATTTATTCTAAAGGATGCAAACCTATTACTATTCACTTCAAGGAATGATATTGAGCCAGTAGGGCGTGACTAGTGGTTTTTTAATAAAAGTTCATTGTTCTGCTCAACTACTAGAAGACATAATATAAGTTCAGAATATTTCTTGAACTTTCTCTCTCGATATTGCTGTTGTAGGAGCACATTCGAGGTATGAAATTTAGTATAAGTCTTCTCTAACATATCATCATCGATGATTTTCTCACCGTATAATTTTAATACTGAGCTTATTTTAAAAAGTGCGTAATTATATTCACTAACACTTTTATAATCTTGCAATCTCAGGTACAACCATTCATAACGAACTCTTGGAAGGATGACAGTCTTCTGGTGTTCATACTTTTCCCTTAAACTATTCCACAAAATATAGGGATCTTTTATTGTAAGATACTCAGATTTTAATTCTTCATGAAGATGGTGGCGAAGGAAAATCATTGATTTAGCATGTTTCTGCAGGGGCGCTTGATTTCCTTATTTAATTGTTGCACTCAGGTTCATCGCATCAAAATGGATTTCAGCATCAAGTATCCAGGATAAATAATTTTTTTCCAGATATGTCAAGAGCAACAAATTTCAATTTTGTAAGGTTTGTCATTTTCTACACATATAAATAATGAAATAAATATGTATATCTCAGAAAATATATTTATAAATTTACACAAATTTTAAATAATAATCATCAATAAAATATATCAAAAACTGCAAATAATATATTGAAAAACTTACAGAGGAATAAAACCACTAGTTTCAAAATTGATAGAACCGTCGTGTTGATAACGTGTTATAAAACTAAAAAGGAAACTACTATTGTAAGAAAGAAATATATAAGAAACTCTTAATAACTAAAACTTTTTTTTCTCTCTATATTTTCTTATGAATTTCATAACAACTGAAACCCATATTTATAAGCCTTGAAATTACTATACAAATTACTATACAAGTCACTATGCAAGATTTAAAATAATAGTGCTGAGGTCATTCACATAATTTTGGTAGTGGGACAGAGGACGACAGCCACCTTTCCAATAATCTTCGTTCATTACAAAATCATTTTCATTCTGATTTTATTGTCTCAGTCACAGTATCTAATCTGTGATATTGTAAGTATTTCTTTCATTTAAGTGCTTTGCTAATATATGAAATTGTTAAAAAATGTCTCACATTAACATGTCCAATTAGAGATGATAAATCAAGTATTATTATAAATGTACGTTTATAAGAAAAATGAATATTTGTAACAAATTATTTATATAAAAATATTTATTTGCGACAAAAACAGATTTATTTTAATTGAGAATAGTCATTTTAATAAGAAATAATTAATCACAAATAAATAATTTTTTTGTAATATATTTTAATCACAAAAAAATTTTATAAAATTAATAAATTTATAAATTGACTTAGTTTGATATAATACGTTAATTTTATAAAATACACCTAGCATATGATATAAAACTATGAAAATTTGTGAATTATTTTTATAATATTTTTAATTGTATGACGTCTCCTACTCAATTATCAATAGGTTCAACAGCCGACCAATTAAAAAAAAAAACCGACCACTTAACACCAGCACAAAATAATAAGTCCTTTTGGACCACGTGCTCTCCTAATTGTTTTCTGTTTTTTTTTTTTTTTTTTTTTGAATTGAGAAATGCTCGGTTAATATTCTATCGAGCATTTGCACCGATTGGTGCATTCTTTGTTTTTTGTTTTTTTCTTTATATATTAAGTCTTATTTGGATGATGAAAGTATTTTATATCTTATTATTATAATTGTTTTAAATTTTTGCATAAAATATATTAAATAATTTTAAATTTTAAAATAATAAATATTAATATTAATATTAAAAAATAAATAATAATATTTTATTTAACTTTCAATTTTTATATTAACTCATATCATTTAAATTTTTTTACTAAAAAAACAGATATTTGTGACTAATTATTTGTGATAAAAATGATTATTTACGAGGAAAATAGACTCATTTTATCATTTAGTTGAAAATAATTAGTCACAAATAAATAATTTTTTTTGTAGTGACTATCCAAACGATACTTAAGTAATCTACTATTTAAAAAAAATAATTAGAAAGTGTATTTCATAGGGGAAAAAAATTTAATCGGTGCATTCTATCTGTATGTCTTTCAGGGAAAGACCCTTGCAACATGGCTAATGGTCTTCATCATTCCTGCTAAAGTGATGAGCAGCTGTGATCTGTCATACCCATGTTTTTGTTCTTGGACCCTTGGTTGGTACTTACAAAAGGAAGTTATATATATAATGCAAATGTGGAACTTTATAGGCAAAGTCCCAAAATGGCGGACAGGGTAGAGAAGAATAAGGCCTAGTTGTTTCGTTGTTTAAAGAAAAAAAAAAAAAAAAAAATCCATATTTAATAGACATCCATGTCAATCCAATTATTATCATTTTTTTCAATTTAATAGTGCTCACAGAAATTTTTGGGATATCTTAGTTGACATATTTTACTTGTCCATTTAAAAAGTTATTATAGTAATTGTTGATGTCATATTTTGAAATATCTCTGTTGTCGTATTTTATTGGGATTCATTCATGTGAATATGGAGGAATGAGGATTTCAAGTAGTGAGAAACACCTCTTATGCCTAAGTCAGTTTGGATTAAACATGTTCATTTAAGTTTTGAATTCGAGAATTCGAATTTGAAAAACTGAGTAATTTTTTTAAACCTCTTAAGTGAAAGTGCCAAAACTATTAAATAAAATTTACAGTCGGGCTGGGTTGGTCCGGATGAACAGGCCAAGTTTGAATATTCAATATATGATTTAAGGGATCTCAAATAAAAGTACTTAGAGAGTTTTTTTGCCCCTACGAGAGGTATATATATACATCAAGGGTGGTTTCTTGGCAAGCTGATTGTGGTGATGTCGCTCCATACTTAAGTTGTGCCCTTTTTCGACAATTTTCCATGCAACAACTCATCCATGCCTGATTGTGATTACCGCTGACAGTCTAGGATTCAAGTCGTGGAGTGTTCATCTTCCATCTTCATTAAATATGGCATTGTCTCAACCTCGTGTACCCACCTTCCAGGTCTGTCCAATCGTCAGTGTCTACAAACTAGAGTTGTCCTTGATCCTGTATATATGGATTGTCGGCCAATAAAGGTGTTAGGCCTTCTGACTTAGGGGTCCAAGTCTCATACAACAACTTTGCTTCTTCTTTCTAGGCTTCTTGGGTTAACCTCGCACTTCTTGGCTTAGCTCTTCCTATCCTTTTATATCGATTTTCTATTGCGAGCTACCCATCGGTGCCTTGTGAGTTGAACCCATGCGGTTTGGCTCGATCTTGGGAATGACCACCCTCACAGTACCTTTCAAATTCCCATCATACACGTGTGGTGAGAATTCAAGATGTTTCCTTTCGCATTTATTGGGTCAGTTCCCCCTGGCTCATGTCTAGCACCTCGCAACTGTTCAGTTGCATCATTAATGAATTGACCTCGCCTTGGGCTCTTCTCCCCTTTTGTTATCCGATGGTTCGAGGCAAAGGGAAGTCCCCCCACAAATTTGTCTGATTGGTCTATGCTTCTCACGCTCCTATCACTTGCTCTTTAGCTTTCGTCAATTTGCATCGACTAGGTTCCACGATGTCACACCACTTGTTTCTCGAGATCTGGCAAATCCCTTGGGCTTCTAGATTGGGTCATTTTGTTGTTTATAGAATGTTAACTGTTGCATCATATATAAAGCCCCATTTCTCCCATTTCTAGTCATCTATGCTTCCCATCCTTCTACATTTTTCTGCGAGTCTATTTTTCTAGCTCCTTCCCCTTCACTATCTTGCTTAGTTCCTTCTTCCCTCCAGTTTCCAATAGCTTCCAAAGAATCTTCTGATGCTTGCTATTTGTACTTTCTTAGGCTGATCTAAGAGTCGTCGGTCTTTGCCAATGTCCTCTGCGCATTGAGGAGGGCATACAACATTCCAGAGTCGGTGGTTCTAGAGATTCTTGGGTGCAACATAACCGCAGTGGACTAACGAGATGGCGTCTCGGGTTGCGATCTACCCCTTGATGTTTACGAACGGTCTTTGCCTTTCATTCTGCTGCCATATTCAGGATGTTCTCAACTTAATAGGTTCACCATGACATAGCTCCACTCGAACGCCTGGAGGCTTTTGGTTGCTAGCTACATGATCTTTCGTAGGGTGCTCAGCTTTGGTTTGGAGGAGTACTCTGATTTGACAGCTTGGTAGTTCTTGTGAGTGTACCAAGTGCTGCATCTCGACGGGAGCTTGTGTAGCTTCCAAGCACGGTCATCCAAGAAGTGCATCGCCAACCTAGAAAAATAGCACTCCCACATCAAAAACTAGTCTCAGCGATTCTTTTTTGTTTTCAACTCAGGTGGAAGTATCCAGAGAAGGAGAAGGTTTACCAAGAATTCTCAGTCCAGGCCATCTGGTCGTATGTGCCAACCATCAAGAGCTTGTTTATCACTCTGAAAAGCAGAGAGGAGCCTACTGGTAGCTATGCAAGCTTGGGTGGCAACCAACCTTATCAACACTAAGACTGACGTGGTGTTGACTGAAGCCAACATTGAGATGTGTATGTCCTCCCCCGATTGTTCATATGTGTTGGGTTGGGATTTCTTGAAGAATTCTCCCCCTTCACCCCAGGGTCGGAAATGACATTCTATCCCTCTCTTAGCCAGCAATAAAGAGAAGTAGCGTCAAACAGGTTGCGACAATGTTTGTGGGGCATTCGAGAGTGAGGCCAAGGGCTCTCGTTCCCATCCTATCCTTGAAGGTGCGGATGGTTTGGCCGTGTTGATTTTGTGTTCTGCAACCTGAGCAATTGCACTATAGGTCAATTTGTTCTTGCGAATATGGAGGAATAACGGTTCGGGTTGGTGAGAAAAACCTCTTATGCCTAGGTCAATTTAGATTTTCATTCTATAATTTTAGTAAGCTAAAAAAAAAAGTGCTTAGAGAATTTTTTTTCCCCTCCACAAAGGGGTATATATACCTGGTAAGGGTGCCTTGGCAAGCCAATCGTGGTGCTATCACTCCATACTTTGGTTGTGCCCTCTTCCAACGTTCTGCCACGCGATAAGTCATCCATGCCTGATCGTGGAAACAACTGACAATCCATGATTCACATTGTGGCATGTCCGTCTTCAACCTTCATTTAATGCAGTGTCGTCTCGGCCTAGCGCGCCCACCTTCCAATTCTATCTAACTGTCAATGTCTAGGGAGTAAGGTTGTCCCTCACCCTATGTATATGGATTATCGGCCAGTAGAGGTGTCAGGCTTTCTGGCTTCGGGGTTCACAGCCTACGTGTGCAACTTTACTACTTGTTTTTGACTTCCTAGTTCTACTTCACCCTTCTTGGTTTGGTCCATCCTATCCTTTCATACTGATTTCCTAACTATTGAATTACCCTTCTTCTCGTTGGTGCCTCATGGATTGGGCCATGTGGTTTGGTCGGATCGTAAGAATGGCTTTCCTCACAATGATTATTATTATTGAATCTTTTTCATAACACTCGAGTTTAAATTCGTATTATTTCTTCTTTTGGAAGAATTAATTGATTTTAAAATTACATTTTATTTCAACTTTTTTTTTTTTATGGTAAACAATCTAGTCACAAAATAATTACACAAAATTAATCTTATAAACTAACGTAACTTAATGTGAACAATCAAATCATAAAATTACTTTTATTATAAAGTAGTTTTAACAAATTAGATTGAGCAAGTCAGTTTGTGATATTAATCTTATATAATTTCTTTGTATATGTAGCAGTCATCTTTTCTAATAAATTAATTAGTGGAGCATTCACTCAATCTTTGATTTGGCCATAAATGTTAAGTTTCCGTTTGGTTTTACATATGGTTTTGACTTATATTATTTTATCTCATCTCAACATCTAATCACAATTTAAATATAAACATCTTTCAATTATAAAAATTTTCATCTAATCATTATAAATTTTCCAAAATTCTATACAAAACACAAAAAATAATTCAATATTTTCAAATTTCAAAATAAAAATAATATTAAAATATTATATATATTGTTTGGATCAAGAGCGTTTAATTTGGGTCATGTTTTCCTATCTTTTCAACAATACCTTGAAAAGCATTAATTTTTTATTAACAATGAAGGAGGGCAGACCTAAGTACTTTTCCATGTTCAATGATGCTCTCAGTCCAACCACTTGCATGATGTACTCCCTTGTTAAATGCATAGTGTTGTTGTTGAAAAACAAAGAAGTTTTTTCCCTGTTAAGTCTTTGTCCTGAAGCTTCTTCATAGCAGCTGAGAATCTGATTTAAATGTACCCACTCATCCATGTTTGCTCTACAAAATACTAGATTGTTATCTACAAGCATTAAGTGGCTTATTCTAATCTATCCCCCTGCTATTTGAACCCCAGATATTAAGTTTCTTTGTTCTGCCTACTGAATGTTAGTAGTCAAGACCTCAGAACAGATAATGAATAAGAAATGGGATAGAAGGCAACCTTATCTTAGACCCCTTGTGGGTGTAAAAACTTTTTGAGGGATCCCATTTAGTATAACATAAAATGATGATGATGTTATGCATCTCATTATCAAATCTATCCACTTTCTATCAAACCCCATCTTCAACATTGCTTTTTTCAGAAATTTTCATTCTATTTTATCGTAAATTCTGCTTATGTTTGATTTCAAAACCATGTAACCCTTCTTCCCATGTAGCTTGGTTCTCATTGTATGAAGAGTTTCGCATGCAATGAGAATATTATCATAAATGAGCCTCTCATTGACAAAAGCACATTGATTATGGGATATTATAGAAGGAAGAATCTATTTGAGTCTATTGGCCAAAAGTTTAGTGATTATCTTATAAAACGCATTACATAAACTTATGGGTCTGTATTTTGTAATGTGCATATGACTTTTGATCTTTGAGATCATCACTAAATAAGTACAGTTTATGGATGCCATATCATTGTCTGAGTATAAAAAGGATAGTATAGCATTTGTTACCTCATTTCCCACTAGAGCCCAGTGTTTTTGAAAGAAGTAGGCACCGCACCCATCTGGCTCAGGGGATTTATGCGGCCCCATTTGGAACACAACCACATTAATCTCTTCTCTTGTAAAAAGAGCTAAGAGAATTTCATTCATCTATTGTGTGACTTTTTGTTGAAATGTTTGTAGTGAAGCATCCATATTCCCAAGATTTGATGTAGCAAAAAGTCTCTTGAAATAGTCTATGAAAGCATCCCATATTTGTGCAGGTTTAGACCATGTCCTACCATGCTCATCCTCCACTTTCAAAAACTTATTCCTCTTTCTTTTTTGAGAAGCACATAGATGGTAATATTTTGTATTTTTGTCTACTTGTTGAAGCCATGTTTCTTTGGCTCTCTATTTCCATTTGACATGGTCTCTTTCCAACATATCATCAATTTCCATCTTAAGAGCTTTAAGTTCCCCAATTGTGTTTGTTGTGACAGATTGTTGTAACTCTTGCAATCTTAAGAGCTTCTTGTTCTCTATTCTAAACATCACTTCTCCTGAAATTCTTTTCTATTGCTCAACTGTTTCAAAGTCTGCAATCCACACTCAAGTTTCCGCTCACCTTATTTAATCCATTGCAGTTACTCCCCTGCTGTTGCCACACCTTTGTTAGTACCTCTTCACAGTCTGTGTGCAGTGACCATTTATCTTCATATTTGCACACATGAGGTATGCTTTCGATCCTATCCTTCTTCTAAGTGACTAACACCTAGATGAGACAATGACTTGATGTGGAGGAAGGCAAAACCTGAACCTCACCCCCACCAAATTCCTCACACGATTCAGAAGTGGTAGTTGCTCGATCTAACTTTTCTTTTGTAAATGAATGGTCATCTTGCAGTGTTGCCCAGATAACTAACACAAAAGGGGGGAAAATATTGTTGGGAAAAATATGTTGGAGCACTAATTGAAATGGACATGACGAAGCCTTTGCCAAGAGGAAAGGTGGTGGATATGATTGGCCAAAGAGGTATTGTGATATTTAGATACGAAAGACTTCGTAGAGTCTCTTTTGCTTGTGGACTTATCAAGCATGGATTTGTAAGATTTGTAGGATGTGTGGCACAAGACAGGCAATTGGAGGTAAAAAATAGCTCTTCTATCCAACATTATGGTTCCTAGTTAAAAGCGACAAGTATTTCTACAAGTTCTAGCTATGGTAATACTTCGAGGCAATCAAATGCAAGTAATCCCAAATATGACAGGTTTGAAGAGTTGGAGATGAATAGGCTTCTCAGTCAGTCAATGGAGTGTAGTGGGATTGCAGGAGTGAAACTCACACAGGCAAGTACACAGGATGAT
Organism: Platycarya longipes; assembly: GCA_036559045.1. NCBI lineage: Eukaryota > Viridiplantae > Streptophyta > Magnoliopsida > Fagales > Juglandaceae > Platycarya > Platycarya longipes. Next base: position 46,600,862 of record CM071802.1, read on the forward strand.
ACTACTGAGAGCAAGGTAGGAGATCAAGAAGTCAGTGAGATTCCTTTATTAACTCTACATGAAGATCCAAAGGAGTTGGTAAAAGACTTGCTAAATGTATCAATAAACCATTCAGAATTGCAAGAATCTACAGGCATGGAATAGAACACTCTGGATGGGAACCTTGATCTTCTGCAACAACAAAATCCTGTTAATATTCTAAAAATTGCTCCTGAGACCAGTGTTAAAAAATGGAAGAGGAGGGCAAGGGGTCATAACCTTGTTGACTTAACACCTCTGGGGCAAAAAGAGAAAATCTGTAGAAGATATGATATTGGCTCTTGGGGAGAATCTACAAGAAACTAAAGGGAAAAAACAAGTAGTGGCATTTAACATGATTATATTGACGGAGGGCGTTAACTAGCCTCGTCGAGAGCAATGAACCTCATAAGTTGGAACTGTCGAGGGCTTGGAAACCCTTGGACAGTTAGAGATCTTAGCTGTTTGGTTAAGGTACATGAGCCTAACATTTTGTTTCTTATGGAAACAAAAAAGCATAAAAAATAGTTAAATGTTATAAAGTATAGGTTGGGATATACATGTATGCTTGAGGTTGAAGGTGTAGGTAAAGGTGGAGGTCTGGTTCTATTTTGGAAAGAGGAGATTAAGCTAAGGATTTACTCTTACTCTCATAGACATATTAATGCATGAATGAATCAGAAAGGATTTTTTTGGATGCTGACTTGTTTTTATGAATATCCTGAAACTGAAAAGAGAAATGAGGTTTGGAGCATTTTGAGGTATTTGAGATCTCTATCTCCTAAGAAATGGCTTTATTTAGAAGATTTTAATGAGATCTTATATCAAAATGAGAAATTTGATAAGGCTAGAAGGACTGAAAAATAGATGACTTGTTTTCGAGAGGTTAAAAACTTGCAAGCTAAAGGATCTGGGCTTTATTATAAGTAAGTTTACATAGTCAAATTTGCGTGTTGAATCCAATATTTCAAATTTCGTATCTATGTATAAATTTTAATGGTAATACTTAAAATAATTAAGTATTTTTAATAATATTGTGAATTATTTTTAAAATAATATTAAAAAATGTATAAAAAAGTTAAATAAAGTTAAATACATTGGGCGAGATTCCATGTGGAAGTAGAATTTCTCGAAATACAATACTAAACGTGTAAGATTAGTGCACTCTTTTCAAAAATAAAATACAGTTTACCATTAAAAATAATTTATTTATTTTTAATGTGACTTCAGAATTGTTCATTTTTTTAAATAAAGTGCGGAATAATTGCATACCTTAAAATTAACAAATCATTTCGAAGTTGTAATCAACTGCAGGTTTTTTGGCGTTTTAGGTTTGATATTTTGTGTATAAGTCTGATTTAGTTATCAAAACTCATTTAATCGCATTTTATATAATTATTATAATTTTTTTAAATTATTATATAAAATATAATAAATAATTTAATTTTAAAATATTAAAATAAAAAAATATTTTAATCGACTTTTAATTTTTATATCATTTTTTCCGTATAACCAAACGAAATGGTGTTGTGATTCATCTCCATCTAGCTCCATGGATCCAGTAAATAATTAATAAATAAAAGTTCAACGAGAACTCCATGTTATCCATTATTTAAGTTAATAAGAATTTTAAATTAAAGTAAGATTACATGACAGCTATTATTAAGCTAATTTTAAAGTATATAAGACATGTTCGCCTCTGCGTACCCAGCCTATAAAATATTTAAGAAAAAGACATCGCGCGTTTCTCCACGCGCTTCCCACTACGTCCTAGGAAATGGCGGGGAACAACGTAAACTGCTTCTCCATTTTAAAACTCAACCTCTCTGTCCCCTATTTTATGATTCGTTGTATCATTGGAGAGAGAGAGAGAGAGAGAGAGAGAGAGAATCACAAGTACTAAGATGATTTGTGTGTAGTGTGATTGTGAGTTTGAATCTTTTGCAGAAGGAGCGAGCTCTGTAATATTATATAAAACAGAAGGAAAATTGAAAAAGAGTATCAAAGATAGTGTAAGAATTCTCTAATATTTTGACCTCCAAATGCACATGGCTTCTTGGGTTTCTCTTTCTCTCCCACATTTTTTGGTTTTATCTTTTGCGTCACATGCTCTCCTCTCTCTCTCTCTCTCTCTCTCTTGGAGTAGTTAGCTATCCTTTTTCAACACCATTGAAGCCTGTTGACTGAACATTTAAGGAGATTCCCCAGATCTACAGTGAAAGCCTTTTTAGCTATTCTCGGCCTCTATTCTTCTTCGGAGGGCGCTCCTTTGGCGGGTGGTGGCTTTGCTTCGATCACAAAGGCTTGACTTATTGACGGGCCGCTTTTTGTTAACTCTATGACCTCAATTGTAAATTTTGAAGCCTTAGTTTCAGCAAATGCACGGTACAATCCATTCCCTGGATTAATCATCTCATTGTGTTCTTGACTTGGTTTGTTAATGGATCTCAGCTTCATTTTCTCAAACTCAATTCCCGTTCCAGTACTGTTTCTGTTGAATTTCATATAAACTGAGATGATTGTTAGTAAATGGAAGATTTGTTTAATTACACCGTTTTGTTTTAGAATTCTGTTTCACTGTTCCTTTTGTTCTATATTATGGATCCCATAATCCATTTCGGTTGAGCGTAATCAAATACTCGAATTCTTATTTTTGTTCTGAAAGTGACATGAGTACTGATTTAGTTTTTCGTAAAAGAACTTTCAGGGATTTTTTAATCACACCTTTCCCGGTTCAATCTTCTGCTGTTTATTATTTATTTTATATATATATATATGTCATTTTCATCATCAACTTATGTTACTTGGTAATAAATTCTGGCAAAATGAAGACCTTTCTCACCATTTCCGTTTGTTAGCTTTGCATGTACCCAATATTAACTCTGATTGTCAACAATTTTAGGTCATCTGCTGAAGTTTGTTTTTCACAAAATAATAATCAAGTACAGGCAGATGGAGTTAGCAATTCTAATCTATACCTTTGCGTTGTCCATGCTTTATCATTTTACCCTTTTTTTTCCCTCCATTTAATTGTTGATGTGGGATGTGGAATATATTCATTGACAATGGCTTTTTGAAATTCTTGAACTGTTCTTTCCATACAGATCATGCGACAGCGTGCTATTGTTCAAGATGGCCAATAACGTGCTTTAGTTCTTACTCGATCCCCTCATTTCTTATTTCTATCTTCTTAATTCGATAGACTTCAAATTCCAGTTTTAGCCAAAATAAAAAAATAAAATAAAAGTCAACCTTGCAGTCTTGTGCATGTGCTCAAGGATTGTGGTCTAATTCTGGAGAAGGAAGGATCATAGAGTTTGCAATTTAGGCAGGATTTGATGTTATGAGTTTTGTCCGATTAATCCTAAAAACCATGTTTGCCTTACTTCTGTTTGTTCCAGAATCAAGTCAAACATGCTGATTCAAAAGAAGTGACCAAACTCATATATGTAATTATGTTTAGTTTTTGATCCTCCCCAAGTGCCTAACAAGTAAATATATCGTTTCTTATGCAGTTGGTGACCTGATCTTGTTCTTCTGGCCCAATAAAACTGGAGCATACTTGCCTTATTGGATACTCTTAAGTACCTTTGTTGAAAGTATCATCTGGATGTGAACATGCAGCAAAAGATAGATGTTTGAGATAGCTGAGATGCATATGCTGAAGCACCAAACCAAGATTTAGTAGCTTTATGATGTCCATATATCCTTAGACACGACTCTTATGTAAAATTTTAGAAGTGTTTTTCATGGTTTCTGAGATGGAGGGTGATCATTTTGAAGAGGTGGACATCGAAGTCCTCCCTTCGATGTGGCCTGAAGATATTGGAACTGATGCCGGAAAGCAGTTCAATGTAGAAAAGCCCAAAGGGGATCAAGATATGCTGGAGGAAGTAACAATCATAGAGGAGCCAACAATTGTTGATTTCAAGCGACTTTTAGAGCTAACAGATTACACTGAAAGGGGTTCTTCTCAGTTGGCTCACCTTGTTAAACACTGGGAGTATAAGCAGGCAAATGTTGTACGCCTTCTCAGAGAAGAACTTGACAATCTAAACAAACAACGGGAAGAAGTTGAGCTAAGAAAATTGGAGATTTTGGAGGAGCATCGATTCGAGGAAGAAAGATATGGAGGAGATAAACGTCCAATATCTATATTGGATGAAGTTTATGATATATGGCTAGAAGTGCCGCCTCACAGGAGAAATGATGTTGTTGTCCAGAATAAGAGAGTTGAAATAGATGCCGAGTATGATACTGTTGTATACTGGAAGCAGAGGGCCATGAATTTAGAGAAATTGCTAGAGGCAAGTGTTCAGAGAGAGCAGATACTCACGGACAAGTTACAAGAAAGCATAACAAATCTTGAAAGGCAGTCCTCACCTGTGGAAGAACTGTCCCAGATTCTGAATAGAGCTGATAATTTCTTGCATTTTGTTCTTCAAAATGCTCCTGTTGTCATTGGTCATCAGGTTTTTTTTTAAAGATCATCGGTTTATAGAAGTCCTCTTGTTTTTTCATTTTTCATTCCCATTACCATGGATTTCTTTCCATCTTTTGGCTTATAGGGGATGATTCTTTGATGACATTTTCTTTCAGGATAAAGAGTTGCGATATCGCTTTATCTATAATCACTTTCCAAGTTTGCATGAGGAGGTAATTAATTACCACTTATGTACTTAATTTAACTTTTGAAGAGATTGCTATAAAGTTATATTCCCTTTACAACTGACATCCTCTATTTATTTTTTCTATAATTGGCTTTTGATTCTGCCTCAAATAAGTATCTCAAATTTTCACTCTTTTTTTCTTCCTTTTTTAAGGACATTATAGGCAAAACGGATGTTGAAATCTTTACTGGAGCTGGTGTTAAAGAATCTCAAGAATTCAAGAGAGAAGTTCTAGAAAAGGGGTTATCAGCAAAGAGGGAAATCACGTTTGAGACAGAATTATTTGGATCAAAGACATTTCTGATCTTCGTAGAACCTGTCTTTAGCAAGTCAGGGGAGACAATTGGTATAAACTATATGGGAATGGATGTAACTGATCAGGTAAATTTTGTTATGATAATCGTGGACACTCTCTTGAGTCTCTTGTTAGCATAAATAGCACTTATTTATGCTCCTGATTGTACAATAGGTACGAAAACGAGAGAGGATGGCACAGCTTAGAGAGGAAATAGCTGTACAGAAGGCTAAGGAAACAGAACTGAACAAAACAATTCATATAACAGGTGCAAGTCTATGAAGTTTTGAACTTTATTTTATCCTGCTTCTAGAGCCAGAAAACTAGGCTCTAATTTTCCCTTTTTGTACTCTTCCAGAGGAGACAATGCGAGCAAAACAAATGCTTGCTACAATGTCTCACGAGATAAGATCTCCTCTAACTGGAGTTGTTAGCATGGCTGAGATTCTTGCCACCTCAAAGCTTGATCGGGAGCAACGACAATTGTTGGATGTCATGCTATCTTCTGGAGATTTGGTCCTTCAACTTATAAATGATATCCTTGACCTTTCCAAGGTTGAGTCAGGTTAGAAATCCATCCCTTATTTTATAATATTTTTGAACTTTTTCAGCTCTTATTTGTGTTTATAAGCATTAAAATATGTACCCTGGCTTCAGTCTCTTTAGCAATAACTTCATGCAGATACACAGGTAATAAGATAATCATACTTTGCGTAGTAAATGCCAATTTTCCTCCCTCTCCTTCTCTTTCTCTCACAAAACACAGACACTAATAGTTTCTAATCTCTGATCATGTTAATATAGAGCAAGCATCAAGCATTTAGGGAGAGCATATAGTCCAAATATTATCATGTTAAAGTTCTTGACAAGACTTGCACATACACACTTATGTTGGGGTTGTGTGTGTGTGTGTGAGAGAGAGATAGAGCACATACAAAGTAACAAACACATATATGGAAGCACTAATAAATGGAGTTTGCCCCTTTTGTTTTTAATGGTTGGGAAACTTGGGTTAAGGAAACATTTTTCTTCAATTTGCTTCTATTTGTCACATTACAATTTCTCTCTTCATGCCTGACAAATATGCAGATTTTTATTCCTACTTGTTCTTTTTTATTTAGGAGTTATGAAGTTGGAAGCTACAAAGTTTCGGCCCAGAGAGGTTGTAAAACATGTACTACAAACCGCTGCTGCATCATTACAGAAAATCTTGACCTTGGAAGGACATATAGCAGATGATGTTCCTATAGAGGTCAGAACTTCAATGAGCTTTCCTGACACATCTTTCTAGAGTTTTTTATTTTCTTTATTATTACCATCTCTAAAAAACTTTAATTCTGCATGCAATATTGTACATGGTGACATGCACATATTTTATCCATATTTGAAATCACTGTTGCAAGTTACTTATTGTGAGGATTGTTCATCACATTTCAGGTCATTGGAGATGTTCTGAGAATTCGACAAATTCTTACCAACTTGATCAGGTAATAAGCTTTGTAGGATTCAGGTTTCTTCTTCAAGGATTCCTTAGATGATCTAGCTATATTCTATGAAATTGAAATTATTATATTTTTTTGCGGCATTATCCATAAAACATTTTATCCTCTAAATGCATTAATTTCTGTGCTGCAGCAATGCTATCAAGTTTACTCATGAAGGAAAGGTTGGGATAAATCTTTTTGTGGTATCAGATTCTTCTTCTGGAAAGGGAGGAGGATGTCCTCAAAAGTTTATTGCAACTGAGTCGAGAGTTTCAGCAAATGGACAAAAAGAAGAGAGAAACCAATCAACATCTCAAACCAGCAGTGATGGGCAAGGTAATCATGGTCAAAGACACATTGAAAGTCCTTGCCAAAATCTCTCATTAAATGATGAATCTAGAACCTCAGTTAAGAGTCAAGTCTCAGTGGATGGAGTAGATGAAGAGGAGAAAGATAATTCTCCTGAAATGACAGTGTGGATACGTTGTGATGTATATGACACAGGAATTGGAATACCAGGTAATAATCCTCTCTGATGTTGAGACAGAGAATCCAGAATTTGTATATTGTTTCAGATTCTTGTTCTTATGATTTGGTAAGCTTTACACCATCAAGCTGACTTCTGTCAATACAAATACTTTTTCCTTAATGAAACAGAAAATGCTTTACCTACACTATTCAAGAAGTACATGCAAGTTAGTGCAGATCACGCTCGAAAATATGGTGGCACTGGACTAGGACTAGCAATATGCAAACAGCTGGTATACTTTTTGCCACCAATCACTCTTGTTTTATTTGCACTACCCTCTTTCTCTGAGGTCGCTGAGTTAGCATAGGGATGAACATCAAAAGCATTCATGCTCTCTTTTCATTAATAATGAGCTTTTTAAGTTTATGTAGCAAATAATGTTATGATTGGTTGTCAATCATACAGTGCTTGCCAAGAATTTTCTACTTAATACGAGTTTACGCTATGAAGATTTGAAATCAGTTAAATGTATCAAAACTATAGTAGAGAGACTACACACGAGCTGAGATCAATTGAACAGATCATTTAAACATGAAACCATGGTATCATGGTAGTGAAAAAGATATCAGAGGTCAAAGCTATGTTCCTTTTTTCTTTTTCTTTTTCTTTTTTTTTTCATTTTGACTTCCTTTCAGTAACTAACAGATTTCTTACTCAATTGTCCGACTCTTGATTTCATCTTAGGAGTTCGTTTCAGTGCATTGTATGTAAGTCGAAATACTGAGTGAATGAAAGAGTATCTAAAATGCATAAAATATGACCTTTTGAATGTATTATATTAGTTATGAATATTGGACCGCATATAGTAATACTAAGCTAATATTCATGAAACCCTGGTCAAAGACTCATTTCTCGCGATGTATGTTACCACAATTTATCAAGGCTCCAGACTCAGTAAAGCATCATTCTTACAAGTTTAGTCAGATTTTAACATTCTCATTGAAAAAAGGAAAATATTGTTGTTTGTGCTATTTTAAGAATTTCAATCCCTTCCAGATGAATTTTTACTGCAAGACTACCAAATCGCTTCAGTATTTATATGCTTAAGAGCATAATTTTGTTGAAAACTTGCGAAATAAATTGTTGGATATGTTATTCATGTTTCATCCTTTTCTGGGGAGATAATTTAATATATTATTTTAGTGTAGCTAAATAATTTCGTTTATAATGAATATAATTTGGTTTGTCACTCCTGACATTTGTAAGGATTTGTATTAGGTTGAGCTGATGGGAGGTAGTCTCACCGTGTCTAGCCGAGAACACTGTGGGTCTACATTTACTTTTGTACTACCTTACAAGGTTTCAACAACATTTGATCATTCTGATGACCCTGATGAGCTTTCAGATATGGCTAATCATGATGCAGTAAATCATGATACAATTGAGAGCTTTTTCCAGTTTCAGCCACGCACTTTGGGATCACTATTCTCTTCTAATGGGTCCACCAACAACCAAATGCTTTTACCACATACTAAGGGGTATACTAGATCACATAATCTCAATGGGTTCTCCCACAATTCTTACTCATTTCCCTCTCATAAAGTCTCAAACGACACAACTTCAGTTGAGGATGCCTGTTCAGTGGTTGATGATGAAGATACCCAATGTGAACCAGAGAGTTCATCAAGCCATTGGCCAAGCAAACAGTGTCAAGATGATACAAAAAATAGGTCTCAAGATCCTATTGCAGATTCCACTGGTCACACAGAAGCAAGCATAGAAGTGCCTGAGGTGAAAAGGACAAAAGAACCCCAAGGAACATCTCAGGGGCAAGACAAATCTCAAAAAAGTTCTCAGTCTACTTCTAGCAGCTGTATGGAAGTACCCAAGTCAACATTAAAACCTAAGATCCTTCTTGTTGAAGATAACAAGACCATTGTAATGGTGACACGGTCGATGATGAAGCTGTTAGGTCATGCCATCGATGTTGTAAATAATGGTGTTGAAGCTGTGTGTGCAGTTCAACGTTGTAGCTATGATCTCATTCTGATGGTAATTTCTTGAATGCCATATTTTTTGTTGCTGTTACTTTCTGTCGAATCGTTTTCATTCATGTTTTAGGACAGAACACACATAAATGTTCACCATCCCACTCACCATCTTAATCTTTGATGCTAAGGGTATGTTTAGTGTGGGTTTTCCAAGGGTAAGAAACTTTGAAAAAAAAATCATTTACCTATAAATTATTTGTTAAATGATGATGCTTATAAGTTTGTCAATTTTGGGAAGTAGGAAAAAGTTGCTTTTCAACCAGCTTCTTAGAAATGTCACTTTTAAAAAGTTAAAGTACTCCTAAGCTGGCTTGAAGATTCACTAAGTTCCCCTTTTTATGATGACCCTAGATACTCAATCTTTATTGAGAATTGGAACCATCGAAACATGTCTGTCTTGGAGACAACAACCACGAGAACATTTCCAGGTGGATAACCAGTAATGCTTCCAATATATGACCAACTTCACTGCCCATGTGGATTTTCCTAATGGCCACATAATATAGAACCTTTTCACGTGAAATCTCCTAGTGATCACATACTTTAGTAAAGAAGTCCATACATCTTTCTTAAAATGCTTTATTAGAAAGACGAAAAGATGCCTCGTATAAAGTCCAGAACAATCTCCTTCTTACACAATGTGGAATTTCCCTTTACTCCCTCTCACTTGTGGGCCGATCTTTGTCGTGCTCCTACAAGTGAACCTCATTAGATCAATGGGTGGAGCGTATTACTGGAAGGTTTAACTCTGATATCATAAAAAAACTCATGCACCCTTCTCTAAAAGGTCTTGTTAGGAAGGAGAGAGGATAACTCATATAAATTCCAGGACAATCTCCTTCTTAGACAACGTGAAATTTTTCTTTATTTAGAACCTACTGAAACATACACTTCGTTGCACTTAATCTTAAGCTTCGCTTGTTATTAACACATGTCATGGTACTTTCAAATATTTTCCAAATCACATAGGGTCCTATTTTTGTTTCTAACTATGGTTAGCTTGATAGACTCTGTGTAGCTGTCAACTTAGTTCCAGTCACAGTCATGTCAGGAGAGAAGGTTTGCTTAAGAAGAAATACATCTTTGCTGTGATAAGATAGGTAGAATGTATCCCGGCATGATCATTCTGATTTTAGATGTAAAACATGAATGGGAACAATTAAATTGAAATGCAGGAAGAATGACATCAGTTGCAATGATTAATACCTTGCTGGAATGAATTCGATGCAATAATTTTGATAATTGTGTCTATACAAATTTTTGCAGGATGTCTGCATGCCAGTTATGGATGGCCTCCAAGCTACGAGACTAATTCGTTCTTTTGAGGAAACTGGCAATTGGGATGCTGCAGTGAAGGCAGGAATTGAACAAATAGTGCCTTGTTTGAATTCATCACAAAATTGTCTTGGTTCTACACCATCTACAAAGAAGATCCCCATCATAGCGGTGAGCACATTCGATCTTATTTTCCCACATTAATGGCTTTATGCATATTGTTGAGGAATAATCTCACATTGTATGTGGACAAAGTCTTAGACATATTTATAAGAAATAGGCACTTTTTTCTTGTTGAACTGTTTTTATGAGATGAGTTAGACCCATAAATTTCTTCATGATATCAGAACTTGCCAAATGACGAATGTGAGCTTACATTATTTATCCAGTGACAAAGACCAAGAAAAATACTAGCTTGCACATGAGAGAGGGTGTTGAGGAATAATCCCACATTGTCTATAGATATAAGGTCTTGGGCACATTTATAAGAAATGAGCAATTTTTCTTGTTGAACCAATTTTATGAGATGAATTAGGCTTATGAATATTTTCACATATAATTCAATTTTTCTAGATCTACTCATCTTAAATAGTATGTGTAGTTGTTTCCATATCAAGCCCACTTAATGTGGATTTGTCTATTAGCTAAGTCAAGTCAAAGCATCACTCTTTTCATTGCTTTCATTTACAAATTAATACATTTTTTCGTAACTACCTACATATATGAAAATAATTAATACATTTTAGTAACTACCTATATATATAAATAAGTATTTGTGTATGTCATGTTAAGTGAGATATCTTCAAACTAAACAAGTTGGTAGAAATGCAGATGACAGCAAATGCATTGGCAGAGAGTGCAGACGAGTGTTTGGCAAATGGAATGGACTCATTCGTGTCAAAGCCTGTAACCTTACAAAAGTTGAAGGAGTGTCTGGCAAAATATATTTGAGAAAATCTCTTGTAAATTAATGGTTGTACATAAAAATGAGTGTGTTAGGAATTTTGTAGTGAGTATCTGTCATCATCATGATGGATGGTCTTCTCAAACATTAGCATCTCGTTAGAAGTTCTGTAGGTCTTTGTAATTGTCCCCTCTCCAAGAGTCTTTTAGATTGTTCTTCTAAGGATTGGAGACATCTGTGAATTTTTAGCTAGGAATTAGAAAGTGAAAGCAAAGCATCAAGTGTTTCATGAAAATATGATGGCATGAAGATGATTTGGATATCTTTAAGAAATTGTTATTTTATTATCATTATCAATACCCTACTTAATCAAGATTTGTTATAGCCATATACTGAGGAAACTATTTTTTAACGGTCAAATGTTTTATAGGGAAGCATAAGCATAAGCATACAAATGTGATTGGGAATGACAAAGTTTAGGATGAAGAGTTGGCATTTTTCTTTTTACCTAAGCTTATAGTGGAATGGGCATAGGCTAATGTTTTCGGGATCTGAGTGTAAAGAGTGTTCACTTGACTCCATTTTTGTTCCATAACTGGTATTTTGTAATCTATCTCTTCTTCCAAAGGTTCAGTGCTATAGAAATAAAATTGTAATAAATCACTTACATCATTGCATGCTAGACACGTATAATCCAAATTTCTTGCAAGATTTTTTTTTTTAATTCAAGGGATCACCAATAACCATATATTCAATGATATTTTTTAATATTCATGAACCATATATAAATGTTAAAAAGATTACTTAATTTTAATTCTACTAATTTAATTAATTTTTTGTGTTAATTTTTCTGTCAAAAATAAAAGAAAATAGACGCAAATTAAATGCTCAAGAACTGAATCGGACCAAATGGACTGATCGGATCGATAGGTAACAGTCCGGACCGTACTGATTACACCAACCATAATACAAATTTAGATGTATGTGCTCGTGACTCGGTGAGTTTTTTACAAGATTTATGCTATGGGTTCTAAATGATTGATACAATTACAGATGATAAAAGGAAAATGCTAGTTTGTCTATCCATTTTGACACCTCATATATTTTTTCTTCAATATTTTTATTAACTTAATGGTTAAGTGATTATTAATATATTGACATTTTTTCATATTTTTGTAAAAATATTTTAAAATGAAAAAAAAAAGAAAAAAAAAAAAGAGGAAAAGAATTTTGGCCTTGTGATATTCTGCATCTAGCATTATAGAATATTCGTAGCAAATGTTTTTTTTTTAACAACTTCATGCACCAAACTAATAATATCTCAAATACTTAAAACATAATCTATACATATTGAAAGGATAAATATCCATGATTACAGCATAGGTCTAAGAAGATTGTAATCTCAAAAGCATGGGAGATCGAGTTCCATAATTACATCACAAAAAATATAATTACTAGGCTAATTCATCTCTCAACTCGCATAACTTTACTAACGATGCCATAATACTGTCCAAATATCTAATTAAGGAGACCACAAGCTTTGTGTGCGTCAATGCCACCTAATCAACCTCCTTTAGTCTGTCATGCTCCGTTCCCTCTCTTGGTCGTGACACATCTCCTACCATTCGGGAGAGAGGGAAATGGTAGTTAAAAGACTTAAGATTACAACAGTAAAATTTGAATATAAATCTCAGCAAGTTAACAGAGAACTTCCACGCTCATTAATGATGTATGTCGGGTAGTGAAGACATGAATACTTAATCAAAGTCGTAATTAAGGAAGCATAAAATAACTTGACTTGTAACATGGCATAAACTAACATGACTTGAACTAAAACATAAACTGAACTTGAAACTTAACATAACATGAACTTGATCTAAATACCATGAACTTGAACTAAAATATGGATAGAACGTGAACTTGAAACATTATTGAACGTGAATTTGAACGTAGTATGAACGTGAATGTGAATAATACGTAAATTTGGAATCTTGTTCGATAAGCTTGAAAATAAATGTGACCATATGGGTGCTACACGGGTACCCTTGAGTTGTGTGTCCTTACCGATTATCATATCATAACACATATATCTATACCAATTGTGACTATGTGAATGCGTTAATATACGTGTCAGTTCACAAATTTCTACATTTACTATAGACATATATGATATACGTATCATGTGTTAGGTATCAGCACCTGCATAAGTATGTATAATATGAAGTTGAAATGTAAGTGGTACCATCAGTGTTAGTATCTATTGCACTCCAATAACTAATTAATTAGGTCTCATTTGCAATTTGTTGATCTTTACATTGTCAACTCAGAGAATGTCACACTAGTTTGGATATTCCAGCGTGAACAAAAAAGTTTTATTAAGATATTATCTCATCCAAACACTTAGGGTTGTTATAGACATAAACAAACTTGACATAACGTGAAAGATTAATCCTTTGATATACAAATTGTACTTGAGACGAAATATGACATGAAACAAAAGCACATATATTTATAAGCATGGTGATGAATCACCCTCTGAGTAAAACACATATACATTAAGTATGGAAATTTTGAGGAATCACCCTTGCAAAACAAGTATACATTCATAAAGATTACTAGTTGCAGGGAATCACTCTCCCATTTGGCACAAGGAATCTCTGTACCTAATCAACATGTGGAAAACCTCCACCAAATTATCACAAAGGACAATCCACCTCATCAACGTGGAGTCTCTCTCTACCCGTGATATCATGTGAAGCCAATACGAAAAATGCCCCACCATGATCATCATAGGGAAGCCCTCCACACGTACGAAACTTGTAGTATTGTGCCGCTCAGGAATAATAAGGGGGATCCTCAACCCAATCCTATGAGTATAGAACATATGGAAAGCACATTACCTTAAATTATATCATCTTTAAATCACTTCATCAAAGTAGTCAATAAATATAGTGAGAAAAGTATGCACTTTCATGAGAGAATGAGATAAGAAGTAGAATATGCAAATCCTACACATACCCATAAGCATTTACCCTACATTTCTAGTATGGTCATAAGAGTGAACCTACTTGGATAGTATTCTAAATTCTATAGTCGCGCTAGAGTGATGAGCGTTAGGTTCACGAAGACTCTAAGTTCTCGATGTCCTGGAAGCCTTCAACTAAAAAAGAAGAGAAGTGTTGAAGTCCTTTACAATCTTTAAAGTGGGATGTTGACTATCGCCCATTGCATTTTATACGGCAGGATAGTCAGTTACAGTCCTAATGAAACTTGACGTTTTTCTTAACATATGTCTTGCTTTAATGACAGAGCTTTGATCTCAGTTGCCCATTTGTCCTCTAGATTGAAGTATGATAGAGACTAAGTGATTAATGGGACAAAACACGCATGTCTCTATAGCCTACCTTGGGAGCAAAACCAGAGTCCTTATAAATGTCTCCCAATGTCATTAGGCCACACTTCTGAAGTGTAGTCTGCAAGTCAATATTCCATCTCCCCAGGCGTACTCCTGCTATGACTCTTGATCGAGTATAGGTCTTGGGTATGAAACCTGTTGACTCCATTTTATCTCGAAGTGCTCCCAGCTTTGCATCAAACTTGTCCTTGCTCGTTGCCCGCCTCCTGTATGGTCAACCCTTCCTTTGCCCACCTAGTGTCAAGCAAATCTTTGTCGCCTTTGCTACCCTGCATTTGTCAAGCTCTACAACATGTTGCTTGTCTTACATCTCCTTTAGCCACACGTTGTCCCGCGTGCCTCCTTGTCACCAGCATGCATGGTGAAGAGATTCTAATGTAGGATAATTTGAGTCAAATCATGCTGAGTTGTCAGATTACATGTTAAAAGTGCTGAAATACTAAGAAATGGCAGATCAATCCAAAGATGGTAGGAAATTGTCATCTTTCCATGATTGAGACAGTTTTCAGCACGTTTTGATATTTTAGCCATAACTTTGGGTATGAGTATCGAAATTGACTATGGCTATGGGTATCCCAATTCAGAAAACTCTTTTGAGAGTACAGATCGTGGTTACCCACAGACGATAGGTGTGCATCTTTTCAAGGTCAAAATCCATTATTTTTTCTTCCAATCTCTAATTTTAGTAGTTTTTTTATAATAATATTTCATTTTTTATTTAGAAAGTGATTCTGAATATGATTTGGGCAAAATTTTTAGCAGATTACTTCTTTAATTACTTATTTCCTTTTGGCATGATTATTGATTTTTTTTTTTTTTTAAAATCTGATATTATCGATTTTCAACTAGTACATTCCAACTTGTGGATTGATTTTGTCATTATTGAATATTGATAATTTTAAATTGAACATCAAAATCATTTTTATATATTTTTAGACGATTCTCTTGTTTTCCTTATAAATTATCTTTTAAAATTAACCTTTAAAATAATCATTATTCTATTTGATGTTAAACTTTTGCAATATGTGGAGGTTTAAGCTTCATCCGAGTAAACAGAAAATTGTAGAAACTAATACCCCGATGCATTGCCTTGCTTCAGATGACCAATTAAACCACGATACAATTAGAAGATGAGATACCAAAGTCTCAAAAAATTAAAGCAAGGTATTATTCATTCTATCATAATTATTCTTACGAATAAAAATTAGATCGACAGTGTACACAGAGAAGGTACTTCCCCTCACAATCCAAAGCAACATCGTTAATTCTGTCAATTTTTTATGAAGTTAGAGAGAGTATCGGAAAAAGGTACAATAAAATCCAGAGATTTCTGCAATACTGAAACCCCAGGAAAACAAAAAAAAAAAAGAAATTCCCATCTCGATCTTTATCCTTTTGATGGTGGATCGTGGAAAAAAATAATATGAACAACTAAAGAAAACAGCAGCTACAAACTGCTACCCATTATTTCTACTCTCTTGGCTCCACTTTCATGCTCAGAATCAGAATTCCAGAAGGGCGACTCATGCTTCCATTTATGAACTTCAGCTGAAACTACTTCTTTAGCGTGTTCTGGTGGACATAGAATTCCATTTTGATCAGCATATCCATTGGCATATACTTCAATATCTTTTCCAACGGATGAAGGTATTGACTCACCATCCACAGCCTGTGAATCTTCCCTTTTGCAATCAATTGAAACGGAATATTCCATTTCACTGTCGGAAATTTCCTTGAGATCAGCCGGACACAGCTTGGAAGGAGTAATCATATTCATATCTTTTGAATCTCTTCCAGCCTGAGAATCAAATGCAACGGAAGAATCTCTCTCGGACCTTAAAAGTTCATTTTCTGGTGGATTTAACGCAGAGTTGACCATACTCATAACATCTGTATCTTCTCTTAAATCTTCGATACTAATTCCCATAGATGAATCAGTTTCACAGATGAGAACATCGTCCCTACATACAGATGAGTCGCAATCCGCCATATCCATATCCTTGAGATGTTCTTTTCGAGCAACTGAGTCTATTCCAGTACATGACTCTTCTTCACAGCGAGAAACCATCGAGCATTGACCACAATCAGATGGAACAGCAAAACCAGTAACGGGTTTCACAGACTCAGTAGTTGTTAAGCATCCAACATGTTCGTTTGGGAGGGGCACAACTTTCTCTTGCATCATTTGCTGCTGCTCCTTCTCTGAAGGTTCGACAGTTATAAGACATGATGGTCGAGCACAAACCCTGTTCATCCAAAGGAAAACAGGATCATCTGGTATATCCATCACAAGACTAACTCGGAGTATTTAATTGCAGCCAGGCATGAGAAAAACAATGCCTCAACAAAATCTTTCAAACAATGCCAACACACTCCATTTGATTTTTCAATAATTTGATTTTTCAATAATGGTAAACACAAATAGAAACAGAAACAGAAACAGAAACATACACATCCCGACATGCATTTCCTAATTAATAAGAAGATAAATGCTTGATCTACAAATGAATCTAACAAAAAAATGTTCACAAACCAATGTGGCTTAATATGTGGTATGTTAAATTTAAAAAATCACTTTTTGTTGTAAAGTAAATCTGACGGATTATATCAAGTCATGTCAATTTGTATACTTACTTTAGTAAGATCTTTTGTAGATCTAGAACCTCATATAAGAATGCTCACATACAGATATCATAGATTGAAAAAGGGCCCAATCTGAGGAGGAAAGAACTTAACAAGCAATGCACAACTTAACACAAGAACTCAACTTGCAAGGCCACCCATGTCATAGATTCCATAATTTGAATCACACTAAAGGCAACTAAATTACCCAAATACAAGATGGTGTAACATGTAAGGTCAATGGAACAAGAAAGAAAATAAAAAATGAGATAAGACATTGGGGGACAGACAGACAGATACCTGCTGTATAAAAGCATATATGCTCCTTGAGAGAGTACCTCTTCTAATTCAACACTTGTAACCTGAAAGAGTCGCAAAAGTGAGAACTGATGGATGGGATCACACACCATCAAATTGTAAGGATTCATTCATCAAAAGTGAGTGCGGTTGCCTTGCAACATATGGGATCACTAACTGCTTTAATAGGTGCAGAAGACCCACTTGCCAAGAAAAAGGGGAATAACAAACTGCTTCGAAGGCGAAATTCCTTTTTTCAGTATAAAAAGACTTTTTGCAGTATAGAAATAATAATTCCTACGGGCAGATGTCAGTGGCACTGCTATAACCAATTCCTGGACAATTTGTATTTCTGGATAAATAAATCCTACACGAGCAGTATTGAACAAGCAATAGCATAGAATGATATGTATAATCTCACTTTAGGGATTTAGACATAAAGGATACCAATTCTTACTTTGGCCCTAATCTGTCAAATGTGTGCAGGAACCATGCATGACTGATGACACAAGCAAATTGAGAGAGAGAGAGAGAGAGAGAGGTATACCTTGCAATCATCAATTCTATACCATTTTCCACGGAAATCCTTGGTATAACAGATGTAGTGACCAAAAAATGATGCATTCAACATATCCACATGAACGACAACTGCATAAAGCTTGTAGGTATCTGTACCATCTCCAGCCTCACTCATGTAGGGGCTAAGATCCAACGTCTCTGGGAAAGCTACTCTCTTATTGAGTTTCCCAAACCTCCCACTCTGAAAAGATTGCCAACAAATAACAAGAAATCAAATGATAACCCAAAGATAATGAAAAATTCTACTCATTAGCCCTACATCACACGCCTGCTTTCATTTTTTATCTTTTCATTTTTTACCCCTTAGTATGTGTGGGGTGTTGTTATCCAAACATTAAATTACACCAACTTGAGTTGACACACTAATACTTATTTTTTAAGACGCACTAAAACTTTTGAAGGGGTTTAAAGTTTAAGGGAAAAAAAAAGCCCATAGAATATTCAGATATCAAGCACATTACAAATACCAAATAGACCATGTAAAATGAGTAATAACTCAGACCTGAAATCTCTTTAAGGCAATGGTAAGAATATTTGGAGCTTTTTTTACAGTAAGACGCTTCCATGCTTTAACATAATCATTGCAGCTGCAAGAAACAGAAATATTTAGTTCAAGGATGTCATGGGATGCAGGCTCTGAAAGCACATGATAAGAGCAAAATATCAGTAAATTTTAGAAGCATTACAAACTAAGCCGTATGCTACTAGTAACAAGTCTTTCTTTGATGCAACACAAACTTAAAGAAAATTAAAGATACCATGCTAGGAGCAATATGAAAGAATCAACCCACCATCAATTTTGAAGATGGTTCATCAAAATTTTCCAGCAAGGGCCAAGTTAGGCACATCTCAACAATCACAATAGGAAGTAAAGGTTTGCCTCATTAAGCAATAAGTACAGGATTACCACTTTAAACGATGACTGAAATGATGATTACAAATGATAAAAAACTTAAATTCTTGTCAAGAAACAGAAAATTACTAAAACACACATACATCTGACAAGAGCCAACAACACAGAATGTACAATTAGAAATTTCTTTTTTGCATTAAATATGATACAAAAATGGAGAAGTAACCATACCCATCACATTTATACATATTTTCTCCATGAAGCCATTCTTTGACTGTGAACTGGTCCAGACATTCCTCCAATGATGCAGCATCCCCATGAATTTCAACTGTCAAATCCATCATATTTTCATACTGATTTGAGATATTATTGCATTTTGTACATATCACCTGGAAAAAAAAATGTTGTGTGTTAGGAACCCAAAAGAGTTGAGCTGGGTTCAGTGGGCCTTACTAATAGGGTTGTTATCTTTGAGTTTTATTTGAGATTTAATAGTTAAGAGTCCTATGGGCCTAGGCCTGTGAATAAGAAAGGCTCATGTTAGTTAGTGGCTCTAGTATATATAGAAGGAATGGGGGATAGTATAGGGATCTGGAAAATATTAAGAAAATTGTTTGTTATTTTGATGGGAGGAATTGAGGATCTCGAATACCCCAAATCGTGATTATCCATTTATCTTTTTTATCTTCAATTACTGTTCATCTATATTCCCGCAAGTTCATACACAAATTCATATCCATTTTACATTCATTCATTCGCTTCTATATTTTAGTGTTCATCTGCTACTTTCATTACATTCAAACCCACGGAACCCTTACAATTGGTATCAAGAGCCGTCAATTCTTCATGGACTGGATAACCTTCAAGAAAGACCAAGAGAAAATGTTGTCAATGATTTTGGAAAAGCTGCAAGAACTCGATAGAATTGAACAAGATCGCAAGCGAAGACAAGCAATTTTCGAGGAGTGGAAAGGCCAGGCAGACAACGAAGAAGACGATGACGAAGAAGAGGCAGTAGAGGATGAATCTATAGATACAGAGAAAGACATCGAAAGTCCAGCGGCAGTGGAGGAGATTATGGAAGTTTTCCTTCCCTCTGTCTTAGAACTCCACCAAGCAATTCGAGAGACTCCACGCGAAAAGCTTCCTCTCGATCTCTACTAAAGGTTGACACAGAACAGCCATTTTCGAAGCAGGAGAACACAGGCAACAACTTTGATGCATATGAGGTTAAAGCGATTCCAACTATTGATGTTGAGATCCAGAAGTTCCCATTCCAAGTTAAAAATATGGTGGCCAATGTGGCAAAATACAACGAAACTGAGGATGGGTTCACGAAAGGGGAAATCATCGAAACTAAGGATGGGTACACGAAAGGGGAAATTGATTCCGTCGAAAGGGAAAAGCTATTGGGAGTTCCATTATTGGAGAAGAATGCTGAAGATCAGCTCCAAATCTTTCGTGAGCAACGTCCACAGGCATTTCATGACCTGGTTTTTGAACCCTTTGATAGAGGACGAAGAAGCTTTACCATAGGACCTGCCGTCGCATTCGCTCACTACAGCCTCCACTTAGGATACCATTGGATAAGCGTTGGGAAAGAGAAAGATCCACCAATGAGTGAGCTTCAGAGCGAGACTCTTAGGGAAGTAATTTCGAAGATCCTCTACAATGCAAAGGAGTTGAAGATCAACAAGACACAGAAAGGAGGGGTCGTTACGGGCATGGGTTCAAATGCCGTGATTCTCACTGTAGTCAAGTCGCGATCGCTGGTTGAGGTAGGCGTAAATTTCTTCTCAAGTTCTGCCTCTCGATTTGTGGAAATATATGTTGGGGATGCTTGTGTGGGCTGGCAAATGGTCGACGATATGTCTAAAGGTTGTCCGGAGAGAAATGAAAGGTTGTTCTACAAACCTGAATGCCAGCGAGAAAGTAAGCGATCTATTGGTTCACGATTAGTTGAACCAGAGATAAAAATGTTGATGCAAGCGGATAATGTGTATAGGAATGGACTCTACTTGGATAGGAGGAACATCGATGAAGAAGGCAGCGTGTTTGCAATTGTTGAACAATGTAATGGTAAGAAAAATTTTGCTCACTACCCATTTGAGTAATTGCCACTTAAAGTAGTGTTTAGGCCGTTTGATAGAGGAAGAGACGATTATTTCAATGACGAGCCATTTTTGAGGAATTGGCCTGAGAAGAATATGCAAGCTGTTGTTGTCACTAAGGGGGAGTGGACTTTGAGTCTGGGATATCTTGGCTGCAAGGGGTCGGGTATGATGCTCATGGGCCCAGGAACAAGAACTGCTGCTGACAATTGTCAAGGCAGGTCACATGGTCTCGGTGTTAAATTTTCAATACTGGATATTCTGGTTTCGGTGCTGAGGAGGTTGGTGGTGACATACAATATGGAGAGGGACAATGTAATGCCATCTGTTAATTTTGAAATTACTACAAATCCTAGGTCTAATCTCACTCTACTGAATGTTGGAAAAAACATGCTAAGATCAATGGATGAGGTCAAGTCCCTTTCAACTATACGAGAGCTACTCTTGAATGATAATGAAATCATCTCCATTTGTAGACTTAACCAAATGAACAACGTGGATACTCTTCTTTCTAGGAACCCAATCCGTGAAGTTGGTGCAGGATTATCCATAGTAGCCACTTTGTCTATGATTTCTTTCTTTTGAATGGAATTGAATAATCACTTGACTGTCCGTACATCTACAGCTGTGATTGTTAACGAAAGTTTTGATGGAGACTTCTTATGCATTGATTTTAATATCAGTTTACCTGCTCTTTCATGTAAATTTACATCAGCAGATGTGAGGGAGATTTTGGGAAGAAACATGTTGAAGATAACACAAACAAGTCACAATTTCTGTACAGATTCCCATTTAAGACCCACGGGTGTTGAGTCAAATATTGATTTTTTACTGGCAGCAACCTTAGGGCAAGTTGAAGACAGAAAAGTTCATGGTAATATTGCTACTCCCTTAGAAAGGACAAAAGTTGCTGTTTATATTCTTAGTGTTGTGGTGCCTTGTGTGACACTCTACTCCTCTATATATAGAGCGATACAAGCTCTTTTAGTTTCATATGATGGAAGTCACATTTACAAGAGATGGGTTGACAGTTATTCTTCTACAAATTTTGAGGAATCCGCTTTTACAAATGAAGAGATTGCCAGAAATGAGCTGGTGAAAGTCTTGCAAATCAGGAACAAAATACCTATAAGAAAGGCTCTCTTCTCATTAGACGCAAATATTCTGACCATACTCACAGCAGTGGAAGGTGTTTCCATGTACCCCTTAGAAGAAAATGCAATATGGTTGGACTCATGGTGCTTACCTCTCTCGGGGCTTGATTTTCACTTTGAACCTGGAGCAAGATTGTCTTATGTTACCCATGAGAGGTTGAGAAGGAAGCTAGTGGAACAACAGGCTGAGTTGCAGCAAGTTTTTGAACTACAAGGCAATTGGATTCAGTGCATGGAAATAAGAGTTGACCATTGCTAGTGAAAATGAACCTTGGGGACAAGGTTCTTTAAAGGGGGGGAGATTGTTAGGAACCCAAAAGAGTTGGGCTGGGTTCAGTGGGCCTTACTAATAGGGTTGTTATCTTTGAGTTTTATTTGAGATTTAATAGTTAGAGTCCTATGGGCCTAGGCCTGTGAATAAGAAAGGCCCGTGTTAGTTAGTGGCTCTAGTATATATAGAAGGAATGGGGGATAGTATAGGGATCTGGAAAATATTGAGAAAATTGTTTGTTATTTTGATGAAAGGAATTGGGGACCTCGAATACTCCAAAGCGTGATTATCCATATATCTTTTTTATCTTCAATTACTGTTCATCTATATTCCCGCAAGTTCATACACAAATTCATATCCATTTTACATTCTCTTTCGCTTCTACATTTTAGTGTTCATCTGCTACTTTCATTACATTCAAACCCACAGAACCCTTACATTATGCTTCAAATAAGGATAGAGAATGATGGAGAGTGTATTCCCCTCTTGATTCTTCCCTTCATAATTTAGTATAAAGATTTTTTATTTAAAAAAAAAAAATCATGATACCCCTATCTGAACAAGAAGATAAAGATAAGCCCATCAAACTAATAAATAAATATGAAATTATATTGAATAAATTCTATCAAAAAAATTAAAAAAGAAGAAAAGCAAGCAAATACCTTAAAAGGATGCTAAAAATGGATATAGGCATCAGATGAAAAGCATGGAATATTATCAAATTAGTTTCATTGTCCGATAAAGGATGGAATTTCATAATCTATACTTCCAGTCTAAGGAAAACCTGATCATATTAATACCATTTCTTGCGTGTATTGAGATTCTTTTTTCTTGAAAGATTAAATAAGAGGGTGTTCTAAGTTACGGTTTCCATTTGAAAGTATAGAAATTATGAAAAAGTATTAACATGACCAGGTTTTCCTAAGACTGGATATATAGAAATTATAAGCAAACAACAGATTACTTTCTGTGGGAGAGAGGATCCACCAAGAGGGTGAGTTAAGCTTTGAATATAAGATTAAAATGCAAAAAATAAGACTGCCAATGTGATCTCTAGCACCAAAATTATATGCATGAAGTAACAAGACTTCTGCAAACAAGAAAAAAATATCTAAGTACAGTCTAGTGATTTGCATAACCTGGGATTGGAGTTGACCACCAAATATATGTTGGATGAGGGTGGTCTCTTGAGAGCTAGGTTCAACAGCTTTTTCTCCACCAAATTCATCAAGGCAGATGGACTGCATTGTATCAATAGCAAACCTACAAGCAAGGCAGTTCGCTTCACAAAAGTAAACTAAAATTATCATCACCTATTCTCTTAAGCTAAAACAGTTTGAATGATGTTATTTTTTAAGGGGCTTCTGGCGGTTTTAGTCATGTAAGTTAGAAGCGTAGATAAATAGCTTGTGAGGAAGTATTCTTTTTCTAGTTTTTGTCATTCTTGTCCTTCCTCTTATTCTGTTTAGATGGCTCTTGTATTCTTCCTATGTACTTGGTGCACCCATTGGTAATAATGATTTTCGATTACTAATAAAAAAGCATGCCACTAGATTCCACTATGTCCTTATTCAAGTAACTAAGGAAAACTTCCTAGAATAAGTGAACAAACTGAATTTGAGGCAAATAGGACAAACCTCATGAACTCGTGAGCATCCTCCTGACTACCATAGCCAAGATTACCACCAATATTAGGTAAGCGGGAGAGAATATTTATGGGTGAAAATGCTTGCAAACTTTGGGTTGCCCTTTTAACATGGGTTTGAAACTCACATAGGAAGCACCAACCATTATGATGGCCTGGACCCAAAAAAAAAGGAGTCTTTAGACTGAAAAATAGGTTAAACACTTGTAATCCCACCAAAACTTACATTCTATTTGATGGCCTTTCTCCAACAAGTAAGCAGCAAGTGGCCGTGTGAATGTAAGACATTGCAAAACCACATTGGCAAAGCAACTACACAAGAAAAACAGAATTGAGAATCATCATTCATTAGTGCCACATTCACATGTTTGTGTTGGTGCATGATTTGCATTGAAGGGGAAGGGGAATAGCATGCAATGATGGTATTGTATAGCCTAAAATGGTATAAACACACCTGTTTCCACAATTTAGAAGTCCACAAGGAGGAAATCCAGGCTTCTCCCAATTGAAAAATCTCAGAAACTCATCATATGGAAAAAGAATCTGAAAAAGTACAAGTGAGTTATAAGTTTCTCCATGGTTGAAAAATAACCAATAATTCATTTGTTGCTTATGGTATATAACAAGAAAAACAACGAAAGAAAAGACCAACAATTACCTTTTCTGGCTGCTTGATAAACTTAGAGCTTCCACGAGCAGGAACTAATGCAATTGCAGATGACTTTCTTCCTGCAAGACTAGAAGTTACATTTACTCCAGATGGTTGAATCTTGCAATTTGTCTTATGCCCAGATTTCCAGTGTATTTCTTGGCATTTTTGTGAACTGGAAAAAAGATAAAATAATGTTATGTATGATCATTTTCTCTGAACTTTGTACTTCTTGGCATTTTCCAAACTGGAAAGAAGAAAAAATAATGTTATGCATGATAATTTTCTCTGAACCTAACTATCACTCAAACATTCAAGCAACCCCACTAAAAAGGTTAAATAAAGAATTTACTAAATATATAGAAAACAAAAACAAACTAGAATTAATGCATAAAAAAGAACATTTTTTCATTTTGATAAGTAAATGAATGCATAAAAAAGAACATAAACATGCTATTACCCACCAAATATGAAACTCATTAAACAACTTTAATGCCGAGAGAAACATATAACTATAAATGAAGAGCAAGAGCTCAACCCGAGAATTTTCTCAACCCAAGAGTTTTCACAACCCTTGCTTGAGTCGTGATCAAGAAGAAATCGTGACTCAATTTAGCTAGATTCAAAGTAGACACCTTGCCCAAGAACTTACCAGAATTCATTTCATTTTCTCAGAACTACAATTTTCAGTACAGTTTTAGTTGAGACGCTGTTCCACACCTGGTGCCAATCAGGCCGAAAAAAAAAAAAACATATATTCTACATGATATATCCAGTGGCTCCCCTATTGCAACATTGGTTTTTTCAGAGTGGCCCATGATTACGAGGTTGGTGCCTTCACAGCATTTTTTGACTTTTTGTACTCTACTAGCCTACAGCCTGGAAGTAAAGGTAAGATGCTTTGGACCCCTACCAAGAAAGAAAAGTTCATGTCTGATCCTTATATAAGATCCCCATACTTTAGGATAGTAACCTATTCCCTTGGTGATTTGGTGGACTAAGGCGCCTCTGAATATAGCTTCATTTTTTTTTTTCATGAACAGCCACCAGGAAAGATCCAAACCATTTACTTGATATAATATCTCTTATAAACTATCAAAAAAGGAAAGATCCTCACCATGAACAACTGAAGAAAATATCCATAATTTTAAAAGATTAGTGTTGCATGTGCAGAAAGAGCAGGAAATCTATAGGCCACCTATTAACCATTGTAAGATTGCCGGTATCTTTTTTTTGTGGTACGTTTTTTACCCAAACATAAAAACTGTAACAGAAGAGCCAAACTTGCAAACCAAACAAATAGGAGAACAAGTATTAGATTTCTTCTCTAATGCATGGAGGAGATATTCTAAGGGTCTACATCAATCTGTGAGTTGGGTTAGCTTGAGTAATGCCCACAACGATAGTAGATCTCTTTCCCAATTGATAGGATTATAAGCAACCCACAAATTGCAATAGTGTGGAAGATGGTCCCTATCTTTCTATTGTGGAGTATTTGAAGTGAAAGGAATGATAGAAATTTAGTGGATCACAGACGGACACAGGTGGAGCTTAAAAATTCTTCTTAATCGTGCCACCATGATTCTCAGCCAGCCACCAGCCCCGCACGTTTCTTTTCTCTTGGTGAGTTTCAGACCTCTGTCCCACGTTTTCCCTTCTCCAGTGAACGTAATGAACTATGAAGTGAGATTTTGCGCTTCGAGATAAGTACCATGAACATGAATTTTATGTGTGCTGTAATTGTTATATTCTTTCTGAAAAAGTGTTGTTCACCTATGATATGCTATGTTTGGCCAATTCAAGGTTAGCCCCTCTTTACAAACCCTCAGTGAATTATGATCATATCTTTATGATGCAGTTAATGTATGCCATGCTGAATGGTCTGCCTATTACGTTATGTTATGGAATGCTTAGGTTATGCTATGCCATGTAACGCTCATGTCATGTTATGTTATGTAATGCTCATGTTAATAAGTCATGATCAATGTTATGCTGTGCATCTAAGTAAGATGCCATGAAAGTCATGATATCCACATGTTCATATGCATCATGATAAGAGAAGAATTCATGTGAAAGATAAGTAAGTTAAGATCGGTCTTATATTGTGGGTGGATGTACAATCCACGGACATAAGCATGGTCAACATAAGTATGTTATGATGTATTTGGTGATACGGACCTAAGTGTGCTTCACCATAGACTACACTATAATATATGCAATGACACAGACTTAAGCATGCTTCACCATATGCTATGTTATGATTTTATGCAGTGCCACAGACCTAAGTGTGGTTCACCATGTGTATGCTATGATGTATAAACTGTCATGGAACTAAGCATAGTTCACAATATTTTATGCTATGATGAATGAGTCATGGACAAATGCATGTTACATGTATTGCCATGATTATGTTTGATTTCGCCTATATTACTAATGAATGATCTATACACTACGAATGCACATAACATTCCGTACCTATGGGAAGGAGTGTTATAACTTCCCATGGACCTAGGTTATGCATTTTGCATTTAGAAAAATCTTTGATTATTCATTTGAAGAATTTCAAGAAACAAAAATCTTTCCTCGTCAAGTATGACTAGGTTTCATGAAGTGAAGCTTTGAGTAGATATACTTCATCTTTAATGGAATCCCAAAAACATGAAGTTTGTCTACAGAGACACAAATGATAACCATTCACAATTTATTTTCGTTTATTAAAATGGGATGAAATTCAAGACAATATTTTATAAAAAAAAAAAAATACATTCTTGTGGACATTAAAATTGGAAGGATACAACAAAGACTTGCCCAAGTTCTTGCCATAAGCATGGGGTTCAGTAAGCCTGTTCATCCGGGCCAGGTTGTACCCGGCCCGGTTTAAAATTTTATTTATTTTATAATACTTTTGAATTTTTTTTAAAAAAAAATATTTAAGAAAATTTTGAATCCGGATTCCGGATTCTCAAAAATGTTTAAGAAAATCCGGAACCCGGATGAACACCCTTAGGGTTCAGGACAAGAAGTTTATTTGCAAACTTTTTGACTATTTACACCAATCTTCAATTAACCTTGGCATGTACATAATTCTTGTTTCCACCAGTGTATAAACAAATTTCAACAATAAATGGGATTTAAATATGTGATAACCCATTATGATAAATAAAGATAGGTGGTATATGAGATTTCTACATTGTTTAGAAAAGACAAACTCTTACTCTTTATAATGTTAAAATAGGGCTCAAATTGTATTATTGACTAGTCCTTTTAGACAATAGGTTATGTAGTTTGAACCTTCTATTAGGACATTATAAATGGTATCAGAATCCATCCTAACCAGAAATGTGAGACTTACGCTATGTCACCTACGACAGACTAACCCAACGAGAACGTCAAGAATATAAAATGGGAGATTGTGATATCCCATTTTGATAATAAGAGTAGATGGTGTATGAGATCCCGCATTGTTTGGGAATGAGAAATTCTTACTCTTTATAATGTTCCAACAAGACTCCAATTGTATCATTGACTAATCATTTTGAAGTATACACTATATGGTTTCGACATTCCATTGAGGTGTTATAGAATAGCTCCTGATTTTATGAACTTCTAGCTCAGCATTGTCTAATCACTTATGGTAATGCACAGCACCAAGTTGTTTAGTAAAACTAAGAATAATTAGGCACGCATATCGATTTAGAGTCAACACGATAGTCACAACCACTACCAATACTTTCACCAACCAGTGTTTTCCTTGTCACACAGTACGAGAAAAACAAAAGGAAAACAGGCAAACACGCTCAAGCACGGACAGAGTAACCAATCAACTCACAAAAGCAATTACACAATTACCAATGATCACAAACATGAAAAAAAAAAAGTATTACCATCATCAAAATTGCTTGCCACGTCAATATGTATGCACTAATTTAACCATGGGTAGTAAAAATTATTGTATGAAGCAATAATAGAATCGAGAGCAAACAAGAAATATAAAGATATTTTTATTTATATATATTAAAAAAGCCTTGAAATATGTATGCAGTAGGGAGAAAATCACCAGTAGCGAACAGCCTTGCAGCGGGAACACTTCTTGGTGGCGGAATTGCCGCAGTTGGCGCAAACGAAGATGTCGTCCATGAGAACGCCGGGCATTGAGGCTGGATCAGAGCGGTCTCCCGCTGCTTCGAAATTTGCGCCGACCTCAAAATACTTCGAGGCCGTATTCTTCACCAGGTGGAGCAACGCCACAGCAATTACGAAGACGGTGAATATAAACTGAACGAACCAATTTAGGTCCAGAGGCACCGTAGAGACAAGCATCTACGCCGATGCCTCTTCAATCCTAGGGTTTTTCATGGACACGATCACTCCTTTCTTTTCCTCTAATCGAAACGAGCAACGAATCAATAACTTAGACCGCTGAAAAAACAGAGAGAGAGAGAGAGAGAGATCTAAAAAGAACCAATGAATTTGATTCTTTTTCTCTCTCGCTCCCTAATCAACTTAAGTACGGGATCAATTCGCAAGAATTCTCCCACAAACTTGGCCTCGCTCGCGCTGTTCTTTCCGCTATGTCCTTTCCCTTTCGTTTTCCGAAGATACTTTAAATACTAGAGAAGTCATTTTTTTTTTTTTGGGAGAGAAAATACTAGAGAAGTTAGAACGTACGTAGGAGTTTCGGCTTTCTGTCTTTGTTCCAGCAGATAGAGAGGCAGTGAGATTGGGTTTTCCAAACAGGGTTACACTCCAATTCCGAATTCACTTGTCCCACTTTTATATCCATTATCCACGCCCTAATTATCTGCCAGGAAAATTCTATATATCATATCTAATATGAAATATTTATTATTATTTAAAAATTATTTATTTTATACTTTTTTATTATTTAATAATAATAATTATGCCATATCTACTTAATAAAATATAAATAAAATAATAATATAATGTATAACATAATTAACATTACTCTTCATACATGTTTGAAATTGTAGTAAAAAATATTACATTTAGTTTAAAACTTATAACTTAAAGTTTAATATAGTAAACTTTATTACTAAAAAGTTATTTACTGTTTGTGATCCATATGTCTAAAGTGCTTTTAGAATTAATTCTAATAATTTTTTAAAAATATATAGTTATCTGCATTAGTTTTTTGATAAAAACTCCAATTTGATACTTTTTAAAAAAATTGATTTTTTGACTTTTTTAAACAATTAAAGCAATCTTATAAAACTACCAAACATGTCATTTTTTCTTTAAAAGTAATTTTAACTGCTTAAAATCACTTTTTAAATCTCAAAATGAAACCCTAAACAAGCTCGTATTGTTGCAGTAAAATTTTCAAATAATAATAAAAAATTAGAAAAATTAATATTTATACTTTATTATTTTATTATTTTATTTTCATACCATCAGTATAGATATATCAGTTATTGACAATAATGAAAATTAAAATTATATTAAAAACAGAATATTGTATTAAAATTATACGTACGTGTAAAATTATAGGAATACTAATTAATAATTATACGTGCGTGTTAGGGTTTAGTGTCGTCGAGTCTTTTGACACATGGATTTGTCTCACGAGTGGTGAGATTTAGTTTTTTAGGTTATGTGAAAAACATGAAAATGGATCTTACGAGGAGATGGGAGTGATTGAAGCTGTCCAACGACAAAACCTGTGTAGTAAAAATCAACTTGGAGGCTGGGAAAAAAACACTACTCAAAGGTAAGATTTGCCTCGTGGGAAAGATGTTAGCGGAGAAGGGGGTTAACAATGAAGCATTTCGGACTACCATGTCTCAGATTTGAAAGCTTGCGGGCTGGGTAAGATTCAAAGACCTCAATGAACAATATTATTTGATCGAGTTTCAACTGGCTACGTACAAAGAGAGGGTTTTAGGGGGCCAACCATGGTTCTTCGACAAAAACGTGATCACTCTGCAAGAGGTGGATGAACTAGCCTCCATAATTCACTTCAGTTCAGGTACAAACCCTTCTGAATACAATGTCACAACTTCCCACTAGTTGCCAAGAATGAAGACATTTGAGAGAAATTTGGGGCCTCATTTGGTAATGGGATTAGGGTTGATGCAGAATTCGATGGATCGGCATGGGGTCGATGCTTAAGAATTAGGATGGCGATTGATTTACACAAACCTCTTTTAAGGGGGACGTGGCTTGAATTTGAACAGTAAAAATATTGGATTTCCATAAAGTATGAAAGGCTCCAGAGCTTTTGTTTTCATTATGGTGTTTTGTTCCATAGAGGGAAAGTATGCTCACACCCGAGACATGACCAACGATGTGAGGACGAAGAAATCCTCCTTTCTGGACCCTGGCTACGAGCTCAGCCGATGAACACCAATGATTTTGATAATCGAAAATATGGGGGTTGTCCATATGAAAAAAAATAGGATAACTGCTTTTAGGATAATTCAGAGGAAAAAGAGACTATGCGGGCAAAGAAGGTACTTGAGAGTGCACGACAGACATTTGAAAAAAGTTTTAATAAAGCCTCAATGGAGGACCCATGGAAGGAATATATTGAGAAGAAGACTAGTCAGTCAAACAAAACAGAGAAAGATAGCTGCTACCCTATCCTCACCCTTGAAGATTCCAGTCCTAAACGTATGATGTGTGGCTCGAAAGCCATGATGGAAATGGATCAAAACCTGCACATGGGGATGCCCCAATGCAAACTGAGAGTCAAAACATCAAAGCTAAATGTCAGGGCCAATAAAGGAATCTAAGAAGGACAGCTGCACCCTCAAACAATGGACTACCTAAACCACCCCTCCAACAGCTATCCCTAAATCTCATACTGGTAGGTGGAAGATGAAGGCTCGTGATAAGATAGTACAGACTCTAGTACTTAAGAACATCACCAATATTTGCCTACTTTCAGCTGCCAAAAAGGGTAAGGAGCAAAGTTATAAATTCCGATCCGGTGACCATTCCGGTTGAGACACTGGAACAAAAAATTTCGATACCGATACCGTTTCGGGATAGATATTATATGAATAAATTATATATATAATAACTATATTCTAAAACAAACTAATATAAATCTAATTAAAAACATACATACCTGATAAATTTAATAAATTTAAGACTTCAGATTTATTAAAAATAATTATTAAAAAGTAAAACAAATTCGATTGATGTAGATGTCCAAAATTAATAACAATAAACAACCAAATAAATGATAAAAGTTTCAAAACATAAAAAATAAATGAAGAAAAAGATATTGAAATAATTCTGCAATTCAAAAATATTAATAAAAAAAATTAAAAAATATGATTATCCGGAATCCAACCGGAATGGGCCGGAATTGGCCGGAATGGCCGAAACTCAGGCCGAAACGGAATATAAGCTTCCACCATTTCGGCTACTGTTTCAGAACGGAATTTTCTGACAATACCAGCCGGAACGGAATGGTATTTATAACCTTGGTAGGGAGCAGTTAGACAAAGAGAATAGTTCTAGCTCTAAGAAAGTCAAGGCAAATGAAATTCGTTTGGTGGACTAGGAAAAGGTGGCAGGGGCTGGTTTATAGCCTTGCCACTATCAATGACGATATTAATATGGAATTACTGGGGGCTTGGATCCTCTCGTGCGATTCGGATCCTTGGTAAGCTTACTAAGATAAAACGGCCCCATTTAGTTTTCCTAGCAGAAACTAAGTGCAATCAGAATAAAATGAAATTCACTAGGTGTAAGTTGAAGTTCGACTATTGTATTGCTATGAGCAGTGCGAGTTCCAGTGGTGGAATAGCGTTATTATGGAAAGAACCTTGGCTGGTTGATATCACAAGCTATACAAGATGGCATGTTAACTCTATGATAAAGGAGGAGAATGATAGGTTGTCATGGCAGTTTACTGGGTTCTACGAGCACCCAGAACTGGCCAAGAGAAAAGGGAGATGGGAACTCCTCAAGCAATTGAAACCCCACCCAACTACCCCCTGGTTGTGTGTTGAAAACTACAATGAGATTATGCATCAAAATGAGAAAATTGGAGGAGGTAAACATCCATACAAACAAATTGAAAGCTTCAGATTAGCCATTGAACACTACAGTATCAAAGATCTACAGTACAGGGCGATAATTTCACCTAGTCCAATAATAGAGGACTACCTTTACCAAAGAGAAAATCAACAGAGCTATGGCAAATAAAGAGTGGTTATATTTATTCAGGTCAGCATCTTGTGAGATAGTAGCAGCATTGAAACCCGATCACTCCCCCCTCACCATTAGCACCCAAGTAACAACACAGTCATATCAAAAGAAGCCTTTTATCTTTAGATACGAAGTGGCGTGGGAGCTAAAAAAGGAAAATTATGAAGTCGTGAAAGCAGCCTGAAACAGTAGAATGATAACTTCACATACTAGTAGCAGTGTTCAATATAAACTTGAAAGCTGCAAAAGGGGACTCACAGCATGGACACAAACCATCAAACGACAGGAGGCATAACGGAAAAATCAAGCAATGTCCAGGCTTAAGAGGGTGCAAGATAGGGGCGATGGTAATCATCTGGATGCCATGAGACAGTTGCAACAAGAAGTAGAAATTACCCTAGCAGAGCAGAACATGAAATGGTGCCAACGTGCAAAGCAGCACTGGTTACAAAAGGAGGACAAAAACACTCAGTTCTTCCACAAGCAAGCTTCCCAAAGAAGAAAAAACAACTCAATCGATGATGTTTCAGACTCCGAAGGTTAAATGGTGACTGGTCAAGACAAGATGGGAGCAATTTTCGCAGGTTTTTTCTCCTCCCTTTTCACTTCCTCCGTGCCATCTAGTATTCAGTCTTGTTTAAATAATGTGGTCCCAAAGCTTACCCCGAATATGATAGAGACTCTTCTAATCTCATTCACGGAAGATGAGGTTAAACAAACCACCTTTCAAATGAACCATCTCGGGTCACCTGGACCCAACGGTTTCCCTACTAAGTTTTACCAAAAGTATTGGGATGTTGTTGGTCAAGATGTCACCAGATTTGCCCTTAATGTACTCAACAAAGGGGGGTCTCTTCATGAGGTCAATGACACGTTTGTTTCTTTTATTCCTAAAGTGAAAAATCCCACTATAGTTACAAACTTCAAGCCAATAAGCTTGTATAATGTCTTGTATAAAATGGTATCCAAAACAATAGCCAATAGGCTAAAACTCATCCTTCTTCGCATTATATCGGCTAACCAGAATGCCTTTATACCCGGAAGGCTTATTTCCGATAATATCCTTGTTATCTACAAAGTCCTACACACTATGACCGCTAGGATGAAGGGTAAAAAGGTTTTCTTAGCCCTTAAATTGGACATGAGCAAAGCGTTCGATAGAGTGGAATGGGCATTCATGCAAGCTATGATGACGAAGTTTGGTTTTCCTTCTAAGTGGATTGACCTAGTGGGTAGATGTCTTGACTCAGTAACTTATTCTATCCTGGTCAATGGAATACCCCAGCCACAATTTAGCTTTTTAAGGGGATTTGACAAGGAGACCCACTTTCCCTTTATATATTCAACCTCTGTGTCGAGATCCTAACATCCCTACTAAATAATGCCGAGGCTATGGGTGAATTAACTAGTGTTCCAATGGATAGAGGCCCAACCCATGTCAATCACATTTTCTTCGCAGATGACAGCCTTTTATTTTGTCAATTATCAGATATTGAAATGACCAAGGTCATGGAGATTCTGAGAATTTACGAACAGGTTTATGGTCAAATGCTCAACAAAGATAAATCCTATCTTTTTCAGCAAGAACACAAAGCCTGATATTCAACAACAACTCCTTAGTATTGCTGGCATCAAAACTATCGGGTTTATAGAGAAGTATCTAGGCCTACCAACCATGTTAGGGATAGGTAAAGTGGTTGCTTTCTACTCCCTTATTGACAGGACATGGGCCCGAGTTGTGAGCTGGAATTCAAAACGCCTTTCAGAAGCAGGGAAAGAGATTTTATTGAAATCTGTACTTCAGGCCACCTACATACTCTATGAGCATATTTCTCCTCCCCCACTCTATCACTAATAAACTCAATATCCTCCTTAAAAAATTTGGCGGGCCTACAATGAAGACACCACATAAATACAATAGATCCTTTGGGATCAAATAAGCTCTTCCAAAGACCTTGGTGGCCTCGATTTTAGGGATTTTAGATATTTTAATATAGCCATTCTGGCTAAACAGGATTTGAGGCTCCTCTAAAATCCCAATTCTTTGGCTGCCAGGATTTTAAAACAAAAAATATTTTCCTTCAAGTGAAATCTTAGATTCCAAGCTCGACCAAAATCCTTCATTTGATTGGAAGAGCATCCATGCAGGTCTACCTTTGTTCAACTCAGGCCTCATTTGGAGAGTAAGGTACGGCAGCAGCATCAATACATGGACAGAAAAATGAGTCCCCCATCTTCCCTTCCATAAGATTTCTTCTCACAAAGAGGTGAATTGCTGGTGTGAAATGGTAGAAGATATTATCACTATTAACCCGAGAAGATGGGACCAGAACCTCATGCAAGAATTATTCTCAGCAACAAAAAGGGAGGCCATAAACAAGATTCCTATCAGCTTAGGTAAAAGAGGGATAAAATGATATGGAAACACACCCTTAATGGCCAGTATTCAGTCAGCAGTGGGTATCACCACCAACAGAGATTGAAAGTGCAGTAGAGGGGGGACTCTCGAGTAGGAGAGACTTGGCACCTGTGTGGAAATCATTTATATGGAGAGCCTATAAAGAAGGTCTTCCCATCCTAACCAACCTCGAGATAAGGAAAATCCTGGAGGATAACTTGTGCCCAATTTGTAACTAGGAACCGGAAACATCAGCTCATGTCCTATGGGGTTGTGAGGCGCCTAAGGATGTTTGGAATTTTTGTTTTTTAAAGTCCAAAAACGGTCCCACTTTAGTGACAATTTTATTCATATCTGGGCAGATTAATTGACAAACTTGACTTATCTAAGCTTGAGGAAGTTGCTGTGATAGTAAGAGGGTTATGGACTAGAAGGAACGAGGTGATACATGGCAAGGAATTTATCCCACCAAACTGTTTATATCAGAGAGCCAAGACAGATCTCCAAGACTACAAGATTGCCAACTCGGTCCTTGCATGCAAAACACAGGAATCTCAAAGGATGCTTCCCTGGAACGCTCCCTCAGGCCCCTGTGTTATAGCTAATTGGGATGCAGCAGTTAACCAATCAAATGGGAGAATTGGAGTGAGAGTAGTAATCAGGGACAACCAAGATCAAGTGTTGGGGACCCTGAGCGCCAACAAACCCCTATTTGGTGGTGCTTTTGAAGTCGAAGCAATAGGTCTTCTTCTGGCATCAACCTTTTGCAAATAACTGAACTTGCAACATGTTATTTTTTAAGGGGATTCCTTGATGGTGATAGACAAGCTTAAACACCAAAAACCCCATTGGAATCTTGGAGTTTGTTTGATTGAAGATGTTAGAGAATTTTTAGCAGGTCATTGCATTTGGGAAGCTTCTCACACCTTTCGCGAGGCTAATCAGGCTGTCCACATTTTTGCAAAAATTGCTCTTAACATTTCAGAAGATTTGTATGAGTTGATGGAATGCCCTTTGTGTATTTAATCAACTGTAAACTCTAAACTTCTATAATGTTTTTAATGAGATCAGTATTCATTTCAAAAAAAAAAAGAAGAGTAATGCTATATTAAAGAGAGTTGCTAAGTACAAGCACCTTTGCATAACAAACTGCGTGCCAAAGATTAATATTTACTTTCTTTATTAAAAGATTAAACAAAAGATGAAAATAAATGAATGGCTTTATCTTCATTTCCACTACTCATTTTCATCATAGAAAACCAGGAGAATGAGCGAAGAGGCTTGATGGCTTCGTCTCCATCCCACTACTCATTCACAAAGAATCTGATTGCCCTCCACCAGAATCATTTTCATGTGCTCTTGATTTTCTTATCTTTGTTTTCATCGATTCTCGATCTCCCCTGTTTTGTTCAAGTTTGAAATGTAACATTTGGTTGTCGAGAAAATCTGGCGCAATGAAGGATGTAGATTTTGGATATTATGGAATCGGGAAAAAATTATTCTTTAAGATGGAATTTATTACCAATAAAAGAGAAAATAAAAGAACAAAAATAATGGATCGGAGCTGGGTTTCTTTGCTCCATTTATCTATTTACACAAAAAATTTATTGTAATGAAACGAGAATGAAGAGTGGAGGGACGACTGCCGCCTCCTATTTCACCACTAAAATTATGTGAATGACTCCACCACTATTATTTTAAATCTTGCATAGTGACTTGCATAGTAATTTACATAGTAATTTCAAGACCCATAAATAGGGACTTCAATTGTAATGAAATTCATAAGAAAATATAAAGAGAGAAGAAAGTTTCAGTTCTTAAGAGTTCCAAAGAGTTTCTTATATATTTCTCTCTGACAATAGTAGTTTCTTTCTTTAGTTTTATAACACGTTATCAGCACGACGGTTCTACCAATTCAGAAGCTAGTGGTCTTATTCCTTTAAAATGGCAAATCTTACAAAATTAGAATTTGTTGCTCTTGACATATCTGGAAAAAATTATTTATTTTGGATACTTGATGTCGAAATTCATCTTGATGCGATGAACCTGGGTGAAACAATTAAAGAAGGAAATCAAATGTCCCTACAGGACCGTGCTAAAACAATGATTTTCCTTCGCCATCATCTTCACGAAGAATTAAAAACTGAATATCTTACAATAAAATATCCCTATATTTTGTGGAACAGTTTAAGGAAGAGGAATGAACACCAGAAGATTGTCATCCTCCCAAGAGCTCATTTTAATTGGTTGCACCTGAGGTTGCAAGATTATAAAAGTGTTAGTGAGTATAATTCTACACTTTTTAAAATAAGTTCAGTACTAAAATTATGCGGTGAGAAAATCACCGATGATGATATGCTAGAGAATACTTATACTATATTTCATGCCTCGAATGTGCTCCTGCAGTAGCAGTATCGAGAGAGAAAGTTCAAGAAATATTCTGAACTTATATCATGTCTTCTAGTAGTTGAGCAGAACAATGAGCTCTTATTAGCAAACCATCAGTTACGCCCTACTGGCTCAATATCATTCCCTAAAGTGAACGGTAATAGGTTTGCACAATTCTCAGAAGTAAATGGTGCATCCTTTAAAAGAAATCGGTGGCGTGGATGTGGTAAGAGAAATTATATAAATGTTGGTTCCAGAAATGACAACATTAAAAGGGATAATAATATACCGTATCACCAGAAGTGGTACAATTCAGAAATGGGTACAAATCTCCAGAATAATTCTTCAAAGAGAAGTGGAGATGTGTGCCATAGATGTGGAATGATTGGACATTAGTCACGTACCTGTCATACGGCTAGGCACTTAGCTGATTTATATCAAGCATCTATTAAAGGAAAGAATAAAATGCATGAAACAAATTTAGTAGAACCATCAGATGATTTACTAGATTCAGTAGATGTAGATGTTACTCATCTTGATGTCTCTGATTTCTTTAATCATCCTGAAGGTAGTATTGACCACTTAATTGGAGATGGAAGTGTTCCACTCAATTAATGTATTTTCTTTCTATTATCTTTAATAAAAGTTTTGTATATTTTGTAGAATCATGGATCACATTGATGAACTTTTTATCTCTGAATTGAATGATAAAGATATATGTCTAGCTGACAGTGATACAACTCACACAATTCTTAAAGAAAATAAATATTTTTAAAACCTAACACTAAGTAAAACCTATGTACATACCATATCAAGTTCATCAGATTTAATTGAGGACTTCGAAAGAGCTTATATTGTAATGTCTAATGGCACCAAATTTTGTATTGATGATGCTCTATTCTCTTCACAATCTAAAAGAAATTTATTGAGTTTCAAAGATATGCATCGTAATAACTATCATATTGAAACGACCAATGAAGGTAGTAAAGAGCATCTTCTTATTACTAAAACAATATCGGGTCAGAAGCTCGTATTAGAAAAACTGCATGCTCTATATTCTCGATTGTATTATACAAAGATGAGAACAATTGAATCATATGTGGTAATGCACCAGAAGTGTATTGACCATAAAATATTTATAACTTGGCATGATCGCCTTAGACATCCGGGATCTATAATGATGAGACGATTTATTGAAAATTCGCATGGGCATTTCTTAAAGAATCAAAAAATAATTTTACCCAATGAATCTCTGTGCTCTGCATGTTCTCAAGGTAAGTTGATTATCAGACCATTTCTCTCAAAAATCATTGTTGAATCTTCATCCTTTTTACAAAGGATTCACGGAGATATATGTAGGCCTATTCATCCATCAAGTGGACCATTTAGATATTTTATGGTTTTGATTAATGCATCTGGTCGATGGTCACATGTTTGTCTACTTTCCACTAGAAATGTTGTATTTGCTTAGACTTCTTACTCAGATAATCAAACTACGAGCACAATTTCCTGAATATCCAATTAAGACCATTCGATTGGATAATGCAGGTGAATTTTTATCTCAAACTTTTGATGATTATTGCATGTCAATAGGAATAGATGTTGAACATCCTGTTGCCCATACACACACAAAACGGTTTAGCTGAATTTTTGATCAAAAGGCTTCAACTAATCGCTAGACATTTACTTATGAAATCAAGACTACCTGTTTTTGCTTGAGGGCATGCTATACTTCATGCAGCATCTTTAATTCGCATTAGACCATCTGCATATCATAAATATTCTCTATTACAGTTTGCATTTGGTCAACAACCAAATATTTCTCATTTTCGTACTTTTGGATGTGCTATATATGTTCCAATTGCACCTCCACAACGTATAAAAATGGGCCATCAATGTAGACTTGGGATATATATTGTTTTGATTCTCCATCTATTATTAGATACCTTGAACCCCTTACAAGGGATATGTTTAAAGCACGTTTTGAGGATTGTCACTTTGACGAATCCACTTTTCCATTAATGGGTAAAGAAAAGTCGGTACCTGAAACACGACAAGATATTACTTGGGATAATAAGACACTGTCTCAATTTGATCCTCCTACAAATGAATGTAAATTGAAAGTTCAGAAGATTATTCATTGACAAAATGTTGCAAATCAATTACCGGATGTATTTACTGACACTAAAGGTGTAGTAAAATCTTATATTCCTGCTGTTAATGCTCTAACAAGGATTGAAGTCCCTGAAGGACAAATTTGTCAAAACAACAATAGGTGAGTCTAAAGTACGCCTGAAGCGTGGAAGACCTATTGGTGCAAAAGACAAAATTTCCATAAGAAATAAAATACAAAATGAATTTGGTGTTCCTGAAGAACACGTACCCACAATACAGGCTACAAATATAATTGGTGCTCATAAAGAACTCAAATCTTCTATTCCAGAACCTCCTGAAGAGGAAACTCTTGAAGAGTATAAATCTCCTAAAAATGGACCTCCTGAAGAGGTATTTCATGAAATGTTTTCCCCTGAAGAGGAAAAGATACCTGAAAATAATAATATCTCAATATATTTCATGAATACTGGAGAAATTTTGGATAGAAATAAAACTGTTGTCGACAACATATTTTCATATAAAATGGCCCTTGACATTACTAGAAGTAATGAAAAAAGTGAGCAAAAAATCGTCGAAAAATGTCGATGTAGAAATGATTGGCCAAAATGGAAAGCAGCTATTGAAACTGAATTAAATTCACTAGCAAAACGAGAAGCATTTGGACCTATTGTTCAAACACCAAAGGTGTAATGCCTGTTGGATATAAGTGGATATTTGTACGAAAACATAATGAGAAAAATGAAATTGTGCGATATAAAGCACGGCTTGTCCCACAAGGTTTCCTGCAAAAACTCGAGATTGATTATGAAGAAACATATTCTCCCGTATGGATGCAATCACATTTAGATTTTTGATTAGTTTGGTTGTTACAAAAGGATTAGAAATGCGGTTGATGGATGTGGTCATTATATATTTATACGGATCCTTAGACCATGACATATATATGAAAATCCCTGAAGGATAGAAAATGCCTGAAGCATCTACAAGTACATCTAGAAATATGTACTCTATTAGACTACAAAGATCTTTATATGGGTTGAAGCAATCCGAACGTATGTGGTATAATCGCTTAAGCGAATATCTATTGAAAGAAGGATTTGAAAATAATCCTATATGCCCATGTATTTTTATTAAGAAATCAGAATCCAGATTTGTCATTATTGCGGTTTATGCTGATGATTTAAATATTGTAGAAATTCCTGAAGAGATCTCAAAAACCGCTATATCTTTAAAAAATGAATTTAAAATGAAAGATCTTGGCAAAACAAAACTTTGTCTCGGCCTGCAGCTCGAGCACTTGTCAAATGGAATTTTTATTCATCAATCCATATATATTGAGAAAGTCCTAAAGCATTTTTATATGGACAAATCTCATCCCCTGAGTATTCCAATGATTGTTCGAACACTTGATGTGAAAAATGATCCATTCCGTCCTTGTGATGACGATGAAGAAATTCTTGGTCCTGAAGTACCATATCTCAGTGCAATTGGAGTTTTGATGTATCTTGCAAATTGCACTCGACCAAATATTACATTCTCAGTTAATCTGCTTGCAAGATATAGTTCTGCACTAACTCGAGGGCATTGGAATGACATTAAACATGTCCTTCGTTACCTTCATGGTACGGTTGATATGAGATTATTTTATCAACGTGGATCAAGTCCACAATTGATTGGGTATGCAGATGTAGGTTATCTTTCAGACCCACACAGAGGTAAATCTCAAACTGGATATTTATTTACTTATGGAGATATTGTCATATCATGGAGATCTGTTAAGCAGACACTATCTGCTACTTCTTCAAATCACTCAAGAGATCATTACTATTCATGAAGCAAGTCGAGAGTGTATTTGGCTGAGGTCAGTAATTCAACATATCTAGAAAAAGTGTGGACTTCCCATGATCAATAATAGCCCAACAATTTTATATAAAGATAATACTGCTTATATCACTCAAATCAGAGGAGGATACATCAAAGGTGACAGAACCAAACATACTTCACCTGAATTCTTTTATACTCATGAACTTCAAGAGAAAGGTGAAATTGATGTCAAGCAGATACGATCTAGTGATAATCTGACAGATTTATTCACAAAGGTATTATCAACTTCGACAATCAAGAAGATTGTGCATAACATTGGAATGCGAAAACTTACAGATCTATTGTCATGCACTTTTCAGGGGGCGTAAATGTTATGAAGACTTGTGCTGATTGTACTATTTTTCCTTCGCTAAGGTTTTGCCCCACCAGGTTTCCTTTGCAAGGTTTTAATGAGGCAATCTTAAAGTACTTGTGGATACATAAGAAGACTGTACTCTTTTTCCTTCGTCATTGGTTTTTCTTCCCACTGGATTTTTCCTTGACAATGTTTTAACGAGGTAGATTCTTTATGGGTGGTCATTCAAGGGGGAGTGTAATGAAATGAGAATGAAGAGTGGAATGACGGGTGCCGTCCCCTGTCCCACTACTAAAATTATGTAAATGAC
Source organism: Platycarya longipes (assembly GCA_036559045.1). Lineage (NCBI taxonomy): Eukaryota > Viridiplantae > Streptophyta > Magnoliopsida > Fagales > Juglandaceae > Platycarya > Platycarya longipes. The sequence continues at coordinate 46,643,195 of CM071802.1, forward strand.
CCCACCACTATTATTTTAAATCTTGTATAGTGACTTGCATAGTAACTTCAAGGCCTATAAATAGGGGCTTCAGTTGTAATGAAATTCATAAGAAAATATAGAGAGAGAAGAAAGTTTCAGTTCTTAAGAGCTCCAAAATATTTCTTATATATTTTTCTCTTGCAATAGTAGTTTCTTTCTTTTATTTTATAACATTTATACATTAAATTTATCATTATTGCTGTTTCTATTTTTGTTGTTGTTTTCTTCTTAGGAGTTCCGAGCTTTGATTTATGCACCATATGAACTTTTTGTTTTATTTTCAGGCATCATGCGTCGGTTTCAATCGTATCCTCAACTCTGAGAAGCTTCAATCCAGCCTTTTCGGTTGCTATCCAGACCAGACCTGGTTTTTCTTAATGGGCTGAGCCTTTGAACTCAAAAGAATCCCAACAAATCTAATAACTCAATGGGCTTTTCTCAAAGGTCTAATCTATCCACCAGACATTCGCTTTAAATAAATTATTGGGCTTAACGAAGTTAAACTAAGCCCAACTTGTCGTTTTACTATCAATGGGCCTTCTAAATAAGCTCTTGGGCATATGGACTCAATAAGAAATTTTAGCCAACCACACTAAATTTAGATCTCGTGGACTTATCCAATATGAACAAAAACCAAATTTGAGACTAATAAAACTCGAAAAGAATTCTATTCATTATCTGTATCTCCACGTATCACACATCATATCTTTTTTAATTTTATTTTTTATTTTTTATTTTTTCTCTTGCCAAATGTGTGTTATATGAATAATAAGTATTAAAATTTAATTAGTTTAAGCAAATTAAAAATTAAAAATAAAGAAATATGTGATGTGTAGGGATAGTGAATAACAAAACTCTAAAAACTTACCATTATTTTGTCCCCAATAAAATAGGATTGGGTTGTTATACACATAAACCATACAAGATGGAGGATATTCTGCTATTTCTTGTTCAGTGTAGATTTAATATTGACATTATAAAATCTACAACCGATCTCTATTACTACATGTTAAACACGAAACTTTAATTTAAATAAGATCTTGATAATCTATGATCCATGATATTAAATCAAATAAAATTACTTGTGATATGAAATGTATCTTCTCCATTGATGGATGATTGATCTAATTACTAGGAAATCATCATCCTATCAAGTTTACTTTAAAGTGTATAATGATGGCTAGAGATAAAGGTGTTCATATGGACTGGGTTATACCCGGTCCGGATTAGTATCCGGATATCCGGATTCCAAATCCGGTTTCCGGATCATATAATACTAGTCAGATATCCATTTTATTGTAAATCGGATATATATGAGCCGGGTACCCGGATTAATCAGGAACCCGCTTTTAAAACCCGGATTACAAATACACACTATAGATTATTTTTAAATAGTGGAATGAAATGAGATAATTTTAAATAAAAGTTAAAAGTTAAATAAAATATTATTTTTTAATATTATTATTATTAAATTTAAAAATTTTAAATTTTTTATTATATTTATTCTAAAATATTCTAAAAAATTATAATAATAAAATAAAATGAGATAAAATGAAATGAAACCGTTTATATATCCAAACGAGACCTTATTATAACAACAAAAAGCTATAATGCTATATCATGCCAAGGCTCGAAAAACAAAATTGGGTTTGAAATCCGTTAAGAATGGTGATTCAACAAATTGAATTAGATGATTTATAATAATTCTAAATTGGATATTTTAATATTAATAAATATATTCAAAATCATATTTAAAGTAATTCAATTATTTTATATCATTTATAAAAAGAATATAAAAAAAATTATTCAATAGCTTCAATAAAAATATGTTATGTATCTAAATAATTTTAATAAATATGTAATTTATAAATTTAATCTCAATTGTCAAAATTTTTTATCGACCATTAAGTTGTAAACACATGATAAATGTAGTATTTTATATGCAACTAAAAATTTAATATAAAATAATCATTAATCTCCTTAATTTTTTGTTAAAAAAAACTACATATTTTATCTTTTAATTTTTCTGTTATTTTTATTGAATACAATAATGAACAAGTTAATATATGTTTGATTTTTATCATATTTTTTTTTATCGTATTTTCTGTTATTTTTCTGCACTCATTGATCGACTTATGCGTTTGTCTTGGCAAATTAAGAGCAACATTTTTTTTTAAGGTTCAAAGAAGAGATTATAAAAAAAAAAAAAAGGATTCAAAACCGGAATCCGGATCCGGAATCATATGGGTTCCGGCCCAGATTGAAAATTCGGTTCCGGTTCTAAATATCCGGATTTTCGGATCCGGGTCAATATACCCAAATTTCCAGATCCAAAATCCGAGTGCATAGGCTTAGCTAGAGACACAATTGTATTGTAGATGACAACCATTAATCCATTTATTACTTAGAAAGGTTTCTAGCTATGGTAGAATAAAATTAATATTTATAGTCATATAGTATCCAAGTACTGCTCACTCATCTCTTTCACTCCTTTCTTCATCTACCCACTTTGTCCACCAAGGTAATTCTCTTTTCTTAGGTTTTTTTTTGCCTTCAAGACCAAAAAAGATAGATCTATAGTTTTTTGTCAACTCTCGAGAGACACGCATAGTACAAGAAAACTCCCAAGCTACAAATGATTCGGAGGATAGTGATGATTTTGTAAAAATCACCTTGTGTGTCGCTTACAATTGTCTGTGATTCTCACGTGCTAACCCTTTTGGCAGCTTTTCTTAGAACACAGGTCGGATTATAAGAATCACCACCATTGAATCTTTCAGATATGAATTTGTGGTTGAGAAAAAACAAATGTGGTGCCTTCACACGGCATCACAGATTCCAAAGTCTAGATGAGTTGTCCCAAACTGTAATTTGATTTTTTTTTGCATTTATCTTACTGCTTTCTTAGTTGTTTTTCTTATTGTTTAATAAAAATAAAAAAGAAGTTTGTCTTTTGGAGACTTGTCTATAGAGGTTGATTTTTTTTTTTTAAATGAAAAGTGAAGTTGAGTCTCTATTTAAGTATAATGTTTTTTTAGACGTTTGTCAATAGAGTATTAATAGTAGTTATTTTTAGACCAATCATAAAAGAAAATAGTGTAATAGTGGAGCTGCAAATGCATTAATTAGTTTATGAGGTAACGATTGATATGATATCGTCACATGTATTTGGCTATGGATGTAAGTTTCTCTAATTAACGAAGGATCGCAGTTTCCATTACTAATAATAATAAAAAAAAAAAAAATCAAAACTCCTCTTTATTATTTATATTGTTTTTATAAAAACATTTCCACTTTTTTCTTTGTTTGAAATTCTAAATTTTCGAGAGTACTTACCTTGAAAGAGGGGGTATGTGATAATAGTTTATTAATTTGAAAAATCAATTGCTAAAATCGATAACGCTAAATGTGATTATAGATCGGGCGATATTTTAAAATTTGTTGGAGAGAAGAATTGGGAGACACCATACATCGACCTTAAATGCCTTCGATTTAATTAAATGTTAATGACTAGGATTGTATAGAAATTCGATGAGACTGACCATTGTTGACTGGAACAAATTATCGGAGTTCAGAATTCAGAATCAGCTGAAGTCGATAATGAATAGGTGGGATGGCGGTAGAAAATGTTTCAAACCAATGTTGGCTAGTTTAGTCCTGCTTGAAAAACAGCGAACCGACCAACATATATGTCTTATGTAGAACAACGCCCTTTCATTTAAGGGAAATAATTGTTATCATTTTACAACTTTAGTTTTATAAGGAAACTTATTATGAGTTTGCTGAAATAAGTGAGTGGCTGTCTCTTATTGGAGGGTTATATTTTGGACTTTTAAAGTCCGATCGAACATCAGATTTAGGCCCTGCTTGGATTCAGAGATGAGATGAGTTGAGATGAGTTTAGTTTATTTTTTAATATTATTATTATTTTAAGATTTGAAAAAAGTATATTAGGAATTGAAAAAGGTGTATTGAAAATTGAAAAAGGTGTATTGAGAATTGAAAAAGGTGTATAGGAATTTGTGTTTTATATAAAAAATTATAAAAATATAATAATGAAATAAAGATGAGTTGAGATGAGTTGAGATGAGCTGAGCTCACCTCTAAATACAATAGCCCAATAAGATATACTCTCTCTTATATTTATATGGTTAAAAATATCTTTATCAATAGCCCAATAAGAATCAAAATGAAAATAAAAATAGAAAAAAATCCACTATCCTATTCTTTGTGAACTTTTAATCCCTTTTTTCATGTTTTTATTATGAGTATATTTTTAGTATGTTTTTATTATGAATATATTCCAATCATCTCATTTCTAAATCCAGGACCTTAATTAACTACATCAATGTCAATGCTATAAATAAAGAACAAGATGAAGGGCATGGAAGTCAGCCCAGCCCCACACTGACTGCCACTACACTAGGGTTCTGAACTTGGCTTGTACATGCCATCCAGATCTCTGCATTCGGCCCTCGTCGAGATCGTAATTAGCGGTTTTTCCTGTTGTCTCATTGATTGGTTTTTGGTGGGTTCTCTTTAGTTTTTATTCAATTTCTCATCTGTAAATGGTTGCCTCAGGAGTCGGGCAGCCGGAAAGTTGACTTGCATAAAAATACAAAGGACCACAAGAGAGAAAGATTCCTAAACGAGGAAAAAGCAGGCAGAAGAAGGGTAGCTTTTTGCTTTGACATGTTGGTGTTTACATGTCAAAGACAAGAGACCATTGCACCTTGGAATAATAAAAGAAAAGAAAAGGGAAAGAGAAAGACCCCCCCAATTGCTCTTTCTTTCTCTTTGTTTCACGTTGAGATTTGTTAAAGTAAACCAACATGCACCAACTTTTTGGAACTCCGAATCCAAAGCCAAAGCCAGAGTTGAGGCGCGAAGAGTCAACGACCACTATATTTTTTTTACATCAAATATAACCCTTTTGCGGTCCCCCTGCTCTCGTGTGCTCTGCGTAGTCTTTGCCTCATTTCTCGTTTCGCCTCGTCATATTATTATCAATTTTTTAAAAGTTTTTATACCAAATATAATAAATAAAAATAATAATAAATTCATAACATTTTTTTATCGCATCTTACACAATATATATTATAAAATAAAAATATTTCTAAAAAATTATGTTACTTATATAACACTGTTTAAAAAAATATATCTATCTTATAACGTGTATTATATAAATATTATGAAATATATTATATGTATATCACTTATTAATAAATAATATAAATTTTTAAAATTCTAAAATAATAATAATATCAAAAAATAATATTTTATTCTTTTATCTAAATTTTTTTAATCTATCTTTAAATTAAAAAATAATCAATTATGATTCTCAATATCTCAAACCCCAAAAACAAAAAAGCGCTTCCCAGGAAACTTCCTGGTTCCTACCTCTCTCGCTCGCTCTCTCCTTGGGTTGGCTTTTCCTTTTAGGTGTTTGTTTCCTCTTTTCTTTTTAGCTCTTTTTCTTTTTGGTTGGACGGTGATGTCCCTCCTCACTCGACTCCCACCATAAAAAGGCCAAAGACCCACCAAACTCTATCCATTCTCCACCCTCACTTGTGTTTTTATTTTTCCCGGTCACTTGGCAGCTGCAGTCGCAGGTAAAAAAACTCTCCTCTCCATTGATCTCTCATCTTTCTGTTATCTTCATTCAGTTTATGTTTCGTGATTTCCATGTTTTTCTTTTTTGGTTTTATTTCTTGAACTGGAATGAATAAGACTACAGAATGGATCCATCGATCCTTTTTTTTTAGCTGTAGTTTGTGCTTGGGTTCCTGCAAAAATAGCTATGCATTTTGATGACTTTTTAGTGCTTTTCTTTGCAAAAAATGCATATCTATTTTCCCAGGAAACCAAGCTCAAACTACCTCTTTATGTTAAATTTTTTTCTTTTTCCCTCTTTTAGTGCTTTTCTTAGCCCTTTCCTATAAACCTTACAACCCCTAGCGCCCTAAAATTTCCCCCTTTTTATCCGATTCTTTTAATTTATTTTTATAAAAAAATGACCTTTCTTCTGATGTTTGTCCCAAGTGCTGTCAAACTTCTTGATGTTTCGTATTTGCGATTTCTCATGAGGAAGTTGTTATGCCCTATTTCCTGTTTTGCTCCTTCCATCTGTGCTTTGTTATCTAAAAACTGAAAAATATTCTGTATTGACAACTTCCAAAACTAGTTTTCTGGGTCATTTGTCACTTTATTGTCATTCTTTCTTCTTCTTATTTTCCCTATTCTCCCCGCGTGGTAATATGTCAATTATCTTATTTACTCAATGGTATCAAAGAAAAGTTTTTTTCTTTTTTAGAAAAAGTAGAGGAATAGGGGAAAATTTAGCCAAGAGAAAGTTTTATTGATCTTCTTCAAGTGGCTTTTAGATGCATGCGTTATTCTTCTGATATGTAGTTGATTTCATTCAAGGGCTTTCTTTTACTTTCTTTTAGCAATATGACTCCGTCAAGAACCACTATGACACTTATCATTTTTTTTTTTAAAAATGTAGTTATCCTTCACAAATTTACATTCAATGGAGCATGATGATTGCAAGCCTTTAAGAACTACTGGGAAGAGGAAGCCACAAGAAGAAGATGCTATCTTAAGCTTCTCTATGGACGATCTTAATCAAGACATTCTAGAAAGGGTCCTTTCACGGCTTCCAACATCTACGTTTTTTGGTCTTAATTCAGTGTGCAAAAGATGGAAATCCGTTGCGGCTTCTGCAAGTTTTAAGCTTGCCTGCTCTCACATTCCTTCAAGGGATCCATGGTTTTACGTGGTCAATCCCCATGTCAACCAATCAATTGTATTTGACTCTTCTGATAGAACTTGGAAGAAGCTTAATCATCCAGCTCTCCTCCAAAAAGACTCAAACCAAAACTCCATGCCTGTTGCAGCCTCTGGTGGCTTGATTTGTTTCCGTAATTTAACTGGCAACTTCATTATATGCAATCTTGTGACAGGATCCTGCAGAGAACTCCCTCCACTGGGTCCAACCCAACGAAATCAAAATCTTCACGCCATTGTGATGAATACAGCCTCAAAATACCAAGGCTCTTACAAGCTTGTGTTAGTTTGTGGCGAACTTCCAAAACTCTCATGCATAGTCTACGACTCGAGCACTGGTTGCTGGGAGGGGGATATTGCATTACATGGAAAGATCGATGATTCTCTGGGTTTTGAATCAAATGATGACAGTGCTGTGTATTATCTAAACAAGGCTGGAAATGTAGTGGCGACTAACATGCAGCGAAGCCCATCTAAGCAATACTCCTCAGTTATTACATGTAAAGATGGAGAGGAGATTGTCTATTTCCTTAACTCCTCTGGGAAAGTTGTCTCTTGCAATCTGAGCCTCAAGTGCTTCTCTGAGTTTCCCAGGTTATTGCCTGTTTATTCCGAGTATTCCATTGATATGGTTGAATGTGAAGGCGAGATGCTAGTTGTTATGCTGTCAGAATTCCTTGAAAGTGCAAGCCTAAGGGTGTGGAGGTATGACGAGGATTTGTGTGCTTGGAACCAGATTGCAGCAATGCCTCCTGCAATGTCCCATGAATGGTTTGGCAAGAAGGTGGATATCAACTGTGTTGGGGCTGGTCACCAGATCTTGATATGCTTAAACTCTGTTGAGCTGTTTAGTTATGTTCTTTGTGATCTGGTGACCAATGAATGGATCGAGTTGCCCAAATGTTATATGAATGGTGAAGCCATAGAGTTCATGTCTGCCTTCTCATTTGAGCCCAGGATCGAGGCTCCTGTATGAGAACAAAATCATTTGGGGTGAAGAGATGAATTGAGGATTTGAAAAATGTTATTTTTAGTTTGAAAATTTCGTTTTTTATTTTTATTTTTTCTGTTGTATATTTTTTAGCATAATTTTTTCAACTATTTGATTTAGTGCAGCAAATTAGGCCATCAGAAAGTTTGTTATGGAAACTAGCCAGATTTGTTAATGATCTATTGTGATATGATTTCTTTTATGGGCGTCTTATACTTGATTGACTACTTTTTAGTTTGGCTATCAATAATAGGCATGAAGATAATAGCTCAGTGAACTTGGCATATTCGCAGGTGCTTAATGCAACTAGATGAGAGAAATATGGCAGTACTCGGAAATTTTGGTTATTTAGTTGAAAAAAAAAAAATTGCAGAATTCTCCGGAATTGCTTCTACTACTACTTCTCAAAGAAGTAAGAAGTGAAAGGTTAGTTGTTTACAAAAGAGCAGTACTCTTTTGTTATGTTAGAACAGAACAAAAGAGTACTGCTCCTGAGCTGTTTACAAACTTGATTATTGGGTTGATTTTGATTCTTGTTGAAACTGATAGATATTGGTGCTTTAATGCATGGACTTTTGCTCCAATATAAGGGATAGAAGAATCGAGGATTCTCTAATTATTCAAATGTCATCTTTTGTTTTTCTGATTATGATTGTTAGTGATGCACTGATTGATGATAGATTTTTTTTTTCCCTTCTCGACATTATCCTGGTTTGTACTAGGGCTGAGAACCGACTGAGTCGGAGTTGGTATCTAAGAAATCTGACCTTGCCTTCGACTTTATTGGGGTTCCAACTCTGACTCTAACTCTCAGAGGTTCCGATCTAATTCCAATTCCGATAAAACAGATAACAACTTTTGTAGGTAATTTCAATTTTAGCTTATGAGGAATTTCTGAGATAACAACTGACATGTTTATATGACGTTGAAATGCGTGTTGTTGCCATTCTTTATGGGAAGTAATTGCTGAATGTGAACATGGTAGTTGCCTTTAAACAGCGAGACAATTGCAGCTCTGGGTTCATTTGCTTTTGCGCATATTGCTCTATTACAAGGTTTGGCCTAAACAAGATTTGCAAATTCTAACAATAACAGATGAATCAGGTCGTTTATGTTTGAAAGAACTTTTTGAAACTGTCATCAAATTACTAGATGAATCAGGTCCATGTGCGACCAAATTACTAACAATAACAGCAATAACACATCCTCGGCCCGCTTCTTTTGCTACATTATCATCAAAATTATAAGAAATTTTTTTATTTATAAGTCAGTATCAATAATATACTTAGCAAAGCATTTATAATTTTAAAATTGAGTAATGCTAGATATAATTATGAGTTGTAAAAATATTGCACACTCTCTTTTTAAAAAGTGAGGTCCATTATTAAAATAATTAATTAATTATTATTTTTTTTTATGTAGGTTTCAATTTTTTTTTTTTTACTTTTTTCAAATAAAATGAATGTATGGTATTTGTATACTTTATAATTGTAAATATCATCTCTTTTTAAATTGTAGATGCCATAAAAAGTCATTTAATGAACCTTTAATATTATAACTCTTTAACATTTGGATAAAATAGCATATATATAAAAACTTAACACTCAAAAACACTCATCTTAGTTCTTTAAGGAAAGAAAAAGTCTAAGGTTTCGTTTGTTTTCACAAATAAGATGAGATAAATTGAGGTGAAAATTTAAAGTTAAACAAAATATTATTATAATATATATTATAATATTATTTTAATTTTGAGATTTGAAAAAATTGAATTATTTATTTTATTTTATGTAAAAATTTAAAAACATTTGTAATAATTATATGAAATGAGATAAAATAAATTGTGAAAATAAATGAGGAAATGACTCCATCATTTTGGTCTCTTATTTTGACCACTTATTTAATTATTATTTTTTATAGCTAAGAAGTGATTTCTAATAATTTTTTATTTTTATTTTTTATTTTTTAAATATTTAAATATATTTCTAAAAAGTATTTAAAATAAAATATAGATAATTATATTAATGATAATTTTGAGTGTAAAATGATGGGTTGCGCGTTTCTATTTTGTTTTTGCTTTTTTAAGAAAAAAAAGTATTGGAAGGTTAGGATAGGGTTGGAAAAAAATTGAAAACTCGATTCTGACCCTGATTCTGCTCCGATTCTTACAATAACTGTGGACAATGCTTCCTCTAACGATTCTACTATTGATTGGTTGAAAACAATTAAAATTGAAAAATTAGAGTGTGTTGCGGACCATGAGTATATCTATATGAGGTGTACTGCACACATTTTAAATCTTATTGTCCAATAATATTTAAAAGAAGTTGATGACTCGATCAGTAAGATCCGCAATTTGATTAGGTATGTGAAGTCTTCTCCCCAAAGACTTGCCACTTTCATGTCTTGTATTGAAAGGTAAAAAATTCTATGTAATAGTTTCTTATATCTTGATGTACTTACTAGATGGAATTCGACTTTTCTTATATTGGATGTGGCTGCCAACTATAAAAGGCCTTACAACTTTTGCTTAATGAGGATCTATACTCACTAGTTTATTTGTCTGAAAATGGGCATCAAAGAAAAGGATTAGACGCTATTGTGCTTGATGATTAAGAGGCAATAAACAACTTTTTGAAATTCTTGAAAGTATTTTATAATGTCACACTGCGTATTTCTAGTATATTATATGTCACTGCAAATCTGTTTTTTCAAGAGCTCATTAACATTTATACCAACTTGAGTAATTTTTGTGAGAGTAACAATTGACACTTTAGTTCAATGGCCTCAAGAATGAGAAAAAAATATGTTAAATACTAAGGGGATGTTAAAAAGATAAACATGTTGTTGTTTGTTGCTACGGTTCGTGATCTGCGATACAAGTTGGAAATTCAAGTATATTAGTTCAAAAAAGTATTGGATGAAGATAAATGTGAAAAATTTGTTAAAATCCTTATGATGATATTGCCCTTTTGTATAAGCAGTATGCAGAGTTTAGTGGTGAGCACACATGTGGGTCTGGAGATGGTATTTCTGACACTCGAATTGATACTAGTATCTCAATGGGGAGTAGCAATATGACTCGGCAGTTGAAATCCTTAATGATGATATTGCCCTTTTGTAAAAGCAATATGTAAAGTTTAGTGGTGAGCACACATGTGGGTCTAGAGATGGTATTTCTAGCACTTAGACTGATACTAGTATCTCAATAGGAAATAGCAATAACTCTATGGATGACTCGGTGGAATTTTTGTCTAACTTTCATAAAGATCAGAGTTCAAGTACGATGAATTGTAAGTTGAAGTTAGAATGTTATTTGTTGGAAGATGTTGAGATCCTTGTACAGAGTCTTGATATTTTAATTTGGTTGAGGGTCAACTCTACCAAATATCCAATTATTGCTATGATGGAGATATTTTGGCCATTCTGATTACCACCGTTGTTTTGAGTTTGTATTTAGTACGAGATGTCGTTTCTTAAATCTATTATGGAGTTCTTTAACTCCTAGAATTGTTGAAGCTCTTATGTGTGCGCAAAATTGGTTGAAGTTCACTCAAATATAATTGAGCCAAAATCATTTAGATTTAATTGATGATGAGGAGAGTTATAAGTTAAACTCAGCTACTATATTTAGAATTTAATTAATTTTGTTATATATCTTTATTTGTCTTTTTCTTTATATTAATATTTTATATTTTAACATGTTAATGTATAATTGGTTGCTAGTATGACAAACTTACTTTGTGAAGATGATTGAGATTTGAGGTGCTTTTGTGGAATTTGTGTAATTTTTTTATTTGTTCAAATTTGTTTGCTTATTTTTATAAATTTATGCGGTATCTTATTTTCTCACTAATTTTGTTCTTTTTTTTTTTCAGGCACAAGTTGAAAATTTAGAATCACATGTAATTTATATTGATTTTTTTTTGTTGGAATGTCAAATGGGTTAAGAAAAAACTTAATACAAAAGCATAACAAAAAATACCCAACTTCGACTTCACTTCGACAAGTTGGAGTTAGAGTTAGAGTCGGAGTCGAATCAGAGTCTATTGAAGTTGGAGTCGAAATTGGAGATCAGATTCAACCTCCAACAAAGTCGGAGTCGAAAGACCCTAATTCCAAATCCGAAAAGTTGGTGCTCAGCTCTATGTCAAATCATCAATTTTCCTCTCCTCTCATATTACATTTTTCCTATCTGGTGTACTGCATTTCTAATGCCTTTGTTCCTTTTTGTCCCATCTTTTCTTCTTCTAATGAGTCCCCCCAATGGATTAAATTTAGAAAATTTTTCAAGATATGTGTGCATTTTTTTTTTATGTACGTTTTAAATTAAGGGTATTTTTATAAAACCATTTTACTTTTATAAATTATTTTATAAAAAGAGTCCTACTATATAACCTCCTCAAACTCTATACACTATATATATATTTTTTTAATTTTTCAATATTCTTTTTAAAAAATTATGAGTTTATTCATTATTCTTCTTAAAATAATTAAAATGTTCTATTTCTTATTCACAGAAGTATTGAAAAATAATTCTTTTTTTGTTTTAATTTTTTATTAATTATAAAAAGATAAAAGTGAGTTGGCTGATAATGATTGGATGGTCATAGGTGGGGCAGGAATGTTCATAAACTTCCTGGTTCCGTTCGGAGGTGATCATTCCCTTGCAGCCCGGTTTCGGTGACCTCCTCGGCAAGAAAATTGAGATTATTAGGTGCAGCAGAGGAGAAAGGACTTAGGACCGACAAAATTTCAAAGAGAATTCTGAAAGAGAGAATGGATCTGGATGAGGATTGTTTGAAACAAGAGTTGGAGGAATTACAAAGACGGCTTGGGAAGAAGCTAAAGTTCGAGGAGGCGGTCTTCACCCTCAAGTCTCTAGTCCGACACCATTACTCCTCTGCATCTCCCTCTCTCCGCCAATCGGTCCGCTTCTCTCTCTCTCTCATTTGCTGTTTTTTTTTTGTTTCCTTTCGTTGTCTATTATTCCATTTCGGTATCTTTTTGCAAGAACTAAAACAGCTAATTCTTACGTCGTTGTTAGGTTAGTTTGAGATTTCAGATTTACTGTTCCATATTTGATAATTTCTGTTTTTCTTCCAACGATTATTGCTCTTCAGGTGAAAATATTTTTTTGGATCGGTAGAACGAAAATATTACAATAACATATAAAGAATTCGAGAACGAAACACCATATTAATACATATATAATGAGTACATAACATGGTTGAATTTAATGCAACTGTGGAAGTGTTTTTGTATGATGTTAATGCAACCGTGGAAGTGTTTTTCTATGACGGTCATGCCATGGAAATTAACTGGGTGTTGGTGGTGGTGGTTGTGGCAGTTTTACTCTGTGATATGCCGGGTTGCGACCGTTTTAAAGACGAGATACACGGCACCCGGTTTCTGGCTCGCGGGATTGGGGCTTTTTGAGGAGGCTGAATGCCTGCTCTCTGCTCCTTCTGAGAAGGAGCACTTGAAGACGTGCATTGTGCAGGCTAGGGAGCACTTGCACCAACTAAGTAATCCTTCCGAGGCTTCAGAATCAGCACAAAACATGTCAAGTGGAGGTCCAAACAAATACCTTGTCGATTGATAATATCACTTATATCACTTCCTGCTCTATAATTCTCAAAATCCAAGTTGTTGACAAGTTGTTGTTGATTTGCTTATGTGATGATTCAGGGTATCTTTTTGAGGGGCATCTCACAGTGGATCCTGAGCCACCACAGCCTGAGTGGCTGGTGCAATCAAACCTCATGACTACGGCTGCTACACTCTTTGCCGCTGAATCTTCCCAAGGTCCAGAAGAAAACAACACCACGTCAGAAAATGCTGCTAGTCTGCTTCAAGAGCTCATGAGCCAGCTAGGGGATGTTTTGCCATTGGTACAACCTCAATTCCCTATCCTTACTTTTCATACATTAGATTGTACCTAATTTTCTCCTTTGTTTTTAAGTAACTGAGAAGATTGGTAGAAATGTAACCCATATAAATATATCCTATACTTATGCCTCTATGTTACGGTTCCTTTTATCTGCTTAGAAAAGTTGAAGAAAAACAAAATGTCATAGGGAGTCTGCTCCTATGTAATGTCCCAAAAAAGCACAAACCATATTACTTATACTCCAAAATGATTAGTCAATAATACAATTGGAACTCCAATTGCAACCTTATAAAAAGCAAGAATTTCTCACTCCTAAGCAACATGGGATCCTATACACCACATACTCTTATCCTTATTGTATAGCATATCACAATTTACTTCTCTTAAAAATCTGACATCCTTGTTGGACCAGTCCGTCGTAGGTGGCACGTTCAAGTCCCACATTTCTAAACTTCTAGTTGAGATAGGCTCTGATACCATTCGTAACGTCCCAATAGAATGTTTAAACCAAATAGTCTATTCTCTAAAAAGACTAATCAATGATATAATTGGAACCCCATTGGAATTTTATAAAAAGTAAGAACTTCTCTTTTCCAAGTAATGTGGGGTCCCATAACCTCCTACCCTTATCCTTATCACATGGATATCACAATCTGCCCCTCTTAAATTCTCGACGTTCTCGTTGGACCAGTCCTTCGAATGTGGCACGGCTCAAGTCTCACATTTTCGATTGGGTTAGGCTCTGATATCATTTGTAATGCCCCAATAAAAAGCTCAAATTACATAACTTATACTCTAAAATGACTAATCAATGATACAATTGGAGTCATATTAAAATCTTATGAAAAGTAAGATCAGTCCTTCGCAAGCAATGTGTGATCTCCATACATCATTTATCTTTATTCTTATAATATGGGGTATCACATCCTAGAATAGAGATTTCAAGAGCATTGATACAAAAGACAAGCTCGCACTCCTTTCTACTGGCTGTTTATGTTATTGTCTTATGTGAAAATTTGATTTGCTGTAGATATATTTTTCAGAATGATTCAGCTGACAAATTAAAAATTTGGCAAAATTAAAATTTGTTATTGGGTTTTCATGACAATAAATAAATAAATAGGACCAGGTCAAATGACAAATTGCCCCCACACTTTGCTTCTTTTAGAGATAGCGATATGAAAACGAGGCTAGTCATTGAAGCAGATATTGATTGTTCTTTGGCAGTTTTCACGTGGGGGTTCATATCTTTCAATGGTTTTGCCTCTAAAAACATCCGCTGCAGGTTTTCTCCATCTTTCCTTATTAAAAAAAAACTTTAATTATTTTTAGAAAATGGTTATTCAATGAGGTTCCTGTCTAATAAAATTCTACTGGAGGCTTTGATGGTTATGCTGCCAAAGTAACGATGGATGCAAGGAGTTCCATGTGTCCTTAAAAATAAAAAAACAATAAATTATTGAGATAGAAAAATAAAATTAGGTGGCATGAAAAGTGGTTCCAACAACCTGGTGCGGCGGTGCCTCAATGAGGGATTCCCCTCCATCTTGCACCCATCAAATGGGTTGGAGGGAGGGTTTACCCTTTTGCTTTATGCCGCACGTACCCCTCCTACCCCAGCTGCCATCCAATGGGTGGAGCATGGGCTCTCTTCCACTGCCACTCTCACCATGCAGGTGGAGTGTGGGCCCCTCCTACAATTTATCTAGGTGGTGTGTGGGGGTAGAAGGGGTGTGCTGGGGAGTGGGGGAATGGGTTTTCCCTCCACCCTAGATGAGTTTTTTTTTTTTTTCGTTTTATTGTTTCAAGCTTTTTGAACCTATGGCATGCCGCATATCAATCAGTATCTTGCGGGCATGCCACATTATAGCCTCCTAGGTTTTAGATGAAACCTGATAGAAGGACTATTTTTTAAAAGGTTGAAGTAAGGGAGCAATTTGTTCCTTTCTTTTTCCCAAGCCCAAGTGTTTTTTCTTTCATGAAACATAGTTTTAGCTTTCCATATGAACTTAAACATTCTCTATGTTCATAAGATCCCAGAAAATGATGCCATGCCCCGAATAGCGCCACCTGCCAGTAAGGAAGTTGTTGCAAAGCTTCCGGTCATTACTGTTACAGAGGAAGTCCTTGTCAAGCTCGGAAAAGAGGCAGAGTGTGCTATTTGCAAGGAGAACTTGGTTGTTAGCGACAAGATGCAAGAGTTGCCTTGCAAGCACACGTTCCATCCTCCCTGTCTGAAGCCGTGGCTGGTAATATTACTTATTGCTAGCGATTTTCATAAAAATCTTTTGAGTTGTTTCTTCCTTGGCTTCTTGATCTGTTATAATCTGTTTGTTCACTGACTGATGGTTGGGTTACCGAACAAATAGTTAATTGAATGAGATAGAATCTCCATTAAACTTGAATACTATTTTTACTTTTGGCAGGATGCTCATAATTCTTGTCCAATTTGTCGCCATGAGTTACAAACTGATGATCATTCCTATGAGAGTTGGAAGGAGCGGGAAAAGGAGGCTGCAGAAGAGAGGAAAGGCGCTGCAAATGCTGTTCGAGGTGGTGAATACATGTATGTCTAAATTGTTGTACTTGTAGATGTGGCTTTGTCGTGGTGCTATTGTTTCGCTTGTGTTGGCTAAATTTCACAGTCTAGACCACACGTGATTACAGATTTTATAAATAAGTTCTCCTCACTGAAACGTTGAGCCGATTGAAACATATCCGATGAAACACATCTTGGGCGTTTTTGCTTTCTAAAATCCCAGAGAAGGGCCAAATTAGGTTTATATCAGCTGGTGTAAATAAAAATAAATAAATAAAATCTTATCTACTTAAGTCTGGACTGAATGATATCAACCATTTTCTAAAATGAATGGGGAAAGTTATAATAATTAGAGAAAAACTCAATTCTGTTATGATACTAGTTTGTTTTCATAAAACTTCTAATCTCATCTCCTCTAATCACAATTTTTTCAATTTTTCACACAATAAAATAAACAATTCTCTTCAAATTTTAAAACAAAAATAATGTTATAAAAATATATTATAAAAATATATTATTTTATTTTCAATTTTTATCTCAACCCATCTTATTTAATCTACAATAACAAACAAATTAAAAAGGCTTAACCAAATTCGAGAATTTATTTATTTATTTATTTAATCAACGGTCGGGTCTCTCACAATAGATATTAAGTGTAAATTGCATCATCAGCTCAAGTCACGAAAGTGACGACTTAATGGTATGATTAAAATGTCTGAATGCTAATTGTTGAGTGAAGTTGTTAAAAGGGAAAGGGGTACTAGAGGGTCAATGTCGATAGAGTAGCTGTTGCAGGCGGATCCGAAAATATATAAATGGTATGATTCTAAAAGGGCTAAAAATGGTCTATTTGAATTGAAAAATTATATAGACTTATCTCATTTTATCTTATCTTATTATTATAATATTTTAATATTTTTATACAAAATATAATAAATAATTTAACTTTTTCATATTTCAATTTAACTTTTTCAAATTTAAAAACAATAATAATATTAAAAAAATAATATTTTATTAAACATTTAACTTTCACTTAAAATCATCTCCTCTAATCTAACCATTCAAGCAAGGAATCAAATCAGTATCCTCTAGTCCTAAGTCCTTTGTTATCAATGGTTGAGCTTTTTACACATTTAGGTTCTGGTACTTTTGAGCAGCAGTTCGTTCCCCATGTGAATAAGTCAATCGAGGGAAGCCTGATTGTGATCAACCGACGACTCAATTTGTTATGATTCTCCTTACCTGGTTTGTAAATATGGGTGTAAATGAATGGAAACGGATGAATTTCTAGAAATGAAAGGTGAATGCAGATGTGGTGTTTGTGGGAAATACTAAAACAGGATGATAAAGATGATAGCAAGTCTTTCGAGGGTGCCCTTAAACCTCTACGATTCCAAATTCAATTTTACAAATAATGGTTCAGAGGTACTTTTTCCTTACGGTCTTTCCACCACTAATACCCACGAAAGGGTAACAAACAAAAGTAACAAAAGCAATAACCTTTGGACACCTCAAAAGTGACATAATCCTAACAGACGAGCAATGGACAACTCATATACTGCTAGAGCCTAGAGGGCTTGAGAGAGGATGTGAGGGTGACAATTTGGTGATGCTTTATTTATTTATTTTTATTTTTATTTAAAATAATTCTATCTCATTTTATCTTACTATTCAAATAAGTTTAATGTATAGAAGCACTCTCGATATATTTTTCGTAAAAAATTTATATACTACATTGTTATTATATTTTTTATACTATTATGATTATGATGACTTAATATTATCTATTAATTATTTTTAAAAATCAAATAATGATATTACAGCACTCTTATTGAATTATACAAATGCAAATCTAATAGAATGTTTAGATAATAGAGCTAAAAAATGCACTGCATTGACTTATACAAATGAAAAAAAATGCCTTTTAGTTATAATAAATTAGTATTGTGAGTCATATTTGGATTTTACTCTAGTTAGACCGAATGGAATAAAAAATACTTTCTCTCTATTCTCTATCTCTCCAAGATTGAGATTTCGTTTGGATTTAAAGATGAGATAAGATGAGATGAGTTGAGATGCATTTAATTTATTTTTTAATATTATTATTATTTTTGAATTAAAAAAATGTATATTGAGATTTAAAAAATGTGTATAGAGATTTGTATTTTGTATGAAAAATTAAAAAATATATAATAATGAAATAGAGATGAATTGAGGTAAATCCCGAATCCAAATGGAACCTTGATTTCTTCCTTAAATTTTAGTTGATCAGAAGCAGTAAAAAAATGTTCACTAGTCTACAGTACGCTACTTGCTTGTATTAAATATTCAGTTATGCTACGTACCCACATTGTGCGTACACGATGGGAACACGGCTCATGTTAGCTGATATTAAAAAAAAAAGAAAGGTATGCCCGGTTTTTGGCAGATGTCATTGTCCTTCCAATCCATTCCAATCTTCATTCTAAAAAATGCCCAGTTTTGTGGACCGATGCGGGCCTTTGTGAGTAGCCGGAACTACGCCGGTGGTTGTTCTCTGTTAATAACAATATTATGGTGCTTTTTCCCCTATTTTTGTTCCTAGATTTTCTCTGTTAATGCTTGAGCAATCTGATGTTATGGTCGTTGTTGAATTTTTGTTAAAGTGGGTTTTCTCTATTAATAGTTGTTGCATTTTTGTTAATTTGAGAAGAAGAAGAAGAAGTGGGTTTTCTCTGTTAATGGAAAAGAAGAAGAAAGAAGAAGAAGAAGAAGAAGAAGAAGAAGAGAAGTGGGTTTTCTCTGGGTTTTCTCTGTTAATGCTTGAGCAAATCGTTGTTGCATTTTTGTTAATTTAAAGAAGAAGAAGAAGAAGAAGTGGGGTTTCTCTATTAATGGAAGAAGAAGAAAAACTAGAATACCTGCCTGGGTTGGGTTTTCATTTGTCGAGTTTTAGGTTTTGATAAATTTCATCTATCAAGTTTGAAATTGAGAAAGAGAGCAACTTAAAATTAAAATGTCACGTTTTATTAAAGTGTCCTCGTCGTGTACACACCGACGTGTACCTCTAGCATTTTCCTTAAATATTATGGTCAGCCTGGTCAGCCTTTTCTTTTGATTTCATGAAGGTCAATTACAATGAAGATATCCAGGAAAAGTTTACCATAATTGTAGGCTTATGTAGTAACTAACTTATGAATTAGAATGATACAGGCTTGCCTAGTTTAGCTATTCAAAATCATTAATATTACACAGTAAAGAAAAAAATAGTGAAAAAAATCTGTTCTTGCTATGCCCATAGCAAGTCCAATGTTTGCTTCATGCAAAACTGGAGCTTCGAGCTTCGATTTTTTTTTTGAGAGCAAGTAGGAGAGAGAGAGGAAGAGAGAAGGAGAAGGAGAAGGAGAAGGCTAGGATTTTTATTTTGAGTCTTTCATTGGAAAGGGGGCTCTAGAGGGAGAAGAAATAGAATTGCAGAAGAAAGAGAAAGTTTGGATATATGTAAGTGCATTTGACTATTTTTAAAATACTTATGTGGCATTAGATTATTAGTCGTGTTTTATAGTCATCCGACTTGAAGTATATTTTTTTTTATTAATAGATAGATAATTAAATGTAAAAATAAATTTTGAATGAAATAGTTAAATATAAAATGATGTAATATTATAAAAAATTTACATTCATATTTTCATAATCACATGAGAATGAAAATATGATTATGAAAATATGAGAATGCTATGAAGTAAAGTGACACGTTTATAAAGTGAAATGAAAATATGCATTAAAAAACCAAAAGAAACTCTATCGTAATGTGCGTGGACGTGGTGGCTCTTCTCGACTGGACTACTGCTGTCTGCTGACCTGTGTCTCCAGGGCGAGCGACACGTATGGAGGGTGGCCTGAGTATGCTTCGCAGCGCCCGACCTTCCCTGTCCTCCGCTTCCTCCAAGATTCAACCGATACGGCATCGTATCAAGGCTGAAATCCAAGAAATCCGGGTTTGCACGAACCGGACATGTCGTAGGCAAGGGTCCTTGCAGACCTTACAAACTCTCGCCGCTCTGGCTCCTCCCAACGTCTCCGTTAATTCCTGCGGCTGCCTCGGCCGCTGTGGCGCCGGCCCCAACCTCGCCGCCCTCCGTGAAGAAGGCGGCGGGGTGATTCTAGTAGGCCATTGTGGGACGCCGTCCCGGGCGGCTCAGGTCTTGGTGGGATTATTATCTTGCGGTCGTGATTCGGAGGACGGTGCTGCCAAGACTGGCTTGGAAGCGCTTGCTCTGAGGAAGAGAGCGGAGAGCGAGTCAGATATGGGAAATTTGTCCCTGGCAGAGCAACTGCTCTCGCAGGTACAGTCATTCCCTTCTACACGTAGAATCGAGAGTTGCGATTTTTCCGGTCGAATGGTCTTGTTGCTGAATGCGATTTTCAGCACTATTGGCGAATTGACATTCTTGTTGTTCATATTGATGCAGGCTATACAATTAAAACCGTTTGGTGGTATCCATGTTTTATATAAAGACAGGTTGGATTCAACTATATCTTATCCGCTACGGATAGGTAGCCATTTGAGCTGTTGTTTTGTTTGGAGAAATCATGGATGTCTAGTGTAGTTAGCTCTCCAGTAGTTAACCCACCATAATTGTGTCTGCATATACGTGAGTGTCGTGTATTCTGTCTTGTCTCCCGGTGGAAGTTGAAGGTATGCATGAAATTAAAAGAAATGATTATGTTTTCAACTGCATATGCCAGTCCTTCTAAATCGCTATGCTATCTAACAATTATTGCCTTCTATGTGGTGCCTGTTCTGCTATCAACGTGTCCTATCGTGATATAAACGAATTGTTTAAGAAATTCTTTTTCCCTCCAACATCCAGGTCTATTGCACGGTTGGCATTGGGAAATTATTCTGGGGCTCTTGAAGATACCAGAGAAGCTTTGACACTTGCTCCGCGGTACTCCGAGGTGAGCAAAATGCCAATTATTGTAGTCACCAAATAAATGGGCCCTACTTCTGTTGCTTTTGAATCTGGCTATGTGAGAATTATGGTTTTGGTTCACTAAACAACATTTTATATACCATTAGACACCCAGAACCCTCCGTGCAGAAACCGTTACTATTTAAAACTTGGAAGAAGGAAATCTAAAATGAAGTACAATTGAGTCTAGCTACGACTACTCCAATGATTCATGGGTCTTAAAAGATTTTAGCAAATGAAAAATGCTATTCATCCCTTCTTGGGATCCCAATTTGCATTTTATTTTTTATTTGTAGTTTTTTTTTTTTACTTTATAATTAAGTAAGTGTTTTTAAATAATGTTATGATTTTTTTTGTATTTTAAAAAAAAGTTTTTAGATGTTAAAAAAATCATGTAAAAAAAAAAAAAAACTAAACTAAAAAAATAAAATAAAATGCAGATCTGGATCCCAAGTAGGGATGAATAGCATTACCCTTTCGTGAGAGCTTAATACCATTAGTGTTCAATCTTTACACAATAACTATGGAATCTGCATGACAAAGAATAATGGCGAGCACCCAGATTTTATTGGTTGCATTACAACTAAATTGCCTTTTGAGCATCTCTGCAAATTGAATTACATACGTGTCTAAATGCTTATTCTATCAAGTAGGGAGTAACTAGAAGTGCTGACTTTCATTGTAGAATTCATTTACTTCCTATATGGTAGTCAATGCTGTGAATTTAAGACAATTTGAAAGCATGTCCTTCTGTTTGCTTGCATATCTAAAGCTCCCAATCTAAAATAATATAACAAGGAGTCATTTTTCCTTGTAAAGGGTTGGGCTAATGTTTGTTAAGGATTAAATAAAATAGTGTTTTTGGGAAAAACCTTCTGAACATGTCATCATTTGAGGTTCTGGTGGAAAATTGTGTAGGTGGAAATTTGCAAATTGGTTGGGTATGTGTGAGTGGCATCCCAATGCTGTATCACTGCATTTCCAGTTCTAAGTTCCATCTATCAAGAGAAAATATAGTAAAACCATAAAGAAAATGTACATTTTGTTGCACAATCTATGTACACTCTTTAGGGACCATTTATATAATGGAAAATTCTATATACCATACTATCATCCCATTAAGTAAAATGTGGCACATTTATCACTATTGAATGATCATTTATTGCATGCTTCTTTATCATCCAAAGGTGATGAATGTGTCACATCCTACTTGGTAAGATCAAAACAGGATGAGAGAGTGGTATATAACATTACCCTTATATAATGGATATGGGCATGTACAAATAAGGAAATTGGTTAGGTGAGAGTCTGTTTTGCGAAACCCTTGACTTCTAAAGGTCTTCGAAGACTATGTTGGGCTTAATTCCATATGCCTTCAATAGCTGGTCCAAGCCTTTGTCTTCAAGTGGTTTGGGTTTAAAAAATATAAGAACTTTCAACCAGGCCCTTCTTGGTAAATGGCTATGGAGGTATAGTTTGGAATTGGACGCTCTATGGAAACTAGTAGTAGTAGAGTGTAAACATGGAGGCCTGTGGGGGAGCTAGAGTACTGCGGAAGTGAATGGGGCGCATGGAGTGGGGTTGTGGAAATACATTAGACAAAGCTGAGGAGTTTTTACTCACCATGCCAAACTTGTGCTGGGTGAGGGATCGAGGATAAAATTTTGGAGGGACATTTGGTGTGAGGGGAAGCTCTAAAAGACACATTTTCTTATGTTTTCCGATTAGCTTGTGATTAAGAAACTTCTATGGTAGACCTCATGATTCGCTCAGTGATCAAGTCCAACATATGAACCAATTTGGTCTGGATCCCTTTACAGAGGGCTTGCTTTCATTATATAGAAGAGAATTTACAAGATTGTCACCAAATTATATGCGTCTAATATGCTATACAAGGTAAGTATTTACAGCCTAATTAACAGTTATATATAATCTAGCTATAAAGGAAATTATCACAAAAAATACAATAATTCTTCCCAAATCACATCTTAGTAACATCCCCCCCCAAATTGATGATGGGAGATCATGAAACATCAATTTGTCAATCAAGAACTACTTATAAAAAAAAACTTGTCAATCAAGAACTGATGCTGATGTCAAGGAAGATTTTTAGTGAAGTTGTCAGGAGTCTGTGGGATGGAAAAGTGAGGAAGATTAATCACATGCTTGTCAAAAGCGTCATGGATGGAATGACAATCAACTTCGATGTGTTTCGTATGCTCATGGAAAACAAGATTAGCGGCGATCTGATAGCACTAGTATTATCAGCATGGAGAGGAGTGAAATGAAGCTGAAGATTTTCAAGTTCACCCAATAACCCATAACCACGTGATCTCAGAGTCCGTGGAAGGTATAGCACGATATTCAGACTCGGTGGAGGATTTGAAAACTTTGTCTTGTTCTTACTCTTCTAAGAAATGAATGCATTGCCTAAGAACATGCACTGCCTTGTAATAGAGTGACGAGTATCCACGCAATTAGCAATCAGCGATCAGCATCACTATATCCAACCAACTGTAAGGAAGAGTCCATAGGAAAGAATAACCAGCGATTAGAGATGCCCTTCAGATATCTGATAATACGGTGGATAATAGCTAAATGAAGATTTCGAGGGGCCTACATAAATTGACTGACCTGATGCACAACAAAAGAAATGTCAGGGAGAGCAATTGTCTAGATCAAATTCTCAACAAGCTACCGTTACAAGGATGGATCTGATATAAGCTTGTCTTTCTCCTGACGAAACTTGAGATTTACTTCTAAGGGAGTAAGAACAAAGTTATCCGATTGGAGACCAGCCAAAAAAATCACTTACTGCATGTATTTGTGCTAGTGTAACAAGTTACCAATCGGAGTAAGCTGCACCTCAAGGCCAAGAAAGTACTGCAGGGGACCAAGATCTTTCATGTGAAAGGAGGTCTTGAGATGCTGTTGCAATTGCTAACCAGCATTAGAGTCAGTAATCACAATGTCGTCGACATACACCAAAAGTAACACAATTCTTGTAGAAGTCTTGCAAAATGAAGTCAAACCCACAAGGTTGATTACCACAGAAAGCATAGACTCCCACCAAGAGCAAGAAAAAAACTTGCGGAAACGGGAAAAAATTCCTCCCAAGAGTAGCGATGAAAATTGCACACTAGTGATTAAGACCAAAGCGACGGAAATTAGAAGAGGGGTTCTGGTACCATGTCAATTTGGTCTAAATCCCTTTACAAAGGGTTTGCTTTTATTATATAGAAGGGAATGTACAAGATTGTCACTAGATTCTATGCGTCTAATATGCTATACAAGGTAAGTATTTACAGCCTAATTGACAGCTATATATAGTCTAGCTATAAAGGAAATTATCATAAAAAATACAATAATTCTTCCCAAATCACATCTTCATAACATTATTTAACTTCGAAAGAATAGCAGCCATTTTTGAATCACCACCATTCTTCCAAAACTCTCTTTTAGAAGCATATTGATGCTTACTTCCCCAATAAAGCACAATTAAACAAAAGAAGGTTTCGGATCCCCAAACTTCCCTTAGAATCTGAAGAACACAACACATACCATTTTACCAAATGAAGTCGAAACTCTTCATTCTCACCCCTTCACTAGGAATCATTCTCTAACTTCTTTAATCTATTAACAATACCCACTAGAAAGGGACATGAAATAAGCAAAAATTTAGGCAAAAGTCCAAGTATACAGGACACATGCAAGAGCATTGCATGTGCAATTTAGTTTAGTGATACAAGAAATTCATGGAAGGTCATTCAATGAAAATTAATTACAAGTGACCATTGGAATAAAGTATTGAAAAAAAATTCTAAGCGCATCCATTGATCGCTCTCAATCTTCAAATCTTCTTTCATTCCTCTCCTTCCAAATGCACCACCATAGGCATATTGGGATCATCTTCCATCTTGTAGCAATCTGAGAGTTACCCAAAGGACTTATCCAAGATGCTAGGATATCAATCACCCTTGGCATCTCACAACCTAGCCCCATCCAAGTGAAGAGATCATTCCATAAGGTCATGGAAATCTTGCAACGAATAATCAACAAACTCCTCACTCTTTTTACACATACAACACCAGTCCATGATAATGAGTTGGCGTTTCCTTAAATTGTGAAGTATGAGGATCTTTCCCAAGGAAGATATCCATACAAAGAAGAGTGCCTTTAGAAGTTCCTTTGTTTTCCAAATACTCTTCCATGTCAATGGATTTGTATTATGCATGTTCATGCTTGGTAGGAGTGGATAGTGAACTTCCCTTTCTTGGAGCGACACCAGAAAATCATATTGTCAACATACTTCCCTTATGCGAGTAGAGTCACTAGGTTATAAAACTCCGAAAATGCGTCGACTTCCCTATCTTGTGCAATTCTAAAGAATGTGACACTCTATTGAGGATCACTATTAGATAGAACCAAGAGGCCTGCGTGCGAGGCTTCTTTCATTCTTGCTATATCATAGAATTTTAGATAAGCTTCCTTGAGTGCCCCGTCACTAGACCATTTGTCAAGCCAAAACTTAATTAGATTCTGACGACTAATATATCTTTTGCAGGCTTATATCTGCCAAGGTGATGCTTTCTTGGCTATGGACCAATTTGATTCAGCTGAGAAGTCATATTTAATGTCTTTGCAGATAGATCCTTCACTTCGCCGTTCAAAATCATTTAAGGTATCTATCTACCTCTATGATTTTCAACAGAGTGCAATTACATTTTAATTTTGTTTCTAATTTATCAAAATATTTGGTTTCTTGCCTCCAAAATTTAGTTGAACGGTGGATTTAAAAAATAGAAGGATTGATCACTTTCACCCTTTTTGTGAACCATTCTTGATATTGAATATGGTCGATTAGCAAGTTCTGGCCAACCTTTATGCTTATCACACTGATGGACTTTTAGCTTGAACCAATTTGATATCTTTGATTTGCATCAGTGAAGTACCACTTAGGGTCATTGATAAAGTCAGATATTCATTACCTGCCTGACCTCTTACAATCGCGGTCTTGTGTAATATAGGGTGTGTCAGGTATATTTTGCACTTTATGGTCGTTTTGATTAGTTAGAATGAGAACCAAGAGGATGTTTCGTTACAGTTTAGTAGTTGGGTAGAGCATCTAAATTCTAAGATGAGAACTGGTATACTATTACTGTCTGCCTGAATTGGTGTGCTTGTGTTCATAACGTAATTGCATATATATTACAACGAAAACGACTGATGGCAATTGAAACAGATCGAATGATTACTTACAAAATAGCAATTAAATATCATCAAATTTGTGGAACAAAGATTACAAAATAATACAGCTCTATTCCTAGATCAGTCCAAGTGAATCTGATAAACAAAGTGGCTGAGGATTCCATCACTTGATTGTCCATGGCTCTCCATGCCATATTTGAATGTCGTGAAGTTTGCTAATGTAATTGTCCTCTCGAGTTACTTATATAAAAATGTCCTCTCGAGTTTTCAGAGAAAAAATGTCCTTATAAGTCCCATAAGGTAACAAAGGCTGAAATTAAATGGCGGGCTTAAGACTTACAAAGCCCACATGTTTAATATTTATCGATGAAACAATGCAAAGATTAAGATCTTTTCCACTACCAAGATAAAGATAACCACCGCTCTAGATAAGATAAAAACTACTATAACACTTCCCCGCAAGTTGAGGAATACACACACACACACACGACCTTATATCATATCCTAACAAATAAATACAGTCATATGTGAACAAATCTGCCAATTGATCTTCTAATTTTATGTAGGTAGTGACCATTTCTTTATTAATCAACTTCTTGTGAACAAAATGACGATCTAGTTCTATGTGTTTTATTTGTTTTGTGAAAGATTGGGTTTGTTGCTGAAGGCATTGTGGTTTGAAGAAAATTCTTTAACTGCTCATATTCACAAGAACTATGGGATGTATCTTGGTATCAATGTCCTGCACTATATCTGGCAACAACAGTTCGTTCCTTACTTTTCCCTGTTATCAGATTATTTCCAAGAAATGTATAGTAACCGATGGGATAATCTCTATGAGGGTGAACCAGCATAATCTGTGTCTGTAACCTTCAATACCCAAGTAACGATTACTGTCTGCCTGGATTTGTGTGCTTGTGTTCATAATGTAATTGCATATATATTACAAAGCAGAATTAGAATATGTTGCTGAATGAAAAATCTTGGCAGAAAATACCTTGGATTGCCCAAAATATATAGAAAACCATGAACTGATTGAAACCAGCTGAAAAATATCTTTGGACCAGACTAAGTTGGAGTTGTACAGGCCAAACAGAACAGAGTCGAAGGAAAAACCAGCTGGGTTGTGGGAATCGTGTGTGGCCTAATCTGACTGTACCCAAACTGGGAGCAATCAGGGTTGGCCTGATCTTTATTGACCAGAACTAGTCATGAATTGAAAAAATTAGTAGACACTACCTTAATATTACCTCAATATTCCCTATGAAGTTTATTAAAGGCATGATAAAGATTCTTCCCAGGCCCAAACTTGAACGCAATCTAGTCTAGAACACTTATTTATGCCTTGGTTAGCCTGGTCAGTTTATGGCAAAAATGGGGGCGTAAGGGTTCAAAAATAGATATGATCCTCACTCATTTTAGCATTGGTTCAATACAACCCCGGAAATTTGGTATTGATGCAGTTTTGGAAGGGATGTCCAATGTTGATCTTATCAAATAACTCTGTATGTGCTTTGTTATGTATTATGAAAAACTAATATTTGTGCACAAAGTTGGTCATGCTGTTATATTGTGTAAGTACGGTATGTTTTCAGGCTTGCAATTAGTAGGCTCATTCATTTTGCTTTCTATCTACTTGATTATATAATCATCTCTGAATACAAAGATTTATTTAACAAGCATGGGCAGTGCTTATCTATGTCTTAATCTTTTTCCCTGGAGTTCTTGTTATAATCAATATCATATTGTGGGATTGTTCTGTGTTCTTGCAGGCTCGGATTGCTAAGCTTGAGGAGAAACTTGCTGCTACTGATGTGGCTTGAGAACTTTAATGTGACTGAAGTCCGTTGAATCAATGAATTAATAACATAAGGAAGTTAAGGTTCTGCTTTCCAGGTTAGAACTTTTAGATTTAATAATGTTTTAAAACATTTTGCCAAAATATGTTTCTATGCATCTGGAGCATAAGAGGAAATTATAAATTCCTATTTACAATTATGAAGCACTACGAGATTTCATATGGCAGTGTATTGTGGCTCCATTTCACCAGTCACTCGTGCAGGTATCGCGCTTATATATGTCCCATGTACTTGGGCCTTGTCTATTAATGTTGTCAATAAACTCTTGTTTACTGATAAAAAAAGTACGGATATGGAATAAGACAGCCCATAAAAGTTCTTCCACCGTTTCTGTTTGGTTGCATTTGTTTGCCAACATGTTTTAGCAGGCACCTTGAAAATGACTTAAGTTTTTAACTGGACGAAGTTTTAAAGCAGAACTGGCTCCTAATATATACATATTTTTTTCTTATATTATGCATATCTGAGAGCACCTTGAAATAAGGTAGTGAGAGACTACCGTGGCTGAACATCGTGATCAGCTTTACAAGGAACAGTGCAACTATGTTAAATCATGAGGTGGGATGACATGGGTTTTTATGCCCATTTCGGTCGTAGTTCATGTTAGTGTCGGTTAGGTCTCGTACCAAGAGGCTTGAAAGATGGGCTTACTTCCTCTTTTTTTTTTTTTTTTTGATAAGTAATAATCTTTTATTGAATAGAATGAAATTAGGCAAAGCCCAAGTATACGGGGAGTATATAGGTTGAGACACCTAATTACATTCTAGTGGGCTGCATAGAGAGTAAAAACTCGTGTACATTCCGACCCCTCAAAACGATAGCAGAAAATCACTAAAAAATAGATAAAATAAAAAAATTCCAGATATCTTCCGTTGCACGCTCCTTGTCGTTAAAGCATCTATCATTCCTTTCCAACCAAATAACCCACATTAAACACAAGAGAATCATTTGCCACACTGCTGCCATATGAGCACTAGGGTGAGACCTATTCCAGCATGCTAGTAGATCCACTACACTTTTAGGCATGATCCAACTCAGCCCAGCTCTGTTAAAGATACTAGCCCATAACCTTCCAGCCACCCCACAGTGTAGAAGTAAGTGGTCTATGGATTCCCCATTCCTTTTGCACATGTAGCACCATTCCATGAAAATCATGCATTGATTTCTTAGGTTATCAATTGTCAAGAGCTTCCCATGTGCAGCTGTTCACATAAAAAATGCCATTTTGGTTGGTACTGGGACCTTCCATATACTCTTCCATGGAAAGAAAGTGGGTTGTAGGGCTGTCAACGCCTTGTAGAAGGATTTAACAGTGAACTGTTTTCTCCTTGTGTGTTTCCACAACATGCGATCAACCCCATTGGCCCCTAGCTTTGCTGAATACAAGTGACTGTAGAAATCTGCCAGCTCTTCAAGTTCCTTGTCTTGAACGTTTATTGTGAAAGTGACATTCCATGTTACCGTCCCATTGGCGCGACATAGTACATCTGAAACTAGAGCTTGCTGATTTCCAGCCATGTTAAAGACAGCTGGAAACGCAAGGCAAAGAGGGCTCTCCCCACACCAAGCATCAACCCAAAAGCGAATCCGCGCTCCATCACCTATCACAAACTTGAGATGTATTTCAAAAGTGTCCCATCCTTTTCTTATATATTTCCATAGGCTTACTCCATAAAACCCCCTACTCTCATTGGTACACCATCCCCCCACGCACCACCATACTTATGATCAATGACCTCTCTCCACATCGAACTCTCTTCCATTTGGTACCTCCACAACCACTTCCCTAAAAGTGCCTTATTAAAAATACTCAAGTTTCTCACTCCTAGCCCCCCATTTGTAATAGAACAGCTCACCTTTTGCCAATTTACAAGATGGAATTGAACTCCTCCTCCATGCCACCCCACAAGAAGGCTCTAAACAACTTTTCTATCCTCTTCGCACCCTCGCCGGTAAGGGAAAAAGAGAAAGGTAGTAAGTGGGAAGGTTGAAAAGAGTGCTTTTAATGAGAGTCAGTCTCCTCCCTTTTGATAAATATAATCTCTTCTAACCCGATAATCTTTTCTCTATCTTCTCTACCACCCCATCCCAAATACTCTTGGCTTTGAATGATGCCCCCAGGGGAAGTCCAAGATATTTCATTGGAATAGATGCAATTTTGCACCCTAATAACCTCCGCTAAGGAATCTATATTGCTCACCTCCCCTACCGGAACTAACTCCGACTTCCTGAGGTTCACTTTGAGGCCCGAAACAGCTTCGAAACACAACAAAACTGCCCTTAAAGCTTGCATTTGGTCACTGGTAGCATCACACAAAATTAACGTATCATCCGCAAATAGTAAATGAGAAATGGAACTGCCATTACTATTGTTGTCCACTGAAAATCCAGCAAGAAATCCCCCCCTTACAGCAGCCCCCATCATACGACTAAATGCCTCCATAACAAGGACAAAAAGGAATGGTGATAGCGGGTCACCTTGTCTTAGACCCCTTGAAGTACGAAAAAAACCACATGATCTTCCGTTCACTAAAACTGAAAAGCGGGCAGTCGAAATACAATGTTAGATCCAAGCACACCACCGAACCCCGAAGCCATATCTTCTAAGCATATAGAGAAGAAATTCCCAGCACACATGATCGTAGGCCTTTTCCATGTCAAGCTTGCAAAGGACCCCTGGAGTGTCATCTCTCAACCGGCTATCCAAACACTCATTTGCTATCAAAATAGAATCCAAGATTTGCTGGCCCCTTACAAAAGCATTTTGAGGTTTGGAAATAAGTTTGTCCATCACCATGCTCATACAGTTAGCTAATATCTTTGAAATGATTTTATAGATCCCACCTACCAAACTAATAGGCCGGAAGTCTTTCAATTTATGGGCACCAACTATTTTTGGAATAAGAGCAATGAAGGTGGCATTTAGTGACTTCTCAAATTTTTGACTAGAGTGGAAATCATGAAAAATCTGCATCACTTCCTCCTTCACTATATCCCAACCCTCTTGAAAGAAAGCCATGGAAAAGCCATCCGGGCCTAGGGCTTTATCTTTGCACATTCTTTTCACCACTAGATACACCTCCTCTTCATCAAATGGCCTCTCCAACCAACCTGCTACATTCGAATCTAGCTGTTCAAACATTAAACCATCAAGTTTGGGGCGCCATTCTACTTTTTCAGCAAGGAGATCCTCATAGTACTGCATTGTGTGATCTTGGATATCTTCTGGAGAGACTAACACTTGCGTGTCGGAATGTAAGACTTCAATAGCATTGTTGCGCCTATGCGAGTTAGCAACCTTGTGAAAGAACTTTGTACATTTATCCTCC
The DNA here is from genome assembly GCA_036559045.1 of Platycarya longipes. Classification (NCBI taxonomy): domain Eukaryota; kingdom Viridiplantae; phylum Streptophyta; class Magnoliopsida; order Fagales; family Juglandaceae; genus Platycarya; species Platycarya longipes. The sequence goes on from CM071802.1 coordinate 46,674,776, forward strand.
TCCTTCAACCAAAGCACTCTTGATTTTTGCCTCCAACAAATTTCTTCCATCAATAAAACTTTCTCAATTTCAGTCACCACCACATTCTTCCTTGCCAAAGAATCCTCATTAACTTCCCCTTCCTCCAAAGCATTCAACTCAGCCCAAAGACTGTTTTTCTGCACTTCTGTATGCCTAAATACTTCTCTATTCCACTTCTTTAAATCGGACTTAAGAGCTTTAAGTTTACTTGCCACTATGAAGCTAGGAGTGCCCTCAAAAGAATAGTCCTCCCACCAAGCCCTTACCTTCTCTACAAATCCTTCAACTTCTAGCCACATATTCTCAAATTTGAAGGAACTCCTACCCCCATGAAGGCCACCACAATTAAGCAAAATAGGAAAATGATCGGAACAGACACGTGGCAACCTTTTCTGACAAAGGTCTGGGAAGTGTGTCTCCCAAGAGGAAGAGACTAGAAATCTGTCTAGTCTGGACCCCCCACGACTATTAGACCAAGTGTAAGCCCCCCTACCAATAGAAGATCCACAAGGTTCAAGTCAAAAATCAACTCTGAAAAAGCTTCCATTGCGCTTGTTGACATAGAAGCCCCTGCCCTCTCACTAGGGAACCGAACAATGTTGAAATCTCCACAAAAAACCCAAGGTAAGTCCCATAAGGTGTAAAGACCCGCCAATTCCTCCCATATAATGCTTCTATCTCTATCTTCATTAGGACCATATACACCCGCTAGCGCTCACAACCACCCATCCTCAAAGTTCTTAAAGGATACAGCCATTGAAGTCAAACCAATGCAATCCTCGATCATCTCCACCACTCTCTTATCCCACATCACCAATACAAGCCCCAAATGAGGCTAAAAAGGACCACCCTACAAAAGAGCAACCCCCCACAAGCTACGAATAATATGCCTATCAATGCCACACAATGTCCACCTTCCAACTACTTAAAAGGGATCTAATACGGAGGCGTTTATTCACGTTATTGATCCCCCTTACATTCCACAAAAGGATTTTAGGCTTCATAAAGAGACAAAGACCCCCTTCCCTTCATCCATTCTCTTCCTATACTTCTTTCCTTGTTGTCGTAATTAATAGAGCTTTTAAGGCGATTCAACTCTCTATCCCGTTTCACGGCTGATTTCTGGGATGTAACATTCCTAGCCTCCAGTGCAATTACAAGAGCCTTAAACTGATCTTCAAACCCAACACATGAAATCCCCATACACTCTTGCATAGCCTCTACTTTTTTTAACACCCAATCTGAAGGTAAACTGAACACGGGCTTCGGAGAGAAAGTGCTTAACGGAATAGGGCTTCCCAAAGCATCCTCAGGTCCCTCAATAATCACCCCTTCCGATTCCACCAACCACAGTGCCTTATCCACCTCACCCTCCTCCAAGGACACCTCATTCTCGACCTCCAAAGCCTCCAGGACCACTTCTGAAACATCTGACTGCAGATTCGACTCACCTAAGGGTCTGCCAATGGGAGGCGGCAAGATCTGTACAAGCCCCAGCTCCCCAGGTGAGAGAAGGGTCTCAGACACCCTCGAAATCTCTCCCAGAGCCACCGTTGGCTTTGTCTGAGTAGGTACCATGGTGTCGCTAGCTGCTATGAAGACAAACGAGTGTGATTTCTCGCTTCGGGGCTCCGAAATCTCTGGATCCGGCATAGATTCGACTATCGGGCTTTCGTGGAACATTGTTGGGTTATTTTCGGTTACCCCAGTCAACGCCCGCGGCTTCTCTGCCGACGCCGTCAATGCCTGGCCCCTTGCCGTCGGTGGAGAAAGCAACCTGCCGGCAACGAAGAGGATATCGTTGGCGAGATGGGTTGATGGGCTGGAGCCTTGGGCGACGGGTTTCTTTGGTACATGGGCCGAGCTTGTTGGTCTAAAACGCAGCCTTGATTGGTTCGGGCCTTGGGTGACTGAGGCCTAGTCTGGATACCCTTAACCCCGTATCCAGTGGCCTTTTTCCTTCCCCTTATCCAAACCTCCAATAGGGGCACCGAGTCCCAGCCCATTGTTAGACCCACTAGCCTGGCCCAGTTCCAAGCCATTAGTATCTCCCTCCAACACGCATCGTTTCAGTAGAGCTACATTAAGCTTGTAGCGTACACAACTAGTTTTCCATCCCTTCCAGTACATCCTGAAGTGAAGGCTCCGACATACTACCCTTTCCATCTTGATTCTGCCCTTTCACAAGAGAGGAAAGATCACCTGACTGTAGCAGGCCTTTCCTTTCTGCATTTTGTGTAGCTCGAGATACCAAAGCAGCTTTGTACGACACCGGAGGAAACGAACCTTGCGACTGAGGAGGGAGAGACCGAGAGGTGCTGCCCCTGTTTTTTTCCCCTAGAACAGAGATTTTTACAAGCTCCTTCAGCAAATCACTGATGTTCTTCCAACCTTCCCCCTTTCCTTTTGGAATCATAATCATACCTCTCATTTGGCCGAACTCCGTTACTGAGAAGAATCTCCCATAGGAGTTGTATTGCCTCTGGAACACCAACACATTAGACCCATTTCTCCTTGATCTATAGAACCCGGAAGCATTCCCAGCATCTAACCCTTGTTTCACCGTTACAGCCAACCACCCCAGAGCATCCTGATTAATGGAAATGTGATTCACAGCACGAGGACTACTCTCCAATACTCTCCACCATCTCGCACTCACCTTCCGAAACTCAAAGCATTTGTTATCAATAAACACATTCCTACTCGACCCCATAACTAATAAATTCAAAGAAAAGATGGATAAATCTGAAATTAAACACCAGAAAACTCGAAAAGAGCTAACATGAATGCATCCTTGAGGTGTAAAACCATAGTTGTTTCTCAGGTGTACAGAGAGAAAAAAATAGTGTAGTTCATTTGTATATTTTACCTCCTGCTTACTTCCTCTTTAAGCACAAGAAGCGGTCCCAAACCCAAGAAGTGGACCTCACAACCCAATCATACAGAGACGAAAGTTTCATGCCTTAGAACCCACCTGAGCCCTGGGAACTGACTGATTCCTTTGAATTCTCCATCAATCAGAGTGTGGTTAATAATATTACAACAGAAGTAAATATTGCACTGGGATTATAAAACGGCTAATCTACCTCAAAGTCATTGTCATCTCTTACACTATCATTAGATTTCAGTCTCTTCTCTACAAGGGATCCACGCTCCAACTTTCACCCATGTAGGTTCACTTAAGGAAGAACTTTGGCTTCCTCGGCCAAGTAAAAAAGTTCATTACACTAGTGTCATGTAAAATGGTGCAATAAACCCCGCACTAACTCTTTGTCAGCCATTAAAATGCCTAGGTCCTAATCATCAACTATTTGCTGGGGTTTGTGGAAAGTATTTGACAATGAATGGTATGGCCTTGAGAGTTGGTTTCGTTTGTATTAAAAATCAAAAACAAATAATCAAGTCATTAGTCATATACAAAAAGTCAAATTTACATGCATATAGTGATGATATTGTTTATTGGAATGTATAAAACTTATTTTAGCTAGTCCGGATATCCTTGAAAAGCAAGTATGAAATTGTTTTCATATTCTTTGAATTTTGCAATAAAGTTGCATGCTAGATTTTTTAATGTAATATTGCTCTAAATTGGCTTGAAATGATTGATGCTTTGCAAAGCAGGAAGTTCAAAAATTGTCTATCCAACACCCTACCTAACCATCCCTACTTCATGAGATAACCCATTTTCTATAACCTTATTCAGCGAAGATACAACTCCAAATTAAATATGTTGGAGATACTGTGAGTCCTGTGCAAGGATCTGAGGATGACGAGATTAACTTGTGCAAAAGGCTTAGAGTTCTGTAATCTGGTAGACTTCAGTTTGGGGTGTTTTGATGTACATTATGATGTACAGATGATGTTCACTACTGACTTCAAATCTTAAGATGTTGATGCAAAGACAATTTATTGTAATTTGTTATGTATTAGACTTGTTATTGTGAAAATTTTGGAGGATGAGAATTTTTCATTCTGGGTGAAGTTGTGAATATTCTCTTTGCTATGTAACATCTTCCCAATAAAAGTTAGGAATGTTACTTATCGAGTTCCATAGGACCAGAAAATAAGAGTTCCATAGACTTCCAGAATTTGGGACATGTGACTAAAGGATAGAAAACATATATCAAATCATAATAGCAATTGGGATTTCGATTCTGATTGAATTCTTGGTGAAAATCTTGGAACCAGCTTATGTTTCAAGTCATGGCAGCATAAGCAAGAGCTATAAATCCTCTTCCTGAAATTTGGGCTGGCAGAAAATCTGAACAGAATTATAGTAAATGATTTTAACTTGGACTCTGATACCATTTGTTATGGATTCTTAGGTAGAACTCACCCTTAAAAACTGGCTTACAAGAAAAAGGTGTCTAGGATCTTATAAATCACCAACCAATCTCATACTTGGCTAATGTGGGATCATAACATTAAAATTAGATTTTCATAGTATTTGAAGAAAAAACCTAATGAAATCTCACCCTAAAATCACTTTTATGGTGAGTTTATCTTACAAGTTTCACGCGCCCTAATTAAAGCAATACAGATGTTCTCCTCCTTTCCTTTCCTATCCTACATTATCAACTTTATTTATTATTGTTTTTATAATTTTTAAATAAGTGGTACAGTCACAAATAGAATTTATAAAAATATTTCACTAGTTAACGTGATTTCTTGTAATCAATCAAATCTAGTTACAATAAAAATAACTTTACAATTTAACAAACAATAAAACACATCAGTTTATGATATTACTTTTATATAACACTTTTGATCAAAATATTTCTCTTTTTAAATTCACTTCATTGGCTTAGAGAAAGAGAGACATCCCAAGGTTAGATCGGACTCGTGTATGGTGTGTAAAGTTCGACATGCAACCTTTAAGGCCTATTTGGATAATGAAATGAGATTTGAATGAATTGAGATAATCTATAAATAGTGGCAAGAATCCGAGATAGCTTTATCTCACCTTTATATCTATTTTCTTTCATTGATTTCACCAACTAAATCCATAAAGTTAAGACACTTTTTAACTTCTCATCATTTCTTCCTTATTTCCTTTTGGTTTTCTTTTTATTACCTTTTCCTTTTGCTATTTCTCCATAATTCCTTATAACTGGTAAAAAATAAATATGGCATTTTATCTCTACATCATTAACATTGAGGAGAGACTAGATTGACCCTACCAAATGTTCCAAAAATACCTAATAAAAAAGAAAAAAAACTAAGTCCCATAAGATGCTTTCATAACACCATGTAATAGTTTGACCCAAATACACATTGTCAAGTACAACTTGAATCGAGCCCACAAAAAAACACGTCCATGTTCTTGAACCTTTTCCACCATCCATGACCTTTCTTCATCTTCATTCTCAGATTGGGCTGCTTCTCCCTCTTAAAACAATCATCCAAGACATCATCCTTAAAAACATTCTTCTTTCCTGTGCATTCTTTAACACGTTGGTCTCTTTGCACAAGCTGCTCATAGTACTCCTTGTTCCTTTTCTCCAGCCCATAAATCTGTGTCTGAAGATCCTCTATCCTACGGTTGAGCATGAAAACCCTATGACCTTCCCTCATCTTCAGCACACATCTTGCCAACTCACTTGCCTTCCTCTTCATGACCATAGATTCCGATGCCAACCCTTTGTTCTCTTCCACTAATGCATTCACTCTATACCCTAACCTTGCATTCTCATTTAATAGTATTAGCCTCTCTGACTCTAGCACTTCAAGCAAGCTCTTCTGCAAATCTATCTTCCTTGAGGATTCACTACTGCGCTGCTCAATAATCCCCATCTCATGCTGTAATATGTCATACTCGACGTTCTTGATCACGAGATCCGCAACAATGGTGTCACCTACCGATGTGCCATATCCGGCAAGCATTATCTGAGGAGGTTGTTGGTAAGACAGGGAGCTCTCGGCATCCGAATCGAACACGTTCGTCACGCCATCTTCTTCTTCGAGGTCAGACTTAACATGATCCACAGTCAAGATTCGGGTCGAGCTGCTGCTTCGATGAGGATCACATTTGGCTAATGTTTGAATGTAACGATCAGATAAGGTGAGGTAGCCATTGTAGAGGTCTTGGAGTAGAGCAATTAGCTGAGGTCGTTTCTGATAGTAAGATTCGGCACGTTCCCTAAAGGTGTCACCAGTGTTATCTTCAACAACCGTCTTCATTGTCAATGTCATCATCCTAGCATCCAAATCTATCATACCATACCAAAATTCAAAAATTTAATCACAATGCAGTCAACAAAAAAATAATTGATATTAAGGCATAAATTCTGATAAAAATAAAATAAAAAACAAGATGGTAGCTAAAACCAAATGAACATGTTGGAACAAGGAATCATGTGGACTCAACGAGTTACGTGATTGATTGGTTCTCAAAAAGTCATTTGATCTTCCTAACAGCTAATGAAGCTCTGAGCTTGAGTCATGGACTCATGAACAGTGGGGGGGACCAAAGGGCTTTTTTATTTATAAAAATGTGTGCTGTGAAAAATATTATTTATAAATCATTTTCCTTTTTGTATAATGTGTACATATAGAGCTTTTTTATATACTTCTTATACATTTTACTAATACGATTGATCAAAATAGTTATATTATATAAAAACAAAAAAGTGAGGCAGCTAATCACATTAATGAAATATACAAAAATAATTGAATATAATTTTTTTTTTTTTTGAGAGATCCGACATCTTCCAAATCTCATTTGCGAAACTATGGACAGCAAACACCGACAAAATTTTAAAATGTGGGAGAAAACGAAGGTTGGTGTAGCTGAATTAAGGAGGAGAATTTTACACCAAAATGTTTTGTCTACAACATGGCAAAAACAACAGAGGTCTGTTCACGAAATTCGAAAAAAATTTTGAATTAATTGTTTGTTTCGATTTGAGCAAGGAATGGGACATCTTTCTACGGCTACGCTAGAGTTGTTCTCAGGGTAAGGTCTACATCATGGACCCATGTGCTGCAAACCTATTCCACGCCAAAATGTGTACGCTCCAAGTTTTTGAAATTAAAAAAAAAATACATCAAAATATTAGTTATTTTGACAGTTTTAGTATGAGAATGAAAGAGAAGATAAAACCCAAGTTCAAATTATAAAAATAAGATCATTTAAAAAAAAAATACTGTTTGTTTATAGTATATATTAAATAAAATATTATAAAAAAAGTACATTTATCATTTCTAGAAGTGTTACACAAAATAAAAGGATAAAGGACACGAGGAACGAGGATGTGGTAGGAACAGACTCACGAGGAACTGAACATAGACAACGACGAAAGAACGGAAAGGTCGCCGTCGCGAAAACCAACAAAAAAAACCTCAATAATACAGTACAGTGCATTGTATAATTTTATTTATTTATTTTTTCTGGGTTTGGCGTTGGGATTGCTTTCTTTATGCGTGAAGAGTTTGAAATTTAAACACAAAGAGGAAGTATAAACTGACACATACGCTAAAGTATTCATGATGTGTTTGTATTTTATGACAGTACTTGTTTTCTAACTTGGCTTTTCAAATTCAAACTTGTTTTTCCCAAAGTCCCCATTCGAAATTTCGAATCAATAAGAAAATTATTGTGGTTTAATCCACACATTCGCTGTCCTGAGCTGACAAACTACACAAACAGCAACAATAATTCCTAAAACATTTTCATAAATTATATTAAACATTATTCAGACCACAGTTTAGGTAAGCTATATATGTATATATATTTAAAATAATAATATTATTAAAAATTAATATTTTATCAATAATTTATTCAACTTTTTAATTAAAACTATCTCACTATTGTTAATATCCCATGTCAATGGAGATTCAGAAAAAAAACAAAAAAACATGGGACATGGGAATACCCTTATCCTGAAATCAAATAGATTGGAAGCAAGGAATCAGCAAGGGCACAAACAAGTTAAGACATAATTGTTAGGTAGGATGTGGATGTGTACCGGAAAGAGTAGACAGAAGCCAGGATGGCTTTGAGCCACTTTCCCTGAAGAAACTGCTTCCTGATCCAGATCTTGTCGTAGGATTTGACTCATTTTGATCATCAGAAGTTGAAAAAGATGAAGCTGCTTTCTCTGTTGTCATGTCTCCCTCCCATAACCCCATTGTTATTGAATTCACCCACCTCTCAACCTGCTGCACATACTAAGGTTCAATAAATACATAATAATTCAAAACCAATTAAATTTTATGGGGCAGCAGCAGTGTATTTAAGCAAGATTGTTACTTTCTTTTGTACTATCAAATTTACTTAAATTTTCTGCATATTTTCTTGCTATAAAGTGCCTGATATTGCATTTAACATGGAGACCGTACGACCTGTAGTTTGTGGTCGTGGAATGGAAGCAGAAAAGTCAGAGAAGAGAAGAAAGGGAACATGGAACTCGCGGATCTCTAGAAACAATAAATTATAACCAAATAATCGAGGAGCCCACAAGCAATCAAATCCCATGTAGTAAAGTGAAAATTCAATGCGTTGGAATAGTAATGAGGAGTGACCCAAAACCACCGGTTGTATGGATCGTCTTCAAACCAATTTTTCTCAAATTTTTCTGATTCATTAGCAAATCACAAAGCATGGGAGAAGAGGAAAAATGAGAGCTTTTCGAGTGTCCTCAATCTTGTTACGTTTAAGAGAAACAAAACCAAGTCACATAGAAGTAGACAGCATTTGAAACTAAGACGAGAAGTATAAGAAGAGAGAAAGATACAGATATAAGATATATTTTCGAATACTTGTTTAAGCAACCAGACAAAGATATGTTCTAAACAAAAACCTGCCAAGAAATTCTACACAGACACAGAATATCGTCGGAGAAGACATGAGTAAAGAGCTAAGGGTAAAGAGCTGAGGTCGAGAGAGAGAGAGAGAGATATGGACTTACAGGAGAGGAGAGGGCAGAGAGTATGCAGGCGAATGGGCGGTGAAGGTGACGAGAGAAACGTATTTGAAAAGGAAGTCTGCAGAAAATCTTGCGAGAATAACGAAGAGAAAGGAAGGTGCTGGGGAAAGAGTTACAGTAATCTGTATAGGGTTGCAGTACGTATCATGAAAGCAGGAGGAAATCGCTCAAAATCCGCCTCACAATTTATTTTATGATTTGACCACTCAAAGACCGACACCCCTTTAATGTTTTTCTTTTTTCTTTTTTCTTTTTTAATTGTGTCTGTATGTTTTCTTCCGATTTCGCATTTAATTTTCAAATCTGCCGCTGTTAAGAGTACTTGCAGTTGCAGATGCAAAGCGATAATTTGCATCATATCGGATTTTAGATTTTGTTATTTATAGAATAATGATAGTTTTATTAATCTTCTACCATCTTTTTATTATTTTTTTTAAAAAAATATTTAATTATTAACAAAATGACTATAAATAAAATTACAGAGTTTTTAGATTTTTAATAATTAAATATGTTAAAAAATTATTTAAAAAAATAAAATTCCTAATACATTAAAAGTAACGAAGAGATAGGAAGAAAGTAGCAAGTGTATTATTATCTTTCATTGATAATCAATTTTCACATGAATGATCTATTTATTAATTAAAATATTAATTAAAATAATAATAAAATATTATTAATTTAATAATTTAATATTTAATATATAATTGGTAGAGAAACTCTTAAATTTCGTTTGGATATAGAAATAATTACATATCATCTTATCTCATATTATCTTATCTTATTATATTAATCAAATTTTTATACAAAATTAAGAAGAAACAACATGCAAAATAAGTTTTTTTAATTTAGTAAATAAGTTATTTTTAAGAAATGATATAATTTTTATAAATAAATAAATTTCGATCAATAATATAATGAATAGAAGAAAAAACTATAAGTTTTAATAAATATTTAACGGATAATAAAATAAAAATATTTTAATAATAATAAAATTATATAAAAGTAAATTATAAACTGATGTGTCTATCAAAATAAATAAATAAATAAACTAATTTGAAGTGAAGTGATGAAAAATTATTATTTAATAATTATTATAATTTTATTTATTAAAGTATTATTATTTGAATTTAATGTTTTATAATAAATTTAAATTAAAAATAAATAATAATTTATTCAAATAATTATATTCACAAATGTTCTCAAATTGACTGATCAAAGCCTCTTTAGGCGTAATAAATGGAACATAAAAGTTAAACAAGTACTTAGACCATTCCCATTGACTTGACCAAATGATAAAGATAATCAAAATCAAGTAATTTGTGCTACAAATACTTCACATTAGGTTGACTATATCTAAAATAACTTGGATTTTCTAAAATGCTTGGCTAAAGATAGAAGATTAGAATTGATTTTTCAAATATTAAAATACTAGTTTCTCACTCCAACCAAATATTAAAATACTAATTTTTCAATTTTTAGTTATTAGTATTAAATGACCTTTGAAAATATGGTTATTTAATATTAATATAATTAGAATATAATTATTATTAATATTAAATTGGTAGAATTACAAGATGTGATGAAAATAAATTAAATAAAAGAAATTTAATTATAATCATTATTAATATTAAATTAGTAGAATTAGCAAATGTAATAAAAATAATTAAATAAATTTTTTTTATTATTATATAAAGTGAATGACTAATTCAATGTGAATATTAAATTGAAATAAAAGAGACAAATGTAAAAAAGTGTCATGTGAAACAAAATTTTGAAGATGGATTTTAAAACATTAAACAGAAACCTTGGATCCCTAATGCTTGATCCAGATTTCGAGTATTTCTTTTGATATCTTTTTTTTGTTATTTTCAATTTTTTTTACTTAGTATAGGATATTTTATAATATTGAATATGTAGGATTAAGTGGCTGTTAAATTTAATAAAAAATAAAAAAAATCGTTAAGCGAGCGTTAGATAGCCACTTATTATAATAGAAAAATATAATAAACAATTCAACTTTTTAAAATATTAAAATAATAATAATATTAAAAATAATATTGTAACAATATTTTATTTAACATTTAACTTTTATTTAAAGTCATCTCATCTTATCTCACTATTCAAATTAAAATTAAGAGCATTTTCAATAGCTTCTTTATATTATTGTTTAAAATACATACCAAAACTTATTGTTTCTATTTTATATTCTGATTTATACATTATATGCATTAGGTTATGTATATTTTTGTTATATATTATAATTTTAATATATTTTATTCATTTCAAATATTTTCTCTAACTATTAATATTATATTTACATCTTTTGATAACTTTTGAGTAGTGAGAAAAAGAACTTAGAGGAGATAAAAATTAATTTAAAATAATTTAGAATTATAATCAGTATCATCACATCTAGAAGAATTACTTTAGCAAAGTATACAATAAAGATGAAATAAAAAATCATTAAAATGGACTTTTGAGCAATTTTTTTTTATAAATATATATATATATATTTTACAAAAGACATTGTGAATGTTGGGCCCAGTTTGATTGTTGAATTCAAACATTCAGTTTAGTTTAATTTTAAATTAAGTTTAACATTTAATTTTTATTGAATTATAAAATAAACCAATTTCAATTTTTTCAAATCTTGCTTCAGATCTTATAAAATAAAGATAGAATTATTGAATTAGCCTGCTTTTTTGATTGATCAAAATTAGATCCTCTGATATAAAAATATATATGTCATAGTAAATATAGGATTTATAATATCTAGAATTTGACACGGAGTATTATGTTTAGTTATAAAATACTTTATCTAATCTCTTCTAATCATTAATTTCATTGCAACTTTGTCAAACTTTCAAATAAAACACAAAACAATACAGTATTTCAAATTTCAAAATAATTTTAATTTTATAATATTTTTATCCATCATTTTTTAAAATCTAATAAAACATCCTGATTTAAGTTATTTCTTTATATTTATATATATATATATATATATATATATTTTTATCAATATTCATAAATTTATAATTCTCTCATTATCTCATTTTATAAAGGATAATGATAGGATTACTACCCTTCTACTATTAATTTATTACTCTTTTTGTATTTGAGTTTTTTTAACTTTTTATTTACTCAGTGATTAAGGAAGTGACTATTAGTAAAACTATAAATCTTTTTTAATTTTCTCTTAATGATTAAGGATATTGAAGCAATATTTATAAGAAAATGATAAAAAAATTCCAAATACACTATATAATGATAAATAGATAATAGGAGGATAATAATCCTTCTCAAAATACCAATTTTATATTCTATATTATTATTTTATTTTTATCATCATTAGATATATTTTTTTATTTAATGTTATTTATCATTTGATGATAATAAATATATCATATCTTATATAGTGCAATGAAAACATAATAAACACAAAATATAACATTACTCGAATAGAATATGATTGAATGTTGAGATAATCTCTAATATTTATAAATAATAAAAAATAATACTAACAATGAATAATTTATAAATAATAGTAAATTATTTGTGAATATTAATGAAGTAGTCATAGCGTTGAGAGTTGCCATAAATATTGCAATGTTTGCCCGATTGTGTTTGATTGGAGCTTCTTTTTCTTGGGATTAGTTAAAATACCATAATACCTAATTAACATAATTCTTTTAAAAAATATTAACCATAATAACTACAATCTTTTTATAGTGTATCGAGATTTTCACTTAAAATAAACGGAAATGTTCATACTCGCATCAATTTTTTTTTTTTGAAAACTTCACTAATAGTTATTTCCTTAATTATCAAGTAAAAGAAAATTAAAAAAAAATTAAAATAGTACAAAAATAATAGTAGAGCAGTAAGACTATCATTATTCAACTTGATAATGAGTTGTCTACTTAACTTATTATATTTTAAAATAATTAAATTACAAACTAAAATCTTTTACATTTTTCACATCTATTTTTATTTTTTTTGTAATTGGTTAATTATGTTAAAATTATATCTTTTAAGTTAGTTTGGTGAACTAATAAATAAAAAAAAATTATAAAATTTAAATAAAATCCTGTAACTAGAAGAAAACCTTTTATTCCAAAATAGAATATTCATATTATTTCACATTACATTAGCTACATATTTAGACAAATCAATTATGAGTTAATATAAATATATTTATACCAAATGTATATATATTTGACATATTTATATCATCTGCTTTGTATATAGGGTTAAATATTAAAAATAATCTTTGTAGTTTGCCTCTAAAATAGATTAATCCCTAAGTTTAATTCTCAACTTTTTACTTTTAATACTTTCAATTAGGAACAAAATAGTCGAGACCCGACTTGAACCACTGTTCTGACCCATTTCGAGTAATTGGGTATTACCCATTACCGATTTAAACCCTATTTCTGCTTTCGTTTATAGCTTCAAACCCTGCAAAATTCTAAACAATTTTGAGAGACATCGATTTCGTTTCTCTCTCTCTCTAGAGCGTAGAATTCCGACGAATGAGGTGGTGAAAAATAAGGATTTAAAGGATGAAAAGCTTAGAAAATTCAAGCCTAGATTTCGGTGAAGTGTTCCAACGCCTGTGATGATGAAAAGCAAGGGTTTGGAGGACGAAAAACTCAAAAAATTCAAGCCTAAAGTTTTGGCAAAGAGTTTTGGCAATGGTGGTGGTAAATTTTTTTTCTTCTTCTTCTCTTGCTTTTTTCTCTTCTTCAAACCCTTATTCATCTTCCAAACTTTTCTTCTTGTTGTTGGCAACAAATGTTAAGCTTTATAATGTTTCTATTTTACTTCACGTATGCCAGCATCCTCTTGACAAAATGGCAGTTGGAACTAATTTTTTGTTTGTCTTCCGAGTTTTCTTGGCAACCAACCAAGGACTTTCTAGTCTACATTTTTTCCTTTAACAGAAAAAGGCTACGTTTTCTCAATTGTTTAATACAATTCCACAGTTGGAATTTTCGAGAGGGTCAGAAGTGGCATGCAACTAGTTTGCACTAGGTAATGATTATTGTGAATGCCGATTACAATTTTAGGTCGAAAGCGGCCTATCGGCGAATCGGTATAGGAACCTTATCAGGTCGGGTCAAAAAAAGCTCTTAACAGGTCGGATTGATTCGAGTGAACAAGCCTATCCTCAATTGAAAAATTATATTCTCAAACCGGTATATAGAACACACCGAAAAAATGTTTATTTAGAAGTACTTGAGGAATTTTGTTTGAATAATAATATTTAATAATTGATTATAATTTTGTATTTACAAGTGAATCATCGAACAAAATGAATCTGAGTCAAGAATCAGGATTAAACTTGGCTGAATAAATCCCGAAAGGGAAGTTGAACCCAAAAACACACACACACACACCCCACCAAAAAATAAAACATAAAAATAAGCGTTAACCCCAATCCATTTGTAACCTCAACGTCTTAGACTCTTACTAGTAAATTGTACTCAATGCAGTAACAATATATATATATATATATATATATATATATATAAAATATGAAGTGAAACTTGAGAAATCCAAGCTTCAATGAGACAGAAAAGGGTTTCACATGAGACAGATGCTTCTTAATATACAGGATATAGAGGTAAAAGGACAACATGATCTTGATGGGCAAAGCCTGCTCATATGTAACTGGAAGTTGCTAAATGTATTCAAGAGGCTAGTTTTGCAGCTTATACAGACAACGGACGGATATATGTAAACCAATTCATAACCATAGAGACATAGTAGTATAACTAGCATTCTAATTGTTACTTTTGTGTTAGCGTAGTCCAAACTAATGAATTTTTTTTTTTTTTTTCCTGGAACTTCACAACAACATGAGTGTACGGCAACAGAGACAAGATGACAAGATAACAAAGACTAAATATGCACCTATTCAATTTCAGGCTGCCACGGAAACAAAATGGTGATAGCAGCAGTGGTGCAGAATGATGGAGGTTTCAGTTTTCCCGTCCATTTCATAGAGAGAATGACCATCACTTTGCAATCAACTAAAGAAACATCCCTTAACAGCATCTTGGATGAGTGTTTGGTAAGTGTGCAGCCATTTGAATATGATTAAGCACTTCAATAATAAAGTGAACATATTAAAACAGATTACCTCCCATATCGGCATATAACTTCTTCCCCTTCTATAAGCCTCTCCACAGCATCTGAAGGAAGGCCAATCATCTCTAATGTCTTCTCCCAAACTTGGTATGATGTCTCAATGTTATGTGCTTCCTCCGAAGGATTTGTAGGACGGCAATCTTGAGAAAGGAAAGCACAAACGGGCCACTCGTCTGCTTTCAACAACTCACAGTACTCTGGGACTTGAGGATCTGTGGCCGCAAAAAGAGCACTCCTTGAACCTGAAATGGCAGTGATTGACTTATGATGTGAGTTTGCATTTTTTGTTGCAGAATAATCTAGGTGTATTTAAGACTAATACATGAAGATATTCTTCTGCTCCTTACTTGACAAGCCCTTGAGATTTTATTGGAATGATTACAGTTATAAACTGTTGATTGTTGCACTAGCGAGGATATAGTGCACACGTCATAAAAACAGGGATGGTTACACTTCATTCATTGAAGAAACTCTTCAATTCCCACATTAGGATGAAAAATGTAATAATGTTTTTCTCATACCCGTATCACATCTAAAAGAAGTAAAACAGGTCAAACTTGTAGGGGTCTTTAAATAATTGGTTATCAGCTTGCATAATAAAGAGATGTCTCCTTTGGAAAGAAACCTACATTTCTCATGAATTATCAGGTCCAACAACAAAATCCCCTTCAACTTTATGTTCATTTGGTTAATGAAAAGACCCTAGGACTTAAAGATGAGAGGAAGGAACATAAACAGGAAGAGTACACATGCATATCATTGTTACCCAACTCTGGATGACGGAAATCAGAAGATATGAATGCACCAATGAGATTAACAACACCGTGCTTATAGACGTCCCAGAAAACCTATATAATTGAGAAGGTAAAACGGATGTACTATGATCCTAGAAGACTCACCTTCTTGGGCATTAAAGATAAAATAGGGTATCAGATGATAAGCCGCTTGAACAATTTTGGGAAGATCCCTGGCCTGCAGTTAAATATAGTTACAACCATGAAAATAAGAATATATGAAACTCAGCAACATTTTGAGATTATGAAGCAAATATGTTGAGCTGTTTGTTAGATTTAGTGAATGAAAAGACTGTCAAGAAAACCGAGAACAATCCTTGAAATCAAATGGGCTTTAACTATATAAACAGAACCTGATTGCCGAGTTAGGGCCCCTACATAGGTCCCACATTTCATTTTCCAGGCCCATACACTCGTTAAGAGTATAGGCATATAAATTAACCATGTATAATTAACAGGTGAGGTTCTTCAGGCTCCAACATTTTAGCCCAGTAAGATAATTTGTCCTTTGACTATACACAACCATATGCACACTTCAGTTATATAGTACCAAGCTATAATGTTGAAAAAAGGTATAAACAATGGGATTTTCAAGCTGGGTTACCATCAAAGCCAAAACATTCAAGCCTTGGTAGTGGAGAGGATCTCGGTATTTACGTGTAACAGAAAGTAGTGTAAAGGCTTTATGTGAGCAGATTTCCTGGGCAGGTAAGCATAATACGACAAGAGACTTACAACATTTGTATGGACAATTCCAGGAGATACGCATAATACACTAACGCCAGCTTCAGCAGGCAGCCGCTTGTGGAGGACACTGCTAAACATAACCTGCAATGTATAAGCTTCCACCTTCAATTTGTTGTTTACAATGATAATCCATTTTTCACTATGTATGATCCTGCAGCTTGAGAGTTAATATTCCAATTTAAGAAGCTAACAATGATGGTAGCAGCCACTGAAAAGGAAAAAGGATTGACCACAAGGGCAATGAAAGGCAGAATAATTATGGTAATGTAGGTATGACTCAAATGGCAGAACCACACCTTAAGAAGCTCTTGGCTAAAGGTAAGATCAATTAGTATAAAAGCTGAAAAGTTTACGATTGTGAAAAGTAACAATGTATACAGTGTAGATAAGCATGACCAATTATTTCTTTGGAAATATAGGCAATTAAGGATGTTAGTTATTACAAATCTGCTAATGTAACCTCACAAAGAAACTTTTCCAGCATGCCTTATGGCTTAATGAAGCCCACTTTTGATCTTTTCATAGAATATATGAGTTAACTTGTTCTACTACTATTACTGATGACACTGTTGAATGCTTATTATTGCTATTTGTAGATCTTAAGGTTTCAGAGATAAAAAGAACTCATGGAATATCATGGAAGAGCAAAAGTCACTCTCTACCCTCTAGCTTTTTGTTTGATGTAAACGATTGTATTAATAATAATACAATCCAAGCCCAAGTACTCTCTACCCTCCAGCTATTGCATATTATATTTTGAAAAATTCTGTATGCAGTCCGCAACTTTGGGACTCTCTGTGCATGCTTAAAAATGAATCGTTTTAGTAACAGTCAAAACACTATCATTTCATAAGTGGAAAATGAATAATGGGAAAAATAAAATACAGATGACACCCCTGTAGATTGAATGGGCACTTCAACCTGGAACCAAATAGAACTTTGTCAATGGCCAAAGGAAGCTCAGAGATATTAGAGAAAGAGGAAGGGGGAGGAAGAAAGACAGGGAGGTTGAAGAAGCAGCAAAGAGAGAGCGAGGCCAAAAAAGAAATTTTGAATTTATTCCAAATTATCTTTTTGAACAAATTTCTAACTTATCAGATTTATTTTTTTTCTTTTCCAGTCCTTAAACTTCTCCAAGACCTTCAGAATCAATGTCCCACAATCACCAAACTACTGTCGTGTCGTCAACTTTGTGGAGCACAACCCATCCACTATCACTTTTGAAGGAATGCAGCAAATTTCTGGGATATTGCAGCTTTTCATTCACTAATTTTTGTACATCATCTTCTTCGTTTCCTTCCCTTCAATCAAATCAATAAGCTTTTTGATTGTGATTCAAGGTGCCACCCTCCTTTTTAGAACCCATTGATGGCCTCGGCCTGGTAAGGGGAGAGTGGCCAAGTGGTCAAAAGTGACAGACTGTAAATCTGTTGAAGTTTTTCTCCGTAGGTTCGAATCCTGCCTCTCCCACTTAGTTGTAGAAAGAGAAAGGAGGAATTATTTTTCCCTCTCTTTTCTCTTTCTTTTCCCTTCTGTCATTCCTGAATTCTCATTGAGCAAAAGGTACGAAATAAATCAGATTGACTTTTAGATCACAAGTACTATGTGAAATCTTTGATTTTTTCCTCTTTCTCTATCCCTATCTCTCAGGTACAGCGTTTGAATCACAATTAGAAACCACCACCTTATGCAAGTGTTTGAGTTCTTCATCTCCCAATCATTAGACATTTTAGTTAACTTACTAGTAATCATTGCTTCCACTTGATATTGGCGTAGTCATTTCATTTATTAACTTCCTTACTGCCGAGAGTGAAGACTTTCTAGATAACTTCTGGCAGTTTCTAAATAATCCGACATTTTTTCTCTCTAGAATCTGGCAGAGCTCGTGGACTTGTAGTCATTTGGTGACTCATGGAGCTCGTGAACAAGCTAATTTCCAGCAGTTTCTCTCTCTAGAATCCGTAGTCATTTTCCTTAATGCTGAGAGTGAGGACGTACACTAGAGCTCATGGGTAGAAAAAATGGAAGGCTTGGCATCAGGTTGGACTTGGACTATGTAAGTAGTCTTCTTCTGGTCATCTTTTATAGTGGAAAAAGAGGAAGAAGATGTGGAGGAAGTGGAGATGGGTGGAGAAGAAAGAGTTGGAGGAGGGTGAGAGAGGGAGCCGTTGGAGGGAGAGAGAATTGCTGGAAGGAAAATATGCTAGGGACCTTTTTGATATTTTACATAATTTGAAGAGTAAATGACCTAAAGGCCATTTGTCCGCATGGAGGCCCCCAACGGAGACTATACCTAACAGTGCTCTTATATTTTTTAGGGTGGATTTGACCATTTTCTGTTTTTGATAAAGATACTTCATGAATTATATACTTGGTACAATTGTATCCCCTAACACTCCCTATCAAGCTAGAGGAAAATTTTTTTATTGGCACCGGGTGTCCGGGAACAGTACCCTAACTAATCCTTGTGTTGCAAAGGCCCTCGATAAGGAAAAAATTCAAGGAAAAAATTCCTTAGTCCGATGGGCCCTTAGAGATTGTTTGCACTCAAGGGGATTTGAATCTAAAGATCATACTCCAAGCCCAAGGCCTTTACTACTTGAAGGAACCCCTAAGGGTTAAGCTGGAGGGCATACAAAGACAAAATTTGGAACAAATAACCTTCAACTAATTATGACACAGAGATTTGGTAACATATTTGCAACTTGCTCCTTCACAAAAGGAGTAGAAATATCTCCACTCGGTATCTTAATCTTGAATGAAAAGACAAAAAGAGATACAAAATTAAGTACCATGTACAATACAACTTGATCACCAGGATAAGTGGAGAGGATTTGGAGATGGGAAACCAATCTCCTAAAGAGAGTGTTGCAACCGTGTCAATTCATTAGGAGTGAGAGCCACTGCTCTAAGTTCAACTTCTGCCCTAGACTGAACAACTAGTATTTATTTAATGCTCTTAACCAAATAACCTCCCAAAAAGGTTCAATATAAGTAGATCTTTAATCTACTCAACGAAGCCAACTTACACCACATACAGGGGGTGAGAGATAGCAACCATATTTACAGGCACCATAACACTTAAGACACCACAAATACTCACCAAGAGTGCTGGTGCACCATAAACCACCACAAAGGATTGAAGACTACCACTGACCCCTACTAACCGAGTGACAATGGTGGCATTACCAGCCATCAACAGCCATGCAGACCAACCACATCCACCAATAGATTCAATTTTTTAGGAAAATGGCTGAAAAAAGGGAAACTACGAAAGGGTGACACCTTGTTTAACAACCTACTTTGATATGATGGAGATCTTAAGGTTTTAGAGAAAACAAGATTTGGAAGTAAAAATGTAGGGCTAATAACTTTCTACCCTCTTGCCATCTAATGGTATATGCTTCAGGTTACATTAGACGATTATCCCCTCATGGGGTATACTTGGTAGTGGGAACAATTATACCTTTAACAACATGAATCCAAACAATAATCCTAAAGCAAAGCTAAAGCCATTCAGAGAAATTGCCAAATACCTCATACATTGAGCTTTTTCTGCTAGTTCCCCTCATAGATTTTGGGTTTTTTTTTTTTTTCCTTTTTGAAAAAAAAAAAAAAAAGTTCTGGTAACAAGTAAATATTTTACTGCAAAAGGGGGGAAACCTAGTGTGCACAGACGGAATGTAGGGCAAAGGGCAAGCAACAGTCTTGAATGCATATAAGAATAACAATTTAAGCTCCACAGTAGTAGCCTCCATGCCAGTGAAGGGAAATTATTTTTTCTCCATATTATCAACAGCGCAGAAAGGGCCTGGTTCCAGAAGGGAGTAATGTCTTCTAAACTTACCATTTTAGTTCGAAGGCAAAAAAATGACATCAAGACATTTTATCCATGGCAAGCTAAGGTGTTAGTCCATGCGAATTTCTAATTATTTTGATAAAAAAATTAAAAATACTAAAAAAACTAAGTGTCAGATTGTTATTATTACTACTACTAATAGTATTACAAATTGTAGTAGCAGCTAAATGAACATATATATTGATATTACAGTATATCATGATCGATCTTTCCTTTAGTCATGGTTTGTAAGGTAGATGGGCCAGCCTTTACAACTAACAATGGGTTTTCTCTTTCATTGCCACTATTATTCCATACATTCTTTTGCTAGATTCAGATGACACGGCAATAGTAAAATAGAACATAAATCTATTGAGTCACATCGCGTGAGAATGGAAGCTTGGCATGCACTCATAAAGATGCCATCATGCAGCTAAAGATCAATCTCAATCGTTTAGAATGGCATGTGACTCAAGTATCTTTAGTTTCACAAGTTTTTCAAAATTTTTTAGCAATATTTTCCTCTTCTGCTCCAAAGATTTATTGAACTAAAAAAAATCATCTCCCAAACTTCTTTTAAATCTAATCACTTGCATTGGTTTTTGTGACAAAAACACAAGAACAATTTTTATAAAAGCAATAAAAAACCTTTTTTTGTTTTACAAGTACAAGTATGCCCTAACTAGGTAGGGGTATTAAACATAAGAAAATCATGTAGGTCCATGCCATTAAAGTCTATGACAATGGCCCACGTACAAAGAGTTTTAAAAAAGAAAACTTTGAGCTCTCCTCCTAATCTCTCCTTATCCTCGAAAGTCCGCTCATTGCGCTCCTGTTATAGACAACACCTAATGCAAATGAGGATTATCTTTCACACTACTTTGATCTGTTACAAGCCTCAGATGGAAGTCCACGATGCCAAAATTGCCACCATGAACTCTGGCATGACCCATGCTAAATCCAATCTACTGAATACCTTATCCTAAAGTACTTTGGCTGTATCACAATGTAAAAGCAAATAATTTACCAACTCGCCCCCACTTTTACACATGCAACACTAATCAGCAATAATAACCCTCCTTTTCCGCAGATTATCCGTGGTGAGAATCTTGCCTAAATAATCCGTCCACACAAAAAAAGAAGCTTTGGGGGGTGCCTTATGTCGCCAAAGCCGTCTCCAAGGAAACTGAATGTCTTGTTATTGTGTAAGAATTTTGTAAAATGAGCGAACCGTAAAAACCTCTTTCCTTGAGGGAGTCCACCATTAAGCGTCGTCAATAAAAAACCCATTTTAAAAAATAATTTTTTTTATATAAATCTCTCCCAGTATTTATTCTTATGAGTAATTTTCTAAGTATGTCTCGTCTGTGTGTGTTTCCTCTAGATCTTCTTCTTGGAGCATTGGGCACTGTTCATTTTACTTTTTACAGCCCCCAAACACCCTAGAAGTTACACCTTTCTCGTCTTTCAACACTAAATTGTAGCTCTTCTCAAACATCTATAAAAAACCAATAATAACATATACTTTCCGAAGCCAATCAGTATCAAGTAACAAATAAAAACACACCTTTAAAACCATTACTACTAGAAAATACTGCTCCCAATTTCTTCAATAATAGATCTTTTGCCTTCAAAGTTGACACCAAAAACCCTAGGGGTTGACTCAAGTGGTAAAGCCTTGGTTTTGGTAGTATACTTCCTCTAGATTTAAGGTTCAAATCATCTTGGGAGAAAATAATTTTTAGGGGTCATAGTGGGAGAACTTCCTCTTGAATTACCCGAAATGCACTTGCGGAAAACTCTTTGTGGAGGGCCTATACATCCCTAAGACTAGTTAGGGCTTTGTCCTCAGACACCCGGAGCCAATAAAAAAATAAAAGTTGATACCAAATCAACTTCCAAACATTCTACAAACCCCAAAACCACACATAGACAAATACCTTAAGGCCTTGTTTGGAACTTAGACTCAACTGAGATCAGTTCAGTTCAATCTAATTTTAAATTGAATCTAACATTCTAACACCCGACTCTCAAATTACTAAACTATCTCAACTCAACTTTTTATGTAGAACCCATAAATTTTTTCAACTCAACACCTCTTCACAAGCGGGAACCACAACTTTTTTCAACTTTCCATAAATACATCTAAACTTATCTTAACATCTAAACACGTATAAACTCATCTTAAATGGGCCCCACAAAACTCCCGCCACCATATTAGCTCAATACTATTCATAAAAAACTCAAATCATCTCAACTCACCTCAACATCCAAACAGGGTCTAACTCTATCGTACATGGGAAAGACTTCTCAAGATATGTTTCATAAGCATCCTACAAAACCGTGGTTACCATATGGTTTACTAGTAATAACTTGGATTCCATATATGGTGAATAGGATCCCACATTTCCTTGGAGGGAGAAGCTTTTATACTTAATAATGATTCCAAAGAACTCCAAATGTAATATTGACTAGTATCATACTTAGAGTTGATTACTAGCAAAAGTGTAAAACTTGAGCCATGCCAACTACAATAGGATGGCCTGATGAAGATGTTAGGATTTTAGGTATAGAAGGTGTAGGAGGTGGTGAATGAGATGTCACATTGTCTAAAGATGGAAATGATCTTGTCTTTTATAATAATTCTAAGGCACTCAAATTATAACATTGACTAGTCTTTTTAGGGTTATAGTGCATATGTCGCTAACACTTTCTTTGGATTGTTACAGAAATAGTATTTCTTTAGGAGAAGGGAGGTATAGAAAAAAACAGTGTCCAATAGTATGAGTTCAAGCATGCTTAGTACACCCAATATCATAAAACACACAAGGGATATAAATTAAAACAACCACCCAAAACATAGCACAAGACTCTTAAAATTATCTTTCGAATATGAAGTGTGAAAACAACCATAATTGAATGTAAGAGATTTTCCAGGCCCACAAATATTTGAAGGATTCAATTTTGAATTCAAAGAGTACCTCTGCTAGCTTGCTGCTCGTGTATCCCACTAAGCTCGTATATTTCCTTTTTCCAGAAACACAATTCATATCTTCTACGTCAACAAAGCCAACATAATGCATCTGAAGGGGAAAAGGGCAGGCCACTCTCAAGCTTAAAGGTGAAGACCAATGAAAAACGAATGCTTCATATGTTGTTCAATGTATTAAGTGCTAGTGTATTACTTAAATACTTGGAAATAATCATTTAAGCATCTTATAACTGAAACATAGACATGCATTGTGTTTGATTTGGATATCTAACAAAAATAGCCATATTTGAAATTCACTCGCTATGTTTACTGGCAAATGGGAAATAATAGCAAGTTTGCAAATATTATTGAATGTCACGGCAGAGTGCCTTGCGCAATGAAATTCAGTAGTTGCAACTCCTTAACGGAAAATGCTAAATGTACTAAAGAAAAACTGATAAAAAATTACGTCTACACATATCAGTTACTGATATGCTGAAAACCATGAAATTTGAATTTCAAACTTTGCATTTCAAAAGAAAACTAACAACATGAGTCTTGTAAATAAAATTGCTTAATTATTCAGTTTTTTGGAGAATTCTAGCAGATAATTCCCATACATGGCTAGTTTTGTTGCCTACATGTCTTTATCAACTTTCACAGCAACAAAAAGTAAAACAAAACAAGAAAACATAAAACACATATCTAGTTAACAAGTATTTCTTTTCTGAAGCAGAGAAATAGGTGCAAGAAAGGATACTCAGTAATCCCCCTTTCTAACAGCTTGCTAACTATGATAACGAGTAGTATAACAAGAAAAAACCAAAATTGTAGGGGAGAAGCAATACAATTAAATCATAAATTATTGAATACTTTAGACAAAAATATATATATATATATTTTTTCTTTTCTCATCCCTTTGGATACTTTCTATGAATCCATTCCATACTCCAGCCAACAGTGCTGGAAAACTTTATGCTTTGCAAAAACTAGTTGTCATAGCAGCCAATGACAGAAGGAAGATCACTGGTATGAATGATCATGGTGGAACTTACAATGGAATTAACATTAACGATTCGACTCGGAGAGCCTCTGATAAGAGATGGCAGCAGCAATACTGAAAGCAATGCTGGTGCAAGATGATTCACTTGGATGTGTTCTTCATACCCATCTTTTGAGAATTTTTGTGGCTCTGGATACAATAAATCCATTCATATCATTTAATAGACAAAACCATAACAACTATTATATTAAACATCAACAGTCTATGTTCAAATTCTTTACAGACAACAAGATAGGAAAGCACCCAAATTGTTGGAAACAGCTATAGAATTTATATTGGAAAGAGTACCATATGAAACAAGGATACAAGACATAAAATCCCATCAGGGGAAAATGGTAAAGCTACTTCAACAACAGTACTGGAAATTTTCAAACAAGAATGATGCAAGGATGAAAAAGAAGTTCTAGGAATGCATAGAGCTTAAACCTGCTGTTGTTGAGGAAGCAAATGAGAAAGAAATAATTTGACTGACTCAAGAAACAATATAGCATATATCTATACATAAACTTTCAAAAATACTCTATACATAAACCTTCAAATATACATGAGTAATTGAGGCATCCTGGAGGAGAAATTACCATTTTAACTCTTCCAAAAGGAGGACCTGGTGGTCACAAAGATCACTTTTAGGGCTTTGAGTAGAAAATAATTTTTTATTTTTTTATTTTATTTTATTTTTTTTATCAATGAGATAAGTTGGATTGATGATCAAGATAAATAAACAAAGGTAATTTCTCCTCTCTTCTTTTTTCTTTTATAAGCTCCTCTAATGAACGCTCCTTGTCTTAAAACGTCCGGTCATTACGTTCCTGCCATAAGCACAATAGAATACAAATAGGAACCATCTTCCACAGCTGTGATTTGTGAAATACTGTCTAGATTTGTCCACCTGGTCAAGAGCTCAAACACAACTAGCATATTAAGAATCAAAAACCAAAATTAGGTGCTCCCACAAATGAAAAGGTTTTTTCGATTAGTCAATGGACTTTGTTTCTCAAAGCAACCATACATTAGACAATGGAATGTTTCTCAACATTGGAAAAGGTATTTGGGATGCAACCTCTCAAACTTATACGACTAGGGAATGCAACACAAATCTACGAACTGAAATGTTAAATTCATGGGACAACCTAAGCTGGGTGGTCAGGAGCAACTTCTTTTCATGGGCTTGTGCTTGGTGCAGGAATCAAATCTCTACAGAAAATTTCACAAGCTGAGTATGCAGTGAAAACAATTAAACTCTCGAAATACTGGAAGAGAGACTCTATGGATTCCTTGCCAGATTTAATTTGGAATGTAATTTGGTTAAAGTTCAGACCTCAAGAAACAAGCCCCTTCCACCTCTTTGGTAGGTGTTTGCTTCAAGATGAGGAGTCATTGAGGTCTCTGCTTCATTCTTTTTTGATAGGTTAAGAAACTCTATTCCAGTAAATAGGCAAAGTAGGTGCACAGGAAGTGTAGACGATAAATACCTAGATACAAGCTAGTTAAAGAAAAAGCTAAAGCAATAGATTACAAGAAATTCCATCCCTTACAAGATTTTGCACCCAAAAACTTAGAGAACTACGGAAAATTGCTTCATTCTTCCTCCCAGGAACAATCTACCTTAGTTACCACGTCTCAATGAAATAGATGTTGCTCCAGATTTAAAGGACGTTATTTTGGAATAGATCACGACATATTTGAGAGAGATACTGGAGAATTAAGCGGAATGATTTAATTGTCCACTAAGAACAATGCAATTTGACTCAGTTCCATTAGCTGGAGGGGGAGCTTTTAAGCTTAACTTGAGCACAGGTATAGAGTAGCAAAACCGTATCAAGCCTAATTTGGCATTGTTCAGCGACCTCGGATCAGGTTGAATTGTTTGAACCCCCCCCCCCCTCCTCCTCTCTCTCCTCTCTCTCTCACACACGCACACACATTAATAACCACTTACAGATCAAATGAACATCTCCCCGGCGCCCCCCCAAAAAAAAAAAAAAAACATAGCACATACATACAGATTGAATAATGCAGAAGGAAGATACATTAGTGGTCTAAAATTCCCAGGGTGGCTAATATGTCATTCAAGACCATGACGAGAAAACAAATAATGCACGGACATCTTAAAGACTAACCTCCAATGGAAAATATCCCCGCATTGTTAATAAGAACGTGCAAAGGTCCCGAACGTGCATTCCATGCTTCGGCGAATCTCGCAACGGAATCCAAAGAGAGAAGATCAAGCTCCATCACCTTAATTACAATTAGCACCATCAATAGAGGTGAGTACGTACAGCACAATAGCATATTATTATGATGTTCCACTTTGAGAAAACAAAATTTGCAGTATGCTGAAATAGAGGTTTATAAGGCCAATAACCTCGATATTGAGAGGAAGACCCATTCCGGACCATTCGTTCTGCCACTTCTGGATCAATTCGCTAGCCGCTTTGGGGTTCCTCACAGCCATCACAACGTGGGCCCCTGCCTCCGCCAGTTGCCTGTTCCAAACGAGAATATAGAGTAAAAACAAACAAATCTTTCTTTAATTTGGAGATGAGCTTCATCCAGACACGGTGAGGGAGCGACGAACCTGGCGATTTCGCGGCCGATACCGCTTGTGGAACCGGTGACAATGCAGGTGAGATCGCTGAGGGGAGGTAAAGGCAAGGGGTTCTGCAAGTGGCTGGCGATAATTCTCTGGAACAGCATTTCGTATATAACATTGAACCACCCTCTCACCCATTCTATCCATCCCAAACTCTCTTTCTTCGTCCTCCTCTGTTTCTGTTTCAGTTTCAGCTTCTTCTCTTCCTCATCCTTCACTTCCCCTGATGCAGACAACGCCATCTCAGATTCTCAAACCCTCTCTTCCTCTGTGTGAAGAGCGAACAATTCAAGATGGGCACTCCTTTTGCTGGTAATGCTGCAGTGGAATCTAGCTCGACTGTTTTAAACGCTGTTTAAAAAATGTATAAATATTTTGTTTGGAGAGAGTATTTGTATTGGGTTAGGGTAACGCCACTTCGCCCATTTATACCTTTTTTTTTGATATTTTTGATATTTTTAATTTTTTTTTAAATCTATTTAATAATTAAAGAAATAATTATTAATGTATTAATAATTTTTTCATATTTTTTAAAAATACTTGAATACATTAAAAATATATAAAACAAAAAAATAATTTTTTTCTTTTATTTTATCATCATTTTTTATCATTTAAAAATATTTTAAAAATATATATTAAAAATCAATACATTAATAATCAATTCTTTAATCATTTAATATTAAAAAAATAAAATATATAAAATGTCAAAAATAAGTATTAAATAAAATAGATATAATAACATTACCTATTTATATATATCCGCGTATCGCATACCAGACATACTAATTTTATTATATAAAAGTAATTTTGTAAATTAAAATAAATTAATATAGTTAATCAAATTATAAAATTATTTTTATTATATAATAAATAATTTATGAAATTGATTTTATATATTTAATACAGCATTATTCTTAAAATATTATATAAAATTATTTATAATTATGGAAGACTTGAAGGGACCGTGCATGTTTCATGTACTGTTTAAATTAATTAAAATAAAAAAATATTTAAAATAGAGATACTGAAACGATTCAAAAGCAATGTGGTGACAGTATATTTCCTTTTCGGAAAATGCTATGGGTCCGGCCCTGACAAGGGTGCCGACAGATTTTTATTTACTGTTTATGATTGCTCAAATTAATTAATATGAATATATTATCTAAATTTCTTTAGAGTAATGATATTAAGGAGATTTTAGAGAATTAGATGAGATAAGTAATCTGTAAATAATTTATAAAATAATGTGAATTAAGATGTTTGATTAAATTTTAAGAAAAAATGGTGAAAAAGTTAAAACAAAAATTTTATAGAGTAAAGATACTGTTATAATATTAGAATTTGAAAAAATTATTTATTTTTTTGGGTTTTGTTTGGATATTTGAAAGGGTGACACTACACCTGCAAAGAATTCTCACAAATGATATTTTAATTGCCTATAAATTTTACATTTAATATTCTTGTACCTGCATGAAACAGAATGATATATAATCCTAAAATTTGATATGAGTAAAGCATATAATCAAATGGAATAAACCTTTTATTGAAACTATATTGCTTATGATGGTGCTTAATTTGAAATGAATCAATTGTGTGCATACACTACCTCTAATTTGTTTCTTACTCTGTTATAATAAATGGCAACTCCCGATTCTTTCTTATGAGAAGGCTTATTAGATAAGAGGATTATTTGTCCTCTTATTTGTTTGTGCTGAGATGTTGAGTTTAGCTTTGTTGAGAGCATAGCAAAATGGATATATTAGTTGTGACAAGATTATAAGAGGGGGTCTAAGCATTAGTCATCTTCTATTTAGTTATAACAGTTTGCTCTATCGTAAAGCATTAGTGTAGGAATGATGGTGTTTACAGAACATTTATATGCTTATGAGGCTGCTTTTGGACAAGTGATGAATGAAGACAAGACCTCCTTTTACTTTAGTAAAAACATTATCAGAAGCTCAACAGATTTTCAATGTCCAAGTGTGTTCAAACTATTAAGTGTTATGAGGAATATGAGAAATACTCGAGACTCTCTATCATAGTGAGTAGAGATAGATTTGGCTAGTGATCAACTCTAATGAATACTATATGAATAGTAATAAAAAATAATGAAAAAATAATAATAGAATATTAAATAATAATAAAAATTAATAAATATTAGTAAAAAGTATATAAAAAATAATAATAAAATCATTAAAAACAGTGAAGTATCATGAGCATACTTAAGAATACACCGTTAGCCAAACCTAACACTTTTTCAAGTATGTTCTTGATAGAGTATGAAATAATTGAATAATTGGAAAATCATATTTCTCTCACAAGTTGGTAAAGGGTTACTTATTAAGGTTGTGGTTTTGACTATTCTTTCATATACAATGAGTGTGTTTTGGCTTTCCAAAAAATTACTATAGATATAAGTAAGATGGTGCAAACTTTTTAGTAGGGGTAATCGTCAGCAAAATGGAAAACTACATTGGGTTGGTTAATGATGCAAAAGAATTCAAGTAAGATGATGATGAGCTTTTAGGTTGCATGTCAATGTAGTTGAATTATCTTCAAGCAGTAGATCAGTACAAATACAACAAGAAACAGTGATATTTTCTGAATTTGTGGTAATTTTGAGCACGTATAAGTATTTTAACTATAATTTTAACTACAAATATCATAATCGTGCATATAAATCCAATTCAAAAAGCTCTTTTGATAGTGTACATCATGGTCATCCAACTACATTAGATGTGTAATGATTTCGAGGCCCAAACCAACTGTTTTATCATTCAATTACCTATTTTTAGATATTTTGTCTTTTTTTGTACTATTTTATTTTTCGTTTATAAAGTGATTTTGAAACTGAATTTGGCCAAATCTTTAGGAGATTACTTCTTTATTTACATATTTATTTTTGATGTGTTTATTATTTATTGGAAATTTTCTATTTTTGGTAAAAATATGATATTTTCAAATTTCAGCTATTACAACTTAATTTGTGGGTTAATTTTGACCTTTTTTAATTTTGATAATTTTCAATTGAATATTAGATTTGTTTTTTTTTTTTTTGTGTTTTTATAATGAATCTCGTCTTCTTTATATTAATCATCTGTTAGAACTAGCCACTAAAATTCATCTAAATTATGTCTGAAATTAGTTGGTCAAAGACTCAAAACTGTGTACATCAAACAAAGGGAGAGATCTTGGTTTTTGAGATCTTGCATGTTTTAACAAAGCTTTGTTAACCATCCAAAGGTGAAGGCTTGTTTATCATTCTAATTTTTTGGTATCACAAGTTATGCAAGCAAATATTCACTATAGAATGAAGTTTTTGCCGTGACACTTTGGCTGCAATAAGCTTGAAATATTGCTAGTAAAAATCATTTCTGGCAAAACACAATAGTCGCATGTTTGCAGATAAAAAAATGTCAAATTTTCAGTTAATCCAAAAAAGCTACCATTTGTCAAAAAAACTGCCTTATTTGCAACAAACTATGTTGCCATTATTAAGAGAATTTTTTGCCAAAAATGCTTCCCCTAGGACATACAATATCGCACAATAAACATAATGCCCATGTTTCTATGTTGCCACAAAAGATCTATTTCCTCAAATTGACTTCACGCGATTACCTTAAACTCACAACATTTAATGCCACAATATTCTTATATTGATTGCCCATTCCGCCACAACAAAGTTATTTCTTACAAATGGTGTTCATCAATAAAATGTTGCTATCGAAGAACAATCTCATTTTAAATGCATGTGAATCAATGAATGGTTTCGATGACCTAAACAAAATTACCACATCTTCTCATCCTAGAAAAAACCTTATATTGGCAAAATAAATTGTGGAAAATACTATTATTGACTAACTCCACTAGTGGTTTTGTACAGTTTTTCTCTACAAATAGTTTTGCAAAAAATAATCCATTTTGGTAGAAAAAAATATTTGCATTCAAAATATGTTGCCGCAAATAAGAAAAAGAAACTAAAAAAAAGTATAGACTATAGAAGTGATCCTAAAGTAGAAAAGGAATGGCTAGTGTGAAGAAAAGTATAAACACAAACCTTACATATTTGGATTTAACCAAATTGAAAAATATAAGAGGGCTTTAAATGGCAAAGACAGCTAGGTTAGACGAGCGTAGCCAACATACCACCACCAGCTATTCAACCAACTCAAGAAAAGAACATTTTGCTAGTATTCTACCAGACAATTTTTTATTTTTATTTTTTAAGTAAATACACATTTTCATATGATAGCCTTTCCTAGGAGTGTTTATTCGGATATGAATTTTTCTAAATCCGAATATAAACCTAAAAAATCGGACTTCCGGGCGAAAACCCGCCCGAATTATATCCAAACAAATATCTTAATTCTAATATCCGCTCAGATCTAGTTACAGATTCAAATTTTAATCCGGTTATTCGTAACCAGTTTTAGTTAACACCTCGCGAATTCATAACCCATCTATTACCTCCTTGTGAAATCGATTCTCTCTCAACTCTCAAGGCCTCTCTCAAAGCCTTAAGCCAGAAGCCTCTCTCAACTCTCAATCTCTCAATGACGGTGCTAATCTCTTGAAACCCTAAGCCTCTCTCTCAACTCTTGATCTCTCATCGGCGAAACTCTCTCAACTTGAAGCATCTCTCATTCCGATGAAACTCTCTCTCGATCTCTCTTTTTTTGGTAAGTCTCTTTCTCTCTCGGTTTAGTTAGATTTTGGATTTGTGCTTGATTTCTCTTGGGTCTGTTTGGGTTTAATTTTTATTTTTTCTTGGTCTGTTTGGATTTGTGTTTGATTTTCTAGGTTTGGTATTTTGTGAAGCTGTTTGTGTTTGATTTAGAGGAAAAATCTCAAAAATATTATACAACGTCGATAACCTAATCAAATCCTGAATAAATGTATTTATGAATTAATATTTTCCCCTTTGTTCTTTTTATTTAGGATTTGACTAGTTTTTCCGTTGGGGTTGAAAATGGGGTATTGACATTGGGATTTGATATGTTCATAATGGTCTGGAATTTTAATAAAAAAAAAAGGATTTGATCTATTCATGACATTAAAAACAAATATTTGCCTCTTGTATAACTCTGTTCTTTTGCTTAATGAAACAGAGACAGAAATCTTTATTTGTTCACATTTTCATAATTTTCAAGGCGTCCCATGACCCTATTTTGAAACTAAAAATACAGAATTTGTATCTTCATCTTTATCTTTTGGCAGCTGAATTTTGTTTAATCTTTATTTATTTATTTTTATTTGTTCATCTCTGTTTTAGCTCAACTGAGGATAAAAATGATCTTCATTTGTTCACATTGATCTGTTTCATTTTTATTTGTTCTTCTCTCTTAACTACATCAAATTATCCTCAGCTGGATTGGTTTTAGAAAAGGACATATACCCTCTCATTTCTTTTCTTTTAAAACTTGTCCGATCCGATTATTAGTCACCTTATTCCATGGCGTTTAATTTAAGATAATGCAGCCTTCTTTGAATCATGTAAACTATCTTGCAATCAAAGAGCATTGCATGCCCATGACAGTAAGGTTCTGCTTAGAGGTTGAGGAGATTGATGAGTCCATGGCATATTAAGCAAAAGAGGTTGAGGAGATTGATGAGGAAGGAAGAAAGAATATGGAAGATTAGTCTCATGTTTGCACTCAGCTTGATTAATGGTCCCCCTATGAGTTCATTGATCATTCTCTGCTCTATTCATGGAGATTCCAAATTTATGACATATTATTATTTATTTTGTTCGTTGTAAATTAAGAAATGATAGATATAATTATGGAGTTTCAAGTGGTGTACAATCATTTTGAAAAAAAAAAGAATATATATAAGACTCACGTGAAAAAAAATTAACTTTTTCTAAAACGACTACATACCATTTGCAACTCCACGACTGTATGTTTTGGATTGTAATGTATTAGTTTAAGTAGTTGTGATGTATTATTATTTATTTTGTTCTTTTTAAATTTATATTTGATTTGTTCATTGATTTGTTAAAAAAAAAATGAGAAGTGTTTAAATTTTATTTATTTTTTTAATCTAGTCAAGTTAAACATGACATCAAATATTTAAAAAAAAAAACTGATAATTCTTTTTGTAAAAGTTCGAGTATTTTTTAGAAAAATATATTAAAAATTTAGATTAAATTTATATAACCAGATATCCGGATTTTGAGCCAAAAAAATAATTATAATTTAGGTATCCGGTTATAATTCGGATATCTGCCCAGATTGAATCCGAAATCAATCAAGGTGGATATCCACCAAGTTTTTGAAATCCAGAATCAATCCGGATATGGCCAGATACCTGGATCTGGATCCGGTTGAACACGCCTACATCCCTATAAAACCATTTTGGTTTAATGGAGTTTTCATTCCCTGTGTTCCAATAACCTCAAATAAATCCATAATTCTCTCCGCACACATCTTAAATGTCAATAATTCTTCTTGGGGCTGCTTCCGTGAATCTTTTTCTACGCTGTCTTCTACTGGATTCTCCCACATGGATAACATGTGATTGGCTTTTGGGCAAAGCCACGGCCTTCAATGGATTTGATGTGTCTTTACCGGCTATTGTTTGAGCTGCACTAGCTGATGAACTTAGACCATCATCAGTTGGTACTTCTGACTTCATTGGGGAAGTCACACCCATCTCACCCATGTTTTGTTGGATAAACCGGGAAAACCATGGCATTCGTTTACAGAGATTAATCCTCTCTCTAATTCTGAAATTCTCCATTACAAATTCTGTTTTTCTCTGGATATTGGTTCTGCTTGGTCTAATAATCTCTTAAAGTTCTTGGTTAGGCTCTCACAATGGTCACAAAAGAGGACTTTGGTGGGAGTATCTTTGGTAGGGGTATAGTTTAAAGGTTCATCTTTAATGGTTCTGAGAGAAGGCGAGATGTAGTAATTTAAACCAATCTGGTTACAGGCTGCATCGAAAGCTTCTGAAATAGAATTAAAGCCCTTGTATTTTGGGTCTGGAAAATTATTGCTTGAGTCTAAAACTTCAAACCAGGTGTGGAAAACACCTCTTTTCTTTCCATTGAAAACGACATAAAACTTAAAAGTTGTTCTCATGCTATGAAGTATTCTGAAAGAGAATTTAATACTGCAAGAAAATATTTTTGGTCTTTTGGGTTTCTATTGTAAGAAATCCATAAGTTACCTAAAATACATTTTTGTTCTTTGCTAAGAGAAATATGTGGTAAAGTCTTGAAAGAAATGTTTGAATTTGGAAAAACTATTGAGTTCTTGGTTTCCAAAACGAATGCGGTCTGATGCATTATGAGTTCTTCCTACATGAGGTCTAACTATATGAGTATGATTACCATGAGTTTGAGATGGTGCTGGTGCAACTGGCCTTTGTGGAGGTCTAGACATCTTTTGGAATAAACTTCTTTGTTAGTAACAAGTCTGCTTGAAGTATCTGCCAAACTATTGTCGTTACCCTTAATATGTTCAAATACTACCTTGAAACCTCTACCAATGATTCTATCTATGAAGTTTAACCATCTCCTTTTACTGCTACGCTTATCGTGTATTTTACTAAAAAAAATTTAACTATTGCTTCACAATCTGTCCTAACAGTTAATTCTTTTTTAGAAATAAGGAATCAACTAAAGGCATCTAAAGCATAGCTTACTGCTAATAATGCCGCATCTATGCTACAAATATTTCTCCTTTTTCTTTGTATTTACCACTGGTACACTTGCAAACTTGTTCTTCTTTCTTGTCTTTATATTTATGATC
Source organism: Platycarya longipes (assembly GCA_036559045.1). Taxonomy (NCBI): domain Eukaryota; kingdom Viridiplantae; phylum Streptophyta; class Magnoliopsida; order Fagales; family Juglandaceae; genus Platycarya; species Platycarya longipes. The sequence continues at coordinate 46,709,643 of CM071802.1, forward strand.
TTTACTATGTAAGGCTGCTCCCCATCCTCAATTACAACCATCTGTCTATCTATATAAAGATCTAAATGTTCTAGATATTTTTGAAAGAAAAATTCAGGTTTCATAAACTAGTTGTCAAATTGGGTAACTCTTAAATGAACTTTATCCTACTCGGTACTCATTTACTAAGGATCTAAAGTTTAATTCTCAATTGTTATTATTATTATTATTATTTAAGAGTACCCTCCTAATCCTGCTGACTTTTCAGCCATTTCATTGGCGATTCCCCTAAACCCATGGACAAACGACCTATGACGCCTTTCTTATGGCTTGGACGGTCTTTCAACTTGGTAACTACGGGTACACTGCCAAATTTGCAGGAACGAATCCTTACAGGATCAAGCGTATATGCTTTATACATGCCTTAGATAAAATTAAAGAGTAGTGCAGGATGCTTGGATAATTATAGATGCATGATAATGCAGTTTAACTAAATGTAATACATGAAAAGTAAGATATTTTTGTAAGGAATTAAAACTTCATACCTTACAGAAAAAGGGCTCGGCGTTCCCTTTCGGGAAGGCCCCCGAGCTTTTTTAAAACTCTGAAACAAACAAGCAAAGCTGTTGAGGAACCAAGATTTCTTATCGTTTATTCTACTCTTGTAGCTTGAAATACAATGAAGAAAGAAAGGAGGGTGGAAGAAGGTTTGTAGCGAGAGTGCAGGAGGCTTTTAGAAGTGTGTTGGGAAGAAGATAATTTACAATGATTGAGGTCTAAACTATTTATAGGACTCTAAGTACGGACTTAAAACATTTTGAAATCCAAAAGTATGATTGCAAGTGCACATTGGGCACCATAGCCAACTCATTTCAACTCTGGAGTTTCAAATTACAACTTCTTAAAAGTACATAGAATAAAGTTACTCTTATTGTAAATAAAGTCGACACAATTCACATGTTTAAATTATGTTTTATTTGGCCTTGATTTTGACTTTGACGGAGTTAGAGTGGGACTTTTCGACTTCCGACTCCAACAACTCATTCGACTCCGATTCTGACGGGAGTTGGAATTCCGATCGGAGCGCAAAAACTTTGATCGGAATTTTGATGTGCTTTTGGCCCTTGACATTTCCTGCACTTGAATGACCGAAGAACCTACATCCCATGATTCCGTCCTAGCACATGCATTTCTAATTTCACTACTTAGCTACTTCACACTCACGTTTCAAGTTAGTTAATATTAAATAACAAAATATGAAATAACTCACTAAAAATGTAAGTTCGAAGTTGTAAGTAATGACCATAACAACTAAATTACTAACCAATATGGCAGTAATCACTAACCACCAACCACTACTAATCAATCAAAATGCAAAGTGCAAATCTGAAGGTTAAAAGTTTGAAACTAGTGCAAACCATAAAGGAAAAAAAAATACAAAGTATAAGAATCCTAATTATAAATTACATAAGACATACTACATGGCACATAGGCACATGCATTACAAAACCAAAGGGCAAAGTCCAATGACAAACATAATAATACAAATAACAATATAAATTAAATCTAGAAAGATAATAAAGCCTTCATTCTTCAATCCACTACCAAGTACCAGTAATCCTTATTTGTTTTTATCTATAAAATAATATATCCAAAGGATCGATTTTTTAAAAAAAAATATATAGTATGAAATGGTCAACAATATGTTAAATGATTTAAAAATGATAATATCATAGTTATGTAAATTGTAAGACTATCAAACCACACAATTCATTAGTCATCAGTAATTATGTTGGGGTTCACCACTATGTCTACAAATTTAGAAATGCATAGAAGTTAAATAATTAAAACATTACAAAATTAAAATAATCACATAAAAGCATATAAACTATAAAAACTAAGTCACTAAAGTTACCTAATTCAAGTCTATAACTCTCTGGATCAATCGTATGATCTGGATATACAAGCTTGGGCATTTCACTTAGCCAATTTTACGTGCAAATGAGGGTCTCCACAGTTGTCGGTGCTAATGAACTACGATATACATCCAACACGCGACCTTCAGTACTAAATGCCGACTCAGAGGCAACAGTAGTAATGTGAATAACTAGCATATTACAGGCTATTCGAGAAAGAATAGGAAACTTAGTGGAATTAACCTTCTACTGTGTTAATAAAACAAATGCAATACTAGGTGCCTCAACATCTTCTACATTTCATACCGCCGCACCAATGGAGATGAAAGATTTATACTTCTGTCACTTAAAGAAGATGTCAAGTTGGTCGGGTGTGAGAAGCTACAGCTACCACCTGCTGAAGTAGGATGACTACTATTGTTGTAGTGGCTATATAAGTCATCAATATCCTTTCTCAACTCTCTAATAAACTCTCCAGCCTTCTCTTTCACGAAGACGTCAATAACCCAAAACTCTATAACTTCTAACTTATATTGAGTGTCAAGGATTGCAGCCACAAATAATAACCTATTTATTTTCACAATATCATCCAATATTTATCATATTTAGATTTCATCTTCATAGCCATTTTAAATAAAACCCTATCAATATTAGTAGAAATTGCTTTCAAGTAGTCATAAAGTCCTGACAACTCATAGAAATACAAGTTCGCACTACAGTATTTTGATCTAGATATCCACATTGTTATGTCATAAAACAACTTCAAAAAATAAACAAAAAGATTCACATTTTCCCAATTGCGTGTGTTCAGCGCACCAAGCCCTCTTCTTCCCATCGAGGACTCCAACAAAGCATACCTCATACCTCCATCCTCAACCTCCATCCAATCAAATGCTTTTTGATACTTAAATGCCACATCCAACACCATATATGTCGAGTTCCATCTCGTTGGAACGTCCAAGCACAATATAACAGAAGATGGAATTCGAAGCTGTTCAGCTATGGCTTTAAACTTGCTTTTCCTTTGGGGGGAAACCCTCACATATCTCATGTAGTTCTAAATTTTGGTAATACAATCCTCAACCTCATTCAACCCCTCAGATACGATGAGGTTAACGATGTAAGCACAACAATGAACATGTATAAACTCATGGCCACGAATCATATCTTTTGTTGCGGTTGTATTCCTTCTGAACTACTCCATTGCAGTGTCATTGGCACCTGCATTATCAACTGTGATACAAAGCACTCTTTTAATTCCTCAATCCTTAATACAATCATCCATCAATGCACCAATAAATGAATCCTTATTTATGATCAATAATTTCTTTAAATCCAACAATTCGCCTTTGCAACGCCTACTCATGGTCTACATAGTACTGTCTACATAGTGGGCAATGACACACATATAGCTGGTATTCTATACGGACATCCATGTATCAGTTGTAAATGATACTCTGTGGCCAGTCCGAATAAACATCTCCTTCAATTCCAACTTCTCTTTCACATGTCTCTTCATACAGTCTCGCATCACTGTATACCATGAAGGCATGGGAAAACGTGGCTCAAAAGTATGAACAAATTTATTAAAGCCTTTTTTGTCCACTGTGATAAAGGGCATCTTTTCAACAATGATCAATAGTCTCATAACTAAGTTTGGTCTGTTCACTGGCACTGGCTGATAAACCCTTCACGATTTTATTTTGCTGGCAACCATTAAGATGTGCTATTAATACACTAGTGCCTTGCTTCTTCGAATGGCAACCACAAAATTGTCCACAGTGGTGACATCTTGCTTACGAGTTCTCACGATCACCAGAAACTTTTGTGAAGTGTTCCCATGTCCAGAACCTTTTTTTAAGAGGTCATGGTGGTAGATCGTGCTCAATGGAATTGGGCATCTCCTCCTCTTCATTAAATATATCCTCGTCTTCCATATCTACTAGGAGTCGACTACTTGCACATAAAATAGCTACTTCTGATGCTCTAGGGGTAGGGTGGCAGTGGCAGTAGCTGTAGTGTCAATACCCACATGTCCTAGTGTACTAGCACCCATGAATTCTCCTCCTAGATAATCGTCTCCCCTACGTCCAGCGTCCATATCACAATCAAAGAAGCTGGAAGAATAAAAGTTAAATACACAAATTGATAGGAACTACTTGCTAATTCCTAAAAGTTAAATTCCATGAATTCTCCTTTTTGTCATTGCTGTTAAAAAGGTCAAATGTAAGCAAAACTTTTAGAAATCAGTGATTCGATATGCAAATTGTAGAGTGAGCTAAATGGAAAGTGTATGCTACATATAAGTCAAGTTAGAATACATGAAACTTAGAATACATTCAAGTTGCTATTATATCTTAATCTCGTAAAAGTGGGACTAGTTTACATGAAGCTTAGAATACATTCAAGTTGCTATTAAGTCTTAAATTTAGGGGCAATATATTACGAACTTATGATTTTTACCAACACTATCTTGTAGAGCAATGTCTTTAAGTGTGATAATGCCTTAAAATATTTTCAAAATCTTGAAAAAATAAAAATCAAAATGGTGTGGAGTTCATTACATCCATCGTCAATTAGGTCATTCTTTAATTGACAAGTACTAGAAATATGATTTTCATTTTCTAAGGTTTTTGTGAAGTAGTATTTAGCAGCAATTAATTAATATCTTTGTCGTAGTGCACTTTTTTCTTTAAAACAACATGGTAGTAGATCTAGATATGTTTGGAGTTGTTTAAGCAACATCCTCGGCCAATGTAATGGGCTAGAGGCATTAACAAAGTAAAATGTTCACAATAGGCTTTGCCATGAAACTCAAGTAAAAAAAATGAAAAATAAATTTGTAAATCCATTGGGGACATTTTCACAAATGCCTTCCTTGCATATGTCAAGGGCGGTCACGGCTCACACTGTTCCACAGCCCCTTCTTCATCTCCATTTTACATTTAAAAGCAACCAAAACATTCCTAAGATTCTTTCATCTAATCCTTCATTGAAAGTCCCCAACGACATGGTCTAATTTTAGGGTACAAATAGACTTACCTCGGCAATGACAGCTTCGATCGAAAAAAAAGGGCAATGCTGGCAAGAAATTTCTATGGCATCAGAGGGAGAGAACGACGTCGATTTTGGGGCTTCTCGTTACTCTTCCTAGGGACCTAGGGTCTAAGATCGTGGGACTGACGACCGACGGGAGGGGATATATATTTTTTGGATAAGTAATAATATTATATATATCAAAAGGAATAATCAAGTACACTTGAAGTATATGAGAAAACCTATCCCAGACTAGAGATGTGACGCTCCCCATTTACGTTCGTAATTCAATGCAAATTGAAATGTCACGATAAGTAACACTTGACTACTCACTCATGTACTTATCTAAATTTAATGCAAATCACAGCAGAAAAGTTCTAAATAAAATTAATTTCTAGTGATCACATGGTAGCATAAAAACCACAATATCCACATCATCCATTGTATTCTTACATGCGTAAACATAATCCAGTTAGTTTTCTTATATATAACAGTTACAGGATTTCTCATATAACTTCTTATGGCCACCATGACTCATTTTTCATTTCCTAAAATTTCTTCCCGTATCAATACCGATCCCTATTTCTATTAACTAGTCGAAACTTCTAGGGAGAGTACTCGAAGGGCCTTTCAGGGTTCCTTTGGGTCTCTCGAGCGACTAGGACTTTTCTCATGTCCATTATCAAATCCTACAGTAAGAATTGAGTTTTCAAAAAGAAAAGAAATACACAAGAATGAGATTCCCAAGGAAATTTCAGTAAGTATATAAATAACTTAACAAAGGCATCATCCAAACATATCAATAACATAACATGTACCATAATGAATCAACTTCTCATGATTCATAAATACCTTATAAGACTCATGCATATGGATGACCATAGTTTCTATACAAACTTATACTCTTACATGGACCCACCATCTTATACTTAAAACTCTTATTTACTTTCTTATATTGTGGGTCTTATTTATTTCTTATCCTCGACAGGCGTTACACATCGTCATCCTTATCGAATATTTATTATTAAGTTTTCTTAAATGCTTGACATGATTTATGACGACACGTAACATGAACTTTTCTTAAAACGGACGTCACAACTTATGATGACACGTATGAGACAAAATAACATGATCATAACTTTAGACTTTTAAATGCATATCTTATAGGACAAATGACATATAAATCATATATTTGCATTCAACACATAATCTTTATATTAAATTATAAGCATTGGATACAAGAAAATCTCGAATTCAAGTAACAAGATAATCTCGCTCGAGCCAGACGTCGAACAAGGGTCGAGCCAAATTTCTGCCTAAATCTCGCTCTGCCAATTCAATCCTAATTTCATCATTTATTGAGTCCTTATATCTTAAAACTTTAAACATAAAAGTTATAGATATTTCTCTTAACTTTTCACATAATCTTGAACTTTTCAAATTTGATATCAAATGAATAAATTATGTCCAATTTATCAAAGGATATCAAATCTGCCAAAAATAACCCTATTAAGGCCGAATTATTCTAGGGTTCATTTCTTATTTTTTTCTCAAATCAAGACCTCATATTTTCACATAATCCTCTTACTAGAACATCATAGAATATATTTCTAAACTCTCATAATTTTTCTAACATTTTTCCATAACAAAAACCACTCCAAAATTCAACATATTTCAATTTAACACATAAATAAAGATTAAGTTCAAATAAATATCAAACACAATCCAATCATCAAATCACTTATTCTATGCCAATATTAAGTTAATTTATGCACTTATAAATTTTTGTAAAGCTAAATTGGATGTCTATGATTAGTCTTACACCACTTCTTCTCCAATGCCCTCAATTAACTCTCTTTTGGCACTTAGGTGATATGAGTGAATTTTTGTATATTTTTTTAGCTATTTCTCATTATGGTCGACTGGTATCTCTCATGTAGAAAGAATAGAAGCTTATGCATCTATTTATAGGCATGAGATGCAAGGGAAGAGAGCTTGAGCATCCTTAGCTGATTGGGGTGATGTGTCCCTTACACTTGTGGTCAGATCACCCCTAATTCTATGGGGATTTGCTGATATTTTAATCTCATGATTGAGATAAATACACCTATAAATTTATCTTGATCAATGGCTCAAAGAGTTTCAACACATGGGAGGTAAAGACAACACAACATTATAGGAATTCTTCCAATGGATGTATCTGGCTACTTGGCTTCCCCTAGGGGTCAGCCATGTTCTAGTCCAAATAAGTCATTGATACAATTCGATTTCTTCGAAAACTCAAAACAAGAAAGTTTAAGATCATCCTCTTAAAGTTATATAGGATTTTGAATAACTTTATTACGAGATCAAATGAGAGAGATATGATCAATTCACCGAAACATGTCAAAACCACATGAGAACACTCAATTCGAGTTCTCCATTTGTTTTTTACCCACCAAGGTTTCTAGATGAATTCTTATAAACTTTACACATGTTCCCACACATGTCAAGACCTTATAGAATTTGGAAACAATTACAATTTTCATCACATAGCCGAACATAATACAACTTATCAAAGTCAGTTACCAATTGACTTTTATTCCTGTCCGTCCACTTCACATTAGATTTAGTTCTTGATCCATTCTTTATATTCAAAAACTCAAAACATGAAAGTTTTAGATATGTCTTTTAATGTTCTATAAGAATTAGAATTACCTCATTCGAATCTCATATGAAAAAGTTATGCTCATTACACGAAAACATGACAGAACAGCCCAAGAGTTCATTCCGGGCACACCAAGTGTTTGATTTTTTATTCTATTACTTCATCTTGAATTTATTCCTCAAATTTTAAAAATTTATCTTTTTCTAGGTCCAAATTGAATTTTCTAGTTGACACCTTACTAAAATTTTCAAAAGTTCATCTAAAATAACTCTAAAGAAATTATAATTAAACTAAGCATAAAAAAAAATAAATGAAAATTCGGATTATTACAAGAGAGCTCCTAATGACCCCAAAAAACCAGTGAAAAACTACCCCCACTACATCAAGCCCGAGTGAGAATGAACCACACCTCCCAACCAACACCATGAAAAACTACTCCCAATACATCAAACCCGAATAGGAATAAAACACAGCTCCCAACCAGAGCCCAAAGTCCCCCTAGCCTAAAACCCCGACGAGAGGGGATATTGAAGAAGAATAATGATATATATACATCTCATTTACCATTAATTTATCACTTTTTTAATTTTTAATTTTTTTTAAAAAAAATTCTTTTACTTAATGTTTAAGAAAATGATTATTATTAAAATTACATTTTTTAAGAAAATAACAAAAAAATAAATATACTTTAAGTGATAAATTAGTGATAAATAAAGGCCCGGTTTGGATACGAAAGTGATCTCAACTCACTTCGTATGGTAAACTCACTTTTAATCCAAACGTCTGTAAACTGAGTTTAACTCAGGTGTTTTTATTACCGCTAGTTGGCATATTATATTTCAAATACGTAGCTATTTGCAGAGATAATAGTCTGACTACTTTGGGTAAAGTCAATCCCTGCCTCACCCACCCTTCAAAATCCATTTCCTTACATAAGCGCAGGCGGACGATCCCACTTATCTATGGCCTCTTCAAACGGAAATCGCCGTTGCTGCTTTGTTTAAAATGGGCTCCGGTAGAGGTGACTCGTCCCAATGCAATTTGTGAATGCCCATTTCCACCGTTTCGATGCTGACGCCACCAAAATCACTTATGTTTACACATTTGCCTTGAAGAAGCTGTGCAAGTGACAGTCAAGGTGCTGAAGGCTCCAAATTCGCAACCCATTGGTAAGTCCCTTCCCCCAGCTACAGTCTGTCATATTCCTTTAACTTTTAAGTACCTTGACCCCATCTCAAAAGCCAGAGATTCCCCTGTCCCATTGACCCATCTTACCAGCCAATATGTATTAGGGTTTTGAGGGTTCGATCAATTAATTCGAATAACAGTGGATCCACCATTACAAATTCACCATGTCGAGACATTTCAAACCCACGAATCTACCTTGTTGCAAACACTGTAGTTTCTATTCCAAAGTTATCCATAAAAAAAGTTGGTCTCATTCAACCACCACCACAGCTCCACGAACGCGATCCTTCCAAGTATGTGGCGTTAATTTCAATTTTTTATTTATTTTTAATAATTAGGCTTATACAAATCATTTATCATGTCTAATTAATTTTTTTCGTTTTGATTCACTTTGGTTTTTGTCTAATAAATTAGTATGTAGCCACGCTTGGTTTTATTCAAACATTTGCATTACTATGTTATATATAAGCCATAATATTGAAGGAATGGATACAGAGGAGAATGAGTTAACTAAACTTGGTTAATTATTTATCTTTGGATGTTTCTCTCAATTTGGTGGTGGTTGTTGTTCTGGTATTTTTGGGTTCTCAAATGGTAAGAGAGAATATTGGTGAAGCAAGTTAAATTTGAAGGGATATATAATGGTGCCAAACCAAAGATAATGATATATACATACATATATATATATTTACCATTTTGGGTTTGTTTATTCTCTGTGAATATACATATGTTTTTAGATGTGAGAGTTGTAGAATAAAATCTGTTGGTAGTTGTGTTGTTTCTATGCTAGCATTTCCCAACAACATGGTACCATAGGATCCTTGACACCCTTCAATGTGAGAGTTGTAGAAGAAATCATAAATCTTTGTGGTGAACATTGATCTCAATACTTTATAAATTATATTTTTTTAAACTTAACTATATTTTTTTGGGGCTTTTGGCATCTAGTGGTTGAATCCAGCTTTAAAAATGTTATTTGCACTATAAACCGTGGGACATGATCTAGCATGAAATGTGCTGCATGCTTATTGCATATAAAAGATAAGATCGAACTGGGATTCGCTACTTTTCTTTTTTATGATTATTAACTTATAATTAACCCTGTTTTACGGACCATGTGCTGATGATTCCCCACCCCCACTCGTGTGATTCCTAGGCATTGTTCTTCTTCTGTAACTTTCTCCATGGGCTTCTTAATTAATCTTTGTGGTGGCAAATGGGTTGTGATTGATATGACACAAATACTTATAGGTATGAGGATCATATAGAGATGTTATATTCATTCTTATAAAAATGGGTCAATCGTAATCCCATGACAGAATAAAATTAGCTCCAGGTTTGACTAAAGTACTATTCTATAGGCTTTGATCATGAAAATAGGTATAGACTTCTTCTAAATTTTCATGGAAAATGAGTTATTTTTCTTTTCTTATCCTTTCCTGTTAATTGTCACAAACTAACAATCATCCAAATCTATAACAAGATTTGCTCGAAACAGCAACTCAAGTTTCTTAAGCAAGATTTGTTTAACCTTTTTATTTGTTTATTTAATGATTAAAAAAGTGAATATTTGTGAAATTTATATTTTTAAAGTGAATATGGCAATGATGACCCACAATCTAGTCTTTTTGATAAATGCTATGTTGGACCTTTTAATTAACCTAAAGCTCAAGGAGCTAACCCACTAGTTTAGAATATTAAGCCTAATATACTTTGGTTTTTTGTCATTTGATAGCGGTACTACTTGTGTTCTTCTTGGAGACACCCAGCCTCTCAATAGGTATGAGTCCTTTAACTCCATAACCATTACATTATATAGTTAGTTGTATTAAATTTCTATAGTTTTGTCATGTATTTTATATATGAATTGTTTCTTTGTTTAGCCTGTATGTGTGGGGATTGTTTGCTTATATTAGAAACGATAAGCTCTTTTCATTGTCTATAATTTATACTACATGCCCGAGGACAAAAGGTTTCCCTTTTATATACCCTTTTTGCCCATGGGCAATTATAAATTTTGCATACCTTGCTCACTATTACATGCATTGTCATATTATCATCTCATAGCTATTTGATATAGATGATTTGGAAAACACGCGACGTGACCATGACGTATGGGGCAATGATATGGATTTATTGACATGCTATATGAAGATTCCACACACGGTAGATTAAAGCCTGGCAAGATCACGGGTGCTCAGCATACCGCTTATGCTGAGCGGCTTACCACTTTCAATGTAAGGGTGTTTGATGCTCTTCAAGTAGCTGGTAAAACCACAAGGTTGAAGAGTCAACTGCGTCTACTTCTCGATCTGTTGGGTCAGACTGGGATGGGTTGGGATAGGGTCAACAATACAATAGATGTGAGCGATGAGGCATGGGAAAATGCTATCAAGGTATGAAAATAACTTGGTAAATTTATGCAATTATGCTTCATTTTCAAGCAAGACCTAACACTTGGCTAAGTGATGTGCGTTTCCTATGTTGAAAACAGGTTAAACCAAAATGGGAGAGGTTTTATACATCCGGCCTACCTAGGTACGAGGACTTATGCACCATATTCAGTGCATTAATTGCATATGGGACCCTGCAACACGCCTCGACGCAACCACCATTAGATAGTGATGAGGAGCAGTGGCTTGATTCTGAGATGCGAGCTCGACGTAGTCCCACAGATGCCAATTAACATAGACCCTATGACCCAACTGATGATGTGGGTTTGGGAAAAGGGTTTACACCTTCATCATCAAATAAGCATAAAGGGAAGATGAGAAGATGAGCCAAAAAGATGCAATCATCACGACATGACAAGAAATTTCAGCAACTATGTTCGCACGTCGTAAGCGATGGGGGGAGGGGGCAATAGCGGGAGTGCGAAGCGAATCAAAGGACCAGACCCAAGTCTGGGCAGCAATGCAAGGTACAATCTGCTACAACAGTGCATGACATTTTTGAACGAGATGTCCCCGAGACTTGAGGGGCCAACGTGGTATCATGCTGTAAAAGAGTTATGCGACCCTACAGTGCAACAAGCCTTCCTCATGATGGATCCTGCCGGGCGAAATTTGTGGGCTCAAAACTGCTGATGCGCCTTACAACTTATATATATTGTTGTATCATTTATTTATGTTATAATTGTCAGTTATTTATTTTCGAGACAATTTTTTTTTTGCATATTTATTTACTTAATGACCGATGACTGCTATGATTGTTATTATATTTGTGATATGAGTTCATCTAACTTTTTTTCCAGACTTGATTAACTATTAAGGATATGTATTTATAGGGATATGTTGTTTTTTTCTTATGTAGTGAGAAAGTAATTTGTACTCAACACTTGTTCGATCTCAAGACATACATTTTTACATTAACATGGATGGTGCGAATTGGGCAGCAAGAACCTCGTCGATTGGTGTGAACAATGATGAGTATGCGAACCTATTTCCTGCTGGGGATGAAACTGACTATGTGAACTAATTTTCTGATAGGGGTAAAATAATAGGAGTGAAACTAATAATAGTGAAAAGCTTATGGAAGACGTCTTACTCATCACGCAGTGGCTTGAGGCTCTCTCAGGTGGGCAAGGACAACCATTACATAATATTGGCTTTGGTGGAAATCAATATACCGTTGAAGTTTTGCAAGGAAATGCAACAAATTGTCGAGAGTTATTCCAGATGGAAGTTGAGATCTTCTGTGCATGATGTTCATCATTACGAAACAATGACTTTTTGAGGGATTCTAGAAAAGGGGTGACAGTCAAGGAATATATAGGCATATTCGTTTCAGTAGTAGTCCTTGGAAAAGAACAACACATCGTAGGTCAACGGTTTCAACGTTCAACAGAAACCATTAATTGACACGTAAAGAGAGTCAGGTAGGCCCTTTGTAGAATTGGGACACATCTTATTCACCCAACGCATACAGCCGAGCACACCCAACAATCGAGGCCAATCCGAAAAATTATCCTTCGTTTCAGGTATGTTCTAGTTTTTCATATATAATAAATTCAAATAAGATTATGCTGCAAGTTTGATTAAATTATTTATTTGAATGTATGGATATATAATATTGTGGGTAACATCGTTTTGGATGGATGTATTGGTTCGATTGATGAGACCATGATCAATGCCGTCATACCTAGTGAGGTACACGAGGCATTTCGCAATTGCCATGACCAAATTTCCAAAATTTTTTGAGCGTATGTGACTTGGACATAAAGTTCACATTTGTGTACTCTGGTTGGGAGGGAAGTGCCCATGATGCACGCATATTCCTTGATGCCTTGCATCAAGTCCACAACCAGTTTCCATGGCCTTTAGACGATAAAAAATTAATACTATTTAATTATACTAATTAAATAATTTATTGATATATATATTTTGTTCAATCTCTAGGATTAGTTATCTATGACTAACCATCTTGTTATCGTTAATAGATTAACATGTCATTATTATCTAGTCAATTCAGCGTATCCATGTACTCAAAAATTTATGCCCCCATATTCAAGAGAAAGATATCATAGAAGTGACTATGCTTGTCAGCGGAAATTTAGGGACTACAAGGATTATTTTAATTACCATCATTCATTAATCCGTAACGTCATAAAACATGCGTTTAGGGTCATAAAATCATGATTTCGAATTTTAAGAAACATGCCTACATATTCAGTTACGAAACATGGTCAACTGATTATCACATGTTGTACATTACATAATTTTATTAGAATGACGACGTCAGACGACTTCATATTTGAGGAATGGGCCAACAAGAAGCTTGATTCGAATGACCATGCAGTTAGTAAAGATGCAGCTGCAGCACGTCATCCTAATATGATGTTAGAATCAACACAATATATGGTTGCATTTAGGGATGATATTGCCAGAAATATGTGGACGGCCATGTGCAGTTCGTGAATGGTAAATTAGACATTTCTCAATTTGTGCGTGTCATCCTTGCAAGGGGCCATGTTAATTTTCTTTGTATTGTTCAAAATTTTTGGGTTGTCTCCGAAGGGATAATGGTAAATTAGACATGATGACATAAATATTATAAATATATAAACTATTTTATAAGAGTATAGTTTAATTATTCGAACCTATTAAATTTGACACATAGATTTTCAACGTTGTAGAAATTATAAGATTCATTTTCGTCAAATTTTGATGACTTATGAGATGAGAAACTGTGTTTTTACCATAGGTGTTGTGATAAATATGTATTTTTTTAAATTTATAAGTAAATGTTTCAAAATTAATTTTATTGCTCAAAACGTAATTCTTATAATAATACAAATATTAACATAAAATTATATAAAATATTTTATCAAATTTTAATATGTCTAACTAAAATATAATTTAATTTGATTTTTTTATATCATTTTACAAAGTCAAAAAATTTATAAATTGATAATCATTATTGTGTAATTGGATAAAATGACTATTATTTATTTATATACAAATTCATTAATAAAAAAAGTTGTGAAAGTCACTTATATTAATTTCTTAATAATTTAAACTCATCTCATTTCATCTCATCTCACTTTTAATCCAAACATATAAAAACTCATCTCAACTCATTCCAATTCACTCATCTCATTATTATTCATAACTTTTCTTATCTTAAGTCATCTAATTTTTGACTTTAAGTACTCATTGAAGAATAAAGAAGTTAAGCTCCGCGTTTTGTCCCTTCTATCTCCACACCCCTATGTTCTGCTATGCTGTCAAATGAAAAGCTGTCTAAATCGCTGTCTAAATCATTGCTTCTTCTATCTCCATTATTGAAATCTGATAATCACCTATCATCTTCTAAGTCTTCAGGAATCTTATCTCTATTGTCGTCTTCTGGAATGTCTTTGGATACTTCAGGTATCTTTTTAATAAGTATTGTTCCCACTAAATCTCTTTACCATCTTTTCTACAGCTGTCTTCAATAATTCTACTTGGGCCTGCTTCTGTGAATCTCTTTCTACACTGTCTTCTACTGGATTCTCCCACATGAATACCATGTGACTGGCTTTTGGGCAAAGCCACAGCCTTCAACGGATTTGATGTGTCTTTACCAGCTACCGTTTGAGCTGGACTAGCTGATGAACTTGGACCATCACCAGTTGGTACTTCTGACTTCATTGAGGAAGTCACACCCATCTCAACCATGTTTTGTGGATAAACCGGGAAAACCATGGCATTCCAGTCTACAGAGATTAATCTTCGCTCTAATTCTGGAATTCTCCAATACAAATTCTGTTTTTCTCTGGATAATTGTTCTGCTTGGTCTAATAATCTCTTATAGTTCTTGGTTAGGCTCCCACAATGGTCACAAAAGAGGACTTTGGTGGGAGTGTCTTTGGTAGGGGTATAGTTTACAGGTTCATCTTTAATGGTTCTAAGAGAAGGAGAGATATAGTAATTTAAACCAATCTGGCTACGGGCTCCATTGAAAGCTTCTGAAATAGAATTAAATCCTTCGTATATTGGGTCTAGAAAATTATTGATCGAGTCTAAAACTTCAAACCAGGTGTGGAAAACACCTCTTGTCTTTCCATTAAAAACAGCATAAAATTTAAAAGTTGTTCTCATGCTATGAAAGTATTCTGAAAGAGAATTTAATACTGCAAGAAAATATTTTTGATCTTTTGGGTTTTTTATTGTAAGAAATCCATAAGTTATCTAAAATACATTTTTGTTCTTTGCTAAGAGAAATATGTGGTAAAGTCCTGAAAGAAATGTTTGAATTTGGAAAAATTGCGAGTTCTTGGTTTCCAAAACGAATGCGGTCAGATGCATTATGAGTTCTTTCTACATGAGGTCTAACCATATGAGTCTGAGATGGTGCTGGTGCAACTGCCCTTTGCGGAGGTCTAGACATCTTTGGAATAAACTTTTTTTGTTAGTAACAAGTCTGCTTAAAGTATCTGCTAAACTATTGTCTTTACTCTTAATATGTTCAAATACTACCTTAAAACCTCTTCCAATGATTCTATCTATGAAGTTTAACCATCTCCTTTTACTGCTACTCTTATCATGGATTTTACTAAAAACTTTAACTATTGCTTCACAATCTGTCCTAACAGTACCTTCTTTTTTAGAAATAAGGAACAAATTAAAGGCATCTAAAGCAAAGCTTACTGCTAATAATTCCGCATCTATGCTACAAATATTTCTCCTTTTTCTTTGTATTTACCACTGGTATACCTGCAAACTTGTTCTTCTTTCTTGTCTTTATATTTATGATCTTTACCATATAAGACTGCTCCCCATCCTAAATTACAACCATCTGTCTAACTATATAAAGATCTAAATGTTCTAGATATTTTTGAAAGAAAAATTCAGGTTTCATAAACTAGTTGTCAAATTGGGTAACTCTTAAATGAACTTTATCCTACTCGGCACTTGCCTTCCATTTTCTAAGGATCTAAAGTTTAATTCCCAATTATTATTATTATTATTATTATTTTTTAAGACTCTCCTAATCCTGCTGACTTTTCAGCCATTTCATCGGCGATTCCCCTAAACCCATGGACAAACGATCTATGACGCCTTTCTTATGGCTTGGACGGTCTTTCAACTTGGTAACTACGGGTACACTCTGCCAAATTTGCAGGAACGAATCCTTACAGGATCAAGCGTATATGCTTTATGCATGCCTTAGATAAAATTAAAGAGTAGTGCAGGATGCTTGGATAATTACAGATGCATGATAACGCAGTTTAACTAAATGTAATACATGAAAAGTAAAATATTTTTGTGAGGAATTAAAACACCATACCTTAAAAAAAGGGCTCGGCGTTCCCTTCCGGGAAGGCCCCCGAGCTTCTTTAAAACTCTAAAACAAACAAGTAAAGCCGTTGAGGAACAAAGATTTCTTATTGTTTATTCTATTTTTGTAGCTTGGAATACAATAAGAAAGCAAAGAGGGTGGAAAATGGTTTGTAGGGAGAGTGCCGGAGGTTTTTACAAGGTGTGTTGGGAAGAAGATAATTTACGATGACTGAGGTCTAAACTATTTATACGACTCTACGGACGGGCTTAAAACATTTTGAAATCCGAAAGTATGAGTGCGAGTGCACATTGGACGAGTTTTAAATTACAACCCCCTTCGTTTAAATTTAAAATTGAAATAAGTTTAATTAGTTTTTAATATTATTATTATTTAAAAATTTAAAAAAATTAAATTAAAATTTAAAATATATATATTAAGATTTTAAAAAAATATATAAAAATTTATATTTTATACAAAAAATTAAAAAAAGTATAATAATAAAATAAAAATAAGTTAAAATGAGTTAAAAAAATTGTTGAATTCAAACCAAACCTAAGAATATATAGAATAAAATTACTCTTATTGTATATGCGTTCTACTTATAATTGAAAAGATCTTTTTGACAAATAATAACAAATTATATGCATTCTACCAATAAAAAAGATCATTCTCAAATAAAATTAAAAAGAAAAATATTTAAATAAAAACGTTTTATATTTGCCTGATAAATATATTATAAAGACGCTTTTTAAAAACATGCCCATAAATTGGAAAAATGAATGGAAAAAAATAGGAAGAATTATGCATTCAATACATGGAATTTGAAAGAATTGCAATAAACAGTAATTTTTATCATCAAATAGAATGAACTTACCTGCCATGAATCGTAGGCAGCATTTAACAAAAATATTGGTGTTCGGATTTGTTGTGCCATGTATTGGGGAAAGAAGCACTACATTATAGTTTAGCATTAGTCTTAAAATTGAAGAGAAGATGGTGAAGTACAAAACTAATACCATAATAACTGCAGTTATAAACCCTGCTCTCAGTTTTGAACTGCATGGAGAAAGCAAATTCTTGGATGAGCCTTATGCCAAAATTGCAAAAATATAAAATAAAAAACTAAACTTATATGTTGAATTTTGGATCTGATGCAAGCTTGATAAAAGGGAGCTCTCCTTTGCATGAACAAAAGAGGCAATTTTATTGCCTCGCTTGACATAGATAGAGTGATTTGAATAAGCAACCAACAAAAAAAAGAAACAATGAGTAAACTACCTATTCGTAGCAGCATAAATAGTAGGAGCCATAAAATCATGAAAATAATGGTCAATCATGAGAGAGAGAGAGATTTTAATGGTACTTCTAGTTTAAGCTCACGATAAAATAGAGTGACAAATTAAGTTGCAAATATGCTTAGTTTCACAATGACAAAGTACATCATTGAAACAAATGGGAAAATATATGGAAGGGATGAAATTAGAATCAAAAGTCATGCTAAACATTTATTGCACCTACCAAATATTTATGATACTAGGGACAAGAAGGGAAGTGATGGGACAGAGGAGAGAGCTGGCAAATATTCTTCCTTAACATCAGCTTCTCCAGATTTCTCCAAAAGCTTCAATCAGTGAATTTAATTCACATATATATGTATACTTTTCCCTGTACTCAGTGAGCTATGAGTAACTGTAAAAACTCTCATTATAGTGGATTCTCATTCCCAAATACTCGTAGACGTAGGCACTTGCCGAACCACGTAAAATTATGTGTCCATCTCTATTTATTTCATCTGCTATTTAAGCACGTACAGCTATGCTGAGACCTCACTGGGAGCCCCGAATGACCTCGAACGGAGCCCAACTCGCACCACTGGGCTGTGAATGATTCTTTTTCTCGTTTCGACTTTTTGGCCGATTTTCGTACTCAGTGAGCTATGAGTGACTGTAAAAACTCCTATTATAATGGATTCTCATTCTCAAATACCCGTGGACGTAGGCACTTGCCGAACTATGTAAAATTGTGTATCCATCTCTATATATTTCATTTGCTATTTAAGCACGCACAGCCATGCCAAGACCTCGCTAGGAGCCCCGAATGACCTGGAAAAGAGCCCAACTCGCACCAGTGGGCTGTGAATGATTCTTTCTCTTGCCCCGACCTGTTGGCCAATTTTTATGGTCTCAACAGTGGTGTTGTCTGTGGGATTGGTTATAAAAATTGGGAGTAAGAGAATGATGATTTTCCAGCCTACTGAATAAAATTTTCTGACCGACTCAGCAAAAATTTCCTCCAGATAAGTGCTCTCGACCATCTTATTCTTATTTTTATTTTTTTTCAATTTTATCACTGATACGGCAAGAAAGATATTGGCCAGCTTGGTCAGTATCGAGCTATTGTCTTGAACCACCCGTTGTCAACTTTCCCGACTCAGAATAGGGCCTTTCCCCAACATTTAGAAAACATCTGCCCTCCGGATATGTTACACACGCAGTGACGTTTAAATACAAAATAAAATAGGGAACAAACACTAAAATCTCCAGCTCGGGATGGCCCTGTGCACTTAGGTGTACAGGGCACGTCACCCATGCACATGCACGACATGCATGTCTCACAAGCATGTTCACTGTGCATGTCCCCGAGCACAGTGCTCAGGCATGCACAGTGATCAGCACAATGCTCGGGGTCATGCCCGAGCACATCTGTGCATATCCCCACATGCATGCACGTTAGATGTGCATAAACGACGGGGTAAGCCCCTGCACCGTGGACCCGAGCCAACTGTCGGTGGTCACTTAGTGGCCGCCGGTGGTTTCTGTCTCCAACAAGATGGGTGCCGACAGCCCATTTCGCCGGAGACGTCTCCCTCGAGCTAACACCGAGCGCAAGGCGTGGTGCACCTCGAAACTCACGGCTGCTGCCGTAAGCTCGGCTGGCTCGCTGAAAATCCCCGTTGGGAGCTCCAGAGGTTCCTGTCCTGCCGGAATCTCTGTGGTCAAGCCTCATAACCGGCGTTGACCCCGTCAGCTTCTTTCCCAAACTAGCCTCGAATGGGACTCACCCAAAGCCCAGAGTAGACGTGGTGCGACTGGGTCCCCAGTGACCACCAAGAGGTTCGCCGGTATATTCTGTCTCCGGCAGGACCACCCTTGGAGGGTCTCCTGAAACGAAAAATTCACGTTCGGACTCCCACCATCGCTTGCCAAGGTGCTCACTGCCACTAGCCAGGCCGCCAGCGCCATCTGCCACCTTTAAGGTGGTTTTAGACTCCCTCATACTCAAAGGTCCACCAGTCATCGAGATACACTCCATGGATGTGGTGAGCGCTCGGGGTCGGGCTCTATGCCCTCCTCGGATGGTGCAGATCGAGCTCCGCCGGCTCAAGTTGTACCCCCTGCTTGGAGTCGCCACCCTCGGGCTATACCAGCCCAAGTTCCCTCAGCTCGAAGTTACACGGCTCGGGATTCTCTAGTACGGGCTCCCCCAGCTCGGTCGGGTTCCCTCTCAGACACTTTCAGCTCGGTTGGGCTCCCTTTCGGACACTCTCAGCTCGGTCGGGCTCCCTCTAGGACACTTTCGGTTCGGTCGGACTTTCTCAGCTTAGACTCCTCCAGCTCGAGTTCCAACACTCACAATACGCCACGTTCGGGCTGCACCAGCCTGAGCTCCCCCACACTCGGACTCCAGCTCGAGGTTCCTAACGCTCGAGCTTCACCAGCTCGGGTTCCACCCTCTCACCAACTCGAGCTCCACCTTCTCTCACACAACCTACCAATGAACTCACGCCCCCCTTATTTGCCAACTCACCATAGCCCCGTGCACGGGCCCATGAACTCGGGACTCTCTCGAGCCCCATGCACTCGGGACTCTCTTTGGAATGACCATCCAACAGCTCACAGCTCACTTGGGAACAACTCCCGAGTGCCTTACCTAACACCGCTCGGAAAAGTCATCTCGGGGATCCAGGGAGGTGCACTCGGAATCCCAGCTCAGGACACGCCTCACGAACACACTCGAGACCCTCCACGAGACTCATGCTATAATGGATCATATGTACAACTTACCTTCACGGGCTCCACCAGCTCGGGAGTCCACTGAGCTCCCTTCATCTCTCTCGGGACTTATCGCACGGCCCCACGATTGTGACTCACATCACTCGTACATATTTAGGCCAAACACCTTACACACATCCGGGAACTCACCTCACACATGAACCCACGACATCACACTTAAGATTTATTCATTTGGGAACCACTCCCAGGCTTTGTGCTCTTGGGACTCACCTGGACCCATTCAAGTGGATCCATTCCTCAGAACTTGGAATTTTGTCACCCGTTCGGGACCAACCATGCCCTCCTCTCAGGCACACTAGCCTTAGAAGGTCATTAGGAACCATACTAAGCAGCTTGGGTTCTCATTGTTCATGTACTCGGGGCTCACCTCGCTCATGGAAACCTTACAAGCTCATAATACTCACGCTCTATAAGAGCTATCTTCCTCTCCTTTTTACAGGAATCAAGCAACCACCACCCATGCCTCGACACTCGGAAGTCGATGCTCGGAATCTCACAGCTCCTCGCTTGGGAGTCGACATTCAGAAATTCACACTCAAAAACTTTTTGCCACAGATAAAAATACATCAGTTTGTCTCTCTTAAAATATGTGAATTTATTTTTCTATTGACAACATTTTTATTTGTAGCATGTGACATCGGAGCAACATCAAAATCCCGCAACGTCCCAGGCAATGCACTCCCGCCGAGTCTCACCCGATGAAACCTCCTGCAGAGTCCCAGGCAATGCACTCCCAATGGGTCTCACGCGATGACACCACCTGCTAGGTCCCATGCAATTATGGAACAGGCTTTGCACCCTCATCACAGCAAAATCTCATCGACAGTTCGTGGGGTTGTCGGATCACCCACATCTCGCTCAAAGGCTCGCGGGGTTGTCCAATCAACCACAACATCCTCAACGGCTCGTAGGGTTGTAGGATCAACCACATCCCGCTCGAAGACTCGCGGGTTTGTCTAGCCATCCACAATCTACATGAAGTCAATCAAGTTCCGCGGGGTGATAGCCGAGCCCCAGCCTTGCGCCTTAGCTCACCTACGCGATGCACTCTAGTCGGGTTCCACACAATGCTATCTCCCGCTACATTTGAGCTCCGGGCTCCCATCTCAGAGGTCGAGTCCATCTCCTGCCACCTTTGGCTCCGCACTCTTGTCATTATCGGTCGAGTCTATCTTTGGCTACCTTTTTAGCTCCACAGCTATATTTTATGCAATCAGTATTTTTAGGGATCGGGAGACAAACTACCACCTTCTTAAAATTTAGAATGCAAAATGACAAAATTCCTATCAAAGTCCATTTGCTAAGAATTCGCGGGGTAATGGAAATGATGAAATTAGAATCAAAAGTCATGCTAAACATTTATTGCACTTGCCAAGTATTTATGACACTAGGGACAAGAAGGGAGGTGATGGGAAAGGGGAGAGAGCTGGCAGACATGCAGGAATTAAATGGGTGTGCAGTAACGGAGTGCAGGATTTGAAGGGAGGAAGTCGACTGATGCACGTAAGATAAATATCTGATCGTACTGACCGAAACTTGGCTATAAAAGGCCTCGAATAGATGAAAAAAGGGGGTCCTGGACTCTCTCCTACTGGAACAATTTAGGCAGCCTCTTCTTCCTCAACATCAGTTTCTCCAGATTTCTCCAAGAGCTTCAATCGGCGAATTTAATTCACATATTTATGTATATTTTTTCCTATACTCAGTGAGCTATGAGTGACTATAAAAACTTCCATTATAGTGGATTCTCATTCCCAAATATCGGTAGACGTAGGCACTTGCCGAATCACGTAAAATTGTGTGTCTATCTCTATTTATTTCATCTGCTATTTAAGCACGTACAGCCATGCTGGGATCTCGCTGGGAGCCCTGAATGATCTCGAACGGAGCCTAACTCTCACCAGTGGGCTGGGAATGATTCTTTCTCTCACCTTTACCTGTTGGCCGATTTCTATGGTCTCAACAATATAAATAAAATAGACAAAAAAAAATGCTAAAATATGAAGGAAAAAATTAACTAGAAACAATTCAAGATTAAGAGAAGTTTAATGTGAAAGAGGATATAGAATAGATAATATGTTGCCATGGCCACCCTTGAATTCAATAGCACACAAAAAATAGGCAATGAAGTTGGTAGAGAGATTTTCTCAAAATACTAAAATGAACAAGACAATCATTCAATGGAAAAACAAACAAAAACAACAATTACCACATCAATATCCATGTGAGAGCTAATGGCAGCCCTATGGTTGATCCTAATCCACTTACAACATTGAGCACTCTAGTAGGCCTCCAGCCTTAAAAAAGAGAAAAATAAAGGTAAAGTGAACAAAAAATCAGTTTGACCTCATAAAACCAATGAAAGTGGCCAACCATTATGTCTACGAGCCACATTGCAATATGAACAGTGTCAAAAGTAGCAAAACAAATTTGCTAACTTTGCAAGATGAAAACAAAAGAGAGCTGTTACAGGATTTTGCTCAACAGGCTTGACAACCATGGTGCACCAATTGCTAAAGCAGAGCTAGCCTTAAAAAAGAACATGGTCAAAGAGACATTCAAAATGATAATAGGTCCTACAATACTAACAGATTCTTGCAAAGTATATTCATGAAGTTTATGTGAAATTTTTAATACCTCTCAATGTATTATGAGCTGCACTGACATAGTAACGAAAAGAACTTACTGCCTGAGGAATGTCCATAGCCTTATTCATACTGAATAATTTACCACCTTTAACTGTTTCCAATCTAGCTTGTTCCTATGTACCCTGCCACTATTAACAATCAATTCCACAAGTTTCATCATTATCCTCCATTTCTAGATTCTATACTGCCTGGAAAAAAAGAGAGAATAAATTAAAAACTAATATCCACTTGTCCTCACTTCCAACAAATCAATAAATTATCTTGATAACTTTTATCAACCTCCATCACTGGGAAAGAGGAAAAATGATAAAAATAAATCTGTAAGATCCAATAGCTAGAAAATATGTCTAAGAAAGATTTGACACAGACCAGATTACATCCTCATTTGGAAATGAGGCTATCATGTGGCTTGATTCGTCTATCCCTTTTGAGGCAGGTCCCAATGGTATCCACAAGCTCTTTACTATGGATATAGCACTGGGAACTGGTGGACTTCCAAAGGGACGTGTTGTGGAAATATATGGTCCTAAGGCTACTCACTGCAATGCTCAAGGAGAAGCTACTTTATGCCAAAACAGAAGAGGAACAAAAAAGAAAAAACAGAGGTTAAAAAAAGGTATAAGATGCAAGAGCATCAAGAAACAATATTCCACAAAAATTGTCAAAAGCTAGACATTTTGTTTTCTATTTTTACAACAAAAAAGCAACATTACAGGCTTCCATTGATTAGTTTAACCCAAAATGAAACATTATAGCTTCCATTGATGTGGGTAACAACGCACTACCCGCCAAACAAAAAAAAAAGAACATCAATAAAATGAAACATAGCGCTGATCTACATTAATTAACTCATCTCAAGCAAAAACTTCCAAATCATTCCCCAAAAAAATTCAGCCTAATAAAAGAAACTAAGCACTTTACCACCAAAATTTTTTTCTCCTTGCCTTTAATGCCAGCTTGTGAGTTGGGATGATTTGGTTGAGTTGAACAAAGAAAAGCCATTTACAATACAACAACAACACAAATAAAAACTATCAAAACAAATTCAACAACTTCTGACATACTGACAACACAAAATTCAAGTGGGTAAAATTGCACACTAAATGAAAGGATAAAATACAGAAAAATCAAAACTTTCAAACTTCCAAAGGTACAATTTGCATCAAAAGTAGTCCAACTAAAATAGTTCCAAGTCCAGGGTTTGTTACCTTTTGTTCCCAAAATGTGAAATGGAGTATGAAATGATGAAATAGACGTAGGGACTGAGGAGCACAAAAGAAATTCTCGACTAGAATGTCCAAACAGAAGGTTTTCTTAACCCACTTGTGTAAAATCATGCAAGAAAATGAAAGTCTACCAAGAAAGGATCAGGAATAATTTACCTTTTTGTTCTCTCTCTTGAGAAAGTGAAAACTAATGTCTTGAGCTTGAGAATGGAGCAAAATTGAAAGTAATGGAGAAAAAATAAGGAGGGTGTCGCACGGCTTGGAGGAGATTTTTTTCCCCTATTTGCTGAAAGTGTCGCACGGTCTAGGGAAATAAGGGGCATGGTCTCTTGAGCTTGAAGATGGAAGAGAAGAAAATGGAGATGGTGGAAGATCGAAATCGCCCGCACTAGGACTTGGGAGGTTTGGGGATTTCCTTTCCCTTTTCTGCTTTGATGGATAGAAGAAAACAGTCGGCAATCAAAAGGGTAAAAACAAAGGAATTTTCACAAATTTCTAAGTGAGTTTCACCCAAAAATGCAATGAGAAGATAGTTTTCAGAGTGAACTAAAAGCTCAAAAAGGGAAGAATTACACAGAAAGCATGAGGCTGCCTATTTATATTAGCCACTTATTACATCAATTTTGTCTCATCACAATTAATTGTAGATGTTAAAATAATAGATCAATCAGCAGCGGCAACTATAAATTATCATAACAAATACATGACTTGTCGAAAGAACCAGTGAAACGTCAAAAACACTTGCTGCGGCATAATGTTGCAGAAATAGGTAGGCTTTATTGACCATTTCACCTCTATTTCTGGAGAAACAAATATTGTAAAAGAAATAACTTTTGCTACCATTTTTCACCCACCAAAATAGAAATGGTAGCAAAAAGCTGATTTTGTTGTAGTGATTATAGTCAATGTTGTTTTCTAGTTTCAAAATTGGGTTATAAATCTTCTTATGCAAGGATAAATATTCATGGAGCTAACATGCTATTACAAGAAGCTAAAGTTTGGAGAATTGGTAATGGCAGCAATGTCTCAATTTGGAAAGATAAATGGCTCCCAAAACCGTTGACATTTGCAGTTCATACTACGCCTAATACTTTTACTAGTACATGTATGGTAGAGAAATCAATTGATTTTAACATAGAGATTGAACTCAAAGCTTATGAGGTCTATCTTTGATGACTATAATGCTGCAAGTATATTGCAAATACCACTTGGTATGGGTAAATATTACTTATAAACAAATATGATATTATAACAACTCTAAGAGTTTTCACTATTAGAAGTGCTGATCACGTTCATAAATTGTTGATGGATAGAGGTGTATGGGAGCCTTCTATTGATAATACAACAAACTCTTTTTTGAGAAAAACTATGGAATTTGAACACTCACATGGCAGTCAAATTGTTTCAACAAAAGGCCTATAGTAATGGCTTGCCTACAAGAGCTAATTGTTGAAGTCAGTAATTGACTCATATCTTTGCTCTATTTGTGGACTTGTAAGTGAGAATGTAGTACATGCCTTATGGAATTATGCGTCAACTGGGGATGTATAGAGTGTCTGTTGTAGGAAAGTGCAGAAGCTAAATAGAAATTTTTAGAATTTTCTTAATTTTATTTTGTTTCTCGTGATGCTCTTGATTCTCAAGATTTTGCATAAGTGGGTATCATAATGAGAAAGTTATGATTTAGGAGAGCTGTTGTAATGTTTGATGGTATATTCATAAATCCAAATATCCAATTGTAGCTGAAGCTCATGCAACACTTACACAACTTGTTAGCAGGGAATGCAACGTTTGTTCATGTTGTCAACAAATCTAACATAAATCTAAGCAACTATGGTCATATAGTGGAGGAAATCAGACTTTCTTTCATGGGCATGATTAAGGCTGTACATTT
This sequence comes from Platycarya longipes, assembly GCA_036559045.1. Classification (NCBI taxonomy): domain Eukaryota; kingdom Viridiplantae; phylum Streptophyta; class Magnoliopsida; order Fagales; family Juglandaceae; genus Platycarya; species Platycarya longipes. The sequence goes on from CM071802.1 coordinate 46,736,014, forward strand.
GGTGTCCAAACCGAAAATCTGGTTCAACCCGGGCTGGAACCGGGTGTCCAAAAGCAGTTTGGACTCCAACCCGGTTCCATTCGGGTTGAAATCCGGTTTGGATCCGGGTCAATCCGGTTTTTTAAAAACCGGAAATCTGGTTTCCTAATTTAAACCTTTTTTTTAACCTTGTTTTATTAATTTTTTGCAGATAAATTTGTTGTAAAAATATTTATCAAAATTATTCTATTTCGTTATAATTTTTCTAAGAAGTAAAGTTAAAAAAGGAAAGAGCCTTGGCTTATCAGATTTGGTTTTATTCATTGTAATCGAGTTTTGGTTTTGTTGGGTTTTTTTAGGTAAGCGCAATAAGATTTTTTGATCTAGGTTTTTCTCTCTTAGTGGATTTTTTTTTATCCAGTGTCCATATCTCTGAACATAAACCTTTAACTGTCATCTTCTTCATAACTCCATACACCTTTCTACAGTCCATTTTTGTCATAATATCCATATTTTAGCTTTTTGCACGTCGAGAAAAGGGAATCAAAAGTTGGTAACTGACATTAATTTTTTGAAAAAAATTTGCTTATAACTTATATATTCATCTTCATGTACTTTTTTTCGTTTCTTTGAAGTACTTTTGTAAAGCCAGCAGACAATGCTTAATTTCCAAGTTAAAGCTAATTAATTATATATAATATACGGAAAACATGGATTGATTAGATTGGAGGAAAGATCAGATAATGGACTAAAGGAGTGAGGGGAGTCATCTTTAAGCTCTAGTACTATGAAGAATGCAAATTTAAACAGGTATTGATTTATGTACGGATCATCGGGATCAATAGGTTCAACTTTAGTAAAGTTATCCCAAGCTATTGATCTATTACTAAGTACTTTTTTGAATTTTTTTGGTATAGGTGGGATGGAACTAGTAAGATTTTGTGTATGTGTAGATGAAAGGGTTGGACGACTCCCACGTTCCTCCACATCCACTGGAGTAGAAGAATTACTATCAAACCATTGAGTTGTACCGACATTACAACTCACAAAATCTTCTTCTATCTGTTATTGAATAATTACAATCACAAACAAATAATAATAATAATAATAATAATCAAACACACGTATAATAAAAAAAAATGAACTAATAAAACATGTTTATTAAGCAGGAACTGAGAACTTATCAAATAGCACCTCAGATAATTTATCTTTCAAAAGATTGAACAAACAACCAACTTAAGTAAAACAAATAGGAAAACAGCAGAATCCCCAAATCAAAGCATAAAAGGGAATATAACAGAGAATTGAGTTGATGAAGATAAGAAGGCATCAGATAATAAGCGAAGTTGTAGTCTACATCTAGTTCACTATGTAGGATAAGAATTTGGCATCATTTGCCATTCCAGGGAAGCGGGTTTTCAAAATCTACTATTACCAAAAGTGAGAAAAAAACAAATTGAATATAATAAATGACAAATTCAAGATTATTAAAAAACAAGAATCAGCAACTAAAAAGCAGACCAATACACATATGAAACCCAATAGACTACTTAACGGCGTCAAAGTGTGAGTATTTCTCAACACAGTTGATCGGTTTATAAGGGTTTAATCACATTCATCACTTGCCATTTCATGTAGCAAATCATTAGATTTGCATACCATAAAAAACTTAAATTATACTAAAATAATGAGATTAAATGAATAAAGAAAACTTTCAATCTCAAACCCGATATATATATATATTTTTAAAGTGTCGAAAGTAAGATTTCAAACACTCGTTATACACAGTCATTGAATAAGAGCAATCTGGATGACACAGATATATCTAAACTGACGCGCACAATCGAATAGGGGCAAAGATGAAGAGCTAAAAATGGATAAGAGATTGAACCTGAGGAGAAAGTGAGAGAGAGAGCGTTGCGCTAAAACCCCTCCGCAAGAGAGAGCGAGACCGAGAGCAGAGTGGGGGAGTAGGGTTCGTTGGAGATGGAGATAGGTCACGATCGGCTATGACGATGGCGATAATTGGTGATAGGTCACGATCGAAGGCGACAGAGACGACGACGGCGATGGATTGAGAATGAGAGATGCTAGGGTTTTTGAATTCGTGAAAGAGAGAGAGAGAGAGAGAGAGAGTGTGCTGTACTTGATGAAAGGGGGGTGAAATAGTGTAGGTGTTTGGCTTTCAATCCGGGTACCGGATTTAGAATACGGTACCGGATCTGTATCCATATCCAGACCATATTAATCCAGGTTATTTAAGATACAGATCCGGTTTTAAATTTAACTGGGTTGGAAACCAGATCCAGGAGTCGGTTATCCGATTTACAAACCGAACCGGAAAAAAATCCGGCCCAGTTGAACACCCCTAGGCATGATGCTTGGCTTTGTTAATATGTTAAGAGAGATGCTAATCAAGTTGCTCATACTTTAGCTAAGTATGCATTATCTTGTAATGAAAGTTCTTATTGGTCAATTTGGACTAGAACTCGATATGTGTCTCTTAGAGATTGACCTAACACAATTTGTTTAATCCATAAAAAAAAAAGAATAAAATAACTCACAAACATTCAATACTTCCTTCTATAAGATAACAAGACAAAGACTATGATAAATTTTTAATGAAGTCCTTAAAATAAGTGTCATATTTTTCTGTCGAGAACTAAATTTCTAACAAAAAAAAATATGGCATTTCAATCGAGTCATTAAATGACCCCAGTGAACCATAAACCGAACAACTCTTTGTTAATTGCATCAATCAATAACTCTTTATTAATCGAGTCTATTCTAATAATTGACCTAAGTCAATTAAGTTATAACCCTATTATTATTAACGTGTTCATAAGTAGTGTCAAAAATTGATAGCCCAAGTAGAGAGGGCAACGATTTCCACAAGATGGCATGATTTTGTTGGAGTAACTACCATGTCAAAAAATAAATCGAGGGAAGGGGGAAGTGCAAGAGTTGAGTGAGTGAAATGGTTATAATGGTTATGAGGTTGTAGAGAGCAAATCAGCATCCTAAAATCTAATTTTGAGATAAAGACGAGAACCAAGCTAAGACATAAGGCTCATAAGAGACAAGTAAAGACACTCAAATTCTTAAGAGGAAAAAGTTTCGCAAGGTAAGTTGGACATCACCAAAAAAAAAAACAAATAGACCTCTATATAAGGTAGAGACTCTCAACAAACTCTACACAGTCTATCCACAAAGCTCCCTATGTACAATCTTCACCACATATAGCAACTCCAAAGGATCTCTCCTAAAATTTCCTATTGTATTGTGAGATGTTTGAGTCATGAGAGATTGTAAAATCATTAATCATATCGGATTTCGTCTCCAAACAACACATAGACATATGTATTATGTCGAACCATGTAAAATCTTATGTCTCTCTTCATTTACTTTTATTTTCTTATTTATTATTTACTTCATGGATGAATATGAAGAATACCGTATTGAAGCCGGATCACCAATGTAGGCCAAAAATCATACAATCCCCCCTTTTGATGTGTTGTACAATTTTTGGCATCAACAGTTGGCACCGTCTGTGGGATCAATTTATTATTCTTCAAATCGAAAAGGGGAGTAGGTGATTCTTCGCGTATGAGATTATCATTGAAGAGGCAAATAAGTTTCCTCTCAACTTTTTACTGTATGTGGAGTCAAAAAAAAAACTATTGGGCTACATGGTGTGCATTGTGCATGTAAGTAAAATGAACATAATATAAAGAAAGAAGGAAATGCTTAAATTGATTGGCTTAACTTTTATTCAATCGTATTAGAGTGATACATATAACAAACTGCAGAAGTTTAAGGAATATAATCAGATTATACAAGTAATATCAATCTATTGGTTTAATAAAAAAGAATCAGAAAAAAGTGGAGATAAATCAAGTATTGTTACATAATCGGTGCTTAATGCATATTTGCTTAACTGAATTGATTTGTGCAACTTATCCCTTAATTCTCGCAACTGATCTTTAACTAAGTCAATGCATACTCTAACACCACCTTACAAACTGATGGGGAGTTGGCGAATTATTAGTTTGGACCTTAGAAAATAAAAAGCAAGTTGCAATTTGCCCTCTAGCAAACATATATGCCAACTGATCCTTAGTAGGATATGTTTAACTAGAATATCTTTATTTATTACCTTTTCTCTAATAAAATGATAGTCAATTTCCACATGCTTGATTCGCATTCAAGAGACAACTCATTGTTTCTTGGCACACTATGATATTAAATTATTGCCCAAAAAAAATATTGAATCCATTGGTGCTTGACCTGTCATCAAGATTTCCAGCCCAGTCCAAATCACGAAAAATATTTAAGTTAATTGTAGAAGGTATATAAAATAAGTCAATAGTGCCTTTCACACATTGAAGAACCATTTTGGCTACCATCCAATGAGAGTCTTGTGGACTATGCATAAATTGGCATAACTGATTCATTGCATAAGAAATATTAGGACATGTAATGGTGCAATACTGCAATGCACCCACCACACACTTGTATTTAGTTGGATCCAATAGAATTGTGACATCATGAGACGAGAGTTTCATTCTTGAAGCGGTTGGATAGGCTAGAGGTTTTGCACCTAACATTTTGTTGTTGTCAAGAAGATCCGAGATATATTTAGCCTATCTAAGATGGAGCCATTCATTGTTTCTTTGTGCTTCAATACCAAGGAAGTAGCTTAACTGACCAAGATCTCTGAGATGAAATCTTTTCGTCAAGCTGTCAATGAAAGAATGAATGGCAGAAGTGCTAGATCTAGCGACTATGATGTCATACATAGACCAATGCAAAAATTTTATTGTGTTAGTACAAAACATAAACAAAGGATAATCAACTTTGGATTCCTAAAAATCAAGTTCTAATAATTGCCGAGATAGCCTTCGAAACCAAACTAATGGAATTTTTTAGGCCGTCAAGAAATTTATGAAGATGACCACTAGATCACGTTGATTCTCAATAATGAATCCTTAAGTTGTTCCATCTAAACCTATTCATCAAGTATCCCATGTAAAAATGCATTTGAGACATCTAATTGTTTAATCGGCCAACTGAATTGCACTACAATTGATAAAACCAATCTAAATGTAGTTGGTTTAACTACTGCAGAGAAAGTGTCAAAGTAATTGATCCAAGATTTTTTTATCGAAACCCTTTGCCACAAGCATTGCTTTGTAGCATTCAATGCTACCATCCGAGTGTCGTTTAATTTTGAATACTCATTTATTTATCACAACATGTTTACCTTTTGGCCTTGGACAGAGAAACCATGTCCCATTCTCCATCATAGTATCCAATTCATGTCCCACAGCTTGTCTCCACTCAACTTTTGCTATTATTTGCATATAGCAAGTTGACTCAGGTTTTGTAAGGATACTAGTCAAACAATAGAAAAGATGACAAGTGGAATAAAACATTTTAAAACTAGGATAACCTTTAGGTTATGAATTTCTTATTTTAGAACGTGTTATTATAACCTTGTCAAGTCATGGGAGCCGAGGACTTTATGGTGGTTGAAAAATGGGACTTGTCTGATCTAGAGATGAATTTGTGTTTAGATGAGAGTCTGAAGGATTCGCAGAGAAGTCAATAGTATGGTCTAGGTAGGAGGGTAAATGGTTATTATCCTACAAGTTTGAGTTATGAGGGATTTCGGATGCTATAATGTTGTCACAAACAGATTCATGTGAACTAGAAGTTGGATTTAAATTGATTGGAAGGGTATGTGAGATAGGCGGCAAACTTGTTGACATATGCTATCATGGTTTGGTGAAGTGCAACATTTATCCTTTGTAACAAGTCCTCATCAACCACTATATGTCTCGAAATATAAATTCTACCTGTGTCCAAATCTAAACACCTATGACCAATGCGTTAACTAGCATACCCGAGAAAAAAAGGCATTGTTTGCTTCGAAAGGATAGCTTGTTACTCTCATATGGTTGTAAGTATAGATAGCAAGAATATCCAAAGGTCCTTAAGGAACTATATGATAGTAGTTTTTTATGAAGCATGAAGTAAGGTGACAAATTGTTTGGGACTTTTGTTGAAAGGTGGTTTATAAGAAATATTGTTGTAAGAAAAACATTAGTCCAATATTTATTTGATAAGTTAATTGGAACGAGTAGGACTATAAATGAACTAAGCTACTGAAAAGATCATCCGATGATCGCTCAGTTAAACCCAAATCAAACTCGACTCGTGAGAAAAAAAAATTGCTCGTAAAAGCAAATATCTGCTTAATTTGTAAATGACACATATTCAATTAAACTCGACTCGATTCAGTTAAAGTTTGGTAAGTTTTGCTCGTTTATGCCCGACTCAACTCGTTTGTTCGGCTCGATTAAACTTCGTTCATACATATGTTTATGTGTGTGTGTGTGTGTGTGTATATATATATATCAACTTTTATACTTAGTCACCTAACTACTAATACCCGTCACCTAGATATACATATATATTGAATATATATATATATACAGTATTTAGTTAGGCACTTAAGACTTCTTAAGTCATTAAATTATAATTTGTACAGTAGTTGATTAGTATCACTTTATAATCTCATATAGGATATGTTACTATATATTATTATTATATAACGTATATAATATGAAACACATACCATGATGCTAATATATATCTATATACATATATATAGATATATGTAACTAGTTAACATTTACGCATAATAACCATAAATTATATGTTTACATAAATTAAAACTAATAATATGTTATAATTGTACCTTGTATAAAATGTTTATGACATAGCCTATAGCCCGTAGTTAAATATTATCAATTCTATATATGATATATTTAATAAGTTTATTTATATAAGTATTTTTCTTAAATTATCAATTCATAATATATTTAAAAAAATTATATTATTTATTACAAAAATGGATACAATGAAAAAAAATTAAGTTATCTTATAAGCATTTTTTTTATTTCTCTAATAATTTATTTTATTAATTTATATAAATTAAAATTAAAAAATACACATGAGTTGGCTCGACTCGAGCTCGAGTCAAATTCAGCAATTCAAAATTCAGCTTTACTTAGTACGATTACAACCCTAGAAACGAGTAATAGGATTGATTTGATTGCCTTTATTTTGATTGTAAGTTGACTGCTACAATTATGATTTTAGAGGTCAGTTGGTTTGACTTCCTTAAAAAGTATGATACTTTCCCTTTTTGATTTGCTGTAAAAGAATAATGCTGATAAGGTGCAGGGGTGGTTTGTGCATCAATGAGAGACTCAAAATGCCACCTAATGCGCACGAGTAGATCTCCCACCTATTTCTCAAAGCTAAGCTTTTCATTATTTAGCACAAAACAAACAGAAAACCAGGACACAAACAGAAAATTAGGGTACTAAACTAGAGACCAATTTTCAAAACTTATTTTACAATTATTGACTTGAAAATTATCAAAGTCTTCTTTTCCATCAAATCACCATTAAGAATTGCAAACATCTATAAGAGTCAAATTAACATCCTAAAATCTAGCCTCATGATAAGACAAGAGAACCAAGTTAAGAGATATCGCTAAGAAGAGATAAGGAAAGGCATTCAAACTCCTAAAAGGAAAAGGCTTTGCAAGGTAAGTTTAACCCAATAACTGGAAATAAACCTCTATAAGGTGGAGACTTTCCACAAACTCTACACACATCTCTCCATAAAAGCCTACATATAACCTTCACCACATATAACGACTCTAAAGAATCTCTGCTAAATCCTTTCATTGTATTGTTGGATTTTTGAGCTATGAGAAAATGTAAAATCACCTGTCAGTGTATTCATCCCAAACAATTCGTGAACATAGGCATTACATCAAACAATGTAAATCCTTATATATTCCGTTATTTACTTTTATTTGCTTATTATTTACTTTATGGATGAACATGAAGAATACCTTATCGAAGCCCGAATCACCAACATGGCCCTAGAATCATTCCTTCCTCCCTTCCAGCTGTTGTGCTATTTTTGGCATTAAGAGAGATCTTGTAACTTGTAATTAGGGAATACAGATATTGATAAGACCAATAAAATAATAGAAGAATTAAGCTAATTGAGAGAATGCAGATCAAGTGGCTCAGCGACAGTAAAATTAACGTTTAAACAATTACATGTATAGGTTATAGATATACATTGAAATGTATCATGAGAGAACTAGGGTCTTCCAAGTATTATTTATAACAATATACAATCTTCTCAATGAGATAGCCAATATGCATTCAATGACACAATTGTGTTGAGGTGGACTCTTAGAAAGGAAGTGAATTAATTTGACTAACACTTCCCGAATACTGCTATTTATTGCTTCAGACTATCAATGTCATTCTCAAAGACCAATGGCTAATCACAATAAATGAATAGATTTCTAAGTACCGTATTATATATTTATCTGCCTATCTTTTCCTTTCTTGAACATCATCTTCCTTTCCAAGCAGCTAGATGATGCATGATCTGTATTTCTGACTTAGAAATTTCAGTGCATTAAATTGAAGTAAAAAAACAAACCGGTTCCACAAATGTGCATATTGCAAATGCTTGACGCTAATCAAGGGCAGCCTTATTCCTGCTGCCACTTATTGGCTTTGGTAAGCCATCAAAAATTGGCCTGGTGATGGCTGCAGCTGATAGAGCTTGCAAGTCTGTTTTTAAGCTCCACTTAGAAGTTGGCCAAGCAAAGGTTGAGGTGTTAGTTTCCTGGTCTTTCAGGGTTGATGTGCTTGATGATTTACGAAGTGCAGCTAGCCCATCAGCTATAATAGAATCTCCTGGCACCACTGGAATAGAACTCAACCATCCTGACTCTGAATCAACTATCGTTGCTCGGCTTGCTGATTTGGGCCTCATTGCTAAACCTTTACCCGTAGAAGATGAGAAGCCGCTGCTCCCACCACTATTTTCTCCTTTCAACAACCTTTCTGGGGTTCCAGCTCTGGTATCAACATCAGGTTTTGAATGCCTCCGGACATACTTTTCATCAGATTTCTCACCATTCCCATATCCACGGTCAGCACGAGGCACATGCTCAGTCACCACATCATTCGAAGGCAAGTAACCATTATCTGAGTTTCCGGAGTTCTGATAGCATTTTGAAGGTGTATCAGAAATTGGTGAGGCTTTGGGCAGCAACCTATCATCAAAAAACTCTGACCTTTCGGTTCTGTAGACTGCCATCTCTGTGCCTTGAGCTGCACTCTTGGAATTTGGAGATTTCAGATTATAGTAATTCTGTAAGGTGCTCATAGCTGGACACACCTTCTTTTGAGGTGCTTTTAATCTTAGGGACTGTATTGATCCCAGCATATTAGATTGTCCCAGGCATGGGGGTGCTTTTCTGGAGCTGTTTTCTCTGCATTCCAAGTTTAGTGTATCAATCACAAACTGAGTTACACTAAAGTCGACACCTCAGAAGTTGTTTAAAAACTACAGAATATAAATGTAGCATATTTATATTTTCATACAAAATGTTAAATCCTAACATACAACCTCGGTTAATGTATTCAGGCACAAAAATTTCTTTTCTACTAGCTAAAGGTGCTATTATTGTACTCTGAAAGAAATGCAAAAGGTAATGATGCAGTAATAACATAATGGAAAATTCTACTTATGAGTGCATTTGAAAAGAGAATAAAAAAAATGGCAAGAGCGGTTAAGCTCCACTAATTCTTGATAATGTACCAAGTATTAATTAATTATCTTTTCCAATAAAGTATATCTAGGGGTGAAAACCGACCATGTCGTCGTAGTTTCCGACTGAAACCAACACTGATCAATGGAGGGGATTTGCATGAAAGAATTGACCGGACTGGCTGACGGGGAGGGAGAAATACTGGCAGTTCTCGATCAGTTCTTGATCCCCCTAGCAGCGAGGTTTGTCTAAGAGATTGGAAAGAGGAAGTGTTGCAGTCTGAGAGAGGAGAGAGAATAAGATAAATCAGAGAAGAAGAGGGGAGGGGAAGAAGACAGCTCAAATCGAAACAATGCCGTTTGGTTTAAGATCAAATAGCATCGTTTCACTATATTTTTGTTAATATGTTACGTGTAAAACTGCGGGCATCATTTCACTTATATTTTCTTTTAGGTATATGAACAATGCCATTTCACTTAAACTTAAGTGGAACGACGTCGTTTTAACTATAATATATATATAACAAAATATAAAATTATTTAATAGGCTGGTTTGGTGGGTTGAACCTGGTTCACAGAACCAAACCAGCCAACTTTGGTTTTAAGGAATTCCTTCCTCCAGCTAACCGGTTCTCTGCCGGTTTCGGCCAGTTCTGTGCTCTAGTTTTGGTCTATGTCGGTACCAGCCAATTTTGTCAGTTGTTGTACAGCCCTAAGTATATCCATGTGGTAACTATACCATATATGAAAATGAAAATGAAACTGAAACTGAAGCGTTGAATACAAGGATAAATGTGTATATATAAAGTCAAAATCTAACTAAAAATGGTACTGCTAGTGTAAAGCAACTCACAGATGAGCCAGTGGATTAACTATCTAGCCTAAACAATGAGACCTTTGTTTTCTGGTCTGACACAGCAGCCCTATTCTATAGGCATCTATTCCATTTTAGTGGCAGAAATACTAGTAAAATGACACAGATTTAGAAGCTTTTGCTCAGGGAATTAAGAATCAAGAGTAAATGAACTGCAATATTTTCTAAATTAGTGCAAGTATGCATTGTAGAGCAGGTGATGCCCGCAAAGGTGAGAACATCAACTAGCATACATAGCATTGAAAACGTACCTGTCTGGCACTAGAAAGAATCAAAGTACTACGTCAGCCAACTTCCACAATTTTAGAAAGTTGGATACAACATTCCAGCAAGTATACATGATAAGAAATCTCAATTCAGTCTCCAAAAATGGGTCCTGCTTGCTCCCATAACATTTGGATGGAACAGAATGCTTCGTGGAAAGGGTGTGAAACATTAGTTTGAATGGAACCTATTAAGGGGTGTAACAAGTCGATTTTTAGCAAGTAGGGTGTCATCAAACCTTGGTAATTTAAATCTAAATCGGGTACAAGTCAAGATTGAGCTTACCATCATGTTACATTTGAAGTTTCTGAACAGCTCATTTATTATTCATGTAAGTTCGAGCTTATTCACAAGCTATTTAATTTATTTATATTACATCTTATTACTTTATCTATAAATCTTGACAAGTAAATTTGAGCTTTTGTAAATATCCCTATATAGTTTATGTACATATATTCATAAGGAATTCATAAGGATTCAAGCAACACCCATGGTACTAAGAACATGTTTTCATCTTATCTTTTTAATAAATAAGATATTCTCACTATAAAGTTAAAGATAATACTATAAAATAAGTGTATATGAGTTGTGCTGAGCTTTACATGAAATGTATCTTTTAATTTGATCATCATTTCGTTTTTACAAATGGTTAATTTATTTCTAGCCAAACTTGAGTTTGACCAAGTTGATCTTGAGCTGCTTGTGAAAAGTCTTGTTCATTTACAGCCTTAGAACCCAGATAGTGTTGTCCCTTGTTTGATGTAGCACTGGAATAGGCTTTCCCATGCGCATGCTAATCCAAGGCATTGCAGTTTAATTACGTTTCCTTCATTATTTTGAAGGGCATATTTGTAAATTTCTTTTTTTTAGGAGCCTAGGGTTTTGGGATTGCAAGCACATAAGAGATCTCCAACATTATTCCCAAAAACAAAAAGAAAATTGAGATTTGTTTCCATCATTCTTCTATCTCCTTGTGGATTCAGGGAACAAGGAAAAAGAAAGTACTCATTTCTTTCAACCTTATGCTTTGTCAATTGGAATCCAAATTCACAGTAGGAATTATCTACCATCTCTATGGTTTCCAACAATGAACAACATTGATAATGTCTTGAAGTTAATGCTCTAGAAGATCACCCTAATGAAATTAAACTTTGAAGTGGCATGTTCACCAACTGCAACAGCATATAAGACTGTAGATGTAGATTTTTTTTTATTGGTAAATAAGATTTTATTGATTGGAAGAATAGACAAAAGCCCAAGTACACAGGTCATATACAAGAGCAATGCCTAGAAGTGATGTTCTAGTGATACAAGAGAAAATTTCATACACCCAAACCTCCTTGTGAAATTGAAGAACAAACGAGGTTTACTAGATGACATTTGAGTTCCCCATAGGAAATTGTGTTGTACTTTTCCATATGGTAAGCCACCTTTGATGGAAGCAAAAATAAAGCAAGGAAATAAGTTGGTAAATTGAGAGGGTATTTTTTTATGAGTGTGACTCTGCCATATTTGGATAAGTACATCCGCTTCCAACTAACAAGTTTCCACTCCATCTTTTCTAGGACATCATCTCACATAGACATTGATTTGTAATGAGCATCCAACTGGACGCCAAGATATTTCATGGATAAATGAAACATTTTACATCCCAAGATGGAAGCCATACTATCCGCCTTGTACTTGCCTCACCGGAATTACGTTTGATTTACGCAAGTTCACCTTTAATTCAAAAACAACTTCGAAGCATAGAAGGAGAGCCCTCAATGCACAGATGTGATCATGGCTTGCCTCACAAAATAATAAGGTATCATTGGAAAATAAGATATGAGATATATTGAGAGCTAGTATTTGCCTCCCTCACTGAGAAGTTTGATATAAAACGACCCTCCAAAAAAATGGAGATCATTTTTGCTAAATGCTTCCATTACAAAAGCAAATAGTAATCGAGATAAGTTCTTACACTATGAAAACAAATAGTAATGGAGATAAGGGATACTCCTCTCTCAATCCCTGTGAACAATATTTCACCCTGAAAATCTCTCGAGCATATAGAGTAAGAAGCTCCAATTGCTCGATCACTAGCCTTTTCCATTTTTAGCTTGCAAAGAAGCCCTAGCTCTCCAATTGCTCAATCACTTGCCTTTTCCATTTTTAGTTTGCAAAGAAGCCCTATCTCTCCTGACTTGAGTCTATTATCCAAGCATTCATTGACAATAAGCACCGATTGAGTATTTGCCTCCCCTTCACAAAGAGCATTTTGGGGCTTTGATATTACTTCCTCTACCACCATGTTTAACCTGTCCGCAAAGACTTTTGAGAAAATTTTTGGACATCCCACACACCAAGCTAATTGGGAGATAATCTTTAACTTCAACCACACCTGATTTTTCTAAAATGAGAGCAATGAAGATTGCATTTAGACTTTTTTCAACCTTCCATGTTCATGGAAATCTTGAAAGTACCCTATGATATCACCCTTGATCACTTCCCAATAAGACTGAAAGAATGCTATAGTGAAGCCATTTCAGACCTGGAGTTTTATCACCCACCAAGCTTTTAACACTTTCTGAACCCAGTCTTTAGAAGGCCTCTCAAGCCATCCCTTTTCTTGTGAATCGATAGTATCAAAGGTAAGTTTGTCTAATCTCAGTCGCCAAGAAAATTGCTCCAAAAGAAAATTTCATAGTAGTTGACAATGTGATCCATGACCTTGGGTTGGTTTGAGATAGTCACCGACTCACCCTATCTGCCAAAAATGTATCTATAGCATCCTCCCGTATGAGTTAGCCACCTAATGAAAGAATTTGGTACATTTATCCCTCCTTCAACCATAGGGCTCTCAATTTTTGTCTCCAAGATATCTCTTCCACGAAAGAGACCCTCTCAAGTTCTACATACACATAAAGTTTTGTGAGTCCTTCCACTTATACCATTTCCCTTACCTCTAATATGTTCTACAGTCCCTTAAGTTCCTCAAAGAGTAACTTTTTCTGGCCTTCCACATTACCAAACACCTATTCATTCCAGCTCTTCATGTCTTTTTTAGTGCCTTCAAATTTACATGCCAAAGTATAACTTGGAGTTCCTTGGAATTGACAAGAAGTCCACCATTGTTTGACTCGGTAAAAAAAAAACCCCTTATTTAAACCACATGTTCTCAAATTTAAAGTACCTTGGACCTCCGTGTATTCCCTCACAATCAAGAAAGATGGGAAAGTGGTTTGAACATAGTCCAGGAAGTCACTTTTAAATGAGATTCGGATAATGAGTTTCCCAATTAGAGGAGACCAAGAATCTATCGATCCTTGACCAAGTGAAGGAGCCACTACAAAAGGATTATATAACAGATCTTGATTAGAAATGAAATTGGAAATGTCTAACATTGTTGAATTGTAGTTGGAGCCACATGATCTTTCACTCAGTAAACGAGTGACATTAAAACGCCACCAGTACTCCAAGGCATATCGCAGATGGTATATAACCCGACCAACCCATCCCATAATAGTCTTCTTGCTTGATCTATGTTAGGACCATAAACACCTTATTGGAAGCCATCCTCAACATTCTTAAACGACCAAGCCACCGTGAAATTCTCCATGCCATCCTCCACCTTTTCTACCATCCGTTTGTCCCACATCACTAGAATGACTTGAGGCTCTATTGGGGGGTAGATAGTGCCAACCCACCTAATTACATGCAATTAAACTCGTAATGATGCTTACAAAGAGAAACTCCAACTTCAGTTCTTGTAAACATTTAATGTCACCTCAACATTTGTGAAGTTGATTTCTAATTGCGAAGCGCTTTTCTTCTCATTTAACACCCTTACATTCCTAAAATGATTTTTGCTTCACTGTTCAACCTCCCTTGCCCTTCCCTTCACTCTCCCATGATTCAAACTCTTTTCGCTTGCCCCATCATTAATTGTCCAGTTAAGCCATTCTAGCTCCCTAGCTCTTTTCTTAGCTGAGTTGATCTCACCAAACGGGCTAGCTATAGATGTAGTAATTTTGTCATCATCAAATTCGATTTAAAGATGAGGCTATTCCTAACATGGTTAAGCATGGTAACGGATGTGTTTAGCCTTATAATCAGCCCTCTTGCAATGATCTCAAGGGCCATAATACATGCATCATCCCTTTCATATGCACAATAAGAGGATTTCGAAATTTCCTCTAAAGAATTAGAAGAAGTTAAAGATTAAAAAGAAGTGGTATTATGGTTGAAGAAGTTGTTTACCTTAAAACAATCTTGAAGAAAGCAAAGCTTGGGAAGCTGATGGGTTATCTTCGGAGTCTGAACCACAACCCTCATGTGATAACCTTGTAGAGGAATATTATTTGCCATAATCTCAAGAAACTGATTAAAAATTGGGATTCCATTCAATGCTCAAGAAAAGATTTAAACAAGTTGACAACAACGGACATACATGTGCAGATTAGATTGCCCAACAGAGTTTGAAAAAATTCTCGAAAGACCAATTATAACAAAGACTCACTTAAAAAAAGTTTGATATTTGTCTAATCGAGAAAAAAATGATACTTGATTCTATTTGGAAGAATTCATGAAGCATTCTTATTTTGTCAAGTTTCTAGAAATACTTGGCGTACATTTAGCCAATATTTGGAAGATAATGGTGCATTAAGATTGTTGCATGTTGTCTGTCAACTATTGTTTATGTCACAAATTGAAGAATAGTTCTCAAACCCATGTGGGTAAAAGTATAAGCACTTACTGGCATTCTAAGCTACAGGAATATCTCTTAAACTTTTGTGAGACGTCGAAAAAATAAGTGCAGGTGTTACATGGGATTCTAACAGATTAAAGAAGATTAGCATCAACTTGAGGATGAGTTTTTGTTCAAGTGGATGGACCCGACAAAGGACAAATCAAACAAAAATACAAGGGGCCACCTAAGAGAAATAAAGTCAAGAAGGGCTAGTGTTAAAAGACCAATCAAATGGCATTCATTTTCAAAGGGTAGACAAATGGGGTGGTCAGACAAAATGCATCATGAGAAAGGTTTCAAAAGTATCAAACACTTACACTAATTCCAAGTGGCAGCTAGGACATTGTTACTTCTGTTTCATTATTTTCAAGGGTTTATTACTGAAGTCCTTTTGGGAGCCTAGGATTTGGAGACCATAAATAAGTAATTTTAGAGAGAGCCTCTGTATCACTCCACATAATTCTAATAAAGTTGAGTTTTGTTTCCATCACTTCTTTTCTCCCCTTCTGGATTCAAGGAACAAAGGAGGTGTTCTTCTCACTTTCCAATTTATGCTACATCAGACATTAAGAAGTTCAGTTGTAATTTACTAAAGCATATACATATTATTGATTGGGAAAAATAATGAATAGAAGCCGTGCGTAGGGGGTGGGGGGAGGAAGAAAGAAAGAAAGAAAGGGAATATGAATAAAACTGATGCAAAATGTCTACTTGTGAACCTTTTCTAAAAAGTTCCCAGCAACTAAAACTTAAGAGTTTAATTTGCTATTTTTATCAGGTTGCAACTTTGCCATCAAAGCCATTAATGTAAAGGTAAAACATATTGCAATTTCTAAAGGACTAAGATGTTAATGTAAAGTTTCACAAATCTCACAAAATCTGATGACTGTTACACACTACTTAGGTTTTTTCAACATGATCATCATGATGGTACAGCACCATGTCTTCATAATGTTTCCCAAATGTCATGAATTAGATAAATGCATAATTTTAAATTTACCAGATTAACATTTTTTTTTTGATAAGTAAAAGTGTATTAATAATAAATGAATGGGCCAAGGCCAGTTACAAAGGATTTAGTGCCTATCAAGAAGGCATGTTAGAAATAAGGAAGTCATGAAGATCCATGCCATTAAAAAAATTTACCAAATTAACATAAACATCTTATATATATATATATATATAAAGCTTGCAATACTTAACCTCCTTGCAGTTCATCCTAAGGGTGAATGTCATAGGGACTTAAACAGTGATACAATCATGCAACATAAAGGGGCTCATAAATTAGATAGAGAGCAGAAACAAGTCTCAACTTAAATCATATGTCAGCCACTTCTCTGTTGTAATCTATGAAGTCTTTTGTTTTAATAACCTCCTAATTTTTTGTCCATAATGCAATGCGCACAATACTTAAGTTAGATCTACAAAACAAACACAATTATATCATCAGAATAGGAGTGGCCTTTGATCAGTCCCAAATGCAGTATTAGCATGCTATAGAGTAGCAACAGGACTGTGCCTTTTGACCTTCCATAATATCTCATTAATAGAAGAGTTTAATGATCTCTATGACCTAATCTGGGGACAAAAGGCACTTGAATTTTGATATTCATGAAGATCACTAAGTAGAAAGCATTTGATGATGGAAAAGAACAAAGGGGCAAAAATTTAACTCCAAGACACATGCAATAAGCACTGTTAATATGACGATTTTGAACTTGGCTTTAGAAGAAGATGCATGGTTACAAAAAACAACAACTCCTTGCCTCCAATGTTTGCAATATATCACAATGTAATGACCCAAGAAAACCCAAACTACGTTCGAGTCGAACTGCAAAGGGACTAGTCAATGTTACAACTAAAACCCCTTAAGAGAATTATAAAGGATCAAAACTTTTTACTCCCAAGCAATATGGAATCCAACTCACCATCTTTCTGCATTCAATTTGGGGTATTACAGTCTTTCCCTCCTTAAATCTTTGATATCCTTGTCGGACCATTCTATTGGTCACAAAACTAAAGTCCTACACTTTTAGTCAACATTAACTCTTATGCCATTTGTAATGACCAAAGGAAAGCTCAAGTAACATTAAGTCTTAAAACCTAGTCAACGATACAATTGAAGTCTTTTAATATCACCCTAAAGGGCAAGAACTTCTCTCCCCCAAGCAATGTGAGATCCCATTCACTACCTTCCTATACTTAGTCTGAGGTATTACCACTTTAATGTTGTCTATGCAATAACTTTCGCATATCTTAAAACCTATATGTATTAATGCAAATCTTCTAGAGAAACTAAAAAGAGAAATGTAAATTTGGAGATTTTGGATACTACGAGAATGTCGTGTCATACCCATTCTTGGGGTAGGTAAGAATATGTTGTTGTACAACAAAGACAAACTGAGTAAAATGATGAGTCACTGATAAACTGCGAAGAGGCCTACATATCATAGCATTGTACAACATTGGACACCATGCACGCTAAGAAAAAATCTAAGTAATTCCTTGCAGACTACAAGCCAAAGATGACGACACACAACAAGGACCTTAACTCAAAAAGATTATATGCAGAAATAAACTTTATATCAATACCCTGGAGAAGTAGACCCATTTGATACAAGGGGAGATGGTGGATGTCTTCCTGGTAATGGTATTTGCAATTTCTTCAAAGCAAACATTTGAAGATCTGTGGCCAGGCCATTAAGCCTTTTAATGTCAGATACCTAATTCAATATGAAATTTCCATTAGACCAAAGAAAAGATCATATCTGATTATCAGCTCAAAAAGTGACACTTCACGCATTTTGGTAGAAGAGACATTATTTGGATAAACTTATTTGCACATTAAAATAGAAGCAATTATGACCAAGCAATCTAATTCATCCGTTCTTCAGACAACCACTGATTCAACTCAAACAGTTTCCAGCACCCTTATGCTTTTAACTCAAAATTACGCAAACACATGAATTTAAATATGTTTCATGCACAATATCTTCTTTTTTACCTCATAGTTAAATAGCATGCATTATACAGAAACAATGGTTATCTGTCAAAGGTATTATATGGTGTAAATATATTATACTTCCTTAAACAGATGGTGTACATTTTCTAAACAAATGGTGTACATTAAACAGTCAGTGAAAAACAAAAATAAGCCTTTGTCCAAAATACTTGGAAGCAGTCCAGTTTGTCATTCATCATGGTTGTATTGCTTTAGTAATGTTCATCTCCAACAGATAGCTACCCTATTCTTTTTTATTTTGATTGGCACCGGGTGTCAAGGAACAGCATCCCAACTAATGTTGAGGGTGCACAGGCCATTGGCAATGAGTTTCCTACAAGTACATCTCAGGTAATTCAAGGGAAAAGCCCCCAATCCAATGGCCCCTAGAGATTGCTTGCACCCAAGGGGATTTGAACCTTAGACCTGGGGGAGCATGCTTCCAAGCCTAAGTCCTTTACCACTTGAGCCAACCCCCAGAGGTTTTGCTATCATCTTCTGTGGTGCATGAAGCAAGGCAGCCCGATGGCTCCTAGAGATTGTTTGCATCCAAGGAGATTTGAACCTTAGAACTGAGGGGAGCATACTCTCAAGCCCAAGGCCTTTATCACTTGAGCCAACACCTAGGGGTTTAGCTACCCTATTTTGTGGTACATGAAACAAGGCAAGCCGATTTCAATTTGGAGCAGAAAAATATAATGACTCCAGTTGCTGTTTTCATGTGGCAGAAGAAAACAACAGCATGAAAAAGGAGAGCATTCACCAAAGAATAGTCAAAGAAGGGGCACATGTGGAGAGAAATGAGCAAGCTCTCAATTAATTGTAGGAGTCAGCCTGTCTAAGAGTCAATTTTTATAGATCATTTATTTATTTACTTTATTGGCATTGGATGTCCAAAAACAGAGTCAGGACTAAATGGTAAGATTTATCTATCATTTATTTGATGAGTTATTATTATATTCTCAATTCGGTGTGTTGAGCATACCATCCACATTACTTAAATGGTAAGTTTAGATTTGTAAAATTCAAATTTTAAAATTCCTCTTTCAAATCAAATTATGTCATTTAAGCACTTTATTGGGTGTCTTCTATACACCAGCTTGATAATAAAAATTTTCTCATTTGAATCCTTAAGTTGCAACATGGAGTAGTTAGAGAGAAACATGCAAGGAAAGTGGTGCGGTGGAATTATAGGTGCTCTGTTAGTGGTGAAATTGTGTTTGTTACTTATCCTTAAAGTCTGTTCATGTCAATGACAACGAGTATGAGAAACTAATCCAAAAAGCCTAATACGTTCTTATTTCCTTCAAATTTCCTGCTTGTTAGATCCACATTAAGGGTCAACCAGAGTTTTGGGAACATAAAGCGATTCCTTACCGATTGCATTAAAACTTGAGTAGCACTATTGATCTCGCAAGTTTCAAAACACAAAACTTGACAGCAAAACTACTAGTTTCACCTTTATGATCCAAACTTGGCTTAATTTTCCACAAATATACACTCCCCTACCATTAAAGGCGGGAAAACAAAGTGGCTAAGCATTTGGTATGCAAAATATGAGGGCGATAGTCAGGGCATTAATGAAATGAAATGGGAATATTCAAAAGAAGCACGACCTGAAATCATACTTGAAATAGTGAAAAAAAACAAAAAACAAAAGAGAGTTCAGAGTACCTCAACACCGTACTTGATGGCTACACCGGCGAGGGTGTCCAACTTGGACACTTGGTGCTCTATATAGTTCGCCCCATTTCCTCCTCCACTGCCATTACCATTACCATTCCACGGAGACATATCCTCCAATTCCCTTCTTCTTCTTTTACTTCTTTTACTTCTTTTGCTTCTCATTCTTCTCATTCTTATTGTCTTATACCCCCACCGACAGCCCTTGCAACGATCTATCACTCTGACCCCACTTCCAGCTCGATCCAAATATTTGTAAAGACAAGAACGAGTGCTCAGTCGCAAGAGATGGAGTCTTTTGCTTCTCATTCTTGTCTTATACCCCCACCGACAGCCCTTGCAACGATCTATCACTCTGACCCCACTTCCAGCTCGATCCAAATATTTGTAAAGACAAGAACGAGTGCTCAGTCGCAAGAGATGGAGACTTTTTTCAATATTATTTAAAATATTATAGATTTATCATCTCATACACTACACATTAATATATAATTTATTATTTTTATATTTTATTTTAATATATATAGATATATATATATATATAATGTGGAGATGATAAATTAATATTTATCATTGTAAGGTTGTGTTTGGCCACCGAAAAATACTTCAAGTCTTTGTAAATATTTTATTATTATTTAATATTTTATTATTATTATTTATTTTTATTTTATTATTATTCATAACTATTCTAAACATTCAAACCTACTAAAATAACCATAAATTAGTGTTAGTACATCATTCTTTTAGAAAATGCAAAAGCTACCCAATAAGGCGTGTTGACTCTCAAACCGGCCAAACATTAGATTACAGTACTCTATAAAATATGATAGAGAGAAAAAAAAAATGTTAATTTGTCCATCAAGTTTGATACCTC
Source organism: Platycarya longipes (assembly GCA_036559045.1). Classification (NCBI taxonomy): domain Eukaryota; kingdom Viridiplantae; phylum Streptophyta; class Magnoliopsida; order Fagales; family Juglandaceae; genus Platycarya; species Platycarya longipes. Next base: position 46,757,081 of record CM071802.1, read on the forward strand.
ATTTTAATATCTTATTTATTTTAATTTTTTTAAATTATTATTTTATGTAATAGTTAAGAAAGTGATGAATAATGTATTGATATTTTTAAAATTTTTTTTAAAATGATACAAAAATAAAAATAAATAAATAAAAATATAAATTTAGCTGCAGCTGACCAAGAGCGGGCATTGTAGCACCGTTTAAAAAAAATGACAAGGTTGTAAGTTTTAAAAAAATAAAGGTTTTTTTATTATGATATTATTTCAAAAACATTTTGTCATTACAACTAAGATAAAGTGTGATGTATTCTTCCTTTGAACACTTTATTTCGGAACAAAAATGACAGTTTCAATTGAAATGAAAAACCCGTACCTCTTACTAGCCTATTTTGGGAAGAGATTTAATTTAAGTTTTAATTGAGTAAAGTCTCAAATTAATTCAAATACATGTTTGATTATGTATAAATATGAAACACCTACTTGACACAATTGGGCTTAAAAATCAAATAAAATAAAACTACATTTAATTTCAGAACATGCAAGTTTGGTACGATTTCTTCATAATAAAGCCCCACCATAAAATTGATATAAAAAAAACAATTTAAATCTTAAAAAAAAAAAAAACCTTTTTAGATAGAAGCTACTCTTTTTTAAAAGAAGTCTGGCGATGTAAAGTCGCAAAACTCATTTCCTTTAAAAACACATTAAAATTTGAATGCATCAAATTTTAAAAAGGATTTCAAAAAATTTTTAAAAAAATAAAGGCCTTGAATCTGCTTTTAATTAAATCTAAAATTATTCTATTATATATTTCAAAAAGAAATATTTTGTACCATGTCATTCTCAATCGTGCAGCTGGCAAACGCGTGGGGCTTACCTCACCGTCAAGACTTCCTTTGGACCTATTTAAAATAAAAAATGAAGGAGAGAAATTATATTTAATACACCCCCTTTTATATAAACAGAATATAATAATTCAGGGAGAGAATATTTTGAATATGACTACTTTCCAACATTATTTATTCAAAATTCATAACGAATATAATACATCGAGAGAGTCAAATCCATCACTTAATGAGTTATTCTTTTTATATAATGAATAATGCTATTTTAACATTTTATTTTGATATTTTATATATTTTTATTTTTTATTTAATAATTTAAAATGACTATTAATATATTGATATATTTTTATATTTTTTAAAATTATTTTAAAATGATGAAAAAATATGAATAAAAAAATAGAAAAAAAAATGGACAGTTGATTTTGACCTTTATTTAGGATTCTGCTTGGGGCAGTGAAGATAAGCATGCAAATGTGTAACGAACGGTGCTGCTGTTTTAGTCTATGCGTTTGTATATTTTTAGAAAGAATTACAATAAAACAAAATAAAAACACGTGATAAATGTTTAAAAGAAAAAAAAAATAATGATCGGTATGCTATATTAATACACTTTGTCGGCGTACAAAGCAGTTTTTTTATTTAAATACTGTTATTATGGTCCTCTATTTTGTCTCTTCACTTTACTGTTCATATATTTAATTTTTTTTATTTTATTTACTAATTAAAGAAATAACTAATAATTTATTCATATTTTTAAATTTTTTAAAAATATTTTAAAATGTTAAAGAAATATGACTAAGAAAATTAAAAAAATTTGAGAAAGTAAATTTAGTCTCCCCACTTGAGATGTAACGGAATTGAAGCATTAAGTAATACATCAGAAAGTTATATATCCTCATTCACAGCAGTTAATATGTAATGTATCCTAAAATGCAATTAACAATATACAATAATCGTAACAGAATAAGAGTGAATAATAATAACTTATACCAAAATGAACTCAAACATTCCAATATCATCAATATTTATCATGAATTCAAACAATAAGGTATTATATTCTCAATACAAAATTCTTCAAATAAGCCTCATGATTAAATCAACTCCTCCATTTTTTTTTTTTTTGTCTGTTTATCAACTCTTTCATATGCTTTAAGGTAAGAAGAGTTAGAATTATGGACATCAAAATAAAATTTAATCTTCGATCGAGATTCGACTCCTTTTCAATTAATCGGATCCATTGGTCCATCTTGTTCGTTCTCGTTTAGTCTTAATATAACTTCTATCATCTCGAGTGGAATGATAGTGAATCCACAAAAAATGAGATTTACTTGAAATTTCAGTAAATTAAACAATCAATGTGCACAAAGATAATATATGCATGATTAATGATAAACATGAGATAGATGCAATGCAGAAAATCAGTATTTTTCTCCCATCTATATTCCTTAACTTTTTCAAAAAACTTTTAACGCATATTTTCTTACAAACAATATTTTTCAATTTAACTCTAAAAAATATAACATCTCATCATCATTAAGCATCCTTAACAATCACATTAACAATAACATCATAACGTATGCATGGTGTCATCAGAATTTTTCATATACACTATGAGTACATGATGGTGACTATAGTACAACTCATGTTGAAATTATATTGTTTGTAGACTTGTTCTCAATGTATTGATAATATAACATAATATTATCATAACATCATAACATACACCTGTCAGTTTTAGGTGTCATAAAATTTGACTTTATTACGATATTCTTTAAAAAGAACCCATTCAAGATTCATGAACAGTTGTTCATCAAATCATGAGTTACCACTCCATTTCTACTCACTTCAAAGGGAACATAGAAGTTCCATTAGGATAAATCTTCATCCTAATATTTGGAGTCATGACAAAAATTAAGTTTTCATACTATGCTTAAGAATGCTTTTCATGACATGTGTTTATCAGTATGTGTTGGTGAAAATAACAATTTTGTATAAAATAACTCAATTCATAAGAAATTGCACATATAATGTAAGCAAGTAATCATGTACTTAATGTATCAGATAATATGATATCTCATGCTCAAATGACATTTATATTATGAATGTGACATTTATCAATAAATTATAAATAAGTTATCAATGTAGGTATTCAAACAATCAGAATGATTACGCCAAAAATACATTGTGTGAATTATTAATGGAGATACTCGAAACGTGACATGATGAGAAAAATTATTTTAAAGACATATTCTATTCTCTAGACATAACATCATTTGAAATGAAATGACAAATGACCTGATGTAACGTAACATAATAGATACGTAAACTAAATGTCATGGCATAACGTGAAACAAATAAGCATTTTGTGACACATGATAATGTGTAATAGATAATATTGTGTGACATAACGTAATATATAACAAATAAATATTTTGTGACATGAGTAATAGATAAAAGTTCTATGATTTAGTATAGTGTGTAACTAATAAGAATTTCACCACATAGTATAATGTGTAAGAGATATACATTATATGACATAATATAATGTATAACAGATATACATGTCGTAAAATAATAAAGTGTATAACAGAGATACCTTTTGTAACATGACAAAATATATAACAAACATACATATAGTGATATTGTATAACATGACATATATAAGAACAATGAACAACTATTCTTTTACTAACACATACACAATTATTATGATAGTAAGTTCGAAGCTAACTTACATTAAGCGTAGCATGATGAACTAAAGCACGAATAAACGAGAAAATTTAAGAAGAGATTTCTAAATGTTAGCAACTCCACAATAGCAGCTTAGAAAAATAAATATACTGACTTAGAATAAAATTATTATTTTACACCTCGACATTTGAGAAAGTGATCATTTTACTCATAATTTAAGAATTTAACATCCTAATTTCAGAACTCACTAAAACTTATACGAGGACATGTAAATTTTATCCTAAATCCAAATATCTAATTAAAAATTTTAAAATATAACACAACCAGATAAATATCTTTCTAACCCTATCTTTCATTCTATAGCTGAAATATGAAATATATAAAAATCATATCCTATGCTCAAATAATATAATATAACAAACAAAAAAACTTACATCACAAAGATCCCTAATTCTTCAATATAAAACTTCAAGTATTTAACCTTGAGAACAATCCTTGATGTTCAGAGTTTTATCCCATTTCAAAACAGCTGCAGGGATTTCGAAAGTTCAATAACATACTCTCAATACATTCATTTCACATTTTTAAGAAATATCGTGGTTTTAATAATCAAGTAAAAAACACAAAAAGTCACAAAATCAAACTTAACACAACCAATTTTCACCTTCACTAAAACCGAAAGCTATGTGATTTGCTTTTGATCAATCCATTAGATCTGAAACCTCTCATGAAATAAATCATAAATGAACAACATCATATGCTTAAAATCAATTCCTGGAATAGATCTAAGCATCAAATCTAATATCACATGACAAAATTTGCATAAAAATGTAGATATACTTGGGAACCTTAAATACAAAATCTATTTGGACCTTTCTATGTATAAAAATTCATATCTTTAAAATCAAGACCAAAAATTCTCACTATAAAATCCTAAAATGTATATCAAATTTCTAGGAACATCATAGGTGAATATCAAAATCATTGGAACATGATTTCACAACAAAAGACTTAAGCTTATCAAAATAGAATCACTTTTCCTACTCCCAATTTTCACTATTTTAGACCTATGTAAAGCTCTCATAAAAAACTTATAATATGTAACGGATCTTCATAAAACTTGTATATTAGCGTGTCAACTATAAACCATAAAGAGATCGGGCTAAGTTCTTGTCAAGAATATCATCAAAATAATTAGATAATTACACATTATCCAATTTATCACCCGAAATGACTTCTTTATCCTTAAACAAACTTTTCATCATCAAATGACTATGCAAATTTACAAAAAGGAGTATACCAACAGAAACAAGGCTTACAAATAAACAACTTATGTGAGAGTACTTCGTGACATAACACTTACAATAGTTTCGGAAAAGTCAATAAAAGTATGATAGAAAAACTATCCGAGAGCTTCTCTGGTTTCCTATCCAAGGAAAGGCTTCAAAGGTAATCGAAGGCTAGTGAAATGGAAAAGGACGAAATTTATATATCTAGAGAGTTGATAAAATATGTTTAAAAGACACTTTGGATGATGTAGTGTCAGCCAAAATCATAGGTGAAAATAGTGGTTAACAATACATGATTTTCAGCCAAGGAAGCTTCCATGTGAAGGAAGATGATGAGATAGTCTTTTGCCTTCCTATCAACCACTATTTGGAATTGACTTTAGAAGTAAAAGGATACCTATGACAAGGTGAAACTTACTCCACAATTTTTACCTTGGTGGTGCAATTTTATGGGCCTTAATCGAAAGGGCCTATTTTGGGCTTTCAAGAGAGTTTGGTTTGCGGTTTGGGTTCGTAATAAGCTCAAATCCATTTTTTCTTGGTCCAATAAAATTATCAAGTTATAAAATAATAAGTAAAGATGTAATAAAATGAATTTAAGTGCTTAATAGCATGTGAAAGTGATTTAATAAGGTCATTAAATACTAAGCTACAACCAATTTTAATCAGGGTTTAGAGGCAAACTTTTAGAGTTTGGAGAAATCTCGATTTTCACCAAAACTATTGATTTCAATCGAATTCCAAGTATTTAAAATTTCTCTAGGGTTGAAACTCTCTTTAGCTTGGCACAAATTAAATGGTTGGATGGAATAGTGTTTGACTTAGGTGGCATGATCATAAAGCTTTATTTTTTCACATTTTCATCTTATGATTTCTCTTGATACCAATTGTCTAATATTATTCATCAAGTGTGGCTAAAACATTTTCAAGCGTCTAAATAAAATTTTTGTGACGTAATTTAGACATTCTACACTCTGATCTCAAAAATACTAGACCGAGTGTCACATGGTGTTTACACTAGGTCACTATTCAGTCTGAAAATTATGAAAATAAATTTGGACCATAAGATCCTCAATATTCATACGAAATTAAAAGTGTATTCCATTTTACAAAATTCCACTCTTAAGTGCCTTGAACAATTCAAAATGCGTTTTTGAATAATTGTTTAAAAAATGAAAATCGATTTATTGCCCTATAAAATCCGAAATATTCATCTAATACTAGACCTTTCTCATTCTCACACTCTTAAGTATCTCAAATAAATAAAATTGCATTTTAGCACCATATTGAATAGTAAATCTAACTATGCTAACAAACTAAAACATATGTGATTGATTGATTTGTGAAACATTTTCAGAGTTTTCACATAGTTCTTAAAATCTAAAGAAAAAAAAATCATTTATTACATTTCTAGCAAGCTTTTACATTTTGTGTGAAGAGCCATGGGGGTAAGGGTCTTTCAGTTGGAACAAAACCCATCGATTTGATTGGCACGATTTGAGATTTAGTTAGGGTTTCACTTAGGATTTCAAGTCCACACCTACTTGGGTTGATCAAATGAATCTATCATGGTGTAAGTAGTGGATGAGGGTGTAACATAAAGTATATAAGTGGATGATTGCTTGTAGAAATGTTTAAAACAATGAGAGAAACAAAGCCAAAACTAAGTAGCTAATAAGGTTTGGAAAAATTTTGGTTTTGGCTACGCTTCAAGGATCTGGAATTTTGGTTCCCACACAAAATTTTGGCATTTCATTATGGTTTCAAGCCCACTTGTTGCCTAGCCATGGTTATATCTGAGTGGTTAAAATAGTGAAATATGTAAGTAGACATGCGTATTTGCTTGGTTTTCACTCTACCCACCTTACACATTTGTATTTCTCTTGAAGTGTAAAGTGTGCTCTAAATAGAGTGTTGTGATGGTCCCTTGTGTGCAAAAATATTTTCTAGTGATTATAGGCTAGTTTGGACATCTTATATGATGATGTGATGATTGCTCGGTCTAGGTGCCCCATGTTGCTCTCCGATTGGCCTAATTTTGATTCGAAAAACTTGAAACTTTTTATTGCACTATAAAATATTAAAAATTCACACGAGTCTAATTGTGCAATTTATTTTTTCAAATTATCCTCCCAAGTGCCTCAAATAAATCAAAAATGCAATTCGTCCCTATAGCAAATTATAATTCGACCACACCAACAGGCTAAACCTAATCGATTGCTCGATTCATGAAACCATCCTATGATTTCTTGGTGTTTCTCAGGTCTAAAAAAGTTCCCCTCTATTGATTTTCTATCAAGTGGTTACATATGCTTCGAAGCCGTTGATTCCATGGAAACATCATAATCCGCAAAGAGAAAGGTGAAAAACTCCTCAAATAGAACAATCAATATTTTAGAGGTACCTTTTTCTTAGTAGATATAGTGATCAAATTATTTTCATTTTTAAATACATATTTAGCTTATTTTGTTTATCCTTTAATCAAATCTGGTGTCCGTCTAATTGTAGGGCGAATTCCAGGATCCGATTATCCTTCTGCTTCAAAGCATATTGGTTATCAAGATCCTCGAATTTCCAATTCAGACCAGATAAAAGCCGATCCATATGCACACTTCATGTTTGGATGAGAAAAGTTGGGAAGTTCTTGATAGATAGTTAAAATAAATAATAATAAAAACTCTTTTAGGCCTTTAAAATTTATCGTCCAAACTAAATTTCGCCATATGGATGGCGTTATGTGGCATAGAGGCTTTATAGATGAAATAAGAGTTTTGTAGGCTTTTTTTTAAATGTCGCCGCACCTTAAAAACAAGTTTAAATAATAAAATTTATAATATTTGTATAATATATTGAGATCATAATTTTACTAAAATAATAATTTTTTAATTAATATATGAAATATAGTACGAGAAGAAGTTTTGTATGTTTGGAATGAAGATGAAGAAAAACTTTTATTATAGATCAAAATATACCCTACTAAAATGGAAACTATTGCATCCAAACATGGTTTTACGATCCCTTCTCTTATTATTTCTATACAACCTGGTTTTTATAGAGGCGGATTTGGTCGGGTTTATAAAAAAATAAAAAAAATGTTTGTATGCATGGGAGGGAATGAAGGAAAATGACAGAACGAGGATTTTGTGATTTTAGGATAATACCTCTAACCTTGCTTTAGCATTGAGTATACAATCAAGCTGACTCTATTTAGCCCCTCGACTTTCTTTGTGTCTAATAGCCCCTCGTTCCTTTTTAGAAAGAGAAGCTTTGACATCTCTCTAGAAAAGTCATCAAATCGTTTTAATAGCCTTCGCTAGAGAGGAGGTGAGAGCCACACTTCTTATTTTCTTTCCTTTTCTCTTCTATTATATATATGTGAATATGTTTTTATAGTAGTGTTTTTTTCCTTCCACCAGTTCGATTTTTCTCGGATCTACTGCACTTAGCCACCATTATTCGACACGCGCCCCATCAACCACTCCTCAGCCGCCGATCTACTGGGATGACACAAAATGTCTCACACTCGACTTGTTTTTGCATGTGGACTTCACGTGCTGCTACGCCTAGACAACTTTATCTGCTACACATGTCCTACTAGCAAATTCACCAACTCTAGATCTTTTAAATCGGCCCCATCTCACCTCTAAATCACCAGTACATAATATGCACACGCCACTATAGATGTGCGAGAAGATTGTTGCTATCGCGGATCTGTCCTTTTGATTCTGGGCTTCCTACTATATTATTATTTTTCTTAACCAATGATCTTAAAGAAAAAAAACTATGAATTTTTTTAAAACAATATCTCAAGACAAATGATTGCGGTGCACCCATTTACACCATCCTAGCGACAATTTACTCAAAAAATTGTCACTTAAGACGAAACCTTCCTTGTAGGACATTATAATGTATCATCTTTCTATTTTGAATGAAATTTACTTATTTTGAAAAAAAAAATAACAAATTGTATTTAGAGTCAAGTTAGAATTCAGAGTTCAAGCTCCTAAACTCCATTGAAATGAGACCCCTCCATGTGTTTTTTTCCTAGCTCTGTGATGTGAAGTGTTTAATCCGATAAGAAATTCATGTTAGCCCCAAAAGAAACATTGATGTAATAGACAATAAATGCTCACATGGCCAAGCCTAATCCTGAAAAGATCAATAATTCTCTAAGAAATATTCTAGCTAGTCCCATCCAATGTAAGAACTTATAATCTTAAATACTTGAAGAGATGTCAGAATTTATTTATTTTTTCTTCTGAATAGTAGTACATCCAATGTAGCATGTAGCACCAGTTGGTCTCAATAAGAACAAAATAATTTTTTTTATTTTTTTAGATTCATTTTTTTCATATTCTTATATATATATATATATATATATATATATATATATATGTGTGTGTGTATATATATATATATATATATTTGTATCGGGATGAATCCTCAAGATAAATCCTATAGAGATTTAGTATTTTTTTTTTATCCTAAGCAGTGTAAGAATCTAATTTAGGCTCTTCAATTTCTGATCGACCCATAAAGACCATATAATTCTTTGAAAAAGTCTAAACCATGATAAACCATTTTTAGCTAAAATTTCAAAACGTCTACCCCAAACCTTGCCCAAATTCTAAGAACTTGTTTGTTTTTTAAAACAATTCCATCTAATCTTATCTAATCATTATAATTTTTTTATACAAAATAAAATAATTAATTTAATTTTTTTAAATCCTAAAATAAAAATAATATTTGAAAAATAGACTTTAATAATATTTTATTAAATTAAAATTTTTTATTTCAATTCATCTCATCTGATCATAGGATAAATCTTCTCATTTTTCCCACCAACAGCCTCCTTGGCCGTCCCTCAAGATAGTTGGCCGCCCCATTGACTAGCAATCACCAATGAATGAATGCATTTTTGTAAATCTTTTTAATTTGTGTATGGATGAATGCATTTTAGTCACGATGAATGCAATCATGATCAAAGGGTCAGAGTGTAAAAACCACATCAGCACATCATGATGCAAATAGTGGTCAGAAAGTAAAAACCACATTTACAGCAAGCAAAAAATGGTGTTCTTATATAATATGATGGATTCTACCTTCTAACATTTTATTTTAGAAAAAAAAAATGTTGGTTTCAATTGGAAAGAAACCAGATAGATTAAGATATTACAATCTTAAAATGTACAAGTTTTATACACTTTTTCTTGGAAAAATAAATAATTCCACTATTAAAACAATCAACAAAGACCAACAATAAACAATAGAAATTTTATATCGATGGAGGAACTTATTGAAAAAATAGGACAAGAATACAAAGCAAGTTCAGGTGCAATCTTATCATTTTGAAAAATGATATTTGCAGTCATGGAATGCACAAACACCACGCAACCGCTTTAAAAAAAGTTAGTAAAAGCAAAACTTACATGAAAAAAATTTAACTTTTTAATACTAAACTACATTGTTTTTCATAGCAACTATGCAACGTTTACATATCCTATAACTGTATGTAACACTTTTAAGTCATTCCTACCTATTACTTCTCCTGTAAGCAATGAAGAGGGATCCATTGAGATCAATTCGAATTGAACATACAAAATCTTTCATTTAGGTGTGTGAAATCAAACGAGTTGAGATAAAAGTTCAAATTAAATAAAATTATATTAAATATTATTTTTAATATAATTATTGTTTAATCTGAAAAACTAAATTGTTATTATATTTTATTTGAAAAATTAAGAAGTTATAATAATTAGATAAGTTAAGATAATTTTGTATCCAATCGAAGGCCTTAATGATGTATGCATGTAAGATATATAGGAGTACAAAAACACCAAACATTTTCGAAATTCTCAAAAAACACATCACTCCAACACAAAATCGTTACTTATTTCAAGATTTTAAACATTTTATTTAATTATTACCTAATCATTACTCAAAACAAAAATCAATACAACTTTTAACCACTTCAATACAATTTTTACAAATTTCCCAACAATAATAACATTTAAACAAATTTTTAACTTTATCTATTCATTTTTAATACTTATTTTAGAAAATATTTTTATTCAACTTTTGCACTCTACTTTTCCAAAATCCAAAACATCTTTACTCAAATCATTTCACTATTATTCATAAAATTTTAACATATTTTAAATATCTAAACATGCTCTCAGTAGAGGACTCAAATACATGTTGGCATCCCGAATGTGCCAATTAGAACTTCTTGTTTGTTGAATTTAAACAAGGCATATTCCAAAAAAATGCTGTCCTCATAGACAATGTTCCTAGCAGCTCAAATCACCATGAACCTAGACCAATGCTCCAGCATTGACCATGGTCATGACTCTGCTCGTGCGTACAAAAGCAACATAGGACAAATAAATACCATAATTCAGAATTCCACGACATTGCAAAACATCATATATAGAGGTTGATTCTCTTGGTATGACAAGATTCCATGACAAAATAACATTCGAAAAAGTATGGATGAATCCGAAAATGCTATCAAGTATACAACATGCAAACATCGCTGAACATAAACATCTTGTTGTAAATATATGAAACCTGTAGGGAACTCTAAACATTGGAGAGATGGGCATTTACCTATGATTATTGCGGCAAAACAATTACTTAAAATGCAGCTGTCACTAATCATTAAAATGTAAGATCCTTTTTTATGTTCAGCAATGCTTGCAGATTCAGAGTTCAGACCAGTTTTGATACCTGCCAAAACGAACAAAGATGAAACCCTTTTGATTGAGAACTCACTAGATTATTGCAACAGAGCAACGTGTACTACTAAACACGGATTAAAAGCATGCAAGTCTTGCTCAACAGCAGAACTATAAAGTAAAAGGTAATAACACTAGAAATGCAACATACAACAACTTGAGCTAAATATATATATATATATATATATTGAGCAAAGAGCCTGCTGTCATCATTCAAACCAATTAAGGCTATCAGATTGCCCCAAAGATATAAAAAAGATTGCAGACAAATACATGCACAGAACCGGATCTGTACAAATTCAATTACAATAAATTGACCCTCTGCACCACTATCATCCAATGCCGAATTAAAAATTTCCCGATTATATGAACATTGCATCAGGTCCATAAACAATATATTCGATATATATGGTGACAACATCACATTCATGGGGGTAGTTTTGTAATCAAGACTCAGGACACAATATGATTTCATTTGACAAGATTTGTAGTCTGGCCTTAAAAGCTTCACAACAATTTATATGTGATCTGAAGCATTTTTCATTGCTTACATTGTTAGCCGGCATTATTAATACCAGTCATTAGCATTTATAGTAGACCACCCAATAAACGGAAGTAACACCACTATAGCCCTAAAAGTTATTGTTTCTACAGAGGAATCTCCCAAGATCAATATTGTATTCAGAACTTTTTGGGCCCACACCACTCGTGTTTGGTTATTCAGATATGTCAACAGAGCACTTCACATAAATTGGTCGTACTACTCAAAACTCTATAACATTAGCCCAAGTAAGTAATATGTAAAAGATCTTATTCACAACTATCACTCTAGCCAAGGTACCGAGATGTGCAGGGTGACGCTAGTTCATTTAATGAGCTCACATTTAATGAGAACACCCCATTTGTTTAGTTTAAACATATGAACCAGCCTGAGGGACACAATAAAAGAACCCATTAATCTCATGAAAGCCCACGAGGATGATGACAACTAAAAAATTACTAGTTTGAACATTAAAGGTGAAGATGAAGAAATCAGTACTCAGTCCTATGACTAAATTACTCAATGATATATTGCACTATTTAACAATGAAACAAAATCTTCATGCCTTAAGGCAGGTGGGAGTCCAACTGGATAAACTATTCTCATCTCAAAAATATCATTTTGCTTTTTATCCAGGTCATAATCATTTAACCAATGGTCACACATGGCAGACACCAAGATAAAGTGAAGTCTTTCACTTCTTTTTTTTTTTTTTCGTAAGTAAACAAGTTTTATTAATAAAAGAATGGGCATAAATGCCAGATACAAAGATCTTGTGTCCTATCCAGGAGGCACATTCGAAACAAGGAAATCATGCAGGACCATGCCATTAAAGTCCACGGCAATGGTCCAAGTACATAAGGTTCTAAAAAATAAAGCTTTGAGCTCCTCTAGCAATCTCTCATTGTCTTCAAAAGTCCGCACATTCCACTCCTGCCACAAGCACCACATGAAACATATAGGGATCATCTTCCATATCGCCTTCACTTCTCACCTACCTCAAATTGACGTCCAACATGCCATTGTAGCCATCACGGTCTCCGGCATAACCCATGTTAGGTCCAGTCTACTAAATACTTCATTCCATAGCAACCTAGCTATCTCACAGTGTAGAAGTAGATGATTGACCGACTCACCCTCCTGTCGACACATGCAATACCAATCTGCTATGATGAACCTCCTTTTTCTCAAATTGTCGGTGGTGAGAATCTTTCCAAATGAAGCTGTCCAAACAAAAAAAACTGTTTTGAGAGGTGCCTTATGTCGCCACAGCTTTCTCCAAGAGAACTGAGTATTGGGTGTTTGTGTGAGAGCCTTATAGTACAAGCACACAGTAAAGACCCATTTCTTTGCAGATATCCACCACAAATTATCTTCTTGTTGGGAATTCGGATTAAGGGCATAGATGAGACTATAAAACTCCACAAAACTACTCAACTCCCAATCTTGGGCTCCCTTGTTAAAGTTAATATTCCAGTGAGTCTACCCTCATGCATGCCCCAGAACCTCCGCCACGATGATATCTTTATCGCTTGCAATCTGAAACAATGAGGGAAAAAGATATTGTAAAGTGCCATTTCCACACCAGATAACCTTCCTTTGATCCTGCTTCCTGCACCCACAAGTAGCCTAGAATGTCAGTTAAACACCCCCCTCCCTCCCCTGATGGTTTTCTATAGCCCCACTCCAGCAAACCCTTTAACTTCACTAGTGCACCAGTCCCCGCCAAGATTTCCATATTTGCTTGCTATCACATTTTTCCGCAACGCGTTTGGTTCCTTGGTGTATCTCCACAACCATTTGTCAAGTAGCGCCCGATTAAACATCCTCAAATTTTGAATACCCAAACCTCCGTTCAAAATAGGTCGACACACCGTCTCTCACTTGACAAAATGAAATTTAAACTCCTCCCCCCAAGCCTCCCCACAAGAAGTCAAGTTATAGCTTCTCAATGCGTCTCGCCACACTAGCCGGTATCAAGAATAAGGATAAGAAATAAGTAAGTAGGTTCGAGAGAGTGCTCTTGATCAAAGTAATGCGTCTCCCTTTAGACAAATACATTCTCTTTCACCTTGCTAATTTCCTCTTCATTTTTTCAATTAGTGTCCCAAATTGCTGTCGTCCGCAAGGCTATCCCCAAAGGAAGTGTCATAGGCAAGGAAGCAATCTTGCATCCTAGAGATCTCGGCAACTTGCGAATATTTTGAACATTGCCCATCAATACCATCTCGAATTTGTCGCACTTTACTTTCAAGCCTGACACTGCTTCAAAGCAAAGAAGCAAGGCCTTCAATGCCCGCACCTGTTCTTGATCAGCCTCACACATAATGAGTTTATCATCTGCAAACAACAAATAAGAAATATTAGTAATAACCCCAGCAGGAGTTCCAATAAGAAACTCACTTATAAAACCATGGTCCACTAGAGCCGATGTCATCTTGCTCAGCATCTCCATCACAATAACAAACAGCAAAGGCGATAGCGGATCCCCTTGTCTCCGACCCCAGGAGCTTTGGAAGAAACCATTTTAGATTGCCATTGATCAACACTGAAAAGCTTGTCGTAGTTATACACCAACGCATCCATGTCCTCCATCTTTCTCCAAAACCACATATGCCCAATAAATACAAAAGGAAGTCCCAATTGGCATGATCATACGCCTTTTCCACATCTAACTTACAAAGAATCCCTATGTTGCCGTCCTTCAATCTACTATCCAAACATTCGTTGGCAATAAGAACCGCATCAAGAATCTGCCTCTCTTTTACGAACGCGTTTTGAGGCTTAGTAATAATCTTCTCGATCACCCCACTAAGACGATTCACAAGCACTTTTGCAGTATTTATGTATGCCCCACTTATTAAGCTAATGGGCCGAAATTCAGGAATTTCAATAGCCCCCACATTTTTGGGTATAAGAGCGAGAAACATGGTATTAAGGCTTTTCTCAAATTTTCCGACCGAGAACAACTCCTGGAACACTTTCATAAGATCTTCTTTAATCACATCTCAACATTCTTGAAAGAATCCCATAGAGAAATCATCCGGTCCAGGGGCCTTATCTTTGATCATAATCATTACAACCTCAAGCACCTCTTCCTCTTCAAAAGCCCTCTCCAACCGCCTAACATAACTTGGATCAATGGCATCAAAAACCAATTCATCAAGTGTGGGCCTCCAACCCACCTGTTCGGTTAGGAGCTTTTCGTAGAAGTCAACAATATGATTTTGGATAACTCATTCGTCTCTACACTTTATCCCATCAATCTTCATTACCTCTATATTGTAATTCCTTCTATGGGAATTTGCAACTCTATGAAAAAACTTCGTACTTCGATCCCCTTCCTTTAGCCAAAGTGCTCTCGATTTTTGGTACCATGAAACTTCCTCCAATAAAATAGTCCTTTCAAGTTCAGCTACTAGCGTAGTCTTCTGATCTTGTTCTTCTTGGTAAGAGGCCACCCCTTCTGAATCCGATCTAACTCCTGGATTTCTATCCATTTGTTATTTTTATTCTCCCTTAAGTTACCAAAGACTGAATGTTCCACTCCTTCGGGTCGGTCTCTTTTTAGGGCTTTTAGCTTGTTTGCAAAAATGAAGTTAGGAGTGCCACTGAACTGGTAAGACGACCACTATTGTTTAACCCTATCGACAAAACCTTTTGACTTTAACCACATAATCTCGAATTTGAAATAGCGACAACCGCTCCGAAGTCCTCCACGGTCAAGTAAAATAGGCCAATGATCCGATGATAAGCGTTCCAAATGCTTTTGCCATACATTCAGAAAATGGCTTTCCCACTCTGAAGAGATTAGAAATCGGTCCAACCTAGACCAAGTTTGGTTATTCGTCCATGTAACTGGACCTCCTATGAGGGGTAAATCGTTCATATTCAAGTCGAAAATACATTCCGAGAGCCCTCCAATGTGATAGGTCAATATATAGCATGAGAAGATGTGCCAAATCCTTTAGAATATAGGAACAATCAAGAATCACTGATATTCACCCATACAAAGTTGGTGGCCCAAAAAATATGCACAACCACTAGATTTCACAAACAAGTGTACCAACCTCATGTTTTTAAATTCATTAAATCATCTTGATTGCATAATAGAAAAATGGGAATATGTAAATAACCAGCTCATGAACATTTAGATCATGCAAACCACAAGTTTATACTAACTACATAACTTCAACCACACTTCATCTAAGATTCATTTAGATTTATAGCAGCACAAAAGAATTTGTGCATTAGATGCCAAGAAGGTATCAACTAGATGCTACTTCTACAAGTTGTGCTCATTACGCTCATCTTCACAATCTTCCACTACATCACTTTTTTCTTTTATAAGAAACTTTAATGATTGAATAAAACTAGGCGAAGCCCATCTACACAGGATGTATACAAAGGAAACACCCCATTACATTCTAGAAACCTTTTTTTTTGGTGGTGGGGGGCACTGGGTGTTAGGAACAAGGAGTTTTCTGCTAGTGCACCTCGATTAATTCAAGAGGAAAATTTTCTAGTTCAATGGCCCCTAGACATCGTTACCCAAGGGAATTTGAACCTTAGACCTAGACGAAGCAAACCCTCAAGCCTAAGGTCTTTCCACTTAAGCCAATCCCTAGAACCTGAAAAGAAAACAAAAACTCATGAGCATTCCCTCACTTAAGAAACATAGCAGAAAACCATTGAAGTAGAGAAGACACTAAAAATTTCAAGATATCCTCAACAGCTCACTCCTTATTGTTGAATCACTTCTCGTTCCTTTCCATCCATATACACCACATTATGCACAAAGGAATCATCCTCCACATTGCTACCAATTGAGAGCTACTACGCCCTAGCCACCTCACAATGTAAGAGTAAATGATCAATTGATTCACCATTTTTCTTATACATGAAGCACCACTCAATAACAATCATCTCACGTTTTCTCAAATTGTCACCCGTTAAAATCTTCCCAAGTACAGTTGTCCTAGTAAAAAAGGCAACTTTAGATGGCACAAAAACCCTCCAAATACTCTTCCGTCAACAACTTATATATGTTTCCACAGCATTCAATCCCTCATCTCCTCCTATATGCAGAGAATACAAGAAGCTGAAAATATTTGCAATCTCATAGTTTCCAATCCTGTACATTTCCAGTGAAAATAACATTCCAATGCACAGTCCCATTAGTACGAGACAACCGCTCTAAAACAGCAGCCTACTGATTTCCACCCAAGCTGAAAACCGGAAAAAAATAATAGAGAGCTCTTTCACCACACCATTCATCAAGAATTCTTGCACCCTTTCCAACCTCAAACTCAACATGTTTTTCAAAATTGTCCCACCCATTTCTAATAAATTTCCATAGGCACACACCATAAGACCTCCTACCTTCCTTAAAACACCATCCCACCCCAATCACATCCATACTTTCGATCAATAACCTCTTTCCAAAACAAATCCCTTTCCATTTGATACCTCCACAATCACTTTCCTAACAGTGCCTTATTAAAATTACTCAAATTCCAAACCCCCAAACCTCCATTCACAATCAGACAACACGCCTTATGCCAACTCACAAGATAAAATGTATTCTCCTCAACCATGCCACCCCCACAAAAATGCTCTAAACAACTTCTCAATCCGGTTTGCAACATCTACCAATAGGAATAAAGAAAGATAATAAGTAGGAAGATTGGAAATGGTGCTTCTAATAAGGGTTAATCTTCCCCATTTTGATAGATCTAGTCGGTGAACCATCTTCTTCTACATTGCGAGATAGCCAGGATTCTCTGAGATGAGGTTTTTGGCAGACTTAATCTGGCATGGGTTATGCCGGAGGCCTTTTTGGATACCATGGAGGGCTGGTCTTCGATTCAGGGCACAAGACATATCAAGGCCATTTGGAAGATGATCCCTATCTGAATAATATGGTGCTTATGGCAAAAGCGAAACGAGCAAACCTTTGAAGACAAGGAGAGAACTGTAGAGGAGCTTAAAATTTTATTTTTTAGAACTTTTTGTACATGGTCCATCGCCGTGGATTTTAACGGCATGGACCTACACGATTTCTTTGTCTCTAATGCTCCTTATTAAGAGGGCATGTGAGTTTTGCTTTGTAACTGGCTGTGATGCCATCCATTTTATTAATAAAATCATTTACTTATCAAAAAATAAAAATATCTAGTCGCTTGCAACCCGACAATCTTTTCTCAACCTTCTCTACAACACCCTCCCAATAATTCTTTGCTTTGAAAAATACCCCCAACAAAAGCCCAAGATATTACATTGGAAGAGAGGCAATTTTGCAGCCCAACAAATCCGCTAAATAATTAATATTCCTCACATCTCCCACCAGTACCAATTCCGACTTGTCAAAATTCATCTTGAGGCCCGACATAACTTCAAAGCACAATAATGCAGCCCTTAAAGCTTGAATTTGCCCACTATCAACATCACAAAAAATGAGAATGTCATCCACAAATAATAAGTGGGAAATTGAAATATCACCATTATTATTGTTTCCCACCAAGAAACCAGAGAGAAACCCCTCTTGCAGCAGCCTCCAACATACGACTCAACGCCTCCATAACTATAACAAAAAAAGGGGGGGATAAAAGATCCCCTTGTCTCAAGCCCCTCTAACTCTGAAAAAAGCCACAAGAGTTACCATTTACTAATACAAAAAATCGAGTAGTCGAAACATAGCGTCTAACCCATTGACACCACCTATCCCCAAAGCCACATCTTCTTAGCATATAAAAATAAATCCTAGCAAACGTGGTTGTATGTATGCCTTTTCCATATCAAGCTTGCAAAGACCTAGAATATCTTCCCTCATCCGACTGTCCATACACTCATTCACAACTAGAACCGAGTCCAATATTTGACGTCTCCGAATGAAAGCATTTTGAGGTTTAGCAATGATTTTATTCATCACCGTACTCATGCGATTAACACCTTCATAATAATTTTATAATTTTATAAATCCTGCCTACCAAACTAATAGGATGAAAATCCTTCAACTCAAAAGCACCAACTATCGTAGGAATGAGGGTAATAAATGTAGCATTTAGGGACTTCTTAAACTTATGGCAAGAATAAAATTCTTGGAAAACCCACATCAATTATTTTTTCACTATATTCCAACACTCTTTAAAAAAAGCCATAGAGAAACCATACGGACGTAGAGTTTTATCTATACAGATTCCACTCACCACGTGATACACCTCAATTTTTTCAAACAGCCTCTCCAACCAGCTTGCTGCACAGAAATCCAGCTCATCAAAAATTCAGACCATCCAGCTTAGGATGCCACTCCTCAGTCACATGTAACTTGTAACTAACTTCTACTTATTAATATGAGCCCGTCACACAAATTCAATCAACTGGATTTTTCAATCCATTGAGCTAAGCAATAGACCTACTTCCTGTGTAACTACAGAAGCGGAGTACACATGTTACCCACACAATGTATTCGTCTCAGAGCTTTAAAAGGAAGTCTATAACAAAATAATGCCAACATAAGACTTGTCATGGTACGAGTAGGTCTCAATAGAATTCACGACAAATTAAGAATAAAAAGCCTACAAGTTTACTTCAGAAAAAAGCGGAAAGCTAGCATCTAGTAAAAATTCCTTCCAAATTTAACATGGTTCAAAATAAAAGCTTTAGCTAGCCGGTGACTAGTTATAACATGAGAAGCCAGATGCAGTAAATTGCTTTCCTGATCCTCATACAAAAGCGTTATTTTTGTAACAATAAAAAAAATTTCAACGAAACCATCCTTCAACAATTTTGGCAGTCCATCAGTAGATAACTCCATTGAGCCCCAATCTAGGAATGGCTAAGTGCAAATTTTCTTTTTTTATAAGTAAAAATGTATTATTCATCAAAAAAAAGGCAAAATGCCAATTACAATATTCTCATGCCCTATCAGTTAGGCATATTGGAAATAAGAAAATCATGAAAATTCATGCCATTAAAGTCCACGGCAATGGTCCAAGTACACAGAGTTCTAAAAAATAAAACTTTCAACTCCTCTAATGATCTCTCATTGTCTTCAAATGTCCATTCGTTACGCTCCTGCCATAAACACCACATAACGCAAATGGGGATCATCTTCCAAACAACTTTGATTTGTCGCATGCCTCGTATAGAAGTCCAACACACCAATGTTGCCACCACAGTCTTCGACATGACCCATGCTAGATTTTCAATCTACTAAATACCTCGTTCCAAAGTCTCCTAGCTGTCTCACAATGTAAAAGTAGATGGTTCACCGTCTCACCCCCTATATAACACATGCAACACCAATCTGCTATGATGACCCTCCTTTTTCTCAAATTGTCTGTGGTGAAAATCTTGCCTAAAGAAATTGTCCACACGAAGAACGCCGCTTTAGAGGGTGCCTTATATCGCCAAATTTTCTTCCACGGAAACTGTATATCAAATTCTTGTGTGAGTACCTTATAGAAGTAACGGACAGTAAAAATTCCCTACAACACCAAATTTGCACAAAGATGTTCTGCATCAAAATTGGAGAGCTCAAAGCTTACCAAAAATTTTTCAACATCTCACTTATTGCACACATCCCTACGTCACCAAATCCAACCAACACCATCATAATTCTTGAAGGAAAGCCAGTGTATCAGAGTATTGAGAAGAAAGCAAGAGAGCAAGAGGGTTAAATTCTTCCATTGTAGGCATGATGTCCAAGGACTTCTTAATTTGTAGGATGAAAGAGCAAAGGATTGTGAAAAAGATCTTAAAGCAACTTCAGTGTAATTTTGGCTATAGTAGAGTGGCAAACCATGAGAAAGCAATTAGAGTACTTGGTTTGGATTTTCTTTCGCAAAATATATTCAATTAAAGCTTTCTTTCACCCAAGAAAGCTTTGAGCTTGGCAAAAAAGATATTTGGACTTACCATCCCATTTGAAGAAATAATGAACTAAAATCTCATTGTTTTAAAAACCATGGGGAGGTTGACATCTCTCATTGCGTGGTTGCTTTACAATGTCTTTACCAAAGCGGGCTCAATATAAAGACACCTTTTACTACATTGCACCATGTGAATGACATTTTTGGTCATGTTGAGTTGGCTTGGATCAAATATAGAAGGGCATTAGACATCTTTTCCAATTAGAGAATTATATGGCAGACCACAGATTGCAATAATGTGTAGCAACGGAAGCCAGTTCCTACTTGTCTAGTATACTTTAATCGTAAAGAAAGGAATGAGAGAGTGTTTGTGGATAGTGAGTGGAAGCTGGATGGCTAGAGGGACATAAAATCTATTTTTCAAAACTCTATTCCATTGAGAAGCTTTCTATATATTTTAATGGACTGTGTTTTCATGATTTTCTCATCTCTTTTGCATATCTAGTTAGGTGTTCCTCTTGTATACTTCCTTTGTACTTGGGCTCCGCCCTTTGCATTTATTATTTATTAACAAAATATGGCAATTCAAAAGACAATGAAGCTTCTACATGGTGATCTTAATAGTAAGCTATGATATGTAAGTAAACTATCTCACTGAATATAGCAATTAGGTTGTCAACATAACCACTTTGATCTTGAACAATTGAAATTATCATTTCCAACCACACCAAAATCAGGCGAAAAAGAACGGTTACACAAAACAGTTTGCCTTTAACAGACTAATATCACAATAACTTACAAAACAAGAAGTCTCACAATTCAAGCTTATCTAACACCCTCAACCCCACCATTCATCCACATTAGAGAATCACATGCTAAACATAATAGGCGACCGATGCAATACAAACTATCTTGGGTGCCATCAAACTCACTGATGCTTCGTATGTACAAGCAAAAGCTATTAGTTGAAAAGGTAGAACCCGAAAGAAGTTTAAGAAGAAGGGCATAGGTTTTGTGACATACACGAAAAGCAAGAGCAATGCGCTTTGGTCCTCAATCCAGATCTTCCTGTCTGGTCTCCGACTGGAAGTTCTGATTCCCCCTGTTTCCAGAATTACCTTCCCCATCATTGCTTGCGTTGTTACTACCACTTCCACTATTGCTGGTCTCAGCAGGTGATCCCGTTGCCCTAAATGGCCATGGAAATGGCAACGAGATCCTGACCCTCCGCTCCACCGTCCTCGGAGTCTGTGGATTCTCTCCAGCAACCCCAGTCTCACTCTGATTCGCAGTCCCAATATCAGCAACACCACCACTGCCACCAGAAACAGCAGAAGCCGGCCAAGTCTGACTCTGATTCCCAGACCCCAAGGATAATGACCTACTGAGAGTCCTCTGCTCGTAGTCGGGATCATCGGTTGGCAACTCATGCCGACACACAGGACAAGAATTATGCAGTTCCAACCAGGGTAGAATACAATCGGAATGGTAAATGTGTTTGCACGGCATCTGCTTGGCCACCTCGCCCAGGTCGAACGTGTCCTTACAAACCGCGCACTGCCACGAATCTGAGGCCAACAAATCCTCCGAAATCTTGATGTTCGGTAATGCCTGAACCGCTGATTTTGATGCCGGAGGCGTGCCGTATCGATTGGGATCGTTCTCGGCAAGCTGTTGGATCAATTGCTCGAGTCCAGGGCCAAAGAAATAGTCGCCAAGATTTAAATTGGGCCCAACGACACCACCACGGAACCCCGGGTCGCCGCCAGAATTGATAACGACCTCAACGTTGCCGCCTAGGGTTTGAAGGTAGTTCTGAAGGAAAAGAAATGGGTTGAAGGCTTCGGGGTCTTGGAAGGGAGAAGTTCGGGGGACGCCGAAGAGGGAGGAAAGATCGTTGAACATGGGGACGGCATTAGAGGGGGTGGAGGAGGCAGAGGTGGGCGCGGAGAAGAGAAGGGGGAGATCGGAGGAGGCAAAGAAGGGATTGGAGTTGGGCTCAGAGTTAGGGTTAGGGGTTTCGAGTTCTTCGAGGAATTCGCCATGGCAATTGGGACAGGCGAGATCGAAGGCAGGAGATGGGGTTAGGGTCACCATACCCGGACACTGGTGGCAGTAGTAAAGCTGAGGCACAGCTGCAGCGCTGCCCGCTGCGCCACCGCCACCAGCACCGGGATTTCCGCTGGAAAGAGACATTACGAAAACCACTCAACAGAGAGAGAAAGAGAAATGACTTTTCTTTTAACGGAGTAGGAAGAAGCAGTATGGGAAACACCGAAAGAGAGTTGGTCGTGCTAAAAAATTAAAATAGCGTACGAAATTATAACCACCAATGGTCCAATAGCGTAGATTGGTGACCAGTCGTTAATCCCTTGCCGTAACATTGAGAGCTTATCTCTCATCACACATCGGTTTTCTAATTTTATTTGTTAAAAAAATATAAAATTGTAATATTTACCGTCTTCTCTACCATACAATATACTTAGGGCTGCTCAAATTAGCCGCATATCGTTATTGAGCCATTTTTCGACCCGACCCGATGTGAAATACCCGACTCGATTAGCACATAAATCGAAAGTAGTTAATCGAACGATAAGCCGATAAGCCGTTTGTCCCTCTCTCTCGATCTCATCTCAACAGATACTCATTCCCAAACCCTAGCCTTGAGCAGGGATTGTAACAATGTCGAGTCATAGCCGCGCAAAATCTCCATCGCATCCCTCTCTCTCGATCTCATCTCAACAAAGACACATCCCCAGTAAAACAGAATCGCATGGAATTTCATAGCAACGAAAAATTGCAAAATCTCCCTCACATCTCTCTCTCTCGATCTCAATTCATTGTTCGACAACGAAGTTCCACACAGACACTCTAGTTTGTTGTGGATTAAAGACTCTCTTTCGCTCGTTCACTCATCGTTTTCCCTTTGAAGCCAGCTCAAACCACCGCCTGCTTGTTCTTCGGTTGAGGTGGGTTCGGTTGAGTTTACGAAGGGACCCTTCCAAATTCGAAGGTGCAAGTTGCGGTGAAGAGAGTCGCACGATTCCAAACAGGTTGGCGCATCTCGCATGTAGATCTGTAAATTTGGTTTTATAGAAGGTGTTTGTTAGAAAAGAAAAGAAAAGAAAAGGAAAAGAAGAATGAAAGAAAACAGTCAAACGCAAAGTGTAAATCGAGTCGGGTCGGAACCCAAATGGGTAAGCGGGTATTCGGGTATTCGGCCTATCAAAAGTGACTGCTATCGAGTCAGGTCGAAAACAACCACTAAATGGTCGGGTCGGGTCGGTTGAACAGCCCTAAATATACTTTTCTAATTTTTAAATTTTTTACTTTTAAAATTATTTTTCTTAAATTAATTGAATTATTTTGCTCATTATTTATATACCAAATATTTAACATAAGAAATAAATAAAAAAAGTAATATATGATATGGAGATTAGAGAATGATGAATAATATTTTTCAAAAATATATACATCTCAATCTTTCTAATAGATGAGATAGATAAATAATTTTGTCAAAAAATGAAAAGAGGCAGAGAAATAAGTATGAGCTCATTATTTAACACCATGGTTATATAAAATAAGGTCTTAAATCTTATAATTTTTTTAAAAGAAATAAAGGTGATGGAAAGCTTATGCATTAACAAGTTAAAAAAAGATCTACATTTCTTGAAAAGGAAAATTATTGGTGCATAGCAAAAAATATGGAAAAAAATGCACAAAAAAGTTATTGTTCATGTAAACAGTGAATTGTAACATTATGTCCTTCTAAACTTTAGAAAATCGCTAGTTTTGAAAAATAGAGCGAACGAATGCTATTGGCTCTTTGAAATATGAGAAATAATATTTACAGTTATAAAATGGATAAATGTCCCAAAATCATTTTGAAAAAAATGAGCAAATGCAGATCCCATATGAGAAAAAAATTAATTTTTTAATAGCGGATTTCACTTTTTTCAAAGTATTTGTACAGTATTTACGCATCTCACAACTGTATGTAATATTGTTGTTGAAAATGAAAAATTATATTTGCAATCGTGAAGTATGAAAGTACCACATAAAGTTCGTAAAAACAGGTGGTTAAAATATTAAAGCAAAAAAAAAAATTTGAGTTGTGAGGATCGCAACAGTGCAAGGGAGTAGACTGATTTTCGAGGATATAGGGAAGGTGTAACATATGAACATAAAAATTTAAAATTTAAAATTTGTTTTGAATTTGTTAATAGATAAATCAAAAAGGAGTTTTTATTTCATTAGGTATGTTCCCCTTATCAACATCTATGTGAAGTTTTTCATTAGCTCCTATGAGCAATTTTTTTATGGGAAAATAAACTAACTCAGCTCCTATGAGCAATTTTTTTATGGGAAAATAAACTAACTCCCAACTTCAAACCTTGGCAAATCTCACTTACACTTGTAGCCCCTTCAACCAAGTAGCCATCCTTTGACTACAATAGTGCACACCAATGGTAAGTCATCCTCCCACCATGATGTGCATCGTCGTTCTTAAGCCTTTTCTCGATGGTTTTCTTCCTATAGTTACAGACTAAAACAACCCATGTGTTTTGCCCAATCACCACCAACCACCACAAAGTACATCAGAGCACCACCACACTGCCACATAAAGCGTTGACCAGCCCAAACTCGATAAACCATTTCCTTTTCGATAAGCCTCTTAATGAGTTCTCAGTTTGACAATTTCTCTCTCTCTCATCTCTCGTGTCTCTCTAACATGCCTAGAGGCCCCAATCACGCCAAAGTGAACCTCGGGCAGCAATCACGACCTTTCATCTTAGTTGGTTCCTCTCGATGAGTACCCTGTCACCAGCACGATTCATTCCCTCTCACACAAGCTACCTTTGCAGCCCTTGAGTTTCACATACAGCTTTTACATTACTAAATTATGGTGGGCCTTAGGCCTTAAGCCCATTTAGCCAAAAGCTCCCTTAAGAGTTAAGTGTATTGGCCTTAGCTTTTAAATGAATTTGTTGGGCCCCATTCTAGATTATTTCATAAATTGTTTGAGTGCTTTAAGTGACTTGTTTTCTATAATTGGGGCTAGGCTTATTTTTAAATGGTCTGGCTTCCTACTTTTCAAGGCGTTGCTTTCATAAATTAGTATATTGTTTTAAAATGGGCTAGTGGTGTTTTACAAAATTTGTTTTAATGATTTTAATTAGGCCATTTTCTTTAATTGGAGCTTGACTGAAATTTAAGCTAGCTCAAAGTTTTACACGAATAATTATGAGCCCATAGACACAATTTTTTTATAGAAAATATTAAGGGATTCAAAGTATCTTAAAATATACTATGGAACCTCTTATTTTAGTTAATTCCCATTCTACGATTTAATTATGTACAGAATTATGACATTCTTTTCTAAGAAATTAATAACATCTAGTATTTTGTATAAGTAACATGTTATAAAGTGGGAACAAGAAAGCAGCACTAAACGGTAAATAATATTATTATACAATTATATATGTACTGTAAATATTCAAATTATGTCTGAAAATTGTGATGTTTGTCTACCTTATGTTACGAGCCAAGTCATGGTTAGACCCATTTCACGAACTCAATAGATTATAATGATATGCAAGTAAGTGAGCCTATGTATGTTATGCTTATATGAATTATTATTTGATGGATGAGATGTCATGAAAATCATATATGTATGTCCTACAATATTCATATAGTGACTAAATCATATATGCTATGTAATGGCATGAAGTATTCAAATCATGTATTTCATGTAATATTTATGTAGTACTTAGATCATGTATGTCATGAAATATTATAAAATATTTAGATCATGTTGTGTTATGCTTTTTCATGTACAAGAATATGCCATGCTAAAAAAGTCTATGAAATCCAACAAAATTCTCATGCATTAAGAAAGATAAGATGTTAAGAGTGATATAGATCTAAACATGTTCACCAAAACTAATATAGATAGTGCCACGGACCTAATTGTGGTTTACTATATGTTAAGTAAAATACAGATCTTACCGTGTTTCACAAAATGATATGTTATGACGGTGCTATGGAGTTAAGCATAGCTCACCATATGTTAAGTAAAATACGGAACTAAACGTATTTCATTATATGATATGTTATGACGATGTCACAGACCTAAGTGTGATTCATCATATATTAAGTGAAACACGGAAATAAGTGTATTTCATGTGTTGCTATGATTATTTATGATTCCACTCATGTTGATAAGCAATAGATATGCTATGTGAATCTGTGACCATATATATGTATGTTTTGAAGTGTCTTTAAAAAATTAAGTCTATAATAAACTAAGTTATGTTTACAGTATGATGTGTTATTTACTGAGCTTTTAACTCATTTGTATTCGTTTCTCTATTTTCTTCTATGTTTAACTGTCACAAATGGAGATTATATTGATACAAAGCTAAAGGGTCAAGAGTAGATCTAAAGCAAAGGCTTAGAAATGAATAAGTGTTATTACACAAGAATTAGTTTTCCTTTATATTATTTGAATAAAAGTCAAACATAGGACTAGTCAATGTTTTTACTTTTACTTTTTTGTTTTTTGTTTCAAAGACTGCTATGTTCAGTTTAGTTTGATTGTTTTCAATAAATAATTTATTTCAAGATTTTAAATATCTTTACCAGGTATTGTGCTACGAATCTTAGTAATATCTCTATCCTATAAGAAATAGGTTTTACAATTGATATTAGAGACTGGTTGATAGAGTCTGTGGACTTTTTAAAAGAAAAGTTATAAGATAGAAAATACCTAGGATGACTCCTAGCCAGCTCGAAGTTCAAGAGAAGTTATTTACGATGATGTTTTATTTATTTTCATACTTTGATTGATTGCATGATTGATGAACTATTGTATTAGTACATGCTCATTGCATGAACGGTGTTGTTAGAATGGCACCCGCTACTAAGCATTATAAACACCTTGAAAACTCCATGGAATCACAACTGAACAAACTGGAGGTATTTGGTGTTGCTATTATCAGACTTCTTTAGTATTTTGCTAATAAGTCAAGACTTCCAAGGGTCGGTTACACCTTAAACCACTTTACACAGTAGCATCCTCCAACATTTGACAACAAAGCAGAAGTACTCGATGCGGAAAGCTGGATCAAGAGAATGGAGAAGATATTTACAATCATTTTCTATACCGATGAATAGAAAGTAAAGTATGTCATTTATGTGTTGGCAAATGAGGCATATGAGTGGTAGACTTCTACACAGGAAATACTGCAGCTCGAACTTGGCGATGGGGTACCCATCACTTGGGATCTCTTTAAGCGGGCATTTTTGGACCAATTATTTTTCCAGCACTCTATAAAGCAAAAGCTAAACAGTTTACTAATCTAGCACATGGAACCATGATAGTGGAACGCTACGCTATAACGTTTGTGGCATTGTCGCATTGTGCAAGTTATCTAATTTTAGACAAGGAAAAGAAATATGAGAAATTCAAGCAGGACTAAATCCGCAAATTCAAAGTCGTGTTATACCCCTCAGGATCTGTAATTTCACTTACTTAGTTACTCGAGCCAAGAAGACACGAGAATGAACATAGAGTTACTCAATTAAAAGAAACGCCAATAGACACTGCAAAAGCCTTACAATAATAAAGAAGTTACTCTACTGATTGACCGAGGTCATCTCACAATAGTCAATCTTATCCAAGTTGTGAGACATGCAAAAAAATGCATCTAGGGAAGTGTTTACAGGGTCCGAATGTTTGCTTCATCTATGGGGAGCCAACTTGTGATTGTTTGAGAAAGAATGCGCTAGTTTCCATGAAAATGAATGGGTAGAGAACCACAACACCAACTAGAGTCTTTGCTTTTATTACCGACGATGTGATAGTAGATAATGACCTCTGTAAGGATGGAACATCAGGACAAGATCTGAACTAGGGAGATGAGACAAAGGCCTAGGCATTTTAGGACATGCTCTTTTTATGTTATATCTTTTTTATAAGCTAGTTATCAAGCACGTGAGACTTGATTGATATCAGTAAGTACTTTTATAAGTTTTCCTTTGATTTTCTAGTATTTTTTTTAATGAAGATTAGATTTAATTATGGAATCCTTTATATATAACATCTCTTTTAAGAAAGAATTTGTTTAAGGTTAATAGCACACCAAATTTAATCTGGAAGAGGAATCTAGTCACACTGTAGAGGATCGCACAAATAGATATATGCCTTTTGAGACTTTAGACACGGCTATCAATCATATTCGTTTTTGTGAAGAAGAGGATGACGTATTACCCTTATCGTCATCTGAAGATTCCGCTGTAGCAAGTGCTTGAGGTATGGAATTCTAATGGTTAATGTTATCTGAGTTGTGATCACAGTGTCAATTTCAAGGATGAAATATCTTTTTAAAGAGGAAAGATGTGACATCCCGAACTTTGTCAAGTCTTCAATCATTTTTTTTTTTTTTGGATATTAATTTAGTTATTGGATTTTGGCTAAATGTTAAAGGATGCCTTAAGGCATGTTTTATTTATTTGCTTCCTCCACTCAATTCTTCTAGAAGCTTATGCATGTTGGACAAGTGTCATGCATGACCCATTTTTCTAGTTGATACTTGTCAAGCATTAAAAGAATCTTTGCAGTTCCAAGAAGATCGTCCTAATATTTGCAAGCCATATTGCAAGATGCAAGTTCATGTCTCATGCATTTGGATACCTGTTTTAAAAAAGAAAGGTCAAAGTATGTTTTGTCACGACCCCCAAATGTTAGGACGGAGAAATACTCTAGTAAAACTCCACGTTCACTCTAAAGTGTTTAAAGTCAAGTAGAGACCCTTAGATTGATGAAGTATTGTTGACGAGTTTTAAATGGTTACTTATGAAAAGGATATCGGAGCGAGATTACATCTAAAGCTAGTGAGTGCCATAAGATGAAAGCAAAATAAGCAAACTACCATAATGAATATTTTCAGTATATGACATAGTCACCTCGATCAAAGTGGATCGTAAGTTGATGCGATAACTAGAAAATAACATACAATGCTTAAGGGAGTCGTGGAGTATCCAACCATGTGGTATATGAAATGAATAACCCATTTGAGCTCTATGAAATGATATGATATGATTATGATATGAAATCTTACGATATGAAAAGAAGTGGCATAATATGTTATGACAAAAGCAAGAACTTGAACTTGAATGATATGAACATGTGTTAACAAATTAAAAGATAAAAAGATGTTTTATGAAAAGGCCTAAGCTGCATATGTCAAGTTTTATGTCATAGTACATGTCTATGCATTTACTTGTGATTTGATTTTATATGCATACGATATCTGTTATTGTTAATTTACTTGTTAATTTACTTACTGAAATTTCTCAAAATCTCATTTTGATAGTTTCTGCTACAATTTCCCTTCTCAAAATGGAAGAAACTGTTACAGATTTAGACAACTCCAATGATGAAACGAAACAGGATGACACTCCTCTAAGGAAGTGCTAAAGACGGAGGAAAGAGCTCCTCTAAACCCTTTATCCTAGAAAGGCTAGAAAATATTGACCACACTA
This sequence comes from Platycarya longipes, assembly GCA_036559045.1. NCBI lineage: Eukaryota > Viridiplantae > Streptophyta > Magnoliopsida > Fagales > Juglandaceae > Platycarya > Platycarya longipes. The sequence goes on from CM071802.1 coordinate 46,787,582, forward strand.
TTATAAAGTGCTACAACTCATTGACTAAGTGAAGCGGCTCATGAATTGTGACAAGGACTGCTATTTAGAGAAAAGGAAAAAGGATCATTAGATCTTCTACAAAGGATTTAAGAAAATATTTTGTGGTTTTAAGACTTATTTTAGAAATGATCCCGTATTTTGAGAGACATAGGAAATAATACTCTTTTTTTTTTTAGATTCACATAATTGATACCATGCTTATTTATTTTGCCATTGTGCTTTAGTAGAAAGGAAAAAAAAATTGCTACAATTTATTGCATATTGCTAGATTATTAGGTGCATTGCATCTATCTGTCATTTACGATGGTTATGTAACCTTATGTTGCATATCTCGACGCTTCAGTCATCATCAAATACCAATCAAAGGCTAGAGGCATCGCCTCAGGTGTGGTGAGGAAACCCATTATGGCGAGGAAACTCACTAGTAGTAATGAATAATGGTGACAGATGGTTTCTGTGGAAAAAGGCGAGCAAACACGATGGACAACCAATTTGATCTGAACAACGCAGTGCAGTAAATATGGTGCAATTGTAGTGCTACGGTGTAACTATGGAATGGCAATTCAAGCGAGCTGTGTGTAGGGAGTTTCACATGGATGCTCAACTAGAAAATTGTGATGGGTATGTGAGGACTTCTCATGGTGGTGTTTACAGTGGAGTTGGGCAGGACTCAATTTGATGGCAAATGTGTTGTTTTAGTGGAGTACTCTGCTTTTCGTATCATGAAGCAGGGGCTTTTCGTATCACTTTGACACCATGTCGAGGGTTATGGCCTTGCAGGGGTAGCTTCACCATAGGACAGTTGTGGCAACTTTTTACCTGACCGTGGCTAAGGAAGGTGGTGTGGTGCAGACATCATGGTTGCACCTCACTAGTTGTTGGGCAAACAATGGTGGTGGCGAAGAACGATAATGGTGGCAAGGAATTTACAGTAAACTCGGTTGGTGGGTGAAGATTATAGTGATCATAATAAAAATGATTGGAGGTTCATGGTGTGGCCATGAGTGGCACCCCAAGCTCACTGTTGGGCTAAGCTAGGTTGGCAAGCATGTTATGGTGTTAGCGTTGATCAGAACCTTAAGTAATTAGTCTAAATCAAGTTCATTGCAACCAAGTTTCACATGTGAGGAGAAACAAATACAAATCGTAGACTAGAAATAATAGAGGCTACAATCCAAAATCATACCCCTGGTAAAAGTGTAATGGGGATGATGAGGAAACGAAGAGTTCACATGGTAAAGTGAGAAGGTCACAGAGGAGCTATTTACCCATTTATCCAAGTTGCAATAACTAATCTGGAATGCATTAAAGGGAATTTTGCAATTTTGAACGCATGGATGCAGCTATAAATAACCTTCAAAGCACCTATTATAATCACAATATTCAGAACTTTGAAATCTTCATCGTTGTGTGAGAAAATAAGATTGCATGGAAAGTAGCCATATTGCTAGAAACAGTTTGACGTTTTACGAAAGAACAATGTGAAGCAGCAAGGTTGATAGATAAATGTTGAAGAGACAAGAAGGAACATTGACGAGATGAAGATGATTATCAAAGGGCTACGACCCTAATCACATAGATGTTGGAACATGCCGATGATGCCATGAGACCATTTAGAGTGAGACAAATGACCCAAGAATGTGATTACCAAAAAGACGATAGAGGTGAGTTCTTACGATGTCTCATGACGTTGGACCTATTGAATGAGCTAGAACTTGAGAGAGCAACTAAAGCGATGGCCTCGAAATAGTTGGTGATGAATACAAGGGGCTTTGGTATGATACATACTGCTCTCTGAGCATCTTCGTGTTATCTCGGAGAGCAACCATCTTTGAATCAAGTTTGTCCTTGGTCGTTGCTCACCTTATGCAGTCAACACGTACTTGCTTGCCTGTTGGGTGAATCATCATTTGTTGCCTTATGTTGTCTTGTATCTGCCAAGCTCTCTACAATGTGCTGCACACCTGTTTGCCCAACTACTTCTTTCTAATATTTTGTATTTATAAGGGGATCTCTTCCCTCGATATAGTGTGGTCATGACGCTCTAAAAATTCTGTGAGGACTATCCCTTGTTGTGGAATTACAAGGGACGTGCCCGAGATGGGGCAATATTAATCATTCTCTATCAATGTATGGGCCACGTACGTGGACATATTAGAAAAATAGAATTGGGACGTACTAAAAAAGTGAAATTGGATTTATGTTTTTTTAATAAACAATTCTTTTTATAAAGGGTCTTGCACCAACCCACATGCATATCACTATATTTATATAAGGCTAGCACTGCCTCTAAAAATTAGGGGTGGACAAAATTACAACCAGCTCGATTTCAGTCGACATCCGCTCTGGCTCTGACAGAGTCAGAGTTGTCGAAACTCGGAATAGAGTTCAGAGCCGTTGACTTAAAAAGAAAAAAGTAGACTTAAAACGGCGTTGTTTTACATCTGGTTACAGTGGAATGACGTTGTTTAGTCCTCATTCATCTTCCCCCCTCATTTTCCATTTTTGCAGCTCACCCAGCGTTCTAGCCTTTCCATTTCTGCCATACACCAAACTTTCAAAGTCCTCCTCTCCCTCCCATCCTCATTGGCAACTTGTCGTTCCATTGCTGTCGTCCCGTCGTCAACTTTCTTGTCGTCATTAGCTCCGACTGGTAACTAGTAAGTCCAATTTTGATTTTATTTAAGTGGTTTTCAAGTTTAGAGTTTTCAATTTATTAGATTGCAAATGTTAATAATGTGGATGATACCAATTTTGCAAGCATGTAGTATGTTGAATTTTAAGTATATGATTGAACATTATTAAGAAAAAATTGAGGATGATACCAACTTATAATACATACTCTAGTTTTTTGTGGAAATGCTACTAAGAAGAGGTCTTATTTTAATTTTATCATTTGTAATGCTTAGATAGAGGTCTAGATTCATGAAATAATATCAACTATGTGTATAATGTGTATGTAGTCAATATATAAAATAATGAGGTGTAATGGCTAAAATGAAAAGAGTGGCTTGCATTATTCTACATGTGCAAGTTTATCCAACACTCAAAGTGACATAATACATTACTACATTTCTCAAAGAAAATATTTGGGAAGCATGAAATATTGAAAAAAAAATGAAAAGTTCCATTAGCCGTGTGCTCGACTTTTCTTTTTTGGAACTTTCTCTAAAGCAACTAACCAAGTTTCACATTATTTTTCTTTTCTTTTGAGAATCTGATGTGTCACTTTTGGCCACAAGCCCCTGTTACAATTTTCACAATGAAAATATTCATCAACTAAAGAGATTAACTGCAAAGCATCAAATGCAATATACCTAAACAATTCAAGCACAAGTTCTTATAAAATAAATCCATAGGCATGTTCATGTTTCCATGTATGACTTCAGTATTTTAAAAAAGAAAATCAGCAGTTCATTGAGACATTTTCCTACATTTAGGGCATATGTACTCTTGAATTATGTCTTTTTTCTCTAATTCATCTTTAAGTTTTTTTTTTTCATACACTACAATTTGTACCTAACCACATTGTATATCTACAATACATTTTTCTTTTAGCAATATTAGCAAAAGTCAGAACTTGGTCAACATATTACTAACAATATAATGAAGGTTGAAGAATAAGGAAAAGGTTCATGTTGCCTTTTTGTCTCTATCAAGTAACTATACATGTATTTACAAACAAACAAAACTAAGAGAGAGAGAGAGAGAAAATGAGGAAGAAACCTTGCATGCATTTACAAACAAAAAGCTCATGCTCTTGCTATCTATTGACCAACAACTATAGCAGCTACAACAGCACTAAACATCTTATCCCTTTAGCTGCCTGTGGTAGAATATATCTAATTGAATGATTTATTCTTCATACAAACGAGCCAACTTATTGATACATATCTTCTCTTATATTTCTATTTTTTTCTCCTTATTTTTTCATGTTCGTTTTGATCACAATGATTTTTTGGTGGGCAACTCACCTATCATGCATGTATACTTCTAGAGCCCCATTAACTTATTTTGTAAATGATTATGAATTTCAACCCATGCGGTCTATGACTGTATGATTATGTTTTAGATTCCATTTGTCTTTAGTTATTGGTCTCACTCACTCACTCACTCTCTCTCTTTCTCTCTCCATCACACACACACATACATTTGTTCTAAGTTCTAGGTTAGTAACTTTTTTGCTTCTATTTTATTTTTTCAGCACAAATAGATAATTCACCTAATGGGACTCTGCAAGGAAATCCAGATGCCACAATCCCATCCCTGACACCGAGTCGACAAACTACTTTCAAAGTACAAACTTTGTATGCAAGTAGTCAATTTTCACTCCCAGTAAATATATAAGATGATGATGCAATTAATGAGGAGGAGAAGATGGCTATTGGGGATGGGATGATCTGAATGTACCACCTTCATCTACGTGGCCACCACAACCATGATTAATTAAAAAAGGACGTGGACATAAAAACATTTCACCAAGGTTGATGGTAATTCCTAAAAATTGCAGGCGAGTTGCCACTGTTGTGGGACAACACATTGGATGTCATTCAAAGAAGCAAGACACAACTTATTTGATAGCAAATCTAAATGGTTGCCAGAGATATTAGATAGTGAAGAGTTTGGCAGCCAAATATCAGACTAAGTTTAGTTACAAAACTTCTATGGCCATTGTTGGTATACATGTGAAGAAAATGGTCATCCCTCAATATAATGAGAAGATTTTGAGGGATGCGCTTGTAGAGATGATTATTGAGGATAATATGCCTTTTACCATAGTTGATAAGAGAGGGTTTCCAAAAGTTTCTCAAATTTGTTGAGCCATAATTTCTATTGCCATCACTTTATACAATGATACGAAATTGTAGGAAGAGGCATTTAAAAGACAAGGTTGAGATTAAAAACAAAATTGAGATTTAAAAAAAAAAAAGATGATTGTCACCATTAGTCAGAGAGTATCATTTACAACTGACACATGAACGTCTGTACAAATAATTTCTTACATGTGTATCATATAGCACTACATTGACAATGAATGAAATTTAAAAAAGTAGATTATTGGATTCAAAAAAATTGTTGATCATAAAGGTCCATCCATTAGGGTGAAGATGAATGATTGTTTGAAAGATTGGAGAATTTAGAAAGTTTTATGCATTACAATTGACAATGCTAGTATCAACGAGACTCAATTGAATTTAAGCGAAATACGAGGGTGAAAAAAGATTTCATTCGTAATCACGAGTTTATCCATGTCCAACGTTGTGCTCATATAATTAACCTAATTGTTGCTTAGGGGTTGAAAGAGATTAACGATTCTATTACCAAAGTCTGCAACATTATGCGGTATGTAAGGGCTTTTCTCAATGGCTAAAAAAGTTGAGGACAATAGCAAAATAACTTGAAGTTTCATGTTCTAGGACGCTATTCTTGGACGTTAGGACTCAATGAAACTCTCCATACATGATGTTAGATGTGGCACAGAAATACTAAAAACCGTTCGATTGGATGGAGGTCGAGGATAAGAGCCTTAAGTATGTTTTGAGAGGGCCTGCAGGAAAGAGGCTTAGTGCGCCGACACAATGGATTGAAGGAGTGTGGGGCACTTTGTTACATTATTGCAAATTATTTATAACATTACTATGCGAATATCTGGATTCGTATTTACGACTGTAAACTTATGAGTCAGTAAGGTCTTGGCGCTACACTACCACTTGCAAGAAGGTTGTAATGACCTTAGCGGAGTGTTATCTGATATGGTTGAAAGGATGCAGGCCAAATATAATAAATATTAGGGCAAATTGAGAAGATAAATAGATTACTCTTCGTGACTATGATTCTTGACCCCCAAGTCAAGTTAGCCATGATAGAATTTTGGGCAAATTCTGTCATCGGGGCAATGAATGTTTCGTCTTTTATTACAGCGCTTAAAAGTGATGAATTATAAAATTACTATAGCAATAGTGACCAACCTTCATATACAGCGAGTACCTCACACTTGAGTCTGACACCTCCCTCCGATGACTTTAGCCTAGATGGCGCATTGCGTCCACACAGTCAAGGTTACAACGTTACAATGCAGTATTATCAACTCGTTGCAACAAGAATATTATGTAGTATATATCTAAGGTTGAACATTATTTTATGGAAAAGGTCGAGGCACCTAATGTTGCGTTTCAAATATTAACTTGGTGGAAGGCTAATTCCACCAAGTATCCAATTATTTGTTGTATTGTCCTATGCTAACCATTTTTATGATTATGGCTGCATCTGAGTCAGCGTTTAGCACCAGAGATCGAATGTTGGATGCATACCAGAGTCCATTGTCATCGTCAATTGTGGATGCTCTTGTTTGCATACAGAGCTGGATTTGTGATACGCCTATTGGACTAAATACTATTGAAATTGATGCTAACAGTTATAGGCTTAAATCGGGTAACCTTATTTCACTTTTATTATTAAAGTTTATTAAAATAATTATTTAAGTATTTTAATGATTATTTTATTCTTTTTATAATTTTATAAATCTAGTTAATCTTTATTGATGATAAATGGAAGTCAAAATTTATTTTTAGCACGTTCAATTTTCTAAATCAATTTTGGTTTATTTTATTGATTGGGGACTTTTTATCTTAATTTCAAGTATGATCGATGACCAAGCACAGTGTTACAGATGATGTTTTTCTTTTAGGTTAATCAATATGTTTCTTTTTATGGATTGTTTGAACTATTATCAATGTTTGAATCATTGTATAAGACTTTTTTAATGATGTATTTACATTAATTATATATATTTATTTTGGGGTTCGCATTGGGCCCATTTAAAAGTCAAAATTCTAACCTAATTATGACCAATGTCAAAATCTGACTCCGCTCAAAAGTTAGAGTCGGAATTGATTTTGGGCTTTGACTCAAGTCAAAGTCGGAAGTCGAATGGTCCATTTTGACTTCGTCAGAGTCGGACCTAGGCCTACTAAAATATATTTTTTTGGATAAAGCCTCATGTCTGATCAGGTGAAAAGTTTGACATTACACCAACCAATAACATTTCAACAAGTAGAAGACTTATGTGATTTATTACGTGCCATTAGCATAGAATTAATCCTCTCATATATCTCCCCTCTCCCCATGCACATGCATTCTCTCCTCTCCTCTCTCCCCCAACAAACAATCTCACTTGGATAAACCAAGCGATTTGATATTTATTGATTTCTCACATCTTTCTCACTTGTCTTCAAATTATTTATTCTACAACTTTGATATGTTTGATGTGAATGAAGTGCTTGGGATCAATTTATTTGGTAAGAATCTAGCCAAAACTGACACACTAAGACTATTTTTCACATTAGCCTTTTATCAAAGAAGTGATGAATCTAGCAAAATATAAAAAAAAATGGGAATGCAATTGGGAAAATTCATCAATCTTTCTGGTTATGTGATATTAGCACTTGGTTTTTATTATTCTTAATATCATGCATAATTCTTTTAGTTTGTCTCCAGTAGCAGTTGAATTTCATGATCAAGTTAGGAAAAGGCTTCGAAATTGTACTTAGTATTGTTATTGATGGCATTATTCGAACAATTAATAGATCATATTCTAGAGGGAGAGAAAAGAACGACGAGGGTGAGGGTGAGGGTGAGGGTGAGGGTGAGGGTGAGGGTGAGGGTGAAAGGGGGGGGAGCAGCAAGTGAACGCATTTGGGGGAGGGAGGGGGAGTTGTTAAAAAAATGGTTCACCTACTTGTAAATAAACTTTATTTTGTTACAACTCTTATGTGACTGCTTGTAATACGTAGGTGTAAAATGAGAAAAAATAATAAAATACCCGATTAGCTTGGATATCCTTTCAAATTCCCGATTAGTAAAATAGTAAATACCCGATTAGTAAATGAAAAATGTTACATCTATAAATATAAACTCACAAATTGATATAATTGTATATGATATATTAGATTTATTTTATAATAAAAATAATTTTATAATTTAACAGGCCATGTTAAGTTATATCTATTTAGAGATTTAATTTTATGAAATATCTTTATAGCTAAAGGGAAAATCTACGGCAAGAATTTTTGGGTTTCGTTTATTTTAATAATTCCTCTCAATCCATTTTATCTAATCATTATAATTTTCTCAATTTCTCATACAAAATAAAATAAATAATTCAATTTTTTTCAAATCTCAAAATAAAAATAATATTAACAAATATATTTTAGTAATATTTTATTCAATTTGTAATTTTAATTTCAACTAATCTCAATCTCATTTTAATCTCATCTATAAAAACAAACAATTATGATGTCCTTAGTTTTCTTTAGACTTGTGCTCCAACTCCGACAGAGATGGAGTTTCTGACTCCAACTCTGAAATGGAGTCAAAGTTCGACTTCAATCGGAATTTTGAGTTTTGATTGAAAGTTGGAACTCTGACTTTCGATCCGAACTCCGAATCAGAATGAGCCCAATTAGGCCCATGCCAAAACCAATTGGGCCATTCTGATTCTAATTAGGCCCAATTGCGCCCATTTTCATATGTAGGCTCCCCAACTTTCAAGTTTCATTGTTCTTTCCACCTATAAATTAGTAAATTAGTCTTAAATAGTTAAATAAATAATACAAATTACAATGCTTATACAAAAAATACTCGAGACTAAATAATACAAAAAACAGTACAAATTAAACCATTAACTAGGACCCATGGTTACTAAAATAAAATAAAAAATCGATGCACCAAAGTGGTTTATAAGTTGTAACTTTGTCGTTGGTCATATATGAGATTAAGATAAAATTAAAATGTATTATTATTAGTAAAAATAAAAATGAACCAAACAAGTAACCGTAAATTAGATAAAAAATATACGTAACTATAAATTATTTCATCAGCCATTGGTAACTATGTTGGGGTTGATAATTACATATGTGAAATCATAGACAGTATAAATTAAATAAATTTATGAAATCATAAAAAAAAAAATTGAAATAATTAAATATTTATATAAACTTTATTACTTTAGTCTTTAATCATAAAAAAATAAGTAAACAAATTAATTTAGTTTTACCTAACTCAAACATATAGCTTTTAGCATTGATGCCAATGTTCTCTAGACCAGAAGACATATCACTGATTCAATTCTGTGTGCAAATGAAGGTCTCAACGGTTGACGGTGACAATGAACTCCGGTAAGCATCCAACACTCGACCTCTGGTACTCAACGCTAACTCAAATGCAATTGTAGTGATAGGAACGGTTAGCACATCTCGAGCAATATGGAGAGGATCGGGTATTTGATGGAATTAGCTCTTCATCAAATCAATATATGAAATTCATAACTAGACTCATCGACCTCTACCAATAAATACAGCTCAATCTTATTCGTATATTGCAGCACATTTCTCGTCGACCATTCATGAAACGACGTTATAACGTTGAACTCTCGGGATTGACTGGGTGTACGAGCCTAACTACAAACATGTAATAAATGCCTCAACCTTCACTGTCTTGAGAATCTCAGTTGCCCACTATTTTATTTCAATCAAGAGTCGAGGATCAACAATATGAACAATAATCTATTTATCTTCTCCACTTGCCCCTAATATTTATCATATTTTGACTGCATCTATAATATCATACCAGATAATAGTCCACTCGGGTTATCACAACCTTCTTTCAAGTGGTGGTGTAGTATCGAGACTTCGTTAAACTACATGTTTTTAGTCATATATGTGGATCCAGATACTCGCATAGTGATATCATAGAAGATCTACAAAAAATGACAAACTCTCCCACATGTGCTAATCTGTACTGTCCGGTAGACTGAGTCCCCTTCTTGTAGACTCCATTAGAGCATATCTCAAACCCCATCCTCTATTTTAAACCGCTCGAACGCCTTTTGATACTTCTGTGCCACATCCAATATCAGATATATAGAGTTCTCTCAAGTCGGAACATTCAAGCATAGCGTTCGAGAACACTCAACCATAACCTATGTTGCTATTGCCTTAAACTTCTACAGCCTTTGGGAGAATTTCTCGTGTATCGCACAATGTTGCATAATTTGGTGATGGAATTGTGCACATCTTTCAACTCCTCACTTGTTTGATTATTGAAAAATACCCAATTATCATAACAATATAAAAATATCCTAATTTTTGAAGACTTTAATCTTAAAAATATTAAAATATAAATTACAAAATCAAAACCAAAACGCTAATTAACAATAAGATTGACTATGTGAGCAGTGCATCGAATATGAATATACTGGTTGTTTTTAATCACATCTTCTCCCACCCTCATATTTCATGTAAACCATTTAATTGTGGTCTCATTGGCACCGACATTGTTAATTGTAATGCATAACATTTTTTGGATGCTCCAATTCATTAGACAATCATCTATTTACACCTCTATTGATGTACCTTTATGATCAACTCTTTTTTTGAACCTAATAATCATCTTTTTAAGATTTCACTTATTGTCAATATAGTGTGTTGTGATACATATGTATGAAGTATTTTGTATGGATGCCCATGTGTCTATCCTAAATGACACTCTCTGACCAGTGGTGATAAACATTTTCTTCATCTTTACCTTCTCCCTCAGATGCCTCTTTATACAATCGTGCATCACTGTATATCGTGATGGCAATGGAAATCTTGGTTAAAGCAGCTTCACAAACTTCTAGAACCCCTTCTTGTCAACCATGGTAAAAAGTATCTCATTCTTTATAATCATCTCTGCAAGTGTCTCACGGTACACCTTCTTACTGTATTGAGAGATGACCATGTTTCTTGTTTGTATTCCTGTTCCATTAGTGGCCGTAGAAGTCTTATAGTTAAAATTAGTTTGAGATTGACCTACGACTGCATTTAACGTTTTATTATCAACATTAATTTTAAGTGAAATTAAAAAGGATTAAATAAACATATCAAGTAGCATACATATAGGATTAATTTGACACTAACCTCTTGACATAAACCCCTTTGCTATTTGGCACATCTGGCAACCGTTTAGATGTAATGATAAACAATCAGTGTCTTGTCTTTTTGAATGACACACAATTCGAGTGTTACAATGGTTACACTCAGCTCGCGGTTGCTGAGGATCCTCACCCTCAACCTTGGTGAAATATTCTCATGTCCACAATATTTTTCTATTTGATCATGGACGTGGTGGCCTTGCAGCTGAAAGTGATAGTGGCACATCTGGATCTTGAACTGGATCGTCCCCAATACCTATCTCCTCATCCTCATTAAATTGATTAGGATTTTCTATTTCCAATTCTATGTCGACTGAAAGTGAAAATCCATTGCTAGCACACGTGGTTTGTGCTCTGGAGGTGGGTAGTCGACTCTAACTCCGACTCTGACTCCAACTCTGACTCCGACTCGGTGTTGCCGTTTGGAATGGAGTTGTGACATCTGGAGTCTCATGTGAAGTCAGAATCCCACTAGGTGAAGGATCTATCTGTGTTGAAGGCTGAAATTCAAATAAAATAGAAGGAAAAATATTAGTAAAAATAATGAGTTGTTGGTAAAAAACATAATAAACAAAACTTAATATCGAATACACTCTAAGTTCTAACCATAAATCACGCCTCATTGAGTATATAAAGAAAAACACAATAATAAGTATGGACTAATCCCACTAATTAAAAGGTTAAAACTTGTTTAAAACTAGTTGCTTTTTATATAAAATATTAGAAATACACAATAAATTAGGCCTGGTTTGTTTGGGAGGATAAGACTAAAAATTCAAAACATATCTCAAATTCATCATTACACTTTTTTAAATTTCCATACAAAATATAATAAAAAATTCAATTTTTTTCAAATTCTTATACCACTTTTAAAATCCTCATTCAAAATTAATATTAAAAATATGTCTTATAACAATATTTTATTCTTTTTTTTTTTACTTTTATCTCATATCATTTCATCTCATCTCTGAAAATAAGCAGTGCTCAAAACCTCACTACAGATCAAACTTAAAAAACTATATTTTTTTTAGAGATGATATGAGATAAGATAAATATTAAAAAAAATATATATTATTGTAAAATATTTTTTTAATATTAGTTTTGTTTTGAAATTTGAAAAAGTTGGATTGAGATTTGAAAAAAATAAATTTTTTATTTTATTTTATTTGAACATTTGAAAAAGTAGAATGATGAGTTTGAAATGAAATGAGATGAGTTGGAAAAACAAAGACCTAAAACATTATAACAAGACAAACAGTTATAATCACATCCTTTTTTCCTTTTATAAAGCATGCGGCAGAGATCAATAAGGTCTGTCTTAAGACAACAACCAAACGGTTCAGGCCATTGGCGAAAGTATTTTTGTGAAGGTTCTTAGCAAAACTAGGCATAGAAATGTTGCAAAGACAAGTTTCTTTTCAATGTACATAACTAATGTGGAGGTGATCCATATTACGTTTGGTTGGGAGACTAGGCATAGAAATAGTGATGGTTATGATGTGGAGGCGATCCAGATTACGCCTATGATCTAATTAAAGTTCTAATTTATAATATTAACCTTTTATAAAGTACCTAAATTGTAAGTGAGTATAGAGCAATTACAAATATTAATCTAATTAACTAGGCATAACTAATTGGCTTTCAGAATATTGTATATCTTTCTCTCAAGCCCTTGTTACTGAATTTGATGGTATAATGTTATCATTGATGGCCTCGCTGAAGAAGGTGGCAAAGAGATCGAAGAGCTCTCTATTCTGTAGGTTTCTTCATCGTCTAGTATCTCAATCATCTAATTGGCACGCAATGGTTTTTGCGGGTGAGGAACTTATAAGTTCTTACGCCATGCAGGACAAAAAGAATGTCCATTGAAATTGGACCTAGCAGTTTTGCCTCCAGGAAGAAAAAGTGCAAGAAGAATCTAACAAATTAATATGCTCATCATGAATTATTGACTGCGATTTGTTGGAAAATGAAGCTTTGAAGTTTCTTCTCTGCAAGTAATTTACTTAATATATGAACAGGAACCTTTATTAGAAGTTTTGATTGTAAGCATTCTATCAAATTTTGGTGCTTTATTTATTCACGTTCATATGGATATGCCTCTCAAACGTCAGAACAAGCAACCCAACTAGCCTGATGATGAGTCATGACTACTTCCAAAAACATATATCTGTTAAGCATGCAATTACATTTTGCATCAATTCCTCACTTTCTAAATTAACTAGTTAGAATGTTAATTTACAAACATGGCAAACATGCACATTGCACAACACAAGTATACTGCCATGTTAAATTTTTAACATTAAAAAACTTTTTTTTTTTTTTTTTACAATGACATTCTCTCAAGCACGTTACACACACCATCCAAGCACACATAATATCAATCTCAACAATCATTTCGAATTTTCCTCATTACAAAAGCACATACAACCGAAAATTAACATAATCCAAAATCAAAGAATAAAAAAATAACACTTTTAATTAGTTGTAATTAGAATCCCTAATTTTAAAAGTTAAAACCCTAAAATCAATTACCAATTGACAATGTTGTTCCTCTTGGCATTAGATTGGTGGGTTGTGATAGATGCGGACGACGGCTTGAGGCAACCGACGATGGAGTGGGGAATTGGAGTGAGAACTCACGGCAAAATCAAGAGACGAAGGCTAACATAGATGGAGAGCTACAAAAAAGAGAGAAATGAAGAGAAGAAGAAAGAAAGAAGACGAAGAAAGAAGAAAATAGATGAGGCTTTGACGAAAACTTAAATGACGTCGTTCCTATTTAAATGGAATGACGTACTTTAGATTAAACATAAAAAAAACAATCGTTTTGCATATATATTTTTATTTTTAAAGTTGAAGTTCAGAGTCGGAATCCTACTGGGCTCCGGTTCCAACTCCGAACTCCAATTTTGGTGATTTCGACTTCAATTTCTAATTTTCAACTTCAATCAAAGTAGAAGTCGGACATAATTCATAAATCAAAAAATTTGTCCAACCCTAATTTTCTTTGTCCTTTTAAGTTAAAAAAAAAGAATAAGTCTATTATGATTACTTATTTTGATATTTCATATATTTTTATTTTTTTATTTTTTTATTTAATAATGAAGAAAATATTAATGTAGTGATATTTTTTTTATATTTTTTAAAAGTATTTTAAAATAATAAAATATAAAAAAATAAAAGCTAGTTTAATACCTAACGGTAGAAGAGAGTGGGATGAATACTCAGACAACAAGTAGCACCCCTTAAAAAAGAATAATTCTTTTTAAATTATTGTTATAGTAAAAAAATAAGAAATAAAAAATTCGTCTCGGATCCGAATCTTCTGCAGGTCCGAGATAAAATCGGTGAGTTGGAGGGATTGCGTCTGTGTGCAGAGTATGGCTGCGTCTCTCTGTGCCCAACCTCTTGTCCTCCTCTCTCTGCAATTCGCTGTTGCTGCTGCAATTATTGCGGCGGTGATGGGATCAAATTCGATGCCTGTGAATATGAATGAACAGAGGGAGTTCGATTATTTTGCGCTGGCACTGCAATGGCCTGGCACCGTCTGTCGCCGCACCCGTCATTGCTGTTCCTCCAATGCCTGCTGCCGACGGTATATTTAACTCCCTTCTTTTTGTACGCCTTTTATTTTTATTTTTCTGTTTTCTTTTCCATTTGATCTTTTATGGCCTATAAATAAACTTTTTCTTTCAAGGATTTATTTAAATGACCACTTATATAAAAAAAAAAGGATTTTTTTAATGACCGAAGAAGGGTGTAGCTATAAGTGTAGCCTTGAGGGAATTTTCGAAATAACCTTCTGGACATTCCTGTTCTGGATGTTAAAACTTAAAAAATAAAAAATAAATGCCTTCTGCTTAGGGGTATGCTTCTCATAAGTCTATGGTTCAAATTCTTGGTGCAAATAATTTCTAAAGGCTATCAGATTGGAAAATTTTTTCATTGAATTAATTGAGTTGTATTTGCGGTAAACTCTTTGTCGAGCTCCGGTGCACCCTTGGATTAGTCAGGATGCATTTCCTAACACACGGTGCCAATAAAAAAATGACCTCTGAAACTCATTAGCTTTGGAATGAGTTTCAGAGGTCATTAGCATTTCCTGTAAATTTCTTACTTCACTTCCAACACTTGCAGAATACGGATATATACAAAAGCGAAGAGGAGATCCCACTCTCTACACGTTGGCCTTACCCCATGTTTAAGAATCGGATCTTTATAACTAATCCAGTAACATTGACCCACTTTACTAATAACTGGCCCTAACTAAGACTTAGTCAAAGTTGTTAACGGAAAACAAAATAAAAGTAAATTACTAAATAAGTCTAATAAATTTAAAATAGACATCCAGTACTTGGCACATAACAGACTCCCCTTCTTCAAAAGAGCTTGCCTGAAAGGTCTGAAAACTTCCTCTGATGCTCGCCGAACTCTTCCGAGATAGAATCTTCCCATGTGAAATCTGATGGAGAAAGTCCTAGCAACTGAATTGATTTTCGGTACCACATAAATTTCATAGTAAGTATAGTGAAATCCCAAAGAATTGATCTCAATTGATAGAGCCAAGGGACATGGTGATTGAGAAGATTGAAAAAAGGCTAGCCGGTTGGAAGAAGATCTATCTTTTGAAAGGTGGCAGAATCACTTTGATTAAAAGCACTTTAACCAGTCTTCTTTGCTATTTCCTTGCTCTTTTTCTCATTCCCGTAAGGGTTGTAAAGAGAATTGAAAAAATTTATAGAAACTATTTATGAGATGTGATTGGAGAGGAAATAAAATTTTACTTGTTGAGTTGGAACAAAGTTTGTGCCCTAGTGTCTTGTGGGCACTTGAGAATCAGAAATTTATGACTTTTCAATAAGACTCTTATTGGGAAATGGCTTTAGAGGTACGTTTTTGAGAAAGATGCATTTTGGAGAAAGATTGTGGATGCCAGGTATGGTGGTATGTGGGGTAATTGGTGTACAAATGAAGTTAAAATGGCCTTTGGGTTGAGCTTAAGGAAATCTATTCGTTTGGGTTGGAGAGATTTTGTCAATAACATTAGATTTAAAGTGGGGGATGGGAGCGACACTCTTTTTTAGCATGACATTTGGTGTGGAGATTCAGTTCTTAAAGTTAGTTATCCTAATCTCTATCGGATAGCTAGAAATAAAGGAGTTGTTGTGTCTGATTCATTTTAGATTTTAAACAATTTGCTACATTGGAAAGTGGAGTTTAATAGGGATTTTCAAGATAGCGAGCTTAGCGAAGCTTTAAATTTCCTTGCTAAGCTTTATGATATGAAGATTGACTCTTCTAAGGAGGATAAGATGCTGTGGATTCATGACTCTAAGGCCCGGTTTGCTTACATAAATGAAACCAAAAATCCAAAACATATCTCAAACTCATCATTATACTTTTTCAAATCCCTCCACAAAATATAATAAAAAATTCAACTTTTTCAAATTTTAAAACACGTTTTTCAAATTTTAAAACAAAACTAATTTAAAAAAATATATTAAACACTTTTTTTTTTTTAACTTTTATCTCATCTCATTTCTGAAAACAAAGTAGGCTTAAATCCATTTTTTCAATTAAATCCTATTACACAGTGCTGAACTGCAAGAATGATAATACTTTTTCTTGGAAATGCATATGAAAATCTAAAATTCCTAGTAAAGCTGCATTTTTTTGCTGGTTGGTCTGTCTTGAGAAAATTTTAACTATTGACAACTCGAGGAAAATGGGGTTGCTTATTATTGATTGGTGCTTTATGTCTAAGAAAGTTGGGGAATCTATTAGCAATCTCTTCCTACATTGTGATGTGGCATCAGCCTTGTGGAATGAAATTTTCAATAGGGTTGGTATTGCTTGGGTCATGCCTTTGCGCATGGTGGGTTTTTTGGCAAACTGGAACACCTTTTTGGTTCGTGAAAGCAGTGCAGATTTTTGGAGAGTGGTCCCTTTGTGTTTATTTTGGTGTTTATGGTACGAGAGGAATGGAAGGTGGTTTGATGATTGTGAATGCTCTTTAGGGACATTTAGGGACTTATCAAAAAGGGACATTTAGGGACTTTTTCTTTAACACACTCAACTTTTGGATGAACAACCTTGTAAGGGAAGTGAATTCTTGTAATGTCTTGTCTTGACTTTCTTTTCTAGCTTGTATCTAGGTTTTTTCTCTTGTACACTTCTTGTGTACTTGGTTTGGCCTATTTACATGAATAAAATTCTTATTACCTATAAAATAAAAATTGATAGAGCCAATTCACATCTAATACAAGGTCAAATCTTGCTAGGGGTAGTGAGTGTAAATGTCCAAAAAAGGATTGACCTTGTAGTTGAAAGGGGTCTACCTCACAACACCCCAAGCTTGGTACCTATTCTCCATTTGCCACTACTATTGTTAGGTTGCGACTCGTCAATATAAAGATTTCTCTCCTTGCCACCTTTGGATCAATGAAGTTATGTGTACTTCTTGTATTATTTAAAACCACCATTGATTGATCTCCTACAAAACTCCATAACTACTTAGTCCGAAAAAATGATGTGCTTGAAATAGCATGAAGGGAGATTCTTTGCAACTCTTCTTTTTTAGTGGACTCTTGGATGGTTCCCATTGCCTGTTAATAGGGAATACTCTCAATACTTCCTCTTCTCCTTTTAGTTCTAGTCCTTCCAATAAAAATAATTTAGGTGCTCAACACCTATGACCTGACTGGAATTTTTCATCTTAGTAATACTATAATCATTTTTCTTGCCTTTCTTGCATTCAGGCTGGGGAGATTCTCTTAATAGGTATGGTGGGTCTTATGTTAGGAATAGGCGGTGGGCTGTTAGGTTGGAGTCTTCTTACTTCAGGAAGTGGCGGAGGTGGTGGTTGCCTTAGTATAGGTGCAGGTGCAGGTAGTCTAGGGATATTGGGTTGGGGTAGGTCGGGTGGTTTTTGGTGTTTGAACCTATACATACCTCTTCTCCTTGTAACCTTGCAAGCCCAAGAGAAGCCGACATCATTGTAGGCTTAAACACGGTCACCACAATCCTCAAGTAATCTCATAGTCCACTTAAAAAAGTACTGATGCGAAACTCCTCAGTAACTCCACTGATCCTATTGGATAGTATCTCAAACTGGTTTTGATATTCCTCCACTAAGTTTGCTGACGGAGCTTTGTGAACTCCCCAATCGGATCTTCATAAGCTGAACACCCAAAATAGACCTTGAGAGCCACCAGAAATTCCCCTTAGGAATGAATTGGGCTAGAATCCATCAACCAATAGTACCTGAGAGAGCCTTACCTTCCATATGGAAGGAAGCATTTTACAATTTGTGTTCTTCTGGAATATTACAATAAGTGTAAAATTGTTGGGCCTTGAGAATCCATTACACAGGTTCTGAACCATCAAACTTGGAAAAATCCTGCCTAAGTGTCAACGGTTGAATTTCTATATTTTCCTCAAACATAGGATTATCACTGATTTTCATCACCGGTATAGAAGAGCCTTTACCTGAATTATTAGTCATTGTTTTAACAACCAATTGATCGTAGATGGCTGCCAAATTATTAATTTGCTTTAGCACCGTCTCTAGCAACTGCTGTTGCCGCTTCTATTCCTCCCTCAATTGAGTTGTTTTGCCAACAACTTGAGCGTGACAAGTACTCTCCGCCATTGTGCAGGAACATGGCTTTGAGACCATTGTTGGCGATTCAAGGTGCCAAGGCCTGTGAAACTTAATAACTTCTGGAATGCAAATTTTTTACTTCATTTCCAACACTTGCAGAATATATACAGATTCAAAAGCCAAGAGGAGGTCCCACTCTCTACACATTGGCCTTACCCCATTTTTAACAATCTTAACTTTATAATTAACCCACTAACACCAACCCACTTTACTAATAACTGGCCCTTACTAAGACTTAGTCAAAGCGGTTAACGGAAAACAAAATAAAAGTAAATTACTAAAATAATGCTAATTAATTTAAAATAAACACCTAGTATGTGCCACATAAAAATTCCTCTCGGTAATCATTATGCTGCGCTGAAGGGTTGCTTAGATTTCTTCTCAGAATTATATCAACTTCATTCATTATGAGAATCCTCTCTCTCTCTCTCTCTCTCTCTCTCTCTCTCTCTCTCTCTCTCTCTTCGGCTTGATAGATCAGATATGGAATGTTTTCTCTTCATTTTCGTGGGATCTCTGCAGCTGACTTCTGATTTTGTTAGTGTTTAGAATAGTTTTCTTGCTTTGGTTCTTGTTTTATTGTTCAAAGGGTAGTCATGCGGTCGATCAGAAATGTTATTATAGACCACAAATGCTTCGAGTTTAAGAAGGAAAGTGACAAGTGGTGGAGGATCACAGAGAGCAGTCCTCACCTTGTGAAACATTTGGTCATTGATCACGAGGCTTTGACATGGCTGGCCTTTATGGTAAAAGAGGGCATTGCTTCTGGGGGTATACCTGACTTCATCAGATCACAAAGAACAGGGTCGTTAGTTATGGTGCTGCAGAGAAAACAGAACCTTCATGGTAGATTTTTCATTATTTCAGAGTTCAGTCCTGAGAGACGAATGGGTATGTTAATAGTTCCGGAAGGGAGATTGAGTGTAGGCTGGAAAAATTTCGAAGCTACGGTGATGGAGATTACTGCTTCACTAGCGTCGGAGGGGATGGCTATGTGAAACAAACCATGGAGGAACCTTTCCTATCGCAAGGACTGGAGCCCCAGTCACGGTCCATCAGGTCTTACAAGGAGGCGATGCAGCAGTCGAGGGCAGCGGATGGTGCTCGAGGTTCGTCTGCAACACAAGAGATGTCCTTTGTTGTCGAGGGTTAGAAGGAAACGGAAGGTGACAGTTTGGCTAGACTTAAAAAGGAAACTGTGATGGGAGTAATCTTCGAAATGGAAAAGCAGATGATATGCATGCAACGCAACTTATCTTGGTTAAAATGTTGCATGGAGGTTTTAAATGCAAAGGATATGGGCATGGGCTGGGAATTGAAATTGGGGGAGGTAGAGGGCTTGAGAGGGTCTCAAGCCTGTCATGTTGAGCCAGGAATTTGGGAGAATGTTGGGCCTAAGGAAGTGTGTTTGGGGGCGTTGGGCCTCCCTTCAAAGATTCAAGTTTGTGGGCTGGTGGATGAACACAATATTGGGCCTGAGCCCATATGTAAATCTCAGGAGTAGGCTCAGGGCGATGCTCCTTTGAGTCGACCCAGCTCACCGGTGCTGGAGATTCTGGCAGGAACCCACCAGACGGTGACGCGATCTGTGTCGGAAGATCAGATTTTTCCGGTGGTGACCTTCTCGTCTGAAATTGTGCCAGAATCGATGCTGAGCAAGGATAAGGGAGAGATTCCACCTTTGTTAGCGCCGAAGGACTTCTGTGACACCTAGATATCGCCGATGACCAACTTTTGTGTCCAAAAAACTTCGAAAATCCCTTTGGGTACATCTCCATCTCAGGTTATGGTGTCCACTACAATTGAAGAACATCTTGAGGCAATATTGGAGGGGAGGAGGCCCAGAAAGTGCCTCCTTTTGAGGGGTCCCCTAAGCAGCATCTTGATAGGAGTTTGGAGACCGTGGTGCCTATAACCACTCTCACTCCTTTTCTTGCCAATGAAATAGTTCTCTCAGAGGGTCGCATGGTAGAATGGGGAGGCATCAATCTCTGCGGGGGAGAGGAATATGAGAAGACTTCGCAGGGGGAACCCTATTCCTTCAATTGCGAAACACCCTTTGATTTTGAGGTGTCTAAATGGGTACTCAGTAGTGTCAAAATGATTCAGCACTGTATTGGCATGAAGTGTGTGGGCTATGAATATCAGTTTATGGCGCTACTCACTACCATTGATGCGGGGCACTCACAGTTTAAGAAATCAGAGTCTAAAAAACATAGAGAACTTAGGAGACTCACTTGGTCATTGAACGATGGCAGCACCAGAAGTAATCGTACTAAAGGGAAGGGAACTCTCTTGACTTTATGAAGCCAAAAATTGTATCTTGAAATGTGCGGGGGCTGAATGAAGTTGATAAACTTAGGCATATTAATTTCTTGCTTTGGGGGTGGAAGGCGGACATTGTATGCTTGCAAGAAACAAAATTGAAATTGATTATTAGAAACTTAGTGCGAAGTATTTGGAGTTGTGTGTATGTGGATTGGGTGTACTTGGCGTCGAATGGGACTTCAGGTGGCATTTTTGTGATGTGGGATAAAAGGGTGGTGGAGAAAATTGAGGATTTTGTAGGGGAACATACTGTGGCCGTTTCTTCTAATTCAGTGGTGGATAACTTCTCATGGGCTTTTGCAAGGGTTTATGGGCCTAATATTGATAGCACTCGTAGCCTCTTATGGGATGAACTCGCGGCACTACTCAGTTGGTGGGACCTCCCTTGGTGTATAGGGAGAGATTTCAACATTATAGGTTCCCTAGCGAAAGATCTGGTGACGTTCAGTTGCGCCCAGCAATGGCTGATTTTTTAGCATGTATTTATGACCTGAACTTGGTGGATCTTCCACTGATAGGGGGTTCCTTCACTTAGTCCAACAACCAGATATGGTCAAGGTTGGATAGATTTCTGATCTTGCCAGAGTGGGAAACACTTTACCCAGAGGTGTGTCAAATGAGGTTGTCTCGCTTTTGCTCGGATCACTTTCCCTTCATGTTGGATGGTGACGGTATTCAAGGTGGACGACGTCACTTCAAGTTTGAAAACATATGGTTTAAAAGTGAAGGCTTCGTGGACAGGGTTAGAAATTGGTGGTCTTCTTATCAATTTCAAGGTACACCTTCTTTCATCTTTGCAGGAAAATTAAAAGTTTTGAAGAATGACCTAAAGATTTGGAACTCTCAAACTTTTGGCAACATCGGGGAGCACAAGAAAACTTTGGTAGATGAGTTACAAGGAATTGAGAGGATACTTGAGACTAGATCTATTTCTCAAGAGGAAATTGTTCGTAAAACATAGTTGACTACAGAATTGGAGAGAGTTCTTTCTCTAAAGGAGATTTCTTGGCGCCAGAAGTCTAGAGCCTTATGGCTAAAGGAAAGGGATCGTTGTACCAAATTTTTCCACAGGATGGCAAACTCCCACAGAATGTATAATACCATTGAGATGCTAAACATCAATGGTGTAGAGTGCACAGAAGCCCCAGTTATAAGAGATCATGTGGTGGAGTTCTTTGATCAGATGTTTACAGAACAAGAGCAATGGAGACCAAAGCTGGATGGTCTTGCCTTTGACTCCATCGAACCTCAGGTAGCATCTTGGATAAAGAGACCATTTGAGGAGTCAAAAGTGTTTGAGACCTTAAGGAAAATGGCTAGTGACAAAGCACCAGGACCCGATGGTTTTTCGATGGGTTTCTTCCAAGCTTGTTGGGAGATTGTGAAAGAAGGCCTAATGAAGGTATTTCATGAATTATTCTTGGTAGGCAAATTTGAGAAAAATCTTAACTCTACTTTCATTACTTTGATTCCTAAGAAAAGTGGCGCTTTAGAGTTACAAGACTTTAGACCCATTAGCCTTGTAAATGGTGTCTACAAAATTATTTTCAAAGTGCTTGCAAATCGTTTTGGGGAGGCTCTATACAAAATGATCTCAAAGCCACAAAATGTCTTCATCAAGGGTCGTCAGATATTGAATTCAGTCCTCATAGCTAACGAGTGCCTGGATAGTAGAATAAAGATAGGGGTAGAAGGGATCATTTGCAAGCTAGACATGGAGAAAACATACGATTGTGTAAACTGGAATTTCCTCATTTATTTGTTAGAGAGAGATGGTTTTGGGGAGAAATGGTGCAAGTGGATTAGATGGTGCATCTCAACAGCAAAATTTCAGTGCTAGTAAATGGCAGCTCGACAAGTTTCTTCTGTAGTTCATGAGACCTGAGACAAGGAGATCCACTATCCACACTCCTCTTTGTTATCATCATGGAAATGTTGAGTAGGATGTTATCAGCTGTGGTCCGAGAGGGATATATGTCGGGTTTTTCTGCTGGCGACCCCTCTAGAGACACCATCTCTATCTCTCACTTATTATTTGCAGATGACATCCTAATTTTTAGTGAGGCAGAACAGAATCAACTTAGGGTGCTGAAGGCTCTCCTTTTATGTTTTGAGGCTGCTTCATGCTTGAGACTTAACTTTGGGAAATCCGAGCTTGTACCAATCGAGAATGTCACTGACCCGCAACAGTTGGCTACCATTCTTAGTTGTACAGTAGCCACTCTCCCTAAGAAGTATTTGGGGTTGCCGTTGGGCGCAACTTCAAGGGCTTTTTCAATTTGGGATATAGTCATCGAGAAGATTGAAAGAAAATTGGCAGGTTGGAAGAGATTGTATTTATCCAAAGGTGGCCAGGTGACTTTGATCAAAAGTACCCTCTCCAATCTTCTTACTTATTATTTATCTTTATTTCTCATCCCTGCAGCTGTGGCAAAAAGGATTGAAAAACTTTATCGGGATTTTCTATGAAGTGGAATGGGGGATGAATTCAAGTTTCACTTAATCAGATGGGACAAGGTGTGCAAACCAATATCCTCAAGTGGTTTGGGTTTAAAAAATATAAGAACTTTCAATTGGGCTCTTATTGGTAAATGGTTATGGAGGTATAACTTGGAACCAGATGCGCTATGGAAACTGGTAGTAGAGCGTAAACATGGAGGCCTATGGGGGGCTGGAGTACTAGAGAGGTGAATGGGACACACGAAGTGGGGTTGTGGAAACATATTAAACAAGGATGGGAGGTCTTCACCATTCATACCAAACTGGTATTGGGTGAAGGATCTCAGATTAAATTTTGGAGGGACACTTGGTGTGGGGAGGAAGCTCTACAAGACACATTTCCTTCCATTTTCAGGTTAGCTAGTGACCAAGAAGTTTCGGTGGCAAATCTCTTGATTTGATCGGGCGACCAAGGTCAATGGAATGTCACTTTCAATAGAGCAGTGCAAGATTGGGAAATGGACAGCTTTCAGACTTTTTTCAGTTACATTTATTCTACTATGCCAAATGGAAGGAGAGCTGATAAGCTTTGGTGGACACGGTCAAGCAAGGGTAATTTCTCAGTTCACTCATTCTATAAAGCACTGACACTCTCAATGAATACCCTCTTTCCTTGGAGAAAAATTTGGAGGAATAAGCACCCCTCCCCCCCCACCCCCCAAAAGCCATTTTCTTCACTTGGACAACTGCACTGGACAAGATCTTGACCAATAATAACTTGAGAAAGCGCAGAATCATTATCACAGATTGGTGTTGCATGTGCAAAAATTTAGGAGAATCTGTGGATCACCTCTTGGTACACTGCGTAGTAGCCAAACACTTGTGGGATGATGTCTTCAGCCGAGTTGGCTTGAACTGGGTAATGCCGACCTCGGTGTTTGGGTTATTGGCTAGTTGGACATCTCTTGGAGGTGCTACTCCCATCAAATCAATATGGAAGATGGTCCCTATCTGCATTATGTGGTGCATCTAGCAAGAGCGTAACAATAGAACCTTTGAAGATAAAGAACGAATACAGGAGGAGCTTCTTTCTCACTTTTATCACACTTTATTGTTTTGGGCTCTAGTTATAGATTTTAATGGTTTTAACTTTCATGATTTTCTTGTATCGTCCAATCCACCCACGATCTAGATAGGTCTTGTCCATTATATACCATCTTGTGTACTTGAGCTTTGTTTATTTCTATCAATAAATTGTTTACTTATATAAAAAAAAAGTTTCTGAATATGCATCAGTGTTGTTGTTTTCCCATCCCTTTAGGATGCCTTGCTGAATGAATTTCTTTTATTGTTAAGTAAACTATGGCAAGTGGAAAAATATAGGAACCCTTTTCTCACACTTCCTCTACAATTATTCTAGCTACGTTCATATTTATATAGCTGTTGCATTAGTTTTATTCTTATTTTTCGTTACCTGTGTAGGTCTTTCTGTTACTTATGTTATGGGGTCAAATTCAGTTGGTGTAAAAAATGTCAGAACCTCAATATTGGAATGGGCACCACTCTTTAGTGATCTTCTGTTGCCTTTTTATGTTGTTATTAACTGTCTTCACCAAATTGTTAGAAGCTTTTGAAGAGAATAGCTTTCAGCCCCATTGTCCATATGAGAATAATTATAGTAACATCTGTTTAATACTCAATGTTTATGGTCTTGAGAGTACATTTGGTTGACAGAAATTTCATAAGCATTGAGCAGCTCCTTCCATGAGAATTACATGCTTCATGCATGATAGTTAAAGTTGTTTTTGGGCTTTAACATTTATATATTCTCGAGACTGCAGTCAATTGATGACATTTTAGCAGCTCACTGTTTGATGATGACACAGTGAATAAAGTGGAGTCTTATTTTATCTGCCTAAAAGAAGGGGGCTGAAACTAATATAGGGAAGATATTGACATTTTAAAAGTGTGGCATTCTTGATTATTCCCACTTGCGCACTAAACCTTTTTTTCCAACTTTGGTGCTTTTTAATGTTTGCTATGAGATCAATTTAATCTTGCTCTTATGCATTATAGCTTACCTGTTGAAACCTTGGAATTGAAACTTACATATTTGTTTTGTATTTCTTATTTCTCTCCAGCTCGAATGCTCCAACCGAATTTACGATACGTGAGTATGAGTTATGGATATGTAATCTTTTAGTATTTCCAATCTGAGCCACATATGTCGGTATTCTATTTATATTGTAGGTCAATGGTTGGTGCCAAAAAGTACTGTTTTCACAACATGTTTTCTGTTCATGAAATTTTAGTCTTTTAGTAGCGTGTTTTTTGGAAACTATTTTTTTTTGTTGAGAGAAATTTCATGGGAGTAGTCCCTTCTAGGAAGCGTCACATCAATATTTTTCTTTGGCAATATACCATGTTTTAGCCCTTTTAAATTAATTTGTACTTGTATATCGAGCTTGCATACATGAATCTCTTGAAGGAATTGTGAGAAATATGTTGATTTATTTTTTATACGTGTACAACAGATGGATTGTGGCCGGACTATAATGATGGAACCTGGCCTGCCTGTTGCACCAGATCCAATTTTGATGAAAAGAAGGTATATTATGTTTTCTTTTGTTTGCAACTCATTATGCAGTCTATTTTAATCTGAAATGCATAGTGGTTGTGCTTATTCAAGATCTTTTTTTTTTGTAAGTTTATTCAAGATTCTTAGATAGCTGATAGAGAAGGATGTCATTTCGTAGGTGCATATGGTTATAGCGCGCAATATATGTCCAGTAGCCAATTAGTTTGCTGACTTTTGAGTCTAGATATGCATGTTTTTTGTGCAATATAACTAGTTGACACAGTCCACTTGTAAGCACTTTGACTTTGTCTCCTGGATAGTCCAAGGAATTAAGTCCCTGTGTATACAGAACTTAATTGGAGATCTCTTTATCAATAACTTTGAGGTTAGATTTTTTATAGGAGTTTATGAAAGAAAAATAAGGGGACAAAAAATACACAGGTTGTGTACTATATTACCCATAAGGAAACAAATTACAAGTGTAGAGAATCCAAAAAGTAAGAATAGGATGGCTATTATCTATTGACATAAAATGAAAAGGTGATGTTTAAAATAGAAGCATTAGGGCCTGTTTGGATACTAAGAATATCTTAGAATATCTGTAAATAATAGTGAAATAGTTTGTGAATAGTGGTGAAATAATACGAGAATATGAGTGAAATAGTCTGAAATAGTATGCGACTTCTTCCATCTTGTGTATACTGAGAGAATAAATGAAGGAGTCGATATGGTGATGTGGTCACTGTCCAAGAAGGAAAGATTTAGGAGATGCTTGGGGAATGAGATGTGATGATATGAGAATTTTGTGAATAATAGTCAGATGGTTTGTGAATAGTAGTGATATTGAGTTCAATATTTTTTAGATTTTGGAAAAGAAGAGAGAAAAAGTTGAATAAAAAATATAATAAAATTAAAATGTTGTTATAATATAATTTTTTATTGTTTGAAAGTTTGGAATAATTTTTCTTTTTTTTTGATGAATAAATTAATTTCATTGATCAAAGAATGGCAAAAAAAGTCTTATACCCTAACTAAGAAGGAGCATTAGAGACAAGAAAATCATGTAGGTCTATGCCATTAAAGTCCACAGCAATGTGTCACAGACTTGGAAATTCTTCACAAGTCCTGTGCGGCTTTAGGAGCTTTTGTCCCGGACAAAATTCCAAGTAAGCCTTCTAAGTGACTCAAGACAAGAGAAAACAAATTTAGAGTGAGAAAGTAGAGAGAGAAGCTCTAGAGAACTTGTTTACTCTTATTGCTTTGTGATTTACACAAATAAGACTCCCTCTATTTATAGGGAACTCTTGGTACAAAAAATGGTTAGGATTGTAACAAGTGTCACAATTTTAAGGGCAAAGAACATTCTAGACTACTTCTAGAATTATCTAAGAGGTTCTACACTACTGTAGGATTTTCTACACAATTCTACAACAATCTATAACATTCTAGAATAATCTACAAAGGACTAAGAGACTCTAGAAAGTGGTAGAATTCTCTAGAAAAATCCAAGTGGTGACATTCTCCCCCACCTAGCTTCGCGACGTCCTCAACGCGGTGTCTTCATGGAACCTTTGGATTTGATCTTAAAACTGCCACAATAATTCTTTTGGTTCTCAAGTCGTCTCACTTGCGGGCAATCCCTTCCACTTGATCAAATATTCTTGGCGTGGCTTGCGATCCCTTCGTCTAACTTCCCGATCCACCAAGATTTCCTCTACTTCTTTATCAAAATTGGTGGTTATGCCCAATGGAGCACGCTTAGACTCTCCCTGTGTCGGCTCTTCTTCATCATCATGATAAGGTTTCAAACAGTTTACATGAAAGACCGGATGAAGCTTGAACTTGGAGGGTAAGTCTAGCTTGTAGGAGACCTTCCTTATTTTCTTGATGATTGGGAATGATTCCTCATAACGCCACACAAGCCCCTTGTGCAGCTTCCTGGTAAACTTGTGTTGGCTTGACAAGATCCTTACCAACACCAAATCACCTATGCAGTATTCCATGTGCCTCCTTAGTTCTTCAAGCTCTGGAGATGACATGGGATAAAGCGCTTTGGCGGGTGGTTTAGCACCAAACTCCACCTCAGTCTGATGATCCACCTCTTTCCTAGGTGGTAGTTATTTGGGCAACTCTGGTGGCATGATATCCTCATAATCCTTGAGGACCTCTTGGGTCTCCTTAGGTAGAGAGGAGGAAATCTTCACTTCACCTTCCTGCATAGTAGCCAAGTAAGATTCTTCATCTTTCTTGACTTGCATGGTCGATAGGTTTCGGGTGGTGTTCGGCTTAGACACAGTAGGTATCATGCAAGACCCACCTTCTAAGATGCACACCGAATTGTAGTGAGGAAGAGACACTACGTTGAACCGTCTCAAGAATTCCATCCCCAACACGACGTTGAAGTCGTCCATGGGTGCGACAGAAAAGTCCACTTTCCCCTTCCATGTGCCAAGTTGTAGCTCTACGCCATGAGCTACACCGTCTAGGGGTATGGCTTCAGAATTTACTGTCTTTAGCCGTCCTTGATCTTTCTTGAGAGGAAGCCCTAGTCGTGCAGCCTCTTCCTTCTTGATGAAGTTATGGGAAACTCCTGAGTCGACCATGGCATGAGTCTTCTTCCCATTGATGAACACATCTACAAACATTAAAGATCTACCTTTGGTGGTTGGCTTGGTGTTTGCCTTGAGTGAATTGAGAAGTTGCAAGCACCTCATGTGCGACTTCTCTTGAACTTCTTTTTTCTCCAGCATGGCATTGAGAGCCTTCCTCTTAGGGCAATCTCTAGCCCAATGTGGTCCATCACAAAGGAATGAAGCATCATTTGGCTTCTTGTCTTTAGAGTGCTCTTTCTTGCCTTCCCTGGATGTCGAAGGCTTGTCTCCCCGCTCTTTGTGCTGTGAGGGCTTGGACCCCTTTGCTCCCCCACCTTTACTGTGGTTATCCTTCAAAAACTTGGGCTTTGAAGAGTTATCACTCTTGTGATATTCAAACTCTTCCAAGGTTTCCGCCACTGTCAAGGCGGTGGAGATGTCGTTGACCCCACGACGCTTGAGCTCTTGAGCCACCCATGACTTAGGCCATCGATGAAGTTGAAGAGGAGATCTTCTTCGCTCATGTTCGTGATTTGAAGCATGAGAGCAGATAACTCCTCAACATAATCGCAGATAAAAGAAGTGTGCTTCAACTCCTTCATTTTCTTCTATGCATACAGAGCCACGTTCTCGGGATAAAATTGCCTTTTGAGTTCAGTTTTAAACTTTTCCCAAGAGTTGATGGTACAAGTACCCTTCTCTATCTCACTATGCTTACGACGCCATCAAGTACCAGCAAGATTAGTGAAGTAGAGAGAAGCAGTATGTACCTTGACATGTTCGTCTTGCATGTTCCATACTTCGAAGTAGCGTTCCATATGCTACATATAGTTGTCCAGTTCTTTGGCATCCTGTTTGCCATCGAACTCCTTCGGTTTGGGGGTATCCACCCGTGGGGTAGCCACCATTCCTACTCTGTTGGTGCCCCCATTGGCCACTGCTCGCTTGCACATAGCCCAGTCCGCCCTGGTCTCCCCCAGACCGACGTGGTATTCCTCCATTTGCTCCTGGAGTTTTGTTAGCTACCCCAAGACCCGGTTTTGATAGGCAACGTTCTCAACACGCTGTGCCTCGATGGTGGGGTTGATGGTGCTTAGAATGGATTCCTTGAGCGATTCGGATTGGCCCTCCAATCCTAGCTCTTCCAAACTTTGCTCCACGATGTCAAGACGGTCCTTGACATCCGCCACTGCCACCTCCATCCTTGTCACGGTGTTGTCAAGGGTGCTCACCTCCCTGTGAGACTGATCCCAATCTTCCATCTTGGCCAATATCTTGGCTATGGTCTTCTCAATGCTATCGAGACGAGACTCCATGGACGAGGTCGACTCCTTCGACCTCTTGCTCTTTCGTAGCTCCTGGTTCTCCATAGTAACCACACTTGGTTCTGCCATCCCAAGCTCGATGCTCTGATACTAATTGTCACGGATTTAGAAATTCTTCACAAGTCCCGTGCGGCCTTAGGAGATTTTGTCCCTAACAAAACCCCCAAGTAAGCCTTCTAAGTGACTCAATACAAGAGAAAACAAATCTAGAGTGAGAAAGTAGAGAGAGAAGCTCTAGAGAACTTGTTTGCTCTTATTGCTTTGTGATTTACACAAATGAGACTCCCTCTATGTATAGGAAACTTTTGGTACAAAGAATGGTTATGATTGTGACAAGTGTCACAATCTTAAGGGCAAAGAACATTCTAGACTACTTCCAGAATTATCTAAGAGGTTCTGCACCACTCTAGAGTTTTCTATACAATTCTACAACAATCTACAACATTCTAGAATAATCTACAAAGGACTAGGAGACTCTAAAAGGTGGTAGAATTCTCTAGAAAAATCCAGGTGGTGACAAATGGCTCAAGTACAAAGAGCTCTAAAAAATAAAACTTTGAGCTCCTCCATCGATCTCTCTGTCCTTGAACGTCTGCTCGTTATGCTCCTGCCACAAGCACCACAAAATGCAGATAGGAATCATCTTCCAAATTGCTTTGATCTATTGTCTGTCTCTTATATTACTCCAGCTTGCCATCGTAGCCGCCACAGTCTTCGGCATGACCCAAGCCAAGTCTAATTTACTAAACACTTTGTTCCAAAGACCCTGTGCAGTCTCGAAATGTAGAAAGAGGTGCTCCACTGACTCACCCGCTCGTCTACACATACAACACCAATCCACAATGATTACTCTCCTCTTCATCAGGTTGTCCGTGGTAAGGATCTTACCCAAATAAGCGGTCAACACAAAAAATTATGTTTTAGGGGGTGGCTTTTGTTTCCAAAGCCTCCTCCAGAAAAACTGGGAGTTGGGTACTTATGTGAGTCTTATAGAAAGAGTGTACAGAAAAGATAGCTTTCCCTGCAGGTGACCACCACGAGCCATCCACGCACTGAGGGTTCGGTCTTATGGAGTATATAAGGCTGTAAAATTCTGCAAAGGTGCTAATTTTCCAATCCTGTTGTCACCACCTGAATTTTTCTAGAGAATTCTACCATCTTCTAGAGTCTCCTAGTCCTTTGTAGATTATTCTAGAATGTTGTAGAGTGGTGTAGAAAATCCTAGAGTGGTGTAGAACCTTTTAGATAATTCTAGAAGTAGTCTAGAATGTTCTTTGCCCTTAAGATTGTGACACTTGTCACAATCCTAGCCATTCTTTGTACCAAGAGTTCCCTATAAATAGATGGAGTTTCATTTGTGTAAATCACCAAGCAATAAGAGTAAACAAGTTCTCTAGAGCTTCTCTCTCTACTTTCTCACTCTAAACTTGTTCTCTCTTGTCTTGAGTCACTTAGAAGGCTTACTTGGGAGTTTTGTCGGGGACAAAACCTCCTAAGACCGCACGGGACGTGTGAAGAATTTCTAAATCCGTGACAGTTGGTATCAGAGCATCGAGTTTGGGATGGCGGAACCAAGTGTGGTCACCATGGAGAACCAGGAGCTACGAAAGAGCAAAAGGTCGAAAGAGTCGACCTCGTCCATGGAGTCTCGTCTCGATTGTATTGAGAAGATCATGGCCAAGATATTTGCCAAGATGGAAGAATGAGATCAGTCTCACAGGGAGGTGAGTACCCTTGACAACACCATGACAAGGATGGAGGTGGCTGTGGCGGATGTCAAGGACCGTCTTGACATCGTGGAGCAAAGTTTGGAAGAGTTAGGATTGGAGGGCCAATCTGAATCGTTCAAGGAGTCCATTCTGAGCGTCATCAACCCCACCATCGAGGTACAGCGTGTTGAGAATGTTGCCTTCCAAGACCGGGTCTTGGGGGAACTAACAAAACTCCAGGAGCAAATGGAAGAATACCGCGTCGGTCTAGAGGAGACCAGGGCGGATTGGGACATATGAAAGTGGGCAGTGGCTAATGGGGACACCAACGGAGTAGGAATGGTGGCTACCCCACAGGTGGATACCCCCAAACCGAATGAGTTTGACGGCAAGCGGGATGCCAAATAACTGGACAACTATATGTGGCACATGGAACGCTACTTCGAAGCGTTGAACATGCAAGACGAGCATGTTAAGGTACATACTGTTTCTCTCTACCTCACTAATCTTGCTGGTATTTGGTAGCGTCGTAAGCATAGTGAGATAGAGAATGGTACTTGTACCATCAACTCTTGGGAAGAGCTCAAAACTGAACTCAAAAGGCAATTCTATCCCGAGAACGTGGCTCTGTATGCGCGGAAAAGAATGAAGGAGTTGAAACACACATCTTCAAATCACAAACATGAGTGAAGAAGATCAACTTCATCGATGGCCTCAAGTTATGGGTGGCTCAAGAGCTCAAGCGACGTGGGGTTAACGACATCTCCACCGCCTTGACAATGGCAGAAACCTTGGAAGAGTTTGAGTATCACAAGAGTGATAACTCTTCAAAGCCCAAGTCTTCAAAGGATAACTACGGCAAAGGTGGGGGGAGCAAAGGGGTCCAAGCCCCCACAGAACAAAGAGCGTGGAGACAGGCCTTCGACATCGAGGGAAGGTAGGAAGGAGCACTCCAAAGACAAGAAGCCAAATGATGCTTGCTTCCTTTGTGACGGACCACATTGGGCTAGAGATTGTCCTAAGAGGAAGGTCCTAAATGCCATGCTGGAAGAGAAGGAAGTACAAAGAGAAGTCGCACATGGGGTGCTTGCAACTTCTCAACTCACTCAAGGCAAACACCAAGCCAACCACCAAGGATGGGTCTTTGATGTTTGTCGAGGTGATCGTCAACAGGAAGAAGACTCATGCCATGGTCGACTCGGGGGCTTCTCACAACTTCATCAAGAAGGAAGAGGCCACACGGCTAGAGATTCCTCTCAAGAAAGGTCAAGGATGGCTGAAGACCGTAAATTCTGAGGTCAGACCCCTCGACGGTGTAGCTCATGGGGTGGAGCTACAACTTGGCACTTGAAAGGAAATGTGGACTTCTCCGTCGCTCCCATGGATGATTTCAATGTCGTACTGGGGATGGAATTCTTGAGACAATTCAACGCAGTGTCTCTTCCCCACTACAACTCGGTGTGCATATTAGAAGGTGGTCCTTGCATGATACCCACCGTGTCTAAGCCAAACACCACCCAACTCTTGTCTACCATGCAATTCAAGAAGGGTTGGAAGAAGGGAGAAGTGTCTTACTTGGCTTTATTGGAGGAAGGTGAAGTAAAAATTTCCTCCCCTCCACCTAAGGAGATCCAAGAGGTCCTCAAGGATTATGAGGATGTCATGCCACCAGAGTTGCCCAAGCAACTACCACCTAGGAGAGAGGTGGATCATATGATTGAGCTGGAACCTGGTGCTAAACTACCTGCCAAGGCGCTTTACCGTATGTCGCCTCCAGAGCTTGAAGAACTAAGGAGGCAACTTAAGGAGCTGCTTGATGCCGGATTCATTTAACCCTTCAAGGCACCATATGGGGCACCGGTGTTGTTCCAAAGGAAGCATGATGGGTCTTTGCGGCTGTGCATCGATTATCGGGCTCTAAATAAGGTAACCATCAAGAACAAGTACCCTATTCCTTTGATTGCTGACTTGTTTGATCAATTAGGTCATGCAAAGTACTTCTCTAAGCTCGATCTAAGGTCGGGATATTATCAAATGAGGATTGCGGAAGGAGATGAATCAAAGACGACTTGTGTGACTCGGTATGGGCATATGAGTTCCTAGTGATGCCTTTCGGGCTCACCAATGCTCCAGCCACCTTCTGTACCCTCATGAACAAGATTTTTCACCCCTACCTTGATTAGTTCGTAGTAGTCTACTTAGATGATATCGTCATCTATAGTTCTACCCTCGAGGAGCATGTTGAGCATCTAAAGGTTGTTTTCCGTGTCTTAAGGGAAAACCAATTCTATGTCAAGAAGGAGAAGTGCTCGTTTGCACTAAACGAAGTCCATTTCCTTGACCACAAGATCCAATGAGGAAAACTCAGCATGGAGGAAGGGAAGATCAAGGCTATTAAGGAATGGGATCCTCCCACCAAGGTTATCGAGCTCCGATCTTTTCTTGGGCTCGTCAACTACTACAGGAAATTTGTAAAGGGATACTCTACAAGAGCATCTCCCCTCACTGACTTGCTCAAGAAGAACAGAACATGGGAGTGGACATCAAAGTGTCAGGAAGCCTTTGATGATTTGAAGACTACTGTCATGGAGGAACCGATCTTGGCTCTACCGGATTGCACCAAGCCTTTTGAGGTGCACTCAGATACCTCGGACTTTGCTATTGAGGGAGTCCTTATGCAAGAAGGACACCCTATTGCATATGAGAGTCGCAAGCTTAATGACACTGAAAGGCGATACACGGTGCAAGAGAAGGAAATGACGGCCATTATCCACTCTCTTAGGGCTTGGCGACACTATTTGCTCGGCTCTCGGTTTGTCGTCAAGACAGATAACATTGCCACTAGTTACTTCCAAAGTCAGAAGAAACTGAGCCCAAAGCAAGCTAGGTGGCAAGACTTCTTGGCAGAATTTGACTACATCTTGGAGTACAAGCCTGATAAGGCCAACGTTGTTGTTGATGCCTTTAGTAGGAAGGGTGAGTTGGCTCACATCACTAGTGTACAAAGGGAGACACCAGAGATGATCCGTGAAGGCATTGAGCACGACCCTCTAGCCAAAAATTTGATGAATTTGGCTAAGGAGGGAAAAACCAAGAGATTCTGGGTAGAGGATGATTACTCTACACCGCTAAGCGACGAGTATATGTTCCGAAGTGGAGAAAGCTACGGAGGAACCTTATCATGGAATACCATGATTCTTTATGGGCTGAACATCCCGGCCAACGTCGCACTCAAGCCTTGTTGGAAGCCTCCTACTATTGGCCTCAGATGGGAGATGAAGTGGAACTTTTTGTGAAAACTTGTCTTGTGTGCCAACATGACAAAGTGGAGAACCGAAGCCCCGCTGGTTTGTTGAAACCACTATCCACTCCCTCCTGTCCTTGGGAGAGTATTAGTATGGACTTCATAGTAGCTCTCCCCAAATTTGAAGGATGTGGCACCATCATTGTCGTGGTGGATCGGTTTTCCAAATATACCACTTTCATTGCTCCAAAGATTGTTTAGCTGAGGAGATAGCCAAGTTATTTTTCAAGCATGTGGTTAAGTACTGGGGCTTACCACAAAGCATCATCAGCGATCGAGACCCTCGCTTCACAGGAAAGTTCTGGTCAGGACTGTTCAAACTCATGGGGTCTGCTCTATATTTCTCCACCAGCTTTCACTCACAAACAGATGGGCAAACTGAGAGGGTGAATGCCTTGTTAGAGTTATACTTGAGGCACTTTGTAAGTGCTAACTAATCTGACTATGCTAAATTGTTAGATGTGGCTCAATTCTCCTACAACTTACAAAACAGTGAGTTCACAAACAAAAGCCCATTTGAGATTGTAATGGGACAACAACTACTCACTCCTCAATCATTGGAGATGAGCTATGAGGGGAACTGTCCAACAGCCTTTAAGGTTGCTAAATCTTGCAACGAACAACTGGATGTGACTCGTTCCTACTTAGATAAAGCAACCAGAAAGATGAAGAAATGGGCCGATCAGAAGAGGCAACACATGGAGTATCGCATTGGTGACTTGGTGATGGTAAAGATCTTGTTCAGCCAGCACAAGTTTACCAGGAAACTGCACAAGGGGTTTGTACGGCGATATGAAGTACCATTCCCAATCATCAAGAAAATAGGGAAGGTCTCCTACAAGCTAGACTTACCCCCCAAATTCAAGCTTCATCCTGTTTTTCATGTAAGCTGTTTGAAGCCCTCTCATGGTGATGATGAAGAGCCAACACAGGTGCATAACCACCACTTTTGATACAGAAGTAGAGGAAATCTTAGTGGATCGGGAAGTTAGACGAAGGGGTCACAAGCTACGCCAAGAATATTTGATCAAGTGGAAGGAATTGCCCGCAAGTGAGACGACTTGGGAACCAAAGGAATCATTGTGACAATTTGAAGATCAAATCCAAAGGTTCCATGAAGACACCTCGTCGAGGACGTCGCGAAGCTAGGTGGGGGAGAATGGCACCACCTGAATTTTTCTAGAGAATTCTACCACCTTTTAGAGTCTCCTAGTCCTTTGTAGATTATTCTAGAATGTTGTAGAGTTGTGTAGAAAACCCTAGAGTGGTGTAGAACCTCTTAGATAATTATAGAAGTAGTCTAGAATGTTCTTTGCCCTTAAGATTGTGACACTTGTTACAATCCTAACCATTCTTTGTACCAAGAGTTTCCTATAAATAGGGGGAGTCTCATTTGTGTAAATCACCAAGCAATAAGAGTAAACAAGTTCTCTAGAGCTTCTCTCTCTACTTTCTCACTCTATACTTGTTTTTTCTTGTTTTGAATCACTTAGAAGGCTTACTTGG
Organism: Platycarya longipes; assembly: GCA_036559045.1. Taxonomy (NCBI): domain Eukaryota; kingdom Viridiplantae; phylum Streptophyta; class Magnoliopsida; order Fagales; family Juglandaceae; genus Platycarya; species Platycarya longipes. Next base: position 46,824,021 of record CM071802.1, read on the forward strand.
GAGTTTTGTCGGGGACAAAACCTCCTAAGGCCACACGGGACGTGTGAAGAATTTCTAAGTCCGTGACACTGTGCTACCCTACTAAAATTAGTATTCCAATGTTACCGCCCTCCTGACATTCGCATGACTTCTGCCGCGGTAGCATCTTTAGCACTTGCAATCTGAAAAAGAGAAGGGAATACCTCTTGCAATGCCCTGTAACCACAACAAATATCTTTCCAAAATTTAATTCTGGATTCCATACCCACCTGCATACAAAGTGTTGAAAGAAGACCCCTACCCTTTCCTTATATGTTTCAAAATCAATTTCTTTTTCACAAGATTCCTTTTGGTTAAGGAAGCAAGTGATTTTTGGAACTCCAGAAAAGTAATTAACATGAATAAGCTCATCTTTTAGGATTTGGGTAATTTTGTTGGTATGATTTTCAATCATAGAACAAATTTTTTGAAAAACTTCTTTGGGTTAGGAGCTTTTTGCTTTAGGCTCCCATATTTATTTTCAATCACCCTTTTCCACAAAGTTTCGGGATCTTTATAGTATTTCGACAACCATTTTTCAAGCAATGCTTGATTAAAGGTCCTCAAATTTCTTATACCCAATCCACCATGATAGGCCGACACACGGTCTCCCACTTGACTAAGTGGTAATTAAACTCCTTCCCCATCCCTCCCCATAAGAAATCACGTTAAAACTTCTCAACGTGCTGCCACACTTGTTGGTATTGGGAAAAGAGATAAAAAGGAAGTTGGTAGGTTAGAAAGAGTACTCTTAATTAGAGTCATCCCACCACCTTCCGACAACTACATTCTCTTCCAACCCGACAATCTCCGCTCTATTTTCTCGACCACTGAATCCCACACCAAAGGTGTTCGCGGGGCAATCCCTAAAGGCAAACCCAAGTCAGTCATAGTGAAGGAGGCTATCTTGCACCCCAACGATTTAGCAAGCGGCCGTATGTTAGGAACATCACCAATTGGAACCATCTTTGATTTTTCAAAGTTCAATTTCAAACTAGATATTGCTTCAAAACTTGCACCTGATCTTGATTGGCTTTACACAAAATTAATGTATCATCTACAAATAACAAGTGGGAAATATCAATAAATCCCCAATTCGGGGTTACAATCGGAAAGCGAACTATAAAGCCATTGTCCACCAAAGCCGAAAGCATTCTGCTTAACGCCTTCATGACTATAACAAACAACAATGGTGACAACGGATTCCCTTGTCTCAAGCCACATGAAATATGAAAGAAACCCCATGGGCTGCCATTAATCAACACAGAATTTCACACCAATAGATCCACCCTCTCCACCACTCCTTGAAGCCACATCTCCCAAGAAGTCCAAGGAGAAACTCCCAATTAACTTGATCATACGCCTTTGTCATATCTAACTTGCACATGATTCCCTATATGTCCAGTCTTCAGTCTACTGTCAAAACATTCATTTTCTATTAGGACCGCGTTAAGAATTTTCCTACCTTTTACAAAGGCATTTTGGAGCTTGATAATGATCTTTCTCACAACCTCACTAAGTTGGTTCGCCAGTACTTTAGAAATAATCTTGTACACCCTGTTCACCAAACTAATGGGCCTGAAATCCTTAATCTCCGAAGCTCCAACCTTCTTCGGAATCAGTGCGATAAATGCGGTGTTAAGGGTTTTCTCAAATTTACCGACTGAGAAAAATTCCTAGAAAACCTTCATAAGATCATTCTTAACGACTTCCCAGCAATCTTGGAAAAAGCCTATCGAAAAACCATCTGGCCTGGGAGCCTTATCTTTGGCCATTTTCCTCACTACATCATAAACTTCTACCTCCTCAAAAGCCTTCTCCAACTGCACCGTGTCATTCCCATATAGTATCAAAAGCCAACCCATCAAGCGACGACCTCCAACCCACCTGTTCCAAAAGAAGCTGCTTATAGAAATCAACAACGTGGTTGTGAATTGCTAGTTCTTCTCTACATTCAACCTCGTCAATTTTCAGCATCTCAATGTTTGATAAGTAATGATTAGTTTGAAAATGTTTGTATTTGAGTGATGTTTGAGAAAGAGATGAGATGAGAAGATAAGATGAGATGAGATGAGATAAAATGGAATGGGATATATTTCCAAACCTCCCTTTACTGTTCGGTCGTACTATAAGTCCCTAATGAAACATTCTACAAGAGCATTCCCAAGGAAGAATATTTGGAAGACTTAGGCCCCTCTAAAATCTTCTTCTTCTTTTTTTTTTCTTTTTTGTACAGACAGCTTCATTAGGGAAGATTCTTACCTTAGAAAATCCAAGAAAATGCTGACTCATTGTTATGCTTTGTGTTTGTAAAAATAGGGTTTTAATAGAAAAGGAGAGAAAGATGGTGATTATTCTTTTCCACCAACATTCCATTATATGGTATCAAATGGTTGGCATATAAGTAAAAGGAGCTATGCTACAAAGAAGCCCCACACGCTGCACAGCAAAGGTTTTTAAGTGTAAAATAAAAGAAGGTAAAAAAATAAAATCATATTTTTAAATGGTTGTACAGGGTGTGAGGCTTTTCTTTAGAATTTTCAAGTAAAAGATAACAAACAGTTTTCTAATTAGTTAGTGCTACATCAGGGGATGATGATGACGAATAGCACTTATCTTTTACAAAATCTCTTCCCATATACTTTTCTATTGAAAAGGCAATTGGTGAAAATGAAGTACAACAAGATGTGTACAATAAGGTCTTGAGCTCCTGCCATATTCTTTCTTACTTGAAATATATTCTACATAATGATACTTTCCATAGCAGAGTGCAAATCTAATCTTACTTGAACTTGCCTCATTTGGTTAGGCAGATAAGATGATATGAGAATTCTGTAAATAGCAGTGAGATCTTTGTGGATTGATAATACGGTTTTAACTTTTTGTGGATTGATAAAGTGGTGGGTCCCCCACCAATGATCGAAAAGTGTTTTTAATTATTGGGTGATGGTTATGAATATATTAGAAATTAAGTAATATCTATTAGTAATTTAAAAACCATAAACATATTGAAATCCCAAAATTTATTTTATGTTAAAAATATCAATTTCTTTGTTAAAATATATTATTCTCATTATCACCTATTTATTATTATATATATAAGGAATTCTGAAATATTTTATTGCAATTATATATTAGAAAAAAATTGGTTATTGTGAAAAGACATCGGCGTGCAGAGGTATGTGAAAAGAGGATGGGATGGGGAATGTAAGGGAAGGGTGTGAAGAAGAGGAGGAAAATAACAGGGGGAAGGGAAGGTGTGAAAGAGAATAGGGTGGGCCTATCATAAGGCTCAGCTTTAACTCTGGTCTGACCGGTTATGTCAGTGTACAGTGTACAAATACGCAGAGATGAGTTAAAACTTATAAAGTGGGCGTTTTGATATGCAGACCGCTTCAGCCGTACCAACCAGATGAGTTGGTTTGTGTCTGGTCTGTGCATCCAAACCGGGCACTAGTCTTCCTAAACATAATAGTTCTCTAAAACATGGTTTTTAAGTCACCAATTTCATGTTTCTGAAACTCTGCTATTGACAACCTTTGACTTAAGTTGCATAGGAAGGATATATACAAAAACCATCATCCTTTCACTTGGTTGAGGTCTCCCTTTTATGTCTTTGTGGCAGTAAACGCCAAGTGGCTTTTCCTAGTTTATAGGTAACTTAAAAGTCTCTTAACAGATCAGGTGTTGAACCAAAGAGATGGTAATTGAGACCTTGAATATATTTCTACTGTATAGATGTATATTGCTGAAAAACTAGTATGTGTCTCTGAAGTTTCCTTTTCTTCAATTTCCACGAGTATGTGTCTAGGGTTGGCTTTGGTGACGTAGAAAATTCTGATTTTCTACCGTACTTGTATCTTCATCTTAGCTCTTCAAAGATGCATGGACCATTGTTTTATGCTACCACTAGAATACTCAAGCAACATAAAATTATTCTTGGGTTCTAAATATGTTGATTATGCTCATTGTTTTTCATTGAATCCTTTTTCTTTGGCTGGGCACTAATGTTTTGTATGCTGATATTCGTCATTTGATATCATAATCTTCTTCACCTTTCTTCTAATGCTTAGGTATATCTTCTGTATACTCCTTACTGGATGTCACCGTTTTTTGAGATTGAATAAAATTATATCTATTCATAAAAATGCTGATTTTGCAAAATATTCTTTTGTGGACAAGTTAAAAAATCTTTATTTTCTACAAATTCCAACTCTGTTTTTGTTTTAACTTTGGAGGTTTTGAGCAAAATTGTAACAACAATGGAGAAAGGGGGGTGTTTCGGTAAGGTTTTATGTCATCTCGAGGGAAACGAAGGAGTGTATTATATCTCATCTCTTGTATGGGGATAATGCTTTAATTTTCTGCGACGCAAACCTTAATCATCTAAGGTACTTGCATTGTTTGTTCTTGTGTTTTGAGGCAGTTTCAGTTTTGGAGATCAATTGGGCTAAATCAAATTTTCTCTCCATTGGTCCAGTTGATAATGACATTCACCTCCCAAACATTCTTGCGTTTTTTGTTTCTTCTTCGCCCTTGAAATATTTATATCTTCCTTTGAGGGCCTCTTTTAAGACAAAGTCTACATAGATGGTATTCTAGAGAAGATGGAGTGTAGATTAGCAGGATGGAAGCAAATGTATGTGTATGTTAGGAAGGACTCCCTTGATTAAGAGTACATTGTTAAATCCGGCTACATACTTTTCCTGTTGGTATTGCTAATCATTTTGAAAAGCTTCGAGACTTTCTATGGAGAGTAGTGGATGAGGAGTTTCATTATCTAGTAAAATGGCTAAAATTGTGTTCACCAGTAACCAAGGGTGGTTCAAGGATTGAAACTTACCAAAAAAACATTGTGCGCCTTTGGGAAGTGGTTATGGCGATATTCTTCGAAAGAGATTTGTTGGAGGTTGGTAATGTGAAATATGGTTATGAATAGGGGAGTTGGTGTTCTGGCGAAGTTAATGGGACATATGGGGTAAGCCTTTGGAAAATTATTCTGAGGGAATAAGACATCATTGGCTTGATTTTGCACTACAAGTTCTCCTGTATTACCTAATCTATGATTCTAACTGGCGGGGTTGTGTATTCAGGGCTGGGACCTGAAGGGGCCCTGCCTCCTTGAGTTTGATGCCATCAACAGAATAAAAACAATTCTATAACCATTCTCATCAGTTGAAGGCTGATTTACTCAAGCACCACATGATTGAGTGGTGGATAGTTTCCTCCTTTCTTTGTTCGGTTTACCCCATTTTTCTTAGGTGAGACGATGAAGATTGACTTTGTTGGGCGTTTTCTAAGCTTGGGGTGTTTGAAGTAAGGCCATTCTATAATGTTATTCCCAATATAGATTCTCCTTACCTTGAATAATATTTGGCGGAGAAAAGCTCTTTTGAATGTATTTTTTTTCTTGTATGGACAAAAGATCTTGGCATTAGACAATCTAAGAAAACAACACATTATTGTTATTGGTTGGTGTTATTTGTGTACAAGTGTGGGGGAGCAGGCGATCATTTCTACTACATCGTGAGGTAGTAGATGCTCTATAGGACTTTATTTTTGATTTTTATGGACTACTTTGGGTTTTGATTAAAAGTGTGGTGGAACTTTGGCTAGCTGGAAAGGCCAGTTTTGTTGTTCTCAAAGTGAAGCATTAAGGAAAATGATCTCATCACATAATGTGGTATATCTGGAGTCAAAGAAGTAATCGGAATTTTGTGGATTTTGAGACAGTGGCGAAACCTCAGATCTTATGTCCAAGAAAAAATGAATGCTTTAATATATTTTGCTCAACAATATAATTCAATAAGGCTTCCTAAAATGTTTTAAACACAATGTTTAAAGTTGGTATCATGTTTGTCTTTTATCTATATTAAACATCAACCATCAATAAAAAGGGATTACGTGTGTCTAATCATAGCATACTTTCAGATGTACTAGTCCCTGTGGGATGGTTTATTTTGGCAGAATTGTGTTAGCTTGGGTTATGCCGGGGAGGGTGGTTGATCTTCTTGCCAGCTGGAGAAGCCTTCATGGTATCCCACAAATTGCAGCAATGTGGAAGATGGTTCCCAGATGCCTTTTGTGGTGCATCTGGAGGGAAAGAAATGATTGGAACTTCAAAGACAAGGGACATTCATTAGTGGAACTCAAAAAATTTTGTTTGAACATGCTTTTTATTTTTTCTTTGGGCAATAACTTCCGATTTTAATGGAATTAATGTCCATGATTTCCTTGCATGCATTCTTCTTCCTAGCTAGTTTTTTTTTTTTCCTTTCCCTCTTGTATACACCCGTGTATTTGGCTACGCTTATTGATATATTTTTTTACAATTAATAAAGTTTATTGATCTTCAAAATTAGGCATAGCCTGAGTACATGCTTATTGATATTAATATAATTTTACTTACCAAAAAAGGAATTTCCTAGTTAACTGTAACCCCCCCCACCCCCAAAAAAAAGAAAAACCTTGGCTCGTGTATGTTAATTTTCAGGTTGTGCAGTAAATTGTCTACCATCTTAACTATTATTTCTTTCTATAAATTTTAGATTCTTTACTCAGAATATGTCCAAATGTGATGATTTGTAGATCTCAACATTGCGTGATGGCTTAGACAGATATTGGCCATCTCTAAGTTGTGGTTCTTCATCAACCTGCCATGGTGGAAAAGGACTATTTTGGGCACATGAGGTGCTCATAATTTGTTGGCTTTGTTTTTCCCTAAATATTCTACTATGATGACACAGACTAACAATTTTTTGTTTGTGTTCTTTGATGGAATCGGTGAGATATACAATGACAGTGGGGTAAGGATCTTCCACCTTTGCTCAGTTACATGATATGATATGTAATGTTGATTGTCTACTTTCTCTTGGACTTGTAAAGGAGAGGGGATGGTGGGATTTGTGCCATGCATGTGGCATATGTGCAACAGTTCTTGATGAACACCAAAGTGTTTTAAATCCTACCATTTTTTTTGTTCCCCAGGAATTTATTGAAAGATTGTTTCTCAAAACGGTTTACATTTTTCTGTCCTTTTAGCTTCTCTCTAGCTGTTAAGGCAGACAAATAAAATTTACGTTTTCAATCCATAACTGCAAAACAGACAGCTGAGGTGTGGGAAAGTATATTATTTAAAAGCTAATTTGTAGTGATAAATGTTAGGCTGTTTTATGATTTATGTTTTGTTCAAAAAGCTTGCCAATCCAGATTTGATACTCTTATCATCAGAACAGAGGAAAAACATTTTTTTTTATTGAACATGTTTGCTCATTTTGACACCATTATCATATACAAGGCATTTTATGTTAACAAGTTGATTGCAAGTTGTTTTGAGGATAATACCAGACGTATATATGTTTGTATAAAATGTATTTGTTCCGAGTAGTGTTGGTAGGCAGAAACTCACTTGGTTAAGATCATTAAGCTATTAAGATGTTTTTGCATACCCAGTTATCATGGTGAGAGAGACCCACCTAACTTGTAAGTGTGACGGGTGTGATGGTTTATCTATTTAATGAAGCCAAGTAAATATTTTCTCTATATGTTGATGTCATCTTGCTCTCTTTTGTTCTTTTTTTTTTTCCAGAGAAGCATGGAACTTGCTCCTTTCCTGTAGTTCGAGATGAATACAGTTATTTTTTAACTGTTCTCAACCTCTATTTAAAATATAATGTCACGGTATGTTTTCTGTAAACTGTTTTTTATATATCAACTTAAATCCTTCAATGCTTTTCAGTCTAAGCTGTGAACTCATAAGGGAATTAAATTTTTGACACTGCGTGATTCCTTTGAGTATCAAAATTGCTTGATTGCTTATATTTGCATTGGAAAATGATTTATATAGTCTTAGGGTATGCAAGCCACGAGCACCCCCTATGAAAAAAAAATCAGCAAAGCTGGGACCCACATGAAAAAACTCACTTTTTAATGGTGGGCCTACTTTTTCCAAAGGGACTACAGGAGGCTTACACGCCCTAGGCTTGAACACCCACATTAATCTTTTGCATCTTGTAGTGCACCTGAGAGCTGGTATATACGCTGGTTGATTTATTCAGTCGGTAACAATTATATTATTTATCAGAACCTACATGGGCATCTGGATTGTAATGGCCTAGATTTTTATGAGTTTCTTGTTTCTATCTCTTTCCCTTAACTAGGTGTAAGCTCTTGTATACCTGTGCACTTGGGTTATGCCTATTCTTATTAATATAATATGTTACTTGTGAAAATAAATAAAAATGCATTACTAGGGGGATGGGAATGTGGATTGCCACCTCCCTGCAAGGGAATCTACGTTCTCATCAAAGGGGGTTTAGGAGTGAATCTAGATTCTATGGGCAACTGGATTTACTTAATTGCCTCTGAACATGTTAAGCTTGTAAAATTTCTAGGAATCCTAAAAGATGACTTCCATCCAGATGGCCCAGTGTCAAACTAGCAGGTCAAGTCTCTTTTTTGGTCGTAGCCTGTAGGTGATGACTTTGTAGTTGTGTTTTCCTTAGGGTTATCAAAATTCAACAGAATTCGACATGAATTACCATTTTGAGCCAAACCAAGTTGACAAGTGTCCATATATAATTTGTAGGTTTTGCTGGTGGAAGGTGTTACTGTAGCTCTGATTTCTATTCGGCATCATGTTGGTTGTCTGCTAGGTTGAACTTTGCTTTATATTGATTCCAAGGACCTTCGATTATAAACTTGACTAGTTATTTAAGAGTATAACTGCAAATGTGACTAGGGCTTTCCTTCATTTGTTATAAATGGAATTAGAGCTGACCTAGTAATACCATGTAGCATCCGACTGTTTTCATTGGGTTGTTAATATACCTCTAGTAAAACATCTACATGAGTTAATGCCTCAATGCATCAATATTAATGCCTTCAACGGCCATTATGTAAATTCCTTCCATGCATTGAGAGGTCTTAATGTGGAACGACCCAAGGAAGACCTAAGTGGCCTATGGGCCCATACTCGAAAGAAGGTTACGATTGGAGCTTTTTACAAAGGGCTTGAACTTCTACCTCCCAAGCAATATAGGATTCCATTTAGCACCTTCCTATACACAATATAGGTATTACAAATACTATCAGCGATATACACACTTTGCGGTTGGGGATGGATCCAGAAATTTGGAATGCCCTTTGGTGTGGAGATCGAATCCTTAAGGAAGCCTACCCAACTTTATATGGCATTGCACGACGACAGGAGGCTATAGTCATGGAACTCATGGATCTATCTGGTGGCTCTGCTCAATGGAATCATTTTCATTAGAGCTGCGCAAGACTGGGAATTGACACATTTGCAGATTTCTTCCATCTTGTGTATAACTATAGAGTGAATGGAGGAGCTGATACGATGATGTGGTCACTGTCCAAGAAGGGAAGATTTACTGTCTAGTCGTACTATAAGTCCCTAATGAAACAAGCTACAAGAGCATTCCCATGGAAGAACCTTTGGAAGACTACCCCTCTAAAAGCTCTCTTTTTTTTTTGTTTTGTTTTGTTGTTTGTTTTTTGTCTTTTTTGGTATGGACAACTTCACTAGGGAAGATTCTTACCTTGGATAATCTAAGGAAATGCCAACCCATTATGTTGGATTGTGTTATATGTACAAGAAAAGTAGGGAGTCTGTGGATCATCTATTATTGCATTGTGACGTGGCTATGAGTTTGTGGAATGATATCTTTGCTAAAGAGGGGCTCCTTTCAGTGATGCCAAGAAGGTGTTCAATTTTTTGCCAGCTGGCAGGGCCTCCGGGGTAATTCTCAAATTTCAGCTATGTGGAAGATGATTCCAATCTATCTATGGCAGTGCATTTGGAAGGAGAGGAATGGTCACAGCTTTGAGGATCGGGAACGGATAATGGACGAGCTTAGAACTTTTATCCTTCAAACTTTATACCATTGGTTGATTATGATTTGTAATAGACTTTAATGGCATGAATGTTCATTACTTCCTTATATCTTTAGACACCCATGTCTAGGTGTTGCTCTTGTATATGTCCCATATACTTGGCTTTGCCTTTTTATTAATAAAATTCATATTTACGGATAAAATAAAACAAATGGTATCAGCTCTGATACCATTTGTAATGGCCTAGGAAGGCCCAAGACACATTTGGGCCTATACTCCCAAAGGACTAGTAGCTATTATGTTAAAAATCCTTGGAAGGTCTTGAACTTATGTATCTGAAGTATTCTGGGATCCGTTATCACTTTCTTATACACAAGCTGGGTATTACATAATGCACAGGAATTAATGGGATTTCTCCTTCTCAAGAAGGCCTTAATGCGTTGAACTGCCATTATTCCAATTGATTTTTCTTTAGATGAGCTAGGCACAAAAAAATAAAAGAAAAAAATACAATATTGACCAACTCCTCATACCTTCCAGTTCTCTCCTTGCTGCCGCTCACAAAACAGGTCACCATGATTTCCACAACTGCAGATCACACATAGCAATAGTCTGACCTTTTGAGATCAACTTCCAATCCATGGGATTGGAGGTCTGCTTGGCTTAGAACCACCCATGAATGGCTTAGAAGTTGGAAATGGTATTTTTTTACTTGGTTGGAACAGAAGTGCATCCCTACTTTAGTTAGGACTTAGGCATTGGTTAGTTCCACGGCCTAGCAATTGTTAATTGAATGTTGGATAGATGACGTTTCCTCGTACCCTCTAAACACACCCTCTAAACACGGGCGTACCTTGCTGGACAAAAAATTAGAATGATAATAGTTTCACTACTCAAGGCATTTGTATTTTTATAGGATACATCAACATAATTCACTTTTTTAGAATATTTATGCATATATATGTATATTTTGGAAAAAATAAATATAGGTTTGTGCAGATTTTTCAAAGACTTGTTAAAGGAGCGTGGATCTAAACAAGGATAATATCATAAATTTTTTATAAGCTGGAGAAATAGTGCAAGCACAGGTTTAGTCCAATTGGATTAAATCCTTCTGACCTTTTACACATGATAGAAATTTAATTCATCAAAGGATAGTGATGGGCACCTAATTTTAGGTCTTGGCTCAATTAAAGGCATAATCACCTTGATATTGCCAATACATCATGGCTCTCCCCCCTGTTGCTGAATTACTAACCAATATATTCTCCAATTTTTCTTTCTGATTCCATGACATGGTATCTATAACTTGTTCTTTTTAAGTTCTCCCCTGTTAGAAGTTATGCTCATTTGTTATTTGTATTTTCTTGCACTCAGCAAGTTCTTAACGAAGCTGGATACTTTCCTTCTAATACGGAAAAATATCCCCTTGGAGGAATTGTTTCTGCAATTGAGAATGCTTTCCACGCAACTCCATTACTGGTGTGCTCAAAAGGCTCTGTGGAGGAACTTCATTTATGCTTCTATAAAGATTTCAAGGTTAGCTTCTTTAGTGCTATTAAAATTAGATCTGGCATTGAACTGAATTAGACCAAGGAAGATTCAATCTGATGTTTGCATATCAGATGCCAACAGTCATGGCCCACCCAACTTGAGTTATACCGTCTTTGACTCTTGCAGATATGCATCAGATTGATTGAATTTTGCTACCAACTGTACCTTACCTTGTTAAAATTAATTAACTCTGTACATGCTAAGAAAGCAACAGCCTGGATGCTTGTTTTTATTTTTCCTAATGGGTGCTCTAAGAGAACTCAATATTTATAGTGGTTCAAGTATTTCCAAGCTGAAATATTATCCTTTGTGTCTAAAAAACTTTTGATTTGTTGTCATATTTGTTTAGAAGATTTTGTATGTTGTGTAAACTTTGATGTTCTTACAGCCACGGGATTGTGCACTTGGATCTATCATTCAAAATGGCATGATTTCTTCAAAAGGTTCTTGTCCCCGTTATGTTAACCTGCCAGCATATGTTCCACCAGGTAAGAAAGAAGATCCTTTTGTTTACTTTTGCTTCTTGGAATGAGAAGTAAAAATAAAAACATGTAGCACGAGTATAGCATTACTATTCATTGATCTATGAGTTCCCATTATTAATAATCTGCAACTAGGATCTTTTGAATCTTACTTATCCTTCTCATACGCATGCCCTTGCAATATGCACCTTAAGATGTAGAGTTTATACATTGCCTTCTATCTTCAAGGGGCTGTGTTTTTTTTTTTTTTTCCCTTGTAGATTTGTTTCTGAAAAGAAAATAAAATTATGGGAAATATCCAACTTGCATCCAATGTATGTTAAGACCATGTTTTTATATTTAGCATTTCCCTCGCTGTAATTTTCTTTTCAGATTATGTGGTTGGGGCTGAATAGTGTTGTCAGTTGTTCCACTACTTATACAACAGCAATAACAAAGTCTACGTGATTGACTAAGCAAGGAATTGGATGGATATTTGTTCATAATAAAATCTGGGTCTCATCTTTTTGCAACTACTTAAAAGTTTCAATTGTCTAGCACTTTGTGATATCAAATCTTGGACATGCATTGCATGTGATGTTTTGTTACATTATCATGTTCCTTTTTTTTTTCTTTTTTGTATTAAGTCAGTTCATCATGGCAACCTATGAATCTAGACAATGTGAATCAGACCGTTAATATTCTTTCAAGATGATATCAACAAATTTATACAAACGATAATATAATGAATTAACATTACATTGATATATCATAATAGATAAACTACTTATAAAAAAAATAATATATCATAATATATTAACCTTTTTTTCACTACACTTTTGAGGTTTGGTGCTATAAATTCGTGCCTGAGAATTGCTGTTATTATTTTGTTATTCATATAGCTTATATGATTATATTCCTTTATTTGATGAAAACTGCCTGCGCAAGATTAATATTCAATCACAATTTCTGTGAAGAAATATTTATATTTTTTAATTTTTAATGATTTATTTAGGTCTATTCTTCCGGTCATTATAGTTTTTATAAGAAGAGTAGCCTTGTAATTGATAGAGTTTTAACACAAGTATTACCCTTTTTTTTGTAGGACTTGGCCATGTTGAAGCTGCCCTTTCATGGATTTCTGATAATGGAATTATTTAAGATCTTGGCAGAAAGTATGTGTTGTTAAATGTTTTATTTTACTCTTGTGCTCGATGATCAGAAATACACATCAGCATAAACGTATTCTATCCTGTGTAAGTGAAGGCCGGAAAATTCAGATGTAAATTTCTACTGTTATAGATCTTTAATGTATCTATAAAGCATGATAAATAATCTGAATAGCCCTCCATCTACTCTGAAAATAAGCATTATTTATAGGTCTTGTCACAAAATTCTTAAAACATTGCGTGCTGCATTTGTGTATATATTCTGATCCTCATCCTCAATTCCCAAATGCGTACGGACTCCTTTTTCTCATAAAGCTTCCTTTCATAATCGTAGCTGTTGTTTTTTTTTTTTTTTAATCAAAGAATAGCAGGGTCAATTACAAATTCTAATGCCCTAACTAAGTAGGCACATTAGAAGCAATAAAATCATGAAAGACCGTGCCATTAAAATCCACAACAAAGGCCCAGTTACAAAGACTTCTAAAAAATAAAATTTTAAATTCCTTCAACAATCTTTCTTCATCTTCGAATGTTCACTCATTGCATTCCTGTCACAAGCACTACATAACATATAAAAGGATCATCTTCTAAATCACTTTGAACGATTAGCTGCCTCTTATGTTTGTCCAGCTAGCCAAAGCTGCCTCCACGGTCATTGGCATGACTCAAGACAAATTCTCTGGAACGAAAACCTCATTCCAGAAAATCCTTGCTATATAACAATTCAAGAGGAGATACTCTACCCCTCCTATTCACATGCAACACCAATTTGCAATAACGGTTGAAAACTTCATCCTCCATGTGCAAGTTCTCATCGACCATGGTGCCTCTCGTATTTCAAGCCAAGAAACTATGACGCTCATTGATTTCTTTGGCTCCGTGTTTCTTTACAGAATCGTAACTACTGTCATAAGGTGTGTGTTGGGTTTCTCTACCCCTTATTTTCTGTGTCATTTGATATTGGTAATATATTACACTGACCATAAAAGGGAGGGTTGTCCATAGCATGGAAGTATGCAAAGGGGACGAAGAAAATTGGAATAAAAAAGAAAAATCACCATCTTGTGCAAAATCTGCTGTTTAACCAAATATCATTTATGACTTAAAATCATATTCTACATTCATATTCTGCTGACGTATCCAAGGCGTGTGCACTGGTGTACCCAAACGAATTGTTTGGGTGTAAGTAATGTTTTAGAATTCTTGAAAACCTATAAAGATTATTCAAATTTGAATACATCTCATGGACATGCAGAGAAGTAAAATTATTTACCTCACCGAAAAGCAACTATTTGAGCAAGTTAAACTGCGCAATGGCGTTCTATTTGACAATTAACTTCTGTTTCGAAACTGATAAAACAATGACTTCAGGCAACATTGCTAAAAGAATATCTAGAAGTCAACATCCAATGAAATCTTGGAAACACCCGAAATTTTGTGCAGTTTATTGAAATAAATATCAGAAGCACTCTCATCCTTCCCAAAAACACTACCACCGGTAGGTTCATTACTAGGAATCAATCAATGTGGACTTTCCATGCCGTATTTATATTATGCTACTATTAATATTGCAAAGGAAGTTCCAATCGTCGAAACTAACTCACAAGGCCCCTCTGCTTGAAAACATCAAGCATGGCAGAACCGATCTTTGCAGGAGATTCTACCACTGTAACCCCAGCTTCTCTAAGGGTCTTTATCTTATCTTGGGCTGTGCCCTTCCCACCAGACACAATAGCTGCACATGCAGAAATGAGCATTTACACAAAATTACAAACTCCAATTAAAGATATATATGTTGATGACAGAGTCAAATTAGAAGGGCGTTGAACCTTTTCTCAATGAGAAAAAGATAGAAAGGTCCAATTCACTTCTAAATTCATTTGATTAGGTACACACTAAGAAAAACAAAATTGTATTGAGCATGACATCAAATAATAACAAGCACAGACGGCAACAAGCAAGTTTTAAGTCTAAAAGCCATTTACTTCTAGATCAACACAAGCCCATAAAGTTCAAACACATCACTCTTCACCAGGCCCCTCAAAATAGATCTGTAGTTGTTAGGTGCCACATATATTTTAAGAAAAATGTTCACAACAAATTGTATCGACAAGAAATTTTCCAGTTAATTATATACCACAAAATATACATTAAAATCTGCAAAAAAAAAAAAGCATAAATTGGAATTCCCGTTTCACCGTATATCAAACAACCATGATTCATTAGAAATACAATGCACTCGAGGACAAGGTATTCACACCAAATATAACATATTTAAGCATTGTCAAAGTATTATACCTCCAGCATGACCCATCCTACGGCCAGGGGGAGCAGTTAGTCCAGCAATAAATGCAACAACAGGTTTCTCAGTCCCACTTTCCTGTTTCATACATTATAGGATCAGTTGGAGCACATAACCGCAAACCAAATATCGAAGAAAAAACCAAGAATGGTAGAAGAAACAGAACAAAGAAACTATCCATAGCTCGCCTATATACTTGTAATAAAATCTTGTTACCCATCAAAAGAAAAATATCAATAGTTGAAAACAAAGGCAAGTTAAACTCATCTCAATTATCTCAACCCAATCATTGATGAGACCAACTACTTTCTCAATTTTCCATCAAAAAGTTAAAATCATCTCAACCTACTTCATCCATTTCAACCTAAAAAGTAAAACTCATCTCAATCTAAAAAGTTGAACCTAACTCAACCTAAAAAAGTTAAACCCATCTCAATGAGACCCACAAAATACCACTATAACAACTCAACTCAACTCAATATCCAAACGTAGCTGAACCTAGACAGCTTCGAAACATAAGAATAAGCAGCGCGAGTAGCAAAGGTGAGCCTGTCCTGCCTCACATAATATCTAGGTATTTTCTAAATATAGAATATTTGTTTTTTATTTATAAGTAAGAAGAATTTATTAATCCACATAATTAGGCAGAGCCCAACTAAGTAGGAAGTATACAAGAGAAAAACCTAATTACAGGATTTCTAAAAATAGTAGGTGGGGTCCTCGATTGCAACAAACATCAGTACAACTCAGGTGAAGGGTATTGTTAAATCATATACGGAAGTCGTATTAATACAAAGTTCACAAGCTGCTGTTAAAAGCCCATGAAAAGGGCTACATTTGTGACCAAGCAGAGGTCGATGATCCATTTTTCATAAGGTTGCTTAATCGGGATGGGGGATGATCTGTTCAAGGGTGGCTCTGCAGAAAGGGCGCATGCAAAGTCAAAATTTGAAAATTAACCTATTGGGGCTGAAAGACACGGTGACACACTTTGATACCAAGTAGATTCAAGTTTGGACCAAAGGAAATGTGAGCTGGTGCAACCCATAAACTATTAAAAGAAATGCATGTCAAACCCAAAGCTACCATGCTAACTCAGTGTGCAGTGTGGATCTAGGCTCAACAAATGCAAGGAAAAGGCCCAAATTTCCCAGAATGCAGTCAATCAGGGCCCAATCTGCTGTGTCAAGCAGGTCAGGTTTTTGTTTTATGAAATGGGCGCGACAACCTAGCGTGATGGAGACATCAATAACTGTGAACCACCAGCCTGGGGTGGCATAGAAACCTACTCAGGCTGGTTGCAAACTGGTGGCTTGTGCACCAGCAGCTGATACAACAGCAAGTGCAGTAGAAAATCAAATTTCTAGTACCAAGGTGGGTATGGAACCACTATCAGGGGCAACGAGGTGAGGGGAACTAAACCAAAAAGGGATCTGTGTTTCTATGTAGTAGAAGCTTTGGAGAAGAGGAGTTACAACCCATTCGAGGATTGTACCACTCTTACTAGGAGGATAGCTAACAAGTGCTTGGACAGCAGGCTCAAGTCAGGAGAACCAAGGCTACTTTGCAAGGTAGACAATGGAGAAGGCATACGATTGTGTGAACTGTGAACTAGAAATTCTTGTGGTACCTAGTTGAGATACAGCTTTGGGGAGAAATGGTGCTCTTGGACGGCACATTGTAGTTTGCATCCTTTTTTTTTTACTGTAGTTTGCATCTCTACAATACCTTTCTCAATTTTGGTGAATGGTACACCAAAAGTCTCCATTCTCAGCGTTTGAGACAAAGTGATCCTCTATCTCAGGTTCACCATCATGGAAGGTTTCAGCCAAATGATTACAGATTTGGTGCAGGTAGGCTCTTCATTGGATTGTGAGGGGGATAGAGACCCTGGCACACTTATCATCTCCAATCTATTGTTTGCAAATGATACCCTTATTTTCTATGTGGCCAATCAAGGCCACATCCGACCTCTGAGGGCACTCTTATTATGCTTTGAAGTTGTTTCAGGTTTCAAGGTGAATCTCATATATATATATGGCTTCAAGGTGAATCTTGCCAAGTCAAAGTTGGCTCCAGTGTGGAATCCAAATGTGATCCTCTTCAGTTTCCATGGAGATGGCTTTGGCGACATAAGGCTCCCCCAAAAACACCGGATCATTGTTATGGATTGGCGTTGTATGTGGAAAAGAAAAACGGGGTGGACAATCGCCTAATTTCTACATTGTGATTTACTCTGACATTATTTTTTTTTATAGGTAATAAAAATTTTATTCAAGTAAATAGGCAAAACCAAGTACACAGGAAATGTACAAAGGCAAGTACCTAGTTACAAGCTAAGAAGGGAAAAGACAAGGCATTACAAGAATTCTCATCCATTACAAGATTTTGAACCCAAAAACTGAGGGTATTAAAGAAAAAGACCCTAAAATTCCCCAAAGAACGTTTACAATTATCAAAACATCTTCCATTTCTTTCATACCATAAACACCAAAACAAATACAGGGGAACAACTCTCCAAGAATTAGCAAAACCTCCTCGAACTAGAAATTCATTCCAGCTTTCCAATAAGTCCACTACACGAAAGGGCATGACCCATGCAAAATTAGCCCTATTGAAAACTTCATTCCACATGGTTGTCGCCACTTCACAATGCAGAAAAAGATGACAAACAGATTCTCCAGCTTTCTTACACATAAAGCACCAATCAATAAAAGGCAGCCCCATTTTCCTCAAATCATCAATAGTTAAAACTTTTTCAAGACAGACCAATCTAGGGGTGGGCAGCGGGTACCCGCACCCGCTGCCCCGCCGCATTCCGCACCTCCCCTCATAGCAGGGGCAGTGCACTCCGCCCAGCAAAAGGCGGGCCGGGGGATGGTTCAAAGCGGGGGCGGTAAGGGGCCAACCCCGTCCCGCATATACCCCCCCCCGCCCCCGCATATTTAAAAATATATTAAATAATTAAATATATACTATATATATTAATATATTATATATTATATATAATAATATATTAATATAATTATATTAATAGCACAATTTATAATTTTGTACGATTAATTTGTATTATTGTAAATTTTTAATAACTTAGTCTTTATTTTAAGTTTTACTGTTTTAGTTATGTTTTTTTTTTTAAGTGACTTTAGACTTTAGTAATGGAATATTTTTTAATATGTAATTGTGTGTTTAAATCAGATTTGATGCTATTTTAGACCAAAAATAGCTTGGAACTTGATTTGGGCTAAAAGGGTCCAAAATTGCGAAATGGACATGGCCGTGGGGTGGGGGCGGGCGGATGGCGGGGGCAGGGTGCGGGGAGGAATCCCACCCCCCGCCTAGGCGGGGGGCGGGAAGCGGAATTAGGGGTGCCCCGCCCCCGCCTGGGTGGGTATCACCCCTAGACCAACCAGCAAAGAAAGGCAGCTTTACTAGGAACTTTTGGTTTCCAAATGCATTTCCAAGGAAAGACATTATCACCCTTGCAATTCAATACTTTGTAATAAGATTTTACTGAAAAAGTGTATTTGGAATCATGAATCCACAACAACTTGTTTTCCTTAGAAAAATCAAGCTTCATCTCATAAAGCTTAGCAAATAAATCAGAAACTTCGCAAAGTTCCCAATCCTGTAAATCTCTATTAAACTCCACTTTCCAATTAATCAAATTATTTAGAATCTGAAACGATTCAGCCACAAGCGCCCCTTTATTTCTTGCTATCCGATAAAGGTTAGGATAACTAAATTTGAGAGCTAAATCCCCGCACCACACATCATGCCAAAAAAGAGTGTTACTTCCATTCCCAACTTTATATTTAATATTTTTGACAAAATCCCCCCAACCCATTCAAATAGATTTCCAAAGGCTCATTCCAAAAGCTCCTTAAGCTTCGTTGAAACACCAATTTCCCCGCATTCTACCATATTTGGCATCAACAATCTTCCTCCATAGAGCATCTCTCTCAAAGACATACCTCCAAAGCCACTTCCCAAGAAGCACATTGTTGAAAGCCTTAGATTTCTAATACTAAAGTCACCACAAGAAACTGTGGCACAAACTTTATTCCAACTTACCAAATGAAATTTTCTTTCTTCCCCATAGCCATCCCATAAAAAATTTCTATAGATTTTTTCCATTCTCTTTGCAACCCCCGCTGGAAGGGGAAAAAGAGAAAGGAAATAAAAGGGAAGGCTAGTCAAAATGATTTTAATCAAGGTGATTCTACCTCCTTTCGAGAGATAGATCTTCTTCCAACCTGCAAACCTTTTTTCAATCTTCTCAATCACCCCATCCTAAATAGAAATAGCTTTGTGGGAGGCTCCCAAAGGAAGCCCGAGATATTTAATGGGAAGAGAAGAAACTTGACATCCTAAAATGTTGGCAAGCTCGAGAGGATTGTTGAGAAAACCCACAAGCACAATTTCTGACTTAATGAAGTTGATTCTAAGACCAGAGACAGAGACTGCCTCAAAACACACCAACAAAGCTCTTAAAGATTTCAAATGATCGTGATTAAGATCGCTAAAAATAAGAGTATCATCCGCAAAGAGCAAATGCAAAACCATAATGTAATCACTAGAATCATCTCCAACCTAAAAACCAAACATAAAGCAACTAGAGACAACTGCATCGATCATACGACTCAAAACATCCATGACAATGACAAAGAGAAAAGAGGATAAGGGATCTCCTTATCTTAAACTTCGGGAGCTATTAAAGAAACTGACCGGGGATCTATTCACTAAAATAGAAAATCTAGCCATCAAGATACAATACCAGATCCATGAACACCACTTCTCCCCAAAGCCCATTCTCCCAAGTAAATGAAGGAGGAAATCCCAATTGACATGATCAAAAGCCTTTTCCATGTCTAGTTTCACTAAAATTCCAACTTGGTCTAACTTGAGTCTACTATCTAAGCACTCATGAGCAATTAGAATGGAATCTAGAATCTGATGGCCCTGAACAAAAGCATTCCGTGATTTGGAGATGATCTTACTCATAACCACACTAAGGTGAGTTGCGAGTACTTTAGAAATAATCTTATACATCCCGTTCCTCAAGCTAATTGGACAAAAAATCTTTAATTTCAGTACCAACTTTCTTAGGGATAAGAGCAATAAAAGTAGTGTTGATACTCTTTTCAAACTTCATGAAGGAATGAAATTCAGCAAAAACATTTATGATATCACACTTCACAATGTCCCACCAAACTTGAAAAAAAGCTATGGAAAAACCATCCGGACCGGGAGCCTTATGCAGAAAAGTGATCGATAGAATCAAAATGAAGCCTGTTTAACTTAGGCCTCCAAGCAAAGTATTCCAGAAAAAGCTTCTAGTAGTAATTCACAATATGATCTTCAATCTCATTCTTATCCTGAACCACATGCTCGCCAATATGAAGAACTTTAATAGTATTATTCCGACGGTGAGAATTGGCCATCTTGTGGAAAAATTCCAAGCATTTTTCACCTTCTTTCAGCTATAGAATTCTGGATTTTTGTCTCCAAGAAATTTCCTCCATGAGGGATAATTTTTCAATCTCACCCATAATGACTTTTTTCTTTTCCAAGTCCTCCAAAGACAAAGGACTCAACAACTCCAAAGCCTCTAAAGCATTCAGCTGATCCAAAAGGGTCTTCTTATTATCATGCACCATACCAAAAGTCTCCTTATTCCACTTCTTTAGATCTTTTTTGAGCTCTCTAAATTTCCCAGCCAAGATAAAACAAGGGGGTACCAGAAAATTGGTAGGAATCCCGCCAACTTTTAACTTTCTCAACAAAACTTTCATCTTTCAGCCACATATTTTCAAATTTAAAGTAACTTCTTACCCTGAGACAATCCCCACAATTCAACTAAATGAGAAAATGATCAGAAACGTCACGCTGCAACCTTGAAGAATTAACATAAGGAAAGAGCGATTCCCAAGAGGCATAAACCAAGAATCTGTCGATGCGGGAACAAGAACGCCCATTTGACCATGTGAAATTGCCTCCTGCCATAGGCAAATCAATTAGATTTAAATCAAAAATGAACTCTGAGAAATCAGACATGGCTTTGGAAATAGAGGAAGAAGAGGAACCATCTCTCTCAAATGGAAATCTAGTAATATTAAAATCCCCTCCAAAACACAAGGGGATATCCCACCAACTACAAATTGCCGCCATTTCATCCCATTAAAGGCCTCTCTGCAAGCATCAAAGTTCGGTCCATAGACGCCGACGAAAGCCCATTCAACATTATCATCAACATTCTTGAAGTGAAAAGCCACTAAATATTCCCTCACGAAGTGCTCAACTAACTCAACCACCCTCCTATCCCACATAACAATTATCCCTCCCGAAGCTCCATAAGAAACAAGCTCGATCCAGCCAGCATAATTACAACTCCAAAAGTTATGAATGATTTCTTTAATAGGATGGAATTAGCATGGGCGATGCCTAGAAGGTTGTTTTATTTTAGCAAGTTGGAGAGGCTTACATGGCAACCACAAATTGCAACTACATAAAAGATGGCTCCCATTTCTCTACCATGATGCCTTTGGAGAGAAAGAAGTGATTGAAGCTTCGGAAACCACGAGCAGACTACCATATGAACTTAAGAGTTTTATTCTTTAGCACACTATTCCACTGATCAGTTGCAATAGATTTTAGTAGATTGGAAGTTTCCATGATTTTCTTCTGTCACTTGTTAGCCATCCTTAGGTGTCTCTTGTATATGTCATGTGCTTGGGCTATGCCTATTATCCTCATCCTAAAATCCTTTCTTACATGGAAAACAAAGAGCTGATAATAGTCTTTTATACTTTCTTTTTGTACACTGTCATGTACAAGGGTCGCAACTTCTTTTAATAGATTATCACTCAAAAAAGAAAGACATAAACATACTTTAAAGAAAATTTAGTCCACATTTGTTAAGAGGCCACATTGATCAACTTCCCAATTTCCCTATAGATCCATAATTTGATATCTCCAATAGTAGGGGAGTTTATTTTCTTCTAATTCATGAAAAAAGTTTATATAAGATCTTTATCAGGCAGGTTTGGAGACAATTAAGCTTTTTTTTTTATTTTTAAAAGTAATGGTTATTTTTACTTGAATGAACTAGAGGAAGAGCTATAATTTTCAATGCATACCTTTATCAATGCAGCAGCATCCTCTTCTGCAGTTCCACCTATCTCTCCAATAAGAATGATTCCTGACATATACAATGCATCATTATTTGATTGTTTGCAGATTATTTTCCTCACTATTTCAAGGAAAACTGCTAGAGTCTGCCTCAAGAAAAACGTCAACAGAACACAAACACAAGGACGTGACTAAGAAAGAATAGATCAAATGAAAATGCAATGGATAAAAGTATACATCAATAAAGAGTAACTGCAACCACCTAATTTAATATAAGACTGAATATAAAATCATTCTTTGGGTTGGGAAATTCGAGAAATGTCTTAACACCATTTTTCTTGCTCTCATCCCTAAAAAGGTGGGAGCTATAGAAATTAAGGATTTCAGCCTATTAGTCTGGTTAATGGAGTCTATAAGATTATGGCTAAAGTGCTCGCCAAATGCCTTGCTGAGGTAATTGGGAAGCTCATCACCAAGCCACAAAATGCATTTGTGAAAGAAAGGCAGATCCTTGACGAGGCTCTCATCGCCAATCAATATGTGGACAATAGACTAAAGAATGGCCTCACTGGGAATGGCCTCACTGGAATCTTATGCAAATTAGATATGGAAAAAGCATATGATCATGTCAGTTGGGACTTTCTCATGTACTTGCTTGGCAGGTGCAGTTTTTCGAAAAGGTGGAGGAATTGAGTCTACTGGTGCATTTCTACGGTTAGATTCTTGATGTTGATCAATGGTTGCCCAAAGGGCTTATTCCACAGCTCTCGGGGCTTGAGACAAGGGGATCCGTTATCTCCTCTTCTTTTCGTTATTATTATGGAGGCTTTGAGTAGAATGGCCTCGGCTCTAGTGGAACACGGCTTTATAACCGGGTTCCCTATTGGCACACCTGCTAGTGGCATAACTAATATTTCTCATTTGTTGTTTGCAGATGATACACTCATTATGTGCGAAGCTGACCAAGAATAGGAGCGATCTCTAAAGGCATTGTTACTCTGCTTTGAGGCTGTGTCAGGCTTGAAAGTGAACTATGATAAATCAGAGATAGTACCAATTTGGAGTCGTCCATAACATCCGGGAATTGGCAGGAGATCTAGGGTGCAAGATTGCCTCTCTACCTATGATCTACTCGGGTCTTCTGTTGGGAAGAACAGCGAGAGCGCCAGCTATCTGGGATTCAGTGATCGAAAAAATGGAAAAGAAATTAGCTGGGTGGAAAAGAATGTACCTGTCTAAAGGGGGCCGGATCACTTTGATCAAGAGTACACTCTCAAAATTACCCACTAATTTCTTATCCCTTTTTTGGATACCGGCTAGTGTGGCGGGTTGCATTGAGAAGATGCAATGGGACTTTTTGTGGGGTGGTTTGGGGGACGAGTTCAAGTACCACTTAGTTAAGTGGGAGACAGTTTGCTGCCCTATTACTAATGGTGGGTTGGGCATTTGTAATTTAAGGATGTTCAATTGAGCGTTACTTGGAAAGTGGTTGTGGAGATACCACAAGGAACCTGAAACTTTGTGGAAACAGGTGATAGAAAGCAAATACAGGAGTATTTGGGGGGGTTGGTGTACCAATGAAACTAGGGGGGCAAATGAAGTAGTGGGTGCAGGTACTAGGCTCAGATTCTGGAATGATGTTTGGTGTGGGAATGGTGCCTTGCAAGATCTTTTTCCAATGCTTTTCCAGATTGCAAGTGACCAAGATATCACGGTGGTGGAAGCTATGGGGTTCATTGGCGGGTGGTTACATTGGAATGTTAATTTCAATCGGGTAGCCCATGACCGGGAATTGAGCAGTTTTACTGACTTTTATAGCCTTATTTGTTCTCTGAGACCAAACACGCAGTAGGACGATTGTATGTGGTGGTCACCAACAGGAAAAGGGGTTTTCCACGTGCTCTTCTTCTATAAGGCACTCACCCACGGACCTGACCTCCACTTTCCTTGGCGGAAACTTTGGTGTCATAAGGCTCCCCCCAAAGCTGTTTTTTTTGTGTGGACAGTTGCCCTAGGCAAAATTCTTACCACGGAAAATCTGAGGAAAAGGCGAGTTATTATAGCCGACTGGTGTTGCATGTGTCGCAGAGGGGAAGAGATAGTAAATCATCTTCTTCTGCATTGTGAGACAACAAGGATCCTCTGGAATGAGACTTTGAGCAGATTGGACATAGCATGGGTCATGCCAAAGATCGTGGTAGCTACTTTGGCATGCTGGAGGTCGATTCGAGGCAGGAGACAAATCAAAGCAGTTTGGAAGATGATCCCAATCTGCATCATGTGGTGTCTGTGGCAAGAGCGCAATAAGCGCAATGAGCGGACTTTTGAAGACAGAAAGATCGATGGAGGAGCTTAAACTTTTATTTTTTAGAACTCTTTGTACTTGGGCCATTGATGTGGATTTTGAGGGCATGGACATGCATGATTTTCTTGTTTCTAATATTCCTACTTGATAGGGCATAACAATCTTGTAATGGCTTTTTGCCTGTTCTTCCATCAATAAAGTCTTGTTTACTTATCAAAAAAAACATTCTTTTGAAATCAAAGAAAATTTGACTAGTAAATGCTATTATGGCATGAAATGTTGATAAACTGAGTACAAAACTTCAATTAAGTCACAGAAGATTAACTAAACAACAAACTCCATAGTCTTTGAAGAAATTGCCTCAAAGTTGGTTTCTACTCCTACTTTTCAACTCATGAGAACCAAATAACCTTACAAACTAAAGAAACAAAAAAGATCCAACAAGAGCATCACATAAGTCGATAGGCATTTATTTCAATAAAAATAGTCCTCCCCTTTCAAAAAAAAAAATATGATCATAGATGATACATATTAGAAAAAAATAAACTATGCACTAACAATTTCCGTATAATGCCCTTTGCTAGGTAATTTGTGTTTGATATTAACCATGCTCATGTACAACGATAATGGGAATCATAGCTTCATTGTTACTTTGACTCTGTTATAATAAAACAAGTCTCATTTGTCAACTCCCATCTGTTGGTACAAAGGAACTAATATAACCAAGAGCATCTTCAACTAATGAATGCCTTGACATTAAAAACAAGTCTGAGGTTCTAGGAATGCTCTTCAAACTGGGCCTAGTGGAGGCATAATACCAAGATTCGGTTTGGTGTGACAAGGTGTGGATATCAGCTTCTAAACATAGTCTTCTGAAAGTTGTTTGGCATATCCCTCCTAAGGACGCATTGGTAGCAAACCATTTGCATTTCTCCAATAATTATCAACAGTGAAATTTGTCCTTCATCATATCAGTGCATGATTGGAAAGTGGATCTATTCTCTCCAATCTTCAACTTGTACTCTTTTAGGATGAGTGGAGGAGTAGAGGATAAAATACAGTGGCTCGTCCAAAAGGTAAAGGTGTGAAATTAGAACCAACCCACTAGCAAGCCTTGGAAAAGCAATGCTCTTTCATAGGTGGCCTTTAAGCATCGAGTCTATAGATACCAGCTTTTGGGAGAATCTTAACCTTGGAAAAAATATAAAACCAGACATGTCATAGTGATGAATTAGTGCTGCATGTGTAACAAGGGAGAATCAATTGATGTGGCCTGAGCCTTCTGGGTAATTTATATGTCTTTTGATGATTGTGTGTTAATGTCGTACCACCAAGTAGAGTTATTGACTGTTGGAGAAGGCAAAAAGGGTGGCCACGATTGATATTAAAGATTGTTCTTTTAAGTATAATGTGGTGCATTTGGAAAAAAAATGCAATGCTCACAATTTCCATGACCAAGAAAAAACAATGAAAGAGATAGAAACCTTTGTGCTCAAGGCATTCTATGTGTGGATGATGGAATACAGCTTTTCTTCTTTCCTAGACTTTGTTCGTTGTTATTTTTTTCTTTCAACCCTAAGATTGTGCTCTCTTGCATTTAGAATAATGAGCCTTACCACTTTTCAATAAAATATCGAAACATTTACCAGAAGAATAAATTTTTTGGTTCAATTTAAGCAATGTCATTTTAAGTTCCATAAAGTTCTAGGCCCTCCAAATACACCACATAAGCCATAACCATAGGAAATTTCAAACAAGAAGAATATTACCAATCATAGCTCACTAGCCATATCACAATAAAGAAAAAAATTGACCAAATCAATCTTCAAAAATATTTCACCTTCCGTCTGTGGGTCTACTAGGAACTTCTCAATGCAATCAACAAAGTTAGTCCCATTAAAAGGATCCCCTCCTATACCCACGCAAGTGGATTGTCCAAGGCCAACAACAGTAGTTTGGAAAACCTGCAAGGTAAAAAACTATAAATACCAAACCTATGAACCACTGGATCCCTCCTATAACCCACATAAGCAATATATATCGAATAATGATACAAAATACAGCAATGCATCAGCATATCTGATGATTTTTTTTTTTTTTGGCACCAGGTGTCTAGAACAGCATATCTGATGATAAAGAGGGTAAAAAGCGATCATCCAATCATTAAATGGGCCCTACAATAGTACATATAAGAAAGATGAAAACTGTTTGAAAGACAATGATTCAGCACAAGCAGCTTTGTAAAAGCATCTACCCCTGGCTGCTAGAGGTAACTTTGACAGAAGGAAATACATCCATGAAAACTGATCTCCAGAAGCTCTTCAAGAAAGCAAGGCCAAGAGAAACACAGCATGACAGCTCATTTCTCAATAAGTGACTAAATAGGTATACATGCATATTACACTACAGCTGCAGGAATATTTTTCATTTCAAACACAGTCATCTCACCTGGGTTCGCACAGAAGATCAACCATGTGACCAAAATGACAACAGACTAGTTTCCCTATAAGAAAACTGCTCATTAGATCCATATTAGGACTCACCGCTTCGTAGGTTAATGTACCAGATCGGGAGACAATTCCTATACGACCAGGTTTGTGGATATATCCTGGCATAATTCCAATTTTGCATTCTCCAGGCTTGATAATACCAGGGCAGTTTGGCCCAATCACCCGAGTTTTAGATTGTCTGTTAAGAGCAGCCTTCACTCGTACCTAAAACCATAAATACAACATTCAAGGTCATTTCAAACCAACTATGAAAAGCAAAAACTATATGCAATAAATAGTCATATTAGTAACTTTTTTTTAATGTAGCTAGCCATGTTGATAGCTCAAAGACAACATATGATCCCCATCTAGAAATTTAATATATTTTCCTGTTAGACAGCAGATAGATTTACGAGCAATTTTTTTTTTTTTTAAAAGTAATAAAAGATTTTATTCCAAAGAAATAGGCATAAGCCTTGGTACACAGGACGTATACAAAAGGAAATACCTACTTCCATCAAACTAGATAAAGAAATACCCCCCAAAACTCTAAAACAGAATCTGAAACTCATTAACCATTACAAAAGATTTCACCCAAAATTCCAAAGTACTCAAGAAAAAGTCCCTAAGATCACTCAACGAGCGCTTTGTCTTCGAAGCATCTTCTATTTCTTTTGAGCCAAACACACCACATAAGACAAGGAGGAATTATTTTCCAAACAATTTTTGCCTCCTTGCAATTCTTAAAACATTTCCACCTAGCCAATAAATCCGTCACTTCTTTAGGCATAACCCACTAAAATCCGGTCCAGCTCAAAACTTCATACCACAAGAATCTAGCCACATCACAATGAAGGAATAGATGGTTAACAGATTTCCCATTTCTTTTGCACATAACACACTAATCAGCAATGAACATAGTTCTCCTTCTAATGTTATCCGTTGTCAACACCTTGCCCCAAGATACCACCCAACAAAAAAAAAAAAGCAACCTTCGAAGGGACTTGTCATTTCCCAAGTAGAACTCTATTAAAAACTCTCAAGTCTTTAACACCCCCCCCCCCCAAATTCAACTGGTAGACAAACTTTCTTCCAACTAACCAAATGAAACTTTTTTCCTCTTCTATACCTCTCCAGAAGAAATTTTGATATAAATATCAGTTCTATTAGCTGCACATAACCCCACAAAAAGCAACTGACATAATCCATATGGCTAGTAAAGTTACGTATCAAAAAGAAAGTGTTTGGTAATATTAAAGAGTTAAAGACATGAACCAAAGTGATTTCCTGTCCGTTAAAAGATTCAGATAATTCCTTTCAAGGCATACATTACTAAATTAGTTCAAATGATGCCACACAAGCACTCCTGAAGATAGGTGATGCACGTTTCACTCCCTTAGCAAACATATTTGAGTTTCACTGCAAGCATCCTCTTTTTAAACAAAATCAAATTGTGTAATCTTAGTATACCATATCATGTTGAGGGATTCCTTCTGTGATGCACACGACAAGATCTAACTCAGCTTCCAAGGCCTCCATAATAGCTGCAGCAGCAAATGGCGGGGGTACATAAATGACTGAAGCATTGGCCTTTGTTTCAGTCTTTGCTTCAGCAACTGAGTTGAAAACAGGAAGTCCCAAGTGCTCTGTTCCACCCTTTTTCGGTGTCACACCACCCACCTATTACAAAAAGTTTACAACATTGACAAATTATATATATATATATTCATAGCTCAATTAAAGAAAAATAAATGAATGGAAACTACAACTAAATGTTAGCAAATACAGGTCCTAAAAGAGAAATATGAAAGGAAATCCTATATTTATCAATAACTAACAAACGCTTACACGGTCTAGATCACTGTCAAAATCTGACCCTCTCTCTCTCCTTTTAAGGAAGCCATGGTTAAATTTTTTGACAAAATATGTGCAAAAAGCTGCTTTAACTGTCACACATTGGACCAGGGCAGCTCACACGCTAAGTTCTAAATATCTTATTATCATGTTCATATAACAGACGTAAATATGAAGCAAAGCATCCGAGTCTTGAGAAGGAAGATATCAACAAGAATTACAACCAAGGATAAACAATAAAGGAATTACCCAGCTAGGTCTTGAAAGTACATAGAATACCATGTATGATAGCTAACCAGTAGTCATTTTGAGTCAAGCAAAATAAAAATCACAATCAAAGAGAAGAAATCCAGCTATTGATTGTTATACTGCGTTGTAAGATTGCTGTTGGTCATCTACTAATGCATTGTGAGATTGCCACAACCTTGTGGAATGACTCTTTTGCTAGGGTGGGTGTAGCTTGGGTAATGCCAAGAAGGGTGATCGATCTCTTAGCTTCACAGAGAGGCCTTCAAGGCACTTCTCATATTGACTCAATTTGGAAGATGGTTCTGGTCTGCCTATGGTGGTGTCTTGGGAGGAAGAGAAATAAGAGAAGCTTTGAAATCATGAGTGGTCTATGGGTGGACTTAGAACTTTCTTTTTAATACTTTGTTCCATAGGTCGATTGTAATTGGTTTTAATGGCATGAACATTCATGAATTCCTTGTATCACTAGACTACCACTCTTAGGCATTGCTCTTGTATATGTCCCGTGTACTTGGGCATTTGCCTATCCTTACGATAAATAAAATCTTATTTACCAATCAAAAAGAATTATTGCCCCTTAACTCCTACATTGCAGTCAAATTAAAATTTTCTCCACGTCATTAAAAAAAATCCTACATTCCAGCCACTAGAAAAAATCATTGTAACAACTTAAAGAGTGAACCCACTTCTAACGATTCAAGGGGTTCTGTAACAAAATCCTGCTACAATTCAAAATATATGCCATGAGGCACAGAGAATTATAAACTGAGAGTTGGATTACAAAAGTTGGGCCAGGAAAATCCAAATTGATAACAAAACCTTTGAAAAATCAGGACAACATCATAATTACGATATCACCCTAAAACTAATGTCACATCAAGTTCGCAATCATATGTCAACACAAATGACACAATTTTGAGACATGCAGTGGTTTTTATAAAGGAAAGAAAGGGAGGAGAAGGTAAAGAAAGAGAGGAGAAGGTGACATAGACAAACGAAGAAACAGAAAGAAGAGATAGGAAAAGATCCATAGTCAGAAAGGACGATCTAAAAAATACAGAAGAAATTGGAGCACAAGAAATGGAAAAAGAGGGCACAAGATCGTCCAAATGTTACCTTTTATACTAAAGGTATCCATGGCTCTGTCTCGCTTTATACTAGAAATATGCAGGCATCACAAAGTCCTAGGATATCAGTTAATTGTATAGAACAAAGGCTACCCTATATAATAAATCATAGATTGCTCATAAAACCATAGAAAACATATAGCTTAAATATAAGAGTTCAACAGTTAAAATAATTTGATAACTTCAAAAGAGATACCCAATTTCAGAAATATGGAAAAGAACCAAGCCCACTACATTATATGAAGGGAAAGAGAAGAGCTTAAATGCAAACAAAAAGTCTAATACGAAGAGCCTAATATGGGGAAAAATACTTTTCTATTTATAAAATTAAGCGTACACCCGAGAGGACTTCAACTCCATGTCGTTCTTTATAAGGGGAGATGTGCCATTACAGCAAGAAGTCATTTGCTTGAAGAAAGAACGCTAATAAAAGCCGACCCCTTTGAATTCAATAACAACAATGAAATCAGATTGCGTCATCCAGGAAATCGCGGTTGGTGAGGCCATTCAACACTAATACGGCCCTGATAGCCCGGGATCCGAAATCCGAAATTAAGATATCTTTGCAGGTTCACGATAAATCAAATTCCACTTTAAAACAAAGGGAAAAAAATGTAGCGCAGAGCATGGAAATCAAACAACCTCTACCATGGCCCAGAGAAATCCAAATCAAAATACAAAAAAATTAAAATAAACAAACACATTTAAATGGAATATGTGAAGAGAATAGAGAGAGGGGGGACCATTTTGGTGCCGTATTCGATAGCTTGTTCAGTGTGGAAGGTGCCGTTCTTTCCGGTGATGCCCTGGCAGATGACGCGAGTGTTCTTGTCCACGAAGACTGCAGGGGCTGGATGCGGAACTGACGCGTATTTCCGAGTCTGATCCGCAGCCCTTGAAGCTCTACGCGAGGAAACGGAGGCGATCAGCTTGGTAAAAGCTTGGCGACCCATCTTTCAGTTTGATGAGATCGGAGTCGGAAGGTCCTTTCTTCTTCTGCTGCTCCTACAGCCGTCTCTGATCGATCTCTCTCTCTCTCTCTCTCTCTCTCTGTGCAACGAAAGTTCAGCGAGGAAGACCTTCTCGGGCTTCTTCCTTCAAAACGGTTTGTTTAGTTTAACCTAACTCGGTTCGGGTTTATTTGTCCTGGTCTAATAAAAGTCGTGTTCCATGTTTTGCAATTGTCAAAAGTTCCGCCAAAAGTTTTTTAAAGTTAAGATTTAAGAATTAATGTATTAATTATCTTTTTTTTTTTTTTTCTCATCCTCTGATATTAAAGTGTAATTTCTGTTGCAGAATGTGAATTGTAATACGGTCCTACGTTTTATTTATGGATAAAATTTTCTATTCAATGCAATGTCGTGAAAAGAGTAATTTTTATTACATTTTTATTTCTCTCATCTTTGCCTCTTATCGATCGCCTTTTCGCCTTTGGAATAATAATAACTAGTACTGAATTATCTAGTTATATATAAGGAGAGGGGGAGAGAGAGAGAGCTGTGAGAAACAAATAGAGAGAATATGTGAGTATTTATAATAACCAGAGGAGTTGGATAAATTTGAAAGAAATAAAATGATCACACAAACAGATCTTACACACTGATGTGACACAATATCAGTGTGGCACATATCCCCCTATTTTTTTCCATCTTCTTTCCTCCCCTCCCTTTCTTCTCGCCCCAAACCCTTTCCTCCGCGCGCGGCCAAACGTGGTCAGAGACCACCATCTATAGCTGGGGTGGTCGAAAACCACTCCTGGGAAGGATAGAGGCTGCCAGAGTCCTGATTTCAAATCTCGATTTCATGGTTGAAGGCATCCTACCTTAGGGACCACCATCCGTGACTAATCGAAAACCACTCCTAAGAGAGACAAACAACTCTGATGGACCACTAGGTGGCCGTCGAAATCTCGATTTCAAAGTTGAATACCATGTACATTTTCGATTTGGGTTGAGGTTGCGTGGGAGAGATGGAGTTGCTACGAGGGGTTGCTAACGGTGGGGAGTACTCACTGACGTGAGAGGAGTCCGGGTTGGTAGTGTTACAAGTAGTCGGGTGTGGTGGGTTGCATGGAGTGGAAGAGACGGCTGGGGGTGGGAAGGAGGGAGGGGAGAAAAGAAAAGGAAAAAAAAATAAGAAATAGGGAGACATAGCACATTATTACTGTGCCATCTTAGTATATGAGATCCCTTTATAAGATCATTTTGTATCTGTAACAGCTCCCAATTTGGAATCATCAAAAGAGGGAACGAACTATAGAGAAAAGTCATCTTAAATATTGATGAAAGTATGCTTGGAAACCTGAAATTCCCTAGCTTATAACATAGTTATTATTAGAGTTGGCCTACTTTAGTCAGAATGGCTTGTGTGACGTTCCTAAATTCTAATGATATCGAGTTTCACTTCTAAGCTTTTTGAGCCAAGAATCGCAACTTTGTACATTCAAGGTCCTGAGTCGTCGATGGTGGAAGAGGTGAGGAGCAGATGCATGGGAGCGGGAGACTAAAATAAAGGGTTTTATTGATTTATGAGTATTTTGATTTATGAGTATTTTGGTCAAGTCCATGATAAAGTAAGGGTATTTTTGTCTATTCATAAGTTTGGATTACAAAGAAGTCCTAAAAATTAGATTGTAACTACCACCACCCAACATTAAATAATAGGCTCATAAGTAAAATATAATAAAAAATCTTCAATTATCTAATATCATTTTATAGGATGATGAGACAATAATTAGAAATAAGATGATGAGTATCATTGCTTATGATTTAAATGTACAGGGTAAGTATAATTATGACATCCTAAATTTTCATGAGAAATTATGTGCATATTTTGTATGGATGATAATTTGTTTATGGATATTTTGCTAAGTATTGAAAGAGTTTATTATGTCATTTCTATTTTTATGTTGAATTTGGGTCTTATAGTGTAAAGCTAAAGAGCCCACAAGAGGGAAACGAAAGAAATAGGCCCACGGAATTTGGCCCATAAGGGTATTGGCCATGGAAGACCCAAGTTGAGTCATTGGATAAGGAGAAGGTGCCACTTGGCATTGAAAATGAGTTTTTAGTTTTATTAGGACAAGCTAAAAGGGACACTTGTCAATCATACACTGGACCCTTAGAAGAAAAAGTGGAAGAGGCAAAAAGGACTTAGGGTTTCAATTGGGGGTAATAAGCTTACAATTCTTTTACCACTACTTTATCACTCATGGTGTATTTATTTATTTTTTCTTATTTTCTTTTAAGTATTTTTTTAATATCCTTAATCATTACGAAAAAAATTTAAAGAATATACAATTTCACTTGTAGTTACTTTCTTAACCATTAAGTAAAAGAAAATCACAAATTAGAAATTAAAAATAATAGTAGAAGTAATAAGACTATCATTATTCTCCAGTTAGGAGGTGTTAGGTGCCACATGCAAGGTACAAGCTTCTAAATGGGACACATGTCAAGTTTAATACAAAAGTGACTTTTAGAGTTTCAAAATGCGTCATACTTGGAAAGACAAAAATCATGTTTCTAGAAAACTTTTTGTAAGGAATGTGGAGCATATAAAGGGGGAGAGGAAGAGACTCACAAGTAACATTAGGAATGACCAAAAAGTCACCTCAGGTAACATAGCCATTTCGGCATCCAAGAACACACTTCTTATGCCATATGTCACTCATGCATTGGAGGGATATTTTGCAAGATTATGATTTTTAAGAAAATTACATTTTAACCACTTAGTACATTTAACTAATATAAGAGATTAAAGGCAAGATGTGAAAGAGAAGTAAAAGAGGGTTTCGGATATGAAGGAAGAATGGTACACACACACATCACCTTTTGGTCTTTCTCATGCAATCCCATTATGAGGAAGATGGAAGAAAGTCATGTAAAGTGTCCTGCATGCATTGGCTGATGAAAAGCAAAATGTGAGACACTATATAAAGGGTAGCCAAAAAGTGAGATGACTTTTTGTTCAAAAAAATTCTTGCTTTTTTTTTTCTTGGAAGGATTTGCCTACCACCTTTCTTTCTAAAGTCTACACTTTCTCACTAGCCAAACACCATCATTCTTACCACCATTTTCGAATATCACCAAGATTTATTCTTCAATATTTTGAGTAGAAGCATAGTACAAGAAGGTAAGAATCTCATCACCGTTCCTTGATGAACACACATGGCCAAGTGAAAAACACACCCCATTTTTTTCAGGTTTAGGATTTTTTTCAAACACATTTTCACTTTAGAAACTAAGGTTTTCTCTTCAAGGAAAATGGAACATGAAATGTTCTTGATGTTTTGAACACATAAGCATGAGATTAAGGGTAGCATATGGTTCGGTTTTTGGTTTAGAAGGAAAATTAAGGTTTGAACATTTAAGAGTTCCGGCTCTAGGATTTTTAGCATGAGAAAATGGTTTTGAAAATTCTAAAACACTCACATTCACTCATATTTTTGAAATTAGGGTTTTTTTTTTATGATTTCTAATGTCATGTTACATTTTTAAAATTTCTTGCTAATATTATCGTTAGAGTTTTGTAAGAAAACTTCCAACTTACTCTTGGTAACACTTGTATAGACATTGTGAACTTTTGTTTGATTGTTTGGTTGAGCATTGTTATTTTATTTCTTGTCTATAATCGGCCTATGTGATGTTATGAATATTTTGAAAGAAATCGTTGCTTGAATCACATTATTTTATGATGTTATTTTCGGCCTATGGATAAGAATGATGAAATGTCATGTTTTGTAATGCTTTGATTAAGAGGAATTTTGAATATGGTGCTTAAGGGTTCCGGTTTTATTTTGTATATTGGCTTTGCATGTTTGTTTTGATATAAGATTAAGTGGAAGCATTAGTTTATGACATATGATGACGAAAATCTATGTTCTAGGAAACTTAGATGAATCGGCCAAAACCCCTTTTTGGATTTTAAAAATCTGTTTTGATGTTTTAAAGGGTGAATCGAATATGTTTGCATGAATTCATCATTGTTTGTATGTTCTAATACTTTTAATCTATGTTGCAATATGCATGTTGTTGTTTGAACCTCATGGATCAACTTTTGCATGTTGCATGAGTAAGATAAATGCTTCATCATGAGCCTATGTCACGTGCATTTTGATCCAAGAATAATGAGTCAACCTATGATTTATCACGACCCCAAATGTTAGAATGGATAAATGTCCTATTGGAACTCCTAATCCACTCTGGAGTGTTTAAAGTTGAGTAGAGATCTATTGGTCGACTAAGTATAGTTGACGGGTCTTGAATGATTCATATGAAAGAATACCAGAGCGAGGTTGTATCTAAAGGTAATGGGTGCAATACGGTGAAAGTAAAATATGTGAATTGTCGTAAAAAAAAATATATTTATATTTATGACATAATCACTTTGATCAAGTGAATTGTTGGTTGATGCGGCAACTAGCGGAAAACACATGGTGTTTAGGAGAATCGTAACGTATTCAAACATGTGAATTATATGATATGAATAAAGTATTTGTACCCTATGATATGATATGTTATGAAATGACATGATATGATATATTCTACCATGATATGTCATGTTACTATATGAATGGAATGATAAAAAATGATGAGATGTGGTCTTAATATAACACATTATAAAATGATAAAAATTGGCATGATATGTTATGATAAGAATAAGAACCCGAGCTCAAATGATATGAACATTTATTAAAAGTTTAAATAGATGAAAAGTTGTCTTCTAAAAAAAGTCCACGTTTCATATTTCAAAGTTTTAAGTCATTATACATTTCCGTGTATTCGTTTGTGGTTTGCTTTTTGTTGCCCAGATGACTAACACAAGAGGGGGGGTGAATTGGGTTATATTAAAAAATTAATACTTATAAACTAAATATACAATATAAAATATAACCAAAATATAAAGCAGTAGGAAATATAAAGAGTAGGGTAAGAGAAAGCAAACTCAGTATTTTTACGAGGTTCAGCCCCACTGCCTACGTCCTCGCCTCAAGCTACCCCTTGAGGATTCCCAAATCCACTATTCAATCTCCTTTAGGTGGAGATAGAAACCTATTACACTTTTGAGCAGCACCGCTCCAAAGAATCCGTGTAGAACACCCTCTACACTTCCAATCACCTCACACTTGGTGATTCAACTATTCCCTGTGTAGAACATCTTCTACACACACAAGGGTTATACGCACCCTCTTACTTCCAATCACCTCACACTTGGTGATTTAACTATTCCCCGTGTAGAACACCTTCTACACACACAAGGGTTATACACACCCTCTTACTGATACAAGAATTGATAGTGGGTAGGCTATCAGAAAACACTCCTCAATGAGTGAAATAAGAACAATACAGCACAAACTATATCTCTCTCAACAAGAACAAGAACTAAGGCTCAAAACTTTAGAAAAGAGAGAATGAGAGCTTTGAAAGAATGATGCAAAATTTAGCAATAGATGTGTAAGCTCTTGTTATGATTTTTACAAAACTCAAGTGAGCTATTTATAGGCAAATGAGTCTTCAATTTCAAATTTGAAAAGATTCCCATGTCCAAGACATCATCATTCACTTTTCAAAAATTTCAAATCAAATCTTTTTACTTTTTGCATGTGACAAAAGGAGCACACTTTACTTTTCAAAAATTTCAAACCTAATATTTTACTTTTTGCATATGACAAAAAGAGCACACTTTACTTTTCAAAATTTTCAAACAAAGACATCTACCTTTTGCATAAGTCAAGAAAAGCATCCACCACTTTTGAAAATATTCAAATAAAACATGCACATGTGAAAGATGACAATCAATCATCTTAATATTTTCAAAGTTCAAACCTTTAATCATATCATGCACATGTGAAAGATGACAATCAATCATCTTAATATTTTCAAAGTTAATTTTCAAAATATTCATGCACATGTGGAAAATATATTTTAATGCTTTATGATAAAATATTTATTTTGAGCCTTAATCCTAATTTCGAATTTTTAAGAGATTTACAAAATTACTCTATGATTTTAATGTGAACTTATTCCCTTCTTGCTCATGCTTGGTTCCTTGATGTGCTTGATTGTATTGTGTAGACAACTTGAACTTGAGACTCCTTTATTCTTTGAATTCATTTGTTATCATCAAAATCCATGTGTAGATTTACATGAACCTTGAAACCTTGAGTTCAACAATCTCCCCCTTTTTGATGATGACAAATACTTGATAGAACTTGAAACCTGTATGAATACTTAAGCTCCCCCTGAGAATGTGCGTTAGTTTTTCAAGCAAAAATATAAACATAATTCCAAGTATATATAACAAGTTTAGCAATTTAAACAATGTTAATGTTCTAGTCTAAAACTTCTCCCCCTTTTGGCATCATTAAAAAGGAATCATAATTATCTCAATAAGATATATTCCTACAATAACTAACAGACAAATAAAACGCTGCGTTAGTAGAGACTGTAGAAGTTAGAACCACCCGTGTCCGACAAAACCTGCAAAGGTTGAAGCCGAATTTTATCATCTCGGTGCGGAAGAAGATTTAAATCCGCTTGATGTTATTGACGAATTAGATGTTCCAGAGATTTGAAGTTGAATAATTAAAATTATTTGTGTCCGACAAAGACAGCAAAAGCTGCAGGCTTAGCTCTGGCAATGCGGTGCGGAGCCACGCGTATTTGACAAAACCTATAAAGGTTGGAGGCCTAGCTCTAGTAGTCGGTGCGAAAGCAGATTTAAATCAATCGCCTGATGTTGTTGACAAATGGGTTTGAAGGCTCTGAGTTTCTATAAAAAAATCATTTTCACCTATCGGATACCAAAAAAAAACATCGCTTCTTGACCTAAGTTCTGTTTCTCCATAACGATAGAATGGCCGAACAATTCTCTTCCACTAATGTTCCAGACTTGAATCAGGAACCCTTGACGCATCAACCATCAATC
Organism: Platycarya longipes; assembly: GCA_036559045.1. Classification (NCBI taxonomy): domain Eukaryota; kingdom Viridiplantae; phylum Streptophyta; class Magnoliopsida; order Fagales; family Juglandaceae; genus Platycarya; species Platycarya longipes. Next base: position 46,862,464 of record CM071802.1, read on the forward strand.
TTCTCTCCTAAGGCCGTCAATGCCATGATAGGAGAGAACCGTTTTTCTAGTAAGAAAACTTTTGACAATGTGTGTCCAACATATCTTATATTTCTTTTGACTAATAAGATTTGAAGAGACAATAGTTTGTCTTGTTCTTTATGCTATCTCTATAAAATCAGTTTTAAAGTTCATCCGATTTGCATCAAATCTTATTCTCATCTCTATAACTCATCTGCATTCCTTCAATATTCTCGCTTTAAGTTTTCAATTCTTTTCTCAATGGCTCATTATTCTACATCTCAATCTCATGTCCTTTCTGCAGCTACCATTGGCGCCATGTTGCAGCAAGAGAACAATAGTTTGGCTAATAAGCCAGACTCCGATGCTATCTACGACTTGGTGAGTCTCGGTACTCGCTACTCATCCTCTATTGTTGCTTTTTCCCAACGGCTACAAGTCAAAAATCATGAGGTTGAAAAGCTTAAAGAACAAATTGTTGTACTTCAACGAATTGTTCAAGAGTCTCACATAAGGGAAGGAATCGTTCGACAGAAGAATAAACGGTTGAAATCACTATTGGATTCTTCATTCCGCTTGCCAGTTCCCATGGATAGGGAGGACATGATATTGTATGAAGAGAATGAGCGTCTCAAACATGAGGCTAAGAACCTCAAGTTTATGTAGGTCATTTGAGTTAATGGAATAAAAGTATCTAGCAGATATTCATGGCATGCATGCGTAGTCTATCTTTTGATAGGGGTTTTGTAAAAATGTCTGCCAATTGATCGTGTACTAGTGAATTCTAATGCAATATCGCCCTTCTGCACATGATTTCTAAGAAAATGATATCTAATATCAATATGTTTGGTCCGAGATTGTTGTATTGGATTCTTTGAAAGATTTATAGCACTTGTATTATCACATTTGATTGGAATGTGATTGTACATACGTTTAAAATCCTCAAGTTGTTGCTTCATGTAAAGAACTTGGGCACAACAACTACCCGCAGCAACATATTCTGCCTCAGCAGTAGATAGTGCAACAGAATTTTGTTTTTTACTAAACCAGGAAACTAGTGCATGACCTAAGAAATGACATGTTCTACTAAAAATTTTTCGATCATCTTTGCAACTAGTATAATCGGTACCTAAATAACTAGTAAGATCGAAAGAAATGTGTTTAGGATACCATAACTCTAAGTCAAGGGTACTGGCAAAATATCTAAAAATCCGCTTGACTGCAATCAAATGAGATTGTTTCGGAAATGATTGAAAACGTGCACATAAACATATATTGAACATAATATCAAGTCTACTAGTTTATCAAATATAATAAACTACCAATCATACCTCGATATACCTTTGAGTCAACTGATTTACCGGATTCATCTTTATCAAGTTTAGTGGATGAGCTCATTGGTGTTCCAGTTTCCTTAGCACCTTCCATCTCAAACTTTTTCAGCAATTCCTTAATATATTTTGATTGATTGATGAATATTCCACTTTTTGCTTGCTTAATTTGCAATCCGAGAAAGAATGTAAGCTCTCCCATCATGCTCATTTCAAATTCTTCCTGCATAGTCTTAGCAAAAACTTGGCACATATTTTCGTTAGTAGCACCGAATATTATATCATAAATCTAAATCAAAAGAGTATCATCATTTTCTTATTTAATGAAAAGAGTTGTATCAATTTTTCCTCTTGAAAAGCCTTTTTCAATCAAGAAACCACTGAGTCTCTCGTACCATGCTCTAGGAGCTTGTTTGAGTCCATATAGTACTTTTGTGAGTTTGAAAACATGATTTGGAGAAATATGATTTTCAAAACCTGAAGGTTGCTCAACATATTTTACCTATTCTCACGATCTTCCCTTTTGAGTTGTCTCTAAATGTCACGTGTCCTTCTTCTTTAGATCTAAGATCAAAGAACTTAGTCTCGTCTCCCGTCATGTGTCTTGAACATCCACTATCTAAAAACCATTTATTTTTACATGTAGAATACTTCATGCATACCTACAAAAGCAATTAAAAACAATTCTTGGTACCCAAGTTCTTTGGGTCCTTTATTTATTAGTATTAGAATAAACAAGATTTTTAGGTACCCATATGGCCCTAATAGTCATTGTATGTTTTCTTCTAATAGGACAAGCATGATAATTATGACCATTGCTATTACAAAAATTGCAAATAGCATGTGACATATATGAATAACTTGAGTGATTATAATAGTATCCTTTTTTAACAAAATTATTTTTATGAAAAGAATTTTGAATATTGGACTTTGATGTAGAAGGATTATCAAAGAAGTTTTTATAAGATTTGTATTTTTGTTTTGGCATATATCCCAAGCCTGCCTTGTCAAAAACACATCTTTGACTACCAAGAAGTTTTTCAAAATTTCTTTTTCCATTCGTAAAGTTTTCAATAATATTTTCTAAATCAGTTTTCTTTTTCTTCAACTCAAGATTTTCATCTTTCAAAACAATACTTTCTTTTCTTAAAATATCAATTTCGTTTGTTAAAGAAGAATTTTTCTTTTTCAAAGCAGTATACTTGATACCCAATTTTTCAAATTCCTCATATACCTCTTCTAAAACATTTTGCAATTCTTCATATGAAGGATCTTCAATATTATCAAAATTTGTTACCTCAATGTCATCTTTAGCCATAAGACAAAGATTTGCTGATTCTCCATTGCTTGCTTCACTATCTGAGCTACTTGAATCATCATTCCACGTAGCTTTCATTGCTTTTTTGCCTTTGTTTCGATCTTTCTTTAGCAGAGGACAATCTGGCTTGATATGACCAGGTTTATTGCATTTATAACAAATTAAAGTGTCATTTTTACCTGAATCTTTCTTGGAAAACTTATTGAAGGATTTCCTTGGAGGAGTTTTATTTTTCTTTAAGAACCTCTGAATTCTTCTTATTATCATCGCAACTTCTTCATCTTTGTCGTCATTTTCCTCATCTTCATCACTTTCACTTTCATGTGGAACAGCTTTAAGTGCCAAACTCTTCTTTGAATTTCCTTCTTCTTCTCCTCTTTTCAATGTGTACTCATGGGTGATAAGTGACCCGATGAGTTCATTCACTTCGAGCTTCTTGAGGTCTCTAACTTCAAGAATCGCTGTCACTTTTGACTCCCAACGTTTTGGTAGAGAGTTGAGAATTTTTCTTACTATCTCCACTTTGGAATAAACTTTGCCAAGAGCTGTCAAGCTGTTTATGATGTTAGTAAAACGAGTGTGCATACTAGAAATAGATTCATCATCATTCATCTTAAACATTTCATATTCATGAGTAAGAATATAAATTTTTGATTCCTTGACTTGAGAAGTTCCTTCATAAGTAACTTCCAAGTTATCCCAAATTTCCTTTGCTGTAGTGCAAGTCATTACTCTATTAAACTCATTACCATTAAGAGCATTATATAATAAATTCATAGCAGTTAAATTCAAAGTATAAAGTCTATCGTCTTCACGATCAAACTCTTCTTCTTCCTTTTTGACCTTTACTCCATCAACCACTTTTGTTGGAATATAAGGTCCATTTACAATGCATTTCCAGATTTCTCGGCCTTGAGACTGAAGGAATATTCTCATTCTAACTTTCCAGAATGAGTAATTGTCTCCGCAAAAGAGTGGAGGCCGACTGCTAGATTGACCTTCACCAAATGAAGCTGCAATGTTAGCCATAAGATCTTAACTCAAAAGATAGTTAATCTTATAACAGAGCTTTAGCTCTGATACCAATTGTTACTAATCATAGGCCGCACCTATGTCACCTAACAACTGTACCTACCAGACTAGCCGGCCACCGTCTCTACCGGTGCACCGTCACCCATGGTCGGAGAGTCTTGCTTCGGTGACACAGTCACAAGCGAGAGTTCCCATGAGTGATATGCCTGTATGAACAGTACAGGTCAACTAGCTCTGATACCAATTGTTGCCCAGATGACTAACACAAGAGGGGGGGTGAATTGGGTTATATTAAAAAATTAATACTTATAAACTAAATATACAATATAAAATATAACCAAAATATAAAGCAGTAGGAAATATAAAGAGTAGGGTAAGAGAAAGCAAACTCAGTATTTTTACGAGGTTCAGCCCCACTGCCTACGTCCTCGCCTCAAGCTACCCCTTGAGGATTCCCAAATCCACTATTCAATCTCCTTTAGGTGGAGATAGAAACCTATTACACTTTTGAGCAGCACCGCTCCAAAGAATCCGTGTAGAACACCCTCTACACTTCCAATCACCTCACACTTGGTGATTCAACTATTCCCTGTGTAGAACACCTTCTACACACACAAGGGTTATACGCACCCTCTTACTTCCAATCACCTCACACTTGGTGATTTAACTATTCCCCGTGTAGAACACCTTCTACACACACAAGGGTTATACACACCCTCTTACTGATACAAGAATTGATAGTGGGTAGGCTATCAGAAAACACTCCTCAATGAGTGAAATAAGAACAATACAGCACAAACTATATCTCTCTCAACAAGAACAAGAACTAAGGCTCAAAACTTTAGAAAAGAGAGAATGAGAGCTTTGAAAGAATGATGCAAAATTTAGCAATAGATGTGTAAGCTCTTGTTATGATTTTTACAAAACTCAAGTGAGCTATTTATAGGCAAATGAGTCTTCAATTTCAAATTTGAAAAGATTCCCATGTCCAAGACATCATCATTCACTTTTCAAAAATTTCAAATCAAATCTTTTTACTTTTTGCATGTGACAAAAGGAGCACACTTTACTTTTCAAAAATTTCAAACCTAATATTTTACTTTTTGCATATGACAAAAAGAGCACACTTTACTTTTCAAAATTTTCAAACAAAGACATCTACCTTTTGCATAAGTCAAGAAAAGCATCCACCACTTTTGAAAATATTCAAATAAAACATGCACATGTGAAAGATGACAATCAATCATCTTAATATTTTCAAAGTTCAAACCTTTAATCATATCATGCACATGTGAAAGATGACAATCAATCATCTTAATATTTTCAAAGTTAATTTTCAAAATATTCATGCACATGTGGAAAATATATTTTAATGCTTTATGATAAAATATTTATTTTGAGCCTTAATCCTAATTTCGAATTTTTAAGAGATTTACAAAATTACTCTATGATTTTAATGTGAACTTATTCCCTTCTTGCTCATGCTTGGTTCCTTGATGTGCTTGATTGTATTGTGTAGACAACTTGAACTTGAGACTCCTTTATTCTTTGAATTCATTTGTTATCATCAAAATCCATGTGTAGATTTACATGAACCTTGAAACCTTGAGTTCAACACTTTTATATGCTTGTGATATATGTGGCATGTTGACTGTTTACTTGCCAAGATCTCTTGTGGTAGTTTACATTATCATTCCCCTTTCAAAATAATAGAAATTTTAACAGGGATAAGAAATTTCAATGGGAAAGCACAAGAGACTAGCCCCCAAGATAGTCAAGGAGGCCTCAAAGAGCCCTGGGGGTCCCTCTGAGTCCTCCTATGCAAATAGACTAGAGGCGGTTGATCAATTCTTAGCTGAAATTATGAAGTTTTTCAATGAATTAAGAAAGATGCTGAGCCAAAGGACGGCCAAGTAGAAGCGGCCTTGTGATGACAACAAAAAATTATTTTATAGACCTGACTTTATTTTGGATGTGGCCCTATGTTTTGGGAGAATTTTGAAAAACTTGACTCTTTTGATGTGCTTATGCTAAATAAAGTTTTTGGGATATTTGCACTAATTAGTATTATATGTCTTATTTATTTTGCCACCGTGCTTAAGTAGATAGAAAAGAATTTTTTCGCTATATTTTATTACATACAACTAAAAAATTAGGTGCATTGCATCTTAACTATCATGTATAGGAAGTATGTAATATCGTGTTACATGTCTCAACACATTCAACCATAATTGAGTCTCAAGCAGGGATTAGGGGCGTCACAATAATTTTATTCTTAGTCAAGTTATGAAATTGCACACCACACATTTTTGATGTGGCAAACTCGATTTGAGAGAAGTCGTTAACTCGAGATTATGAATCGGTTTCATGAAGTAGACCTAACTCTCACAAGTTCCTCTCCCCTGTGAGTTCCCAATCGCCCATCCCTTATAAGAAATCTCCTATCTCTTGTGATGGTTGTTTGATTCTCCACCCATCTGAGAAATCTTCTCTCTCCTGAGAACATAAATCCCTCTCCCTTATGATCATCAGTTGTCCATTTCCTTTAATAAATCCTATCATTTGTGACAATCATTTGGCTTCTCTCCCATTTGGGAAATCCCCTTTCGCCACGAACAAAATCCTCCTCCCATTGATCCCCTCTCCCCCATGACTCCCATGTGAGAATCCCCCTACCATTAGTCTGGTTGGTTCCCTCTCTCACACACCATTATGCAATTCTCAATCATTAAGCGATCTGGTTGCTTCTTCTTTGTCGTCGATCGGTATGCTCAGCAACCAGAATCTTAGATCTATATGTTGTGGTTATTTTCATTTTATGAGTTACTATTATTGCACGATTATGATTTCTGAGTTGGGGTTGTGTTGGGTTGCATTGATTTATGATATGTATTTCTATATTTTATGTTATTATTACATGATTTATACACTACAACAATATTAGATTTTTGCCGTAATGAATTCTGCCACAAAAAATATAAAAAATTGCTGCAAAAAAAAACAATTATGGAAAAATATTATGGACGCACGTTTGTAGATAAAAAAAAGTGCCAATTTATGTATAATTTTGGCAAAAGTCTAATTTTGTCACAAACGTCTACTTATCCATGTCAACACTAATTGCCACTAATAAGGAAAAACTTGTTAAAAATACTGCTATCAAGTCATTCAAAATCGCAAAAAAAACTCAATTTCCGCACTAATATGTTGCCACAAAATACTTTTTATGGCAAAAATTTCTCTCACCATTTCGTTTATACTACAAATACTAATTGCCACAATAGATTATAATGACAGCTTTTGCCGCCACAAAAACTAATTTTTTACAAAAGGATAATGTCAAAACAAGAGGTTAATGACGAAATATTTTGTAGAAAATACTTTTATTGACAAGTTGATAATGCTGCAAAAAGTCAATTACTACATAGAGATAAAAGCATAAAAAATATTTATGACAAAATTTTTTGTTAATAATTCATTTTTTGTACAAATAGTTTTGCCACAATAGATTATTTTGGTAGAAAAAATGATATTTGCGGGAACATGTTGCCACAAATAAAAAAAAATTAAAAAAAATATAGACTAAAACCGATGAAACGAAGTCTAAAAGTAGACAAAGTATAGCATTATATAAGCCTAAAATCATAAAAATAAAAGGAAAGTTGATCCAAATTCAGCAAAATATTATATAACAATTTCAAACAAACATCTATAAATTATACTACCAATTTCACCACCTCAATATCATCAAAAAGCTCGTATCTATACACTAAAAGCATTACTTCTACTCCTAACCAAACATCTGTATGCTACAAATTTTCAAAATAAATTTAGCTAATGATTGAACAGCATAAGTTGTAGTGAGAGAGCTATTGGTGCGGTAAGCAAATTCATACAATAGCATAAGTAGGTCAATTCTATAAGAATCATTAACTTTGTCAATTCCATAAAAAACTGAAAGAGTTGATAACTTAAAATCCCTAGCACAAGCTATATACAGACACTTCTTCCAAACTAACCAGCAAATAGCTTCCAGACAATTATAAAATAATGAAAATCAAAAGTTAACTTCATGGAAAGTTAGAAATAATTACAAAAGAAGGCTACATTCAAAAAATTCATTTTCGATGGAGTTTACACAAATGAAGGCCATTCTGCGCCTAGCTTGCCTAATAAATAGGTTTATCATTTTTCATTCCTTTGGTTTACAAGAATTCTCATAACTCTTGATCCTTGATAAAGTTTAACTTGTTAAAAAATATAGTTTTACCTCTAGTAATTCTCTCAAAACAGGTTCCTCTGTTACAATTTCAGCTTTAAGCTGCAATCTAGATGGACAAGATGGAGATGCCCTAAAGCAAGAAACTTGAATAAATCTCATAATACCACTATGTTTTTTGGCAATTTGCACAAGTAACTATGACTGAGAAAGAAAAGGATGGAAAACATATGTCTCATGGAAAAAAAAATATATATCATCAAACACTCAATCTACAAAAACTCTCTTACAAGCAAGGAGATATCGAATTGCACAAATCCTAAGTTTGTGAATACAAATTTTAAAACTTGAGAGTCAATATACTTATCTGTCTAAGTTTGTTTCGTAAATGCATATGAAGATTGTGAATACAATATACTACTTGGTTATCCTTTTCAATTAAACATGAATTATTCTTTCAACTAATTATAACCATAATTTAAAAATATGATCATTTGCTTCCAAAGTATTTTTATATGTGATTTATATGAAACATATAAAAGAAGATTATACAGAAAAATGCATGACAAGATACAATAGTGCAAAGCTATACACTTCTACATCCCAATATTCCAAATGGAGCATTTTATACACCAAAAAAATCCATGAGAAGATACAATAATTCAAGGCAAAGAATTTAGATTAATAGCTCTTCTAAAGCAATGAAGCTGGACTACATCACAATCTCTTGCATATTGCCTTATTGATGGATAGTGAAAATGTTGTATCATTCCTACATCTATTTAACTCGCACATGAACCACTTATAATATATAAGTTGGGATTGACACAAAACTTCTAGAATACACCTCTAAACCATGGCATAGCATATACAAGAGCAATCATCCTTGTGATGAGTAGCATCAATATCTTGTCCTACTACTTGATTTATTTTATTTTTTGTCTTGTGGCCCACAAAACATAGTTTTCTTAATATTTTTTAAGAGATTTTCAGGAATGATATATTAATCGAGCATGATGATATAACTCATTTGTTCATATAGCTACCCTCATGTTGAGGTTTTATTTTTTATGTGGATTGTTTTTATTTATGAGTTGCTAATTTTGGTTGGTGAATGCGGGTGATTTCTGACTCGCTAATTTGCTTTCATTTATGAGTTCAAAGATTGATTTGATTTCTGATGCGAGGTTGTTTTTATTTATGAGTTGCTGATTTTGGTTGATGAACACTTAGGTTTTCAACCTTGTAGGCAAGCTTTTTTTAAGCTTGGGTCCTTTTATATGGTAATTGCTAGGGCTAAGTTCAACTAATTTGATTGATAATAAAATGCTATATTGGTTTTTTATTTATTTTGGTTAATGAATTTATTTAAAAAATCTGTAAGTTCCTTTTTTTTGTTAATATATTTATTTCATCTTTACATTAATAAGATAGATGAAAACGACCCTTCACTGCATGTTTTAATTCCCCACTCTAAGTCAATATCCATTTTACCAATAAGGTTTGTGGGAACTTTTCTATACTACAATTTTGCTAACTTTGGCATTGATTTTTTTTTTCCTTTTCAGAATGAACATTTTTATTGTTTTCACTATGATTTATGCTTCTAATTCAGATCACCTATGGCATCGGGTCAATAATTATCATGTGGAGTTGTGGAGTTTCAAATGGAATCACCAACTAGTTGATGTGGTTTGAAAGCATAATTAAAGACCTCTTAAACTAACAAAAAATTCAAGAAGAAAATTTTATGCTTGCTCAAAGTATAACACAGTAAGCCAGATTTTTATTTTGTCATATTTTTTTATAGCTTTTCAATTTGTCACATTTAATTTTTGAGATTCTTAAATTGTATGTAGGGAGAAGCAAGTTGTCAAATTTTTATATGGACATATATACTTCAACTGGTTGAGGAGAAATTTCTCACAAGAAAGAATGCAAAGAAGAAAGATGATTTATTGTGGCACGAGTATGAGGTTCAAAGAAAAAAAGATAAACTAATACATAGAGAGAATGATCTGTACAAGCAAGAGGAAGATGTTTGAAGGTGGATCGTAGAGAATAGATATGGACGTATATTATTGTGTCTATACTGGGTGTATTCTATTATAATAGTTTTTGGTTGGTTCAAAAAATAAATGTATTGTGTTACTACTATTTGTAAATGGATCTTTTGATCGTAATTGAAATTGCATAATTCTCTATGAATATTTCGTAAATCTATATTTGGTAAGATTTGAGTATGGGAATGGATGTTAAATTTTTTTTAATTTGTGAGAACGATACCATACATGTACATGTGCTTGGTTTAGCTTTTGAAAGAATCATATTGATGGGTATAGTAGAGATTAGTTGGCTGTAAATCGAAAATGAGTTCAACTAGTTTGGATGAATTTGAGTTGGAGATTAGTTGCTTTTATTTTCTGGTCTATCATCATTAATAATGAGATTTTGAAGGAAAGTTTTGGGTGGAATAGTTTGGATGAATTTCTAACCACACACAACCTTGAAAATTAAACAAATGCTCTTGCAGCATTTTTGTATTTGATGAATTGGATCTCCATATAGTATTTAGACATATTTGTATTGGTACTTATAGATGGCATGTTGATTTATTCTCGAGATGACGAGGAACACAAGAAGCATCTAAGGATTGTGTTAGAGACTCTGTAGGAAGTTAGGAACATCAGGTTTATGCCAAACTTAGAAAGTGTGAGTTATAACATCGGGAAGTGAAATTTTTTTGACATTTTATTTTTTGAGTAAGGAAATAGCAATAAACCATGCTAAGATAGATGCGGTGACAATGGCAAAGGTCAACTAATGCCCATGAGATACATAGTTTTCTTAAATTAACAAGAAACTACCAAAGATTCGTAGAATGGTTTTCTAGACTTTCTAACAATTTGACAACGCTTATAAGGAAGAACGCCAAGTATATTTGAAATGAGTAATGTGAGAAAAGTTTTCAAGAGCTGAATAAGAGACTGACCTCAACACTTGTGTTAGCTTTACTTAAACTCATTGAGGCTTAAATAGCTTGCAATGACGCCTCTAAGATGGGATTAGGGTATGTACTGATGCAAGAAGGAAGAATCATCGCTTAAGTTTTGCGACAACTCAAAGACCATGAACATAATTACCTTACTCATAATTTAGAATTAATTGTTGTGGTTTTCACGTTGAAAATTTGGAGGCATTACTTGTATAGAAAAAAATGTGAAGTGTACAAGGATCACAAAAGCCTCAAATACTTGTTTAGTCGGAAGAATCTGAATATGAGACAGAGAAAATGGGTCGAGACCATTAGCAACTATAGTGTGAGATTAAGTATCTCCTTGGCAAGACCAATGTTGTGTCTGATACTCTTTGCGGCAAAGTTTAGACCAAATTGGTTGAAATGAGGAGTTTGTTGATTGGAGATTTACCTTGAGACGCCAAGTTAGTAAAGATACGGAAAATTATACTCGTAGCTAAGGAAGAAATCCTAGAAAGTCAATGTAAGGAAGATATGTTTGAAAAGCTCCGATAGAAGATTTTGAAGTCTGAAAGACCTCAGCATTTCACTATTGGGAGAAACTAAATGTTGTATTACAAACATTGAAAATCCCATAATGAAAGTGGAAGAGATGTATCAATGGATTTTTTTATAGGTCTGCCAAAGATATCATCAGGTAAGAATTTTATATGGGTCATAGTCAACATATTGACAAACAGTGCACATCTTCTATCCATAGTTAATATAGACTCTATGAATTAACTTTCTTGGACTTGTGTTAAGGAAATAGTTCAATTGCAAGGAATACCTAGAACCATAGGGTTAGACCAAGATAAACATTTTACCTCGCACATTTAAGATTAGTAGTGTATATCATCTACAAAGATACGGACAGATTGAGCATACGATTTAGACTTTGAAAGATATGTTATGAGCATGTGTAGTAGAACAAAAATAGTGATTGAAAAAGTCACTTACCATTAGTAAAGTTTGTTTGTAGCAACAGTTTTCAGGCTGCGATACAACTGGCCCCTTAAGAGGTATTGTACGGAAGAAAGTGTAAATCCCTATTGTATTAGGACGAAATCAGACAAAAGAAGATATTAGAATTGTAATACTTACAAGAGGTACAGAAACAAGTAGTCTTAATCCAAGAAAGGATGAAAACAACCCATAATCGACAAAAGAGTTATGCTAACAACTGACAAAAGACTCTTAAATTTATAGTAACAGATTGGGTTCACATTAAGGTATCACCCATGAAAGGAGTCATACAATAATTTGATAAAAAGAGCAAATTGATCCCATGATACTTAGGACCCTATGAGATAGTAACAATAGTGGCTCTAGTAGCCTATCGATTAAATTTGCCACCTAAGATGCAAGTAATACATAATGGATTTCATGTGTAAACTTTAAAGAAGAGTTTTGGAAAAAGACGACTAGTGGTAATGGAGCTCGACAGTATACGACTTCAGCTTAATTTGTTGTATGAACAATGGCTAATATAAATTGTGGATCCTAAGGAGCAAGAGTTAAAGATCGAAAGAAGCAGATGAAGTACCCTACTTATCATCGTCATCTGAAGATTCAATAGTTGCGAGTAGGAGAGGTAGGAACCCTAACATTTCCTATCATAGAAACTTCGGTTGAAGATTAGGTGTCGATTTTGAGGATGAAATATTTTCTAAGGGGGATGTGATATCCTAGACCTAGTTAGATATCGTCTGTGATTACTTTTGTTACCTTAATATTTTTAGGGCCATGAGAATTTTGGTTTAGGTTTATAAAGATCTTAGACTTGTAGTTTAACATCCAAAGCCCAAGATCAGAAAGGCCATTCAAGTACTTACATTTTCTTTCAAATAGGTGGGCTTAAGCTTAAAAAGATTAGAAATTTATAATACACGTCTAAAAACCTTGTGGCTAGTGTCATGTGTCATACATGTATAGTATTATGTATTCGGACGTGATAATGGATTAAGGGGAAGTAAGAAGGCTATGTGGGAAGCCAAAATAAAGGCTTGCATGTCTACCCTAGTGACAAGCTATTTGGCATCGCCTAGGGGAAGCCAAGGGCCACTCGGCCAACACACCACTCACCTTCCCAAGTACCTCCATCTCACATCATTTGTCCATAATGAAGAGTTCTAAGAGATTTTGCATAGAAAATGACACATGGAGAAACAAAAGTCAATTTTTCTAAAGGATTTGCATTTGAATACCAAAGATTTTTTGGATCCCTAAGCCACACACCCACTTAAATTTATTTTTTGACATTATATCATTTGTCATTCACACATTGGTAGAAGAAAGGTTCTAGAAGGGAATGTAAGAGACAATGCATGAAAATTACCCGTGTATCCCTAGGGTTTAGCCACCACATTGCCAAATTTCATGTTTTGAGTTTTTGATAAGCATGAGGAAGTGAGAGAGTCAATTAGAAAACATGCATAGGAATAAGAAACTTTTTGCTTGGAGAAAAGTAAGGGATGCAAAGAGAAGGGGAAGAGACATTATGGGAAAGAGAAAAGATCCTCATGAGGAAAAGAGAGAAGCTAAGAGGGGGGCATCTAGAGACCTCCACACACCTATGCCACTTGGCATGCACGCACACACCCTTTTCTGGAGAAGATGAAGGGGCATTGAGTCCTTTTACACTTATGCACTTGAAGTACATTGAACTTAGATAGATTAGAGAGGGACAAGAATGACTTTTGGGGTTGGCCTAGGGCAAGGCACATGCAACACCCAAGGTGGTCTTTGCACTTTCAAAGGTCACCCAATAATAAATGAATTTGATCAAGGAAATAGGGTAACGCCACCTACCCAATATGCATTGGCCCTTAAACTACCAATTGGATTCATGATGAAAAGGTTATAAAAAGGGAGCATGAAACTCGCCATGGCCTTTTCCCTCTTTGCCATTTTCAAATCTCAACCATTTCTTTATATTACTCTGCTTCTCTACATGATCACGTAGTGATTTTCTCACTTTCCCACACTTTTTTTCCAAACAAACAAGAACTACACTCTCTCCACACACAAGAACGACATGGCTTACAGTAAATAAGGAACCCCATGGTGAGATCACATTTCCATCATTTTCTCTCACAAACACCTACATGCTTACACCATGAAGATGAAAATCATGAATAAGATGATCACATAGAACACACAGGCACTCACATGAAAGGTCATTTCATCTTTGACACATCTCAAGGTTTTCCAAGAGGATGAAGAGATTGAAAGTTTGAGGACTCATCCTCAAAACATTCAACCATAACTAGGGCTGTTCATCCGGGCCAGATATTTTTTTGGTCCGGTCTGAAATCCAGAAAATTGGATCCCGATTCTGGATTATGATCCATATTATATCAAAACCAGGACCCAGATTTATTAAAACAATTTGGATGCGGATTTAAAAATCTGGGCACTGGCTTTAAATTCCAGTTGCCTGTTCCTTTTAAAAACAAAATCGCTTTATTTTATTTTAAAAACAAAACCGCCTCATTTTATCCAGTCTCTCTCTCTCTCTCTAAGAAAGGCAGCAAGAGTTTGAAACCCTAGCCTCCAATCTCCATCATCGTGACCCTATCAATGGTGTGACTGATAGGGACCTCGGTCTAGTCCCTAAACAATGGAGTTCCTTACCACGCACGTCTCTTCCTAGTGATCGAACAAGTCTCATTGATTGGATTGGTTAGGGTATTTTTCCCGCTTTCTTGAGTTCCTAGGGTAATGAGTTTATGGTGTTTAAGAATGATTTTGGTTTGAGTAGGGAGATGTGGTGGTCTAAGTGGTAGATTGGGGTAGAAAAAAGTTTAAAAGAATGTCCTTTGGGTAGGCCTATGGGTTGGGGTCTTTTTGGTAAGGTATATGGCTCATAAGATGTAATGTGGCTAGGGTATTAGTGGTGACTTAAGGGAATTTCAAGATTAAGGATTAGGGTTAGGATTTTGGTCATTTGGATAAGGTAGTGGATGAATTAGGCTATACTAGGGTTTTGGGATTGTGGAATTTGGCTAAGGTTATCTTGAAAGACAAATTCCTAATTTTTAAGAATTTTGAATTTCAAATTTGAATGGATATGGCTGGCTATGAATTGGATGGATAACGCTTGGATTTTGAATGAGATATGGTTGGGTTTGGATAAGATTTAATTGAGTCACTTAAAGGATAAATGATCAATTAAACCTAATGAGATAAGATAGGATAAGATAGGTGGTTTGGTGAGATTATGTTTGGTTTGAATTTTGAATTTAAATTGATTTGAATTTTAAATTGATTTGAATTGTAGAAGGATAAGGATAAGGTGGTGGCAATTAGGGTTTTATAGCTTATGAAAATTAGGGTTTTATGGCTTATGGAATGAGTGTGGCCGAATAGGGTTTCAAGGGATAAGGTTTTAGGGTTTTGTGGATGTGATGATGGCTAGGGTTTGATGGCTTATATGGGGCAACTTCGGTGAGGCTAGGATTGGCTGAATCTTGAGTTGGGCAATTGGGGAACTTCAAGACAACCAATGAACACCCAAGTGAGGGGATGAACAAAGGATGAATTAGAAGAACACAAAGCGCTAATCCGAGAACTACAATGGAGGGTTCGGCTAGTACCATTTAATGCACAAACACATTTCTCCAACACTCACTCACTCAATTCTCAAATCTACAAGTGGTGTGGATTCAGCACTCCCACAAAAAAATAACCAAATAATTCTCAAATTTACCAGTGGGGTGGATTCAACACTCACTCAATAATGATAATCAAACAATCTCCACAAAGAATCAAGAACACAAAAACACCAAAAGTGAAAAGTATCTCAAAATATGATAAATGAAAAAATATATGTAAAATAACACCGATTGACGAATTGCATGGTGTGTTGCTCTTCAAAGGGATTCACAAATTGCACCTCTTGAAACCCAAGTACATAAGCATCAAAATGATAAATCCAAACCACCCTAGGGTGGCTGGCCTAGGCTACACGCCTCCCACACACAAGATGTCTTCAAAATGTCAAATGATTAAAAGATGAAAAATTAAGAGGCCTAGGGTCCTATTTATAGAGCTTACAAAGTGGAAACCCCCAAAAGGTCCATAGTAATTATTTAATTAATTAAAAATAAATAAAAGCAATAAAGATAGACTTGGGTGTCCATGTATATATCGGGCCTTGAACATGGACGATTTTTTATGGGTTACTATTAGTGACCCCACCAACAACGTGACTCCATCGTCGGCGTGAATCACGAACTGTAGCCCTCTATCTCTCTCTCTCTCTCTCTCTCATCCGTCTCCTAGACCTATCGCCAAAAAGTTGAAATCGCCTCCTCTTCTGAAATATATGCAAGTACAACCTCTCAAGAGTGTTCTGATGTTGGGTTTGTCGACGATTTGCGCCGACGAAAGGTTCAAGAACAAGAAGCCCAAGCCGTGAAGCCCTAGCCATCGTCGTCTCTCTTTTGGTCTCCTATACGTGTTTTCTTTGATCCTTTTCTGTAAAGTTCACATTAGATATTTGATTTTAAATATATTTTTGTTTCTGTTTCTAGATTTGCAAGAGGAGATCTAACGACTGTTGGGTGCTCTGTTTGGATTTTCTTCATCCTTGGGCATGTTTTCTCCTCTTTATTTTGTTCTCTCCTTGTTGATTTTCAATTTGTTTTTATGATAATTTTTGAGTATTTTTGTGGGTTAGATCCCTTTTTTGTGGTAATATTGGTTTGTATAAATAAAAACTATTGACGTGTGTGTGCGTAAGTTTTCTTTTCTGATTCTTTTGTTCTCTGTTTTTTTTTTTTGAAATATTTGTTCTCTGTTTGTAGATTTTGGGTTGGCTTCTGAACTGATCTACATTCTCTATTTGCTAGTATACTATGCTTTACATCATTTGCTAGGAAAGATTTGAGATGTACAG
Source organism: Platycarya longipes (assembly GCA_036559045.1). NCBI lineage: Eukaryota > Viridiplantae > Streptophyta > Magnoliopsida > Fagales > Juglandaceae > Platycarya > Platycarya longipes. The sequence goes on from CM071802.1 coordinate 46,879,282, forward strand.
AACCATATCATTTTCATATCATGTGCTCTATATTGTGTACCTCATGTTGGGATTTTATGCATTTAGATAAATAAACAAATTGGACTATCATCTTCCTTCCTTTGAAAAGAAGTACTAGGATTGCTCATGATCTGAATGTAATTACCATGAAAACTATTTAATAATCAAACATCATGAACATTGCAATTACCTTTGTAACTTAATTTGTATCAGCTCTTTCAATTCCTAAGAGTTTTAAAATGTTTCCCAATCAAAACAGCACCATGGAGTGGTTTGGGAAACTTTTGGTTTCAAATCTTTGTGAACGAAAAATAACTTATCTTAATTACTAGATTGGCTTATATGTTTGGTAATATGTTGGCAGAGTCATTTTCAGTTTTTACATCAATAAAAGAGTTGGAATTTTGAGTAGTTATGGGGAATTTATATTTGGAAAACAATCTAACGTTAGCGAATGTTGTTCCAAGCGTTTATCAAGTTATAAATGTTGAAACGTCGTGGCAAGGGACCACCCAAGAAGGGGCAAGGAAAGCAAGCTGTCAATGCATTTCTTTATACTTGTCATTCAGATTCATGCATATTTCTTATAGTTTCTTAATGATTTCAACCCTTAAAGAGACTAAAGTTTTTTATTTGCTGTTGGGCGATTTTGTATAAGCTGAAAATGCATTTCTTTATGTATTTGGGAGTGTAAAATAGATCTAAATCAAAATCAAAGCCAATAAACACTATATGATCCATGGTGTTTATTAGTAAAATTACAAAAAAATAGAGCAACTTGTTCATATATCATATCTACATCCTTTTATTTTTCAAAAAAAAAAAAAGAACAGAGAAACTTTTATTGGATGGTTTCTGAAATAGAATAATTTTTTTTTTTAAAGGTGGTTTAAAATCTAGAAACTGGATTTTCGATTTTTGAAAAATTGAATTGATTCGGATCCAACCCGGGTTGGAGTCTAAACCGTTTTTGCCCTTTGGTTCTAGTCCAGGTTGACCTGGATTCCTGGTCTAGAACTTGCTTGAACACCCCTAACCATAACACATGCACATTACTCACATGTTCATGACCTAGCCACGATCACATAAACTTGAAGGTCTTTCTGCTCTAAACCTTGAATCGAATGCTTGAAACCTCACCATATATAAATGACAAACCCCAGTAACTCTATTCACATGCACACATGAATTAGGGTTAGAACCTTTCTCTAATGAGTTGCATCAACTCTATTATAGCTTGCTATTGTAGATTACGAAGAATTTTTATAAGTAAACTCTCAACTAACTTAGTCTCGATCAACCAATGTACATGCTTGTGTGAATCGTTTTTTGATTATCAACGCTTTTGTTTGTTATTATATGATTTGTTTGATTGAATACTTTATTGTGATTTGTACAAGAACATGAAAGGATTATGTGCTTTGGATGTACGATAGTATTGCCATAATCTATATGAATATGTTTTGGTTTGCATGGTGCCATATTTGGGTTTCATGTGCCATAAAGATTTGATTATTGCATAATAATTTCCAAGATTTGAATCAATTAGGGTTTAGGCAATTCATGATGAATTGCCATGATTTTATGCTTCAATTATCTTCTCCATGATTCTTGATTTTTTATAATTTAAGTTTGGTACATGTTAAGATGTATTTTTTATATCAATATGTCCTATGATGTTTCGGCCAAACCATGTTTGCCTATATTCATGAGGTTGTTTGAATTTCATGTATCATATATTATCATGCTATGATTTTTGAATATGTTACATTTGATTATTGCATGCATGACATTTCACACATCACATGTCAATTGTAAGGAAGAAAATGTTAAGTCTTATACTGCATGCACTTGGGTTAACAATTTTCAAAGTGTTTGTAAATGTTTTATTACGATCTCAAATGCCAGGGCAAGAGAATATTCTAGTGGAACTCATTTGTCCACTCTGAAGTGTTTAAGAATGAAGTGTAAAACCTAGATCAACAAAGAACTATCAGCGTGCCTCGAATGAATCTTTTTTAAAAGAATTCTAGAGTGAGATAATGCCTAATACTATCGAATGCACCTAACTAAGGCAAGTAACTCGACGAATTATTGTCGAGTTAATATGATATGAATGATATGTTATGAATAAGACGTATTCCTCATAATGTATTGATTGTTGATGGTGCGATAACTAGCAGAAATATGAAGTGGATAGGGGAGCTGTGTTATATCCACCAAGTGTTATAAGAACAAAGCAATGAGCTCACATGAATCACGTGATGTGATTTACACGAAATGGATCACCTAATATGAATAACATGATATGATATGATATGATATGACATGTTATATTTAAAGACCATCTGGAAAATGATGTCAAAGGTATTTTTTTGAAAAAAGTTTACGATCTCTATTTCAAGTCTTTTGAAAAAGGTCAAATTTTGTCAAGTCATACATCAAGCATGTCAAAGAAGAAAAATAATTCTATTAATGTAATAGTTAATGCTCAGGGACACTAGTTGAGGGAAAATGCAAAAATTGAAGATGTTTTTTTAGGATACTTTACTGAGATCTTCATTCCATCATATCCTTTAGTAAATAAGATTGAAAAGTATATATCATCAACTAAACCAAAGATCTCAACAGAGATGAAAAAGGGGTTAGAAAGGGAGTTCAATATTGAAGAAGTGCAATGGGCACTGAAATATATGTTAGCTTAGAAATCCCCTAGTCCTAATAGTTTTGGAGTATGATATTAGTTTGGCATTTTTGGAGTTTCTTAAAGGAGGGATATGATAGAAGGCATAAACCATACTCACATAGCATTGATATCGAAAGTGAAAGATCTAGAGTCAGTGATGGACTTCAGGCTAATTAGTTTATGCAATATATTGTATAAGCTAATTTCTAAAGTGCTTTCAAATAGAGTCAAGAAGGCGCTACATCAAATAATCTCCCAAAATCAAAATGCATTCATCCCTGACAAGCTTACAATCGATAACATGATGGTGGACCTTGAATTGCTACACTTGATGTAGATCAAACAAAAAGGTAAATCTGGTAGTATATATAACTATTAAATTAGACGTATCAAAGACCTATGATAGAGTAGAGTAGCCTATTTTTAAAGCCATGTTAAGAATGTTGGGATTTGATGATAGGCGGACTTGTTTACTTATGAAATGAGTTACAACATGAGCTATTCAATCTTGTAAATGAAAATTTTGGCAAGGTTATTGTATCAACAAGGAGCTTGATATAGGGGTACTCTCTTTTCCCCTATCTGTTTTTGATATGTCTAGAGGGGCTTAGTCAATTATTCTATAAAGCTGAGCGAGAAGTGATAAAGAGGACTGCAATAGTGAGGAGGGAGGGGTCTAAGGGTTAATCGCCTATTGTTTGCTCACACTTGTGTAATTTTTAGTAGAGATAGTAAGGAAGAATGAACCAACATATGTTAAATTCTAGAATGCCATGAAAAAGATTCTGGTCAGAATAAGCATAAGACTTCCATCCTTTTTAGTTCTAATACAAAGGAGAGTGTGAGGAGTGAGATTTTTAAAGATGTTGGGTCAATGATAGGTGATAGATATGAAAAATACTTGGGCTTCTAGCAGTTGTTGGTAGATCTAAATATAATGCATTAAGAAGTATCAAGAAGAGAGTGTGGCAAAAAAATGCAAAATTGGAAGAATAATTTTCTTTCTAAGGCAGGGAAGGAAGTGTTGATCAAGGTAGTGCTACAAACTATTCTTACATATTTAATGAGTGTATTCAAGTTGCCACAAAGATTGTGTTATGATATTGAAGTTTTGTTCTCTAGATTTTGGTGGTCACATAGTAAGAAAGAGAAAGGGATGTAGTGATGGAGATGGAACAAGTCAGGGTTGATGAAAGCAAAGAGTGGGATGTGGTTCAGGCATATTAAAATTTCAACAAGGCAATACTTGCCAAACAAGGGTGATGAATGCTAAAGTTATAAATTTCTCAATCACTTGTTGCAAAGTTATCAAGGAAAAGCATTTTAAGAATACACAACTATTAAAGGCTCTTCTAGGAAAGCCTCCCCCTTTTATCTGGAAAAGCGTTTGGTTTACTCTACTTGTGTTGAGAAGGGGGCTAGTATGGGAGTTAGAAATGGGGAGGTTATTAAAATATGAGGATAAAAATGACTGCCAAAACCAATAATTGCCTATATCCAATCATAAGTTAGAATCCTACAAAATGATGCTTGAGTTTGAGTTGATTGATGAGAAGGAAAAAGGTGGAAGGAGGCACTGATTTGGAAGATCTTTTATGAGGTATAGGCTAGCATGATACTTTCCAATCCTATCAGTTGTATGGGAGCAATTGATAGAGTTATATGAGTATCTGCAAGAAATGAGAGGTTTTCTATAAAGAGTGCCTACCATATGGAGCAAAAAGAAAGAGAGAGTGAGTGGGGAGTCTTCTATAGCAGAAAATGATGATGTAACATAGAAACAACTTTGAAAATTAGAAGTATATGGGGCTATTAAACACTTCTTGTGGAAGTCTACAAACAACATACTTTCTACAAATCAAAACTTGTGGAAGAAGATTATTGTGAAGGAGTCAAAATGTTCCATATGCCAGATGGAGGAAGAATTTGTGATTCATGCAATATGGAGTTACCCAACGACATTAGATGTTTGGGTAGAGGAAGGGAGTCCAACAAAGAAATGAAGGTCTTGGGGATCAAAATTTTCTCAGTTATGGGAAGAAATGTATAGAAAGCTATCTAAAGAAGATATAGAGAAGATGGTTTTGATAATGAAGAATATATGGTATAGGAGGATTAATTTTGTTTTCAAATACAAGTTCCTATGTCCTGCTAAGGTTGTACATATAGTTACAACAGGCCATGAGGAATTCCTTATGGCTACACAGGTGAAAGGGAGTGGTTTAGTGAACCAAGACAATGGGGCTAGAAGAGGGAATGGAAGAAGCTTGTGGGAAAGAGTTTTAAGGTCAACTTTGATGCCACACTAACCATGGGGGTGGGAAAAGTCATCAGAGTCTGGAATGGCGACCTTGTTGCTACAAAGTCTGCTAATAGAAGGTACATCAACTCCTCTTTTGTTGCTGAGTGTACTGCGTTGTGGGAGGCAATGGAGATGTGTAAGGAGTTGGGTTTGTGGGATGTATAGTTTGAGGGGAATGCTAAGGAAGTTGATGCAATCATCAAGAAGGGTGGTGATGATTCCTGGTATGTTCAAATTGTAGAGGATCTGTGGCAGAATTTGAAATAATGTGACTCGTGGGCTGTTGGCTTCACTCATAGAAATGGGAACGAGGTGGCTTATCACTTGGCAAAGCTAGCAATTCACAGTGACAATTATCAATATTGGATGGAAGAGGGGCACGAGTCAATTAATGTTTTGTTAGCAAATGACAAGTTGTATAGTGAAGTGGATACTAATTCATCATGAATATAATGAAGTTTTTTCTCAAAAAAAAAAAGAGAAAGGAATCTTTGTTTTATTCTCAAATTTTTAAGCCTTCTTTGGCTTATTCCATAAAAATAAAAAAAACACAATTTCAATCTCAACATAATTTTCTATTTCGGACTTTCAATTTCTTACCAATCATTTTAATGTATTTCAATAAAAATCCCAAAATAAATAAATAAATAAATAAATAAATAAATTTTACAACTCTAAAACGAAAATACCCCAAAACAATGATCTTTAAATTACTTTTTAACTCTACAATCATTTTCACACATCCCAATACAGATCTTTTAAGAAAAATTATTCAAAATTTCCGATCTACCTCCATCAAAACCAAGAGAAAATGCATTCCAAGATTTCTCAAAAATGTTTTCAAGATTTCTTCAATCAAACACAGTTTGTTTACAAGGAAATTGATATTATTATAAAACTATATTTGGACACCATTAATTAGAAAGAAAAGAATAATTTTTTTTTTCTATTTTTTTTTTCAAAATCTTTTTGAATTTTCTTAAACGAATGTCAATTTTGAAAAAATGAAAAAAAAAAAAAATACATAACGGTTGACAAATGTTGGTTTCATCGTAGGCCTTGCTCAATCAGCAGTCACATTATTCAGAAAAAAAAAAAAGTTCCAGAAAAGAATCAGGACTCATTAATTGTGAGAAAAATTGATGTAGATTCCACATTAGGTCATTGGCACTTTTTACAAACGTTCGTAAGAACTAACCAAATTATTCAGCTCCAATTTGCTTTGAATGCACCTATTCTATCCGCCCTTTAAGAAGCAGCAAACCCCACTCACATGATGTACATTTGACCAGTTGTTAAAGGTTCTCGGCCCCTCCTCGGATATCCTCTTTCATTTTTACAGGTCTCCTCAGCAAGATATAAGTTGAAGATGCGAAGAACCAAGTTAGCTGAAGATGGCTCATGTTTCCATATTTAGGCTGAATATTATGATGGTGTTTGGGTTTCAGCTTCATAGAACTTCCATGACCCATCATCTTGCCTCTTCAGAACATAACGAACCTTATAGGTGCTGCAATTATTCAGTTGAGACAAGCAAAAGAAAAGATTGTCAAAAGAAAAAGCACAAAATTCCAAACGTGGGTCTGAAGGAGATAAAGAATAAGTTGGGAATACTGCTTGCTTTACACAATCAATATAAATAAAGCCAGGAATAAAGATAATTTAGGAACATTGCTAGAGATATCACAACTATTTATTCGGAAGTACCTATGTGTCTGTGTGTATATATATGTATATATATGTATGTATATAACTATCATCTTCGCAATCATCTTCAAAGTAGGGAGTATTTGGACATTAATGATCCATATGGATAGAATTAAGAAAAAATCTGGGTGCAAGCCGCCTGCACGCACTCCAGCACTGCTCTAGAATTAATAATAAAAATCTAATGTGGACACTAAAAGTTGTAAAAAGCGGGTAAGATCTATGTTCTATAAATGGACCTGTAATAATTTGGGTTTGTTTGTTGAGAGTCATCAACAAGCTCTGCGGCTTCCTCAAGAAGAGCCTCGATTTCTGCCATCTCTGCTCCAATCCCATCTGATATAATGTCAGCTTGCAGAACAGACAGCTGTAGCAAAACGAATCTCCAATAACAAGACTTGGCCTTTGCCACATTAGCCAGAGCTTGCCACTGCAAACCATCACATGAACAAAAAATCACCCTAAAGCATAATAATGAACATTAATCTTGTGACGTCAAGGAAAGAAAAAAAGTCACTAATTTTGTCGATACAGTTTCTCCACTACATGAAGTAAAAGGGCCTGTATCAAAGTTTAGGATTATTCTGACAAGAAAAGTTCAGCCTTGGATTCGGCCAACATAAATTTTGCGGGTACTAGAATCATCACTCCCCTCCATAAAGCATTTAGTATTGAATAAATTTTCCTCAAGAAATTTTGACCTTTCAAGATTTTTATTTTTCTTTGAATCAAGATCATCAAATTACTTACAACTTCAGCTATCTGATCATATAATATAATTCATCTTTTTATATTAATATAACTTGTCTACTATGAAATTTGAGATTTGTTTTTTCCAAAGTATAGGACCCGTACCTAAATCATAAACAATGATATTTTATATATATTACACTCAAGCGTTTGAATATATTGTGCACCCCCAGGATGCATGACAAGATTTGAAACCAATCCGTGCATTTTACCTGAACAAGCATTGATTCGTCAAGGACTTCAGAGAGGCTATGAACTTGATGGCTAGGCCCCAAAGCCTCAGCTTTGATTGCTTGCCACTGCCTAACAAGGGCTTCAGCTTCTTCCATAGGCATTACCCTCTTGTACATGGAAGTCATAGTCGCTGATAGGCTAGCAGTAGGGGATAAAACATAAGGATTTCCAGCATCTGGGCGGTTCTTGAACTGGATATTAGCACTTGCCAGAAGCTTCTTGAGTCTACCAGCAATACCACTTCCTCGAGTATAATCAAGCCCGTAATCCACTGTCGAATCTGTTGTCTGAAGAAGAGAACTTGTCTCCACGTTTGGGATACTGGAGTTCCATTTAGAAGCTCTATTCATCTTACCAACATTCATGCCTGATAATTTATAGGTAACAAGCACAATGCACCCCAGTACAGCAACAGAAGTTATCCTTCCAATCAATTTCTGGGGCAACCAACTTTCCCAATTTTTATTATGGTGCATGCCAGGATTCTTGTTTGATTCACAAGACCCGTTATCATTGCTTCCGCTGCTACCTTTGTCCAATATCAATGGACTTTGCAAATCTGGAGCTAACTGCTTAACTGCAGGCCCAAGAAGTCGAGAAGAGCTTGCATATGGAAGAGATTCCTCAAAACTTTTCCGCTCTGACAGGGGAGAAGAGACCAGTGTTCTGTGGCTTACCGTACGCACAGTTTGCGGAACTTTACTTTTCTTGCTCCCAGGAGATTTTTTTTCTCCACTGAAAAAGTTGACCTGCATACACATACATCTCTGATGATGTAAAAACTAAAGGTCTTATCTACTTTGTATCCACCATCATTTTTTTAAATAAGTATTGTATCCACCATCATGAACCTTACCAACAACGGCGAACAATCTCGTGTATCTGGAAAGATGGCGAGCACAGAATCCTTCAGCCACATTTCCTGGTCAAGTGGAAAGGCAGTATGACAAGAAGGTATCAACCCCAAAGCATGAAATTTGACGTGAAAAATGGCACCATTAAGAACACAGTGCAATTAACAAAATGGTCATATCCATCAAGGGCAAAACCTAAACAACCATTTTGCATTTCTTCAACCACAAATAAGAAAACAAGAAAAGGAGAATAAGTGCCAATACATGCCCTGGTCTACTGAAGTATGACCATGCCCACTACATGTGTCCCTCAATCGTTGACAGGTTCAATAAGAAAAATTAGTAGTTTACAGAGGCAAGACACAAGATTCAATCATTCATGATATAATGCAAGTTATGTAAAAAAAGAAAAAGAAACAAAAATCAGACACAGGCACAGGCATCATATTGCCAAGGAAGACTAGGAATCTAGGATCAATGTAAGTTCTTTTTTGATAAGTAGGATCAATGCTCAAGTTAATTGCCATATATCATCATTCATTAACTGAGCTCCCCTAAATTGAATCATCCACCCAAGCAGTTTCAGAAACATGTTTGTCGGGGCAGCAAAAATAAAAATTTCAAGATGGAACCCACAGAGAGAGAGAGAGAGAGAGAGAGAGAGAGAGAGAGAGAGATGACACACCAATGATGGTTTTGCACCAGAAACATGTTTTATTTCCTTCCCTGAGATTGAACTTCGTGCAGCAGGATTTGAGTTTGATTCAAGCTGTTGAAGCTTGTCAACAACCTCCACCTCAGTACCCTAGACACCAATACATCAGTCAAAGTAGTTCATAATCTAGAAGAAAGTAGAAAAGGGAAAGGAAATTCTCTCTGCTGAAACCAAGACAACAATTCCCGAAGTATTTTCATGAAGTCAGTGCTACAAATGGAACAGAATCAAAATGAGTACTGTACTTGTCCAAGAAGAAACAAGCAAAAAGCTTCTTCAACTTTCAGATCCATTCCTTCTGATGCCATCAAACATTCGCATATAGTTTTTGCTTTGTCTATCTGCGTGAAAATAAAATAAACACATAGTAATAAATGGAGGGCATCAACCTTTCTGCTCTCCCTCTCTTAAAGAATTGGAACCTGAATGGTAATGTTGATGATTGTAAGATACAAAATACACCAAATGAACAAAAGCCTTTTAATTAGATTTTTTTTTCTGGTATGTAAAACAATTTTTTTTTTTCCTACGAAATTATAAGAGTAAGGAGAGGGCTGGGGATAACTTATATATATATATATATGTATATATGAGAGGTGCATCCAGTACAAAGGGTATAAGAGGGGACTGGGGATAACAGTCTATAAATAAGCTGTAGAGAAAGGACTTACCAACTCTGTCTGCTTGCTTGAAAATCCCAGTGCTAAATGGGCTATTAACACCACATAGAAACAAGTGGTATCGATTACAACCCTTTGATTCTGGGACTCAAGTGATTTCTTATTCTTTCGTGTAACAGCTAAATTACCCCATGGAAGAAGATCAACTATCTCTGTAGCCATTAGCCTATTAAGAGCTTGGCTCAGGAAGCATGGCCAGTCTTGGACTTGGCACAAAGTGTCCACCTCAAGGCCCTGTCTGAGAAGTTCATGCAAGGCCGCAATTGCTCCACGTCTCCTTTCAGTATTTTCGGGCGAATGAGGCATGCCTAATAGATCCAGCGTGCAGGCAGGAGCGAGCTCCTCCAGAGATTCTTCTATCTAAGAACCAATGCCAAAGAATTATCATAGCGGTAGGAAATTGAGTTCACTCTAAAGCAACTAACAAGTACAGAACATAATAAGATGCCAGCACGTCTTATCCCCTCCACAAAGTTTCTAGGGCCATTTTTTCCACATTAGAGTATTATACCCTCTGTTTTTATGATATGTGATCAGCACACACTTCCAATAATTATTTGGATCTTGTTTTCTCTTTTCTTATATGTAACCAAGATATTGAGAGATATCAGATGGCTTCAATTTCATTATTCATTAGATATGGCAAAAGCAATGAAGGACATCCCTCCTGTGTGTAGAACCCAGCAAATGCTTCAAAGATTCTTGAACAAATAAGTTGATGCAAAAGCACACAAAGAAATGCGCATTACCTGTGATAACAGTGTCATTTTTCCAAGAGATATTTTACTCCTTAGAAAACACTGAGCACGAGCAAGTGCTTCAAATCCTTGGGACACCTTGTTCTTCTCGAAACCAATCTTTGCAATTGCACACTTCAAGAAAGCACATAGGATGAGATGAGGAGGCATAACAAGGCTGCTACAAAAGATGGTAAAAGTTCATGACTTCTTTGCTGAAATGCCTTACCTCAGCCAGAGCCATAGAAAGAAGCAAATCGTGAATATAAGGCTTAGCATCTGGATGCTGAAGAGCTGCCTGACCAATATCCAGCACAAGCTTCACCTCTCCAACCTAGATTGGGGAAATTTACATTGCTTTATTCTAATTCTTTTTTTGTTTCAAATAAAGAAATATTCCAAAGTTTTGAGAGATGTCATAAGGGGAAGATGACATGTTAGCATAAAGAAAGAACACACGCTCACAAGCAGGACGAGATAGAAGTTTTGCTACAAAACCTGCAATAACTGAACCTACAAAAGGATATAATTACTCTACACATAGAAATACAAAACAAATCCTAAAGCACAACTATTATAAACTACTTACTAAGTAAAATGTAAACAGAAGTCTGTACCTCTTGAAGGAGGCAAAGAGCAGCAGGCAACCAAGCCCAAGGAATTCGAAGGGGAGATTTAGGTGGGATATTTTCTCTCATATTGCCGGCATATTCTGGTTCAAAAAGAAGCTTATCCCTCACGTCCATCAGAAGGTCCTGCAATTCAAAAAAGAAAAAAGAAAACTCAAAACTAGCATAAAAAGCAGCTATATAAAAAATAATAATAAAAAAAGGAACAATGAGAATCAGCAAAACGACAACATAATTTTCTGTCTAGTCTCTACCTGACGAGATACGACAGCATCCATGGTGTAACCTTCTTCAATCTCAGCAATCTTCAAATTCATCACAGACTTAACTATCTCATCTTTCTCGGCTCGATTGTGAACGCCAAGAAGCTGTGATATAAAAACCATTGGCACTAAGCAAGTTACTAAACATGCAGACAAAAACAAATGAAAGGTGGAAAAAATATGAATAAGTGATTCAAGGAGCACACTTCACAAACGTTTTTTTTGTTATATCTGAAAATTACATAATCAAGTACAAACTATGAAGGTGTGGGAAAACATGAAGAAGGTTGCACGTTAAGCTAAGATTCAGGATCTGCGAGGCAGCATAATAATAAAGGCAGGATACAGAAGGGAAGAATATTTTTTTTATTTATTTATAAGTAAACAATTTATTGATAGAAGTAGGCAAATCCCAAGTACACAAGATGGTATATAATAAACAAAACCTATCTATATCGTAGGTGGATTGTTCGATATAAGGAAATCATGAAGATTAAGGCCATTAAAATCTAAATAAAAAAGTCCATAACAATAAAGTGCAATGAAAGTGAGAAAGAAGCTCCTCCCTAGTCCGTTCCTTGTCTTCAAAGGTTCTAACATTCCGCTCTTGCCAAATGCACCACATAAGGCAAATCGGGACCATCTTCCATACTGATTTGATGGGAGTAGCACCTCCCAGCGAAGTCCAACTAGCCAATAACCCAATCACCATGGCCGGCATAACCCAGTTTAGCTCGACTCGGCTGAAAACATCAACCCACAAGTGTCTGGCTGATTCGCAGTGTAGCAAAAGGTGATTCACTGATTCTCCTGAATTCTTGCACATGTAACACCAGTCTGAGATTAGGGGCGGAACTACCTCTTGGCTAGGGGGGGCCTTTTAAAAAAATTATACATATTATATAAATATATATAGCCTTTTTTATATAATTAAAGTTCCCACACCAATTTATCAAAAAATAAAAAATTTGCCCCCCCAATCCTTGGACCTCTAAAAATTTTACAAAAGTTATTTTTTCAAATTTTAATACTTACTTAGTCTCACTCTAAATTTTTACTTCATTGACGGTACTTGACACCCAAATTGTCTCTCCCATTCTAGCTTGATGTGCTAACGCAACTAAATTTTTAAGATATGTCTAGATTATTTAAATTATGTATATGACTAGAAATTTCAAAAAAGTTAAATATTGATTATTTGATTGACATTTGACAGGTTAATTCGTCTAATATTAACTCTTCATGTTTTATTGCTATTATTGAGCGAGCATTTTCTAGTATGAAACTTATAAAAACTAGATTGGTTACTCAAATGAAAGATGAGTTTTTTACAAATAATTTGCTAATTTATATTGAGAAAAGAATTATAAATAATTTTACTTTAGAAATGATAATAGACGAATTTTATTCCATGAAAATCATCGTCGAGCTTAATTTGTAGGAGAAATAATCCTAAGTTTATATTTTTTTTGTAATGGTCTCTATCAAATTGCAAAAAATCTAAAAAAAATATGATTTATAAACATGTATTTTTTGTATACAATTTTATAATATATGATTATTGTTTTCATATATAATCATGTACAAGAAAAATATATTTATATTCACATATATCACATATTTTGTCAATCGTCCCTCCCCCCAATAAAATATCAAATCCTACTTCCTCCAAATCTTGTGCACGGCTGTCCATATAAAGAAGAGGGTTTTGGGGGGGCCTTATTCCTCCAAATTTTTCTCCAAGGAAAGTGGATGTACATTGGGAGAGTTAGCGCCTTATAGAAGGAGCAAACTGAGAAAATACCCTTGTTCGAAGATATCCACCAGAGCTTATCGGCTCTCTTTCCATTTGGATTAGTGGAATAGATGTACCTGAAAAAAGTCTCAAAGTTGTCCACTTCCCAATCTTGGGCTGCTCGACTGAAGGTAACATTCCATTGAACTTGGTCGCTTGATCGAATCAAGAGATCTGCCACCGAGGCTTCTTGGTCACAAGCTAACCGGAACATCGTAGGAAATGTGTCTTTTAGAGCTTCACTCTCACACCAAGTATCCCTCCAAAATTTAATCCTAGTTATATCACCTAATATCAGTTTGGTATGAGTGGTGAACCCCCCCCCCCCCCCCCCCAAAAAAAAAAAATCCTTGTCTAATATGTTTCCATAAACCCACTTTATATGCCTCAAACACCTCTTGAGTACTCCATCCCCCCCATAGGCTACCGTGTTTACAATCCACCACCATTTTCAATAGTGCATCAGGTTCTAAAGAAAACTTCCATAACCATTTGTTAAGAAGAGCCTGATTGAAGGTTCTTATATTTTTTAAACTCAGACCACCTGAAGAAATTGGCTTGCACACGTTGTCCCATTTGATTAGGTGGAACTTAAATTCTTCCCCTATCCCACTCCATAGAAAATCACAGTGGAGTTTTTCAATCCTTCTTGCCACAACTGCAAGCATGGAAAATAAAGACAAGTAATAAGTAGGAAGGTTGGAAAGGGTACTTTTGATCAAGGTCACCCGACCTCCTTTGGATAAATACAGTCTCTTCCAACCTGCCGGTCTTTTTTCAATCTTCTCTATGACTGTATACTAGATTGCAGAAGATCGAGCCACTGCACCCAAGGGCAACCCCAAATACTTCATTGGGAGAGAGGCCACTTTACAACCAAAAATGATAGCCAAGTGTTGTGGTTCAATGACATTCCCTACAGGAGCAATCTCTGATTTTTCAAAGTTAACTCTCAAGCCCGAAGCCGACTCAAAACATCTTCAACACCTTGAGTTGATTCTAATCAGCTTCACAAAAAACTAAGGTGTCGTCTGCAAATAAAAGATGAGAGATAGAGATGGTGCCTCTGCTGGGGTCACCGACAGAAAAGCCTGACATATAACCATCTCGGACCACAACTGTTAACATCCTGCTCAGAGCTTCCATGATAAAGATAAAGAGAAATGGAGATAAAAGGTCTCATTGTCTCAGTCCACGAGAACTATAGAAAAAGCCTGTTAGGCTACTATTTATTAATACTAAGAATTTTGCTGTGGAGATGCACCATCTAATCCACTTGCACCAACGCTCCCCAAAACCACATCTCTCTAGCAAAAAAATGAGAAAATCTCAGTTTACATGGTCAAATGTTTTTTTCTATGTCTAGCTTGCAAATGATCCCTTCTACCCTTGTCTTTAGTCTGTTGTCCAGGCACTCGTTGGCTATAAGGACTGAATCTAGTATTTGACGACCCTTGATGAAAGCATTTTGTGGCTTTGAGATGATCTTACCAAGAACCGCCCTAAGCCGGTTGGCAAGCACTTTGGAGATAATTTTGTAAATACCATTTATGAGGCTAATGGGTCTAAAGTCTCGTATCTCTATTGCACCACTTTTCTTGGGAATCATAGCGATGAAAGTGGTGTTAAGACTTTTCTCAAACTTGCCTACCATGAATAATTCGTGAAATATCTTCATCAAATCTTCTCTCACAATTTCCCAACATGCTTGAAAGAAACTCCTCGAAAAACCATCAGGTTTTGGTGTTTTATCACTAGCCATTTTCCTTAAGGTCTCCAACACCTCTGACTCCTTAAATGGTCTCTCCAACCAGGAAACTAACTGTGGTTCTATGGAATCAGAAACAAGCCCATTCGGCTTTAGTCTCCATTGCTCTTGTTCTATAAACATATGTTCAAAGTAATCCACCACAGACTCCCTTATACCTGGCGCCTCTGTGCACTCTTCACCATTGATTTTTAACATCTCAATGGTATTATACCATCTGTGAGAATTAGCCGCCCTGTGGAAAATTTTGGTATAGCGATCCCCTTCCTTTAGTCATAGAGCTCTGGACTTTTGGCGCCAAGATATCTCCTCAAGAGAAAGAACTCTCTCCAATTTTGTAGTCAACTCTGTTTTACGAACAGTTTCCTCTTGAGTAAGAACTCTAGTCTCGAGTATCCTCTCAAAACGTTGCAACTTATCCGCCAAAGATTTCTTTTGCTCCCCTATGTTTCCGAAGGTTTGAGAGTTTCAAAGCTTTAGATCGTTCTTCAGTGCTTTTAATTTTCTTGCAAAAATAAATGAAGGTGTACCTTGAAATTGGTAAGAAGACTACCAATTTCTTACCTTGTCCACAAAGCCTTCACTCTTAAGCCACATGTTTAACTTAAAGTGACGTCATCCCCCTTGAATACCACCGCCATCCAACATGATGGGAAAATGACCCAAGTAAAGGCGAGGCAACCTCCTTTGACACACCTCTGGGTAAAGTGTTTTCCACTCTGGCAAGTTCAGGAATCTATCCAACCTAGACCAAGTCTGGTTGTTGGACCAAGTGTAAGCACCCCCTATGAGTGGAAGATCCACCAAGTTTAGGTAATCAATACAAGCTGAAAAATTCACCATTGTTGGGCGCAACCGACTGTCACCAGATCTTTCACTTGGATACCTTATTATGCTAAAATCACCCCCTATGCACCAAGGGAGGTCCCACCAACCAAGAAGAGTTGCAAGTTCATCCCATAATAAATTACGAGTGCTATCAATGTTTGGCCCATATACCCTTGCAAAAAGCCCATGAGGAGTTATCCACCACTGTATGTTCCTTTACAAAATCGTCAATTTTTTCCACAATCCTTTTATCCCACATCACAAGAATACCCCCCGATGCCCCATTCGAAGCCAAATACACCCAATCTACATAAGCGCAACTCCAAATACTACGCACTAAATTTCTAGAAATCATTTTCAATTTGGTTTCTTGTAGGCATACAATTTCCGCCTTCCACTCATGACGTAAGAAATTAATATGCCTACGTTTCTTAGCTTCATTCAGCCCCCGCACATTCCAAGACACAATTTTTGACTTCATAAGGATAAAAAAGATCACTTCCTTTTGTCAAATGGTTTGAATACCATTTCTGTAGGATTTCCTTTTATTTATATAGAATAATTGTACATAATTGTTGCCATAATTAATGGCACCTAAAAAGCTATCATTGAAATATTTACACCTGCTTACACCTAATTTACACCTAATTGACTGATTGTTTTAACATTTGCGTTTAACTATTTTCACATATTTACACCTATATGAACGTATTATGCTGACATCCCCCTCAAATTGATGCGGGTTGATCAATGAGCATCAATTTGCTTTTTAAAAAACAATGTTGATGACGAGTAAGAGCCTTGGTGAAAATATCAGCAATTTGTAGTTCAGTAGAAACATGTGGAAGAGTGATAACACGAGCTTCAAAGGCCTCACGGATAGAGTGACAATCAACTTCAATATGTTTAGTGCGCTCATGATAGACAGGGTTGGCCGTGGTCTGAATAGCACTTGTATTATCGGCATGTAAAGGTGTAGGATTGTTCTGAAAAAAATTTAATTAAGCAAGTAATCCTCCAAGCCAAATGATCTTGGAACAAGCAAGGGACATTGCCCTGTACTCAAATTTTGTAAAAGACTTAGGGGCTGCTTGGACTTAGAAACTCTGTCTTGCTTCTTACTTTTCCAGGAGATCAACGCATCACCTAAGAACACGCACCAACCAGTGATGGAGCGACGTGTACCAACACAACCAGCCCAATCAGCATCGCTATAAGCGGCAAGGCTAGGAGAATTTCCTACAGGAAAGAATAAACCACGGGAAGAAGTTCCCTGAACATATCGTATTCTACGAACAACGACCAAATGAAGATGACGAAGAGTCTGAAGAAACTGGCTGACTTGTTGTACTGCAAAAAAAATGTCAAATCTAGTAATAGTGAGATAGACCAGGCTGTCCACCAATTTCCTATATAAACTAGGATTAAGAAGTAAGTCACCCTTCTTTTTGCGAAATTTGACATTTAATTCCATGGGAGTATCAACAGAGGTAGCTTCCTGTAGGCCAGCTGTAGCCACCAAGTCACACACATACTTATATTGATTAAGTGAAATGCCGGAGGAACTTCGATGCACCTCAAGACCAAGAAAATATGTGAGAGACCCAAGATCTTTCATATGAAAGGACTCGGAGAGATGAGTCTTAAGTTGACCAAGTAAAGCATAATCGGAACCAGTGATCACAATATCATCAACATAAACCACAAGAACAACAAGACCCATGTTGGTTTGCCGAAGAAATAATGAAGTGTCATGTTTGCTCTGCTTGAAAGAAAATTGTAATAAAGTGGTTCGAAATTTCTCAAACCAAGCTCTCAGAGTTTTTTGGAGACTATAAAGAGAGCGACGAAGCTTACACACTTGTGAAGTTGAAGAAGAAAACAACCCCCAGGGTGGTTTCATATAAATACACTCTTCAAGATCCCCATGAAGAAAAGCATTCTTGACATCCATCTGATGAAGTGGCCAATCTTGAGAAGCAGCAAGAGCTAGAATAGTACGAACGGTAGTCATCTTAGCCACAGGGACAAATGTTTCTTCATAATTGACACCATATTCTTGATTATTCCCAAGTGCTACAAACCAAGTTTTGTAACGATCCAAACTCCCATTAGAGCGGACCTTGATGGAATAAACCCATTTGCAACCCAAAGGAACCATAGTGGGAGGACATAACTCAATGTCCCAGGTGTGATTGGCCTCTAGAGCAGCAATTTCTTCCTGCATAGCTTGTTGCCAACAATCATACTTGGCAGCGTGTGAGTAGCATGTGGGAATATCAAATTTGGACAGTGCAGCAGTAAGAGTTGACATAGAATTGCCAGAACTAGAGGAGGGAAATCGATACCTATCAGGAGGTACAGATGCTCGAGAAGAACGACGTACCAAAGATGCTGGAGATGCTCCAACTGATTGAATCTAGAGTGTGGTAGGATTAGATATCGGGTGAACCACCGGAAGAGACTGTAGGCGAGGACATCATGTATACACAATACCTGGTTTAAAACGTGAACTGACAGGAGGAAGATCTGAGGACTGCTGCTCAAAAAAGGGAAAAACCACAGTAGAAGAGGATGGCATAGAGGACTTAGGAAAGAAATGTTGATTTTCAAAGAAAACAACATTCCTAGAAATATGTGTACGATGTAATGTTGGATCATAACAAACAAATTCCTTTTGACACACATTATATCCCAAGAAAGCACATCGGACAGATTGAGCAGATAATTTATGTCGCTCATGAGGAGGTAAGTGAACAAAACATACACAAACAAAGGTTTTAAGGTTATCATAATAAGGTTGCTTAGCAAATAAGCGAAAATAGGGAGACTCCATATGTAGGACTTGAGAAGGTAAACGATTAATCAAGTAGCAGTTTTTAGAGCCTCTACCCAAAACATAGATGGAATAGAAGATTCTAACAAGAGAGTACGTACCATATCTAGGAGATGACGATTTTTTCGTTCGGCTATTCTATTTTGTTGAGGAGTAGAGGGACATGAATGTTGATGAATAATTCCATTAGAATTCAAGAATGGTTGAAACTCAGTAGATAAATATTCATCACCAGAATCTGTGCGTAATGTTTTAATAGAAGCAGAAAATTGATTGTCAACATACGCTAAAAACTCAATGAAAGTACGAAAGATCTCAGATTTAGAACGAAGGAAGTAGACGCAAGTAAATCTGCTATTATCATCAATGAAAGTCACATAGTATCTAAATTTTTCATGTGAACTAACTGGGGAAGGTCCCCAAACATCACTATGTATAAGATCAAAGCAATGAGATACTCTACTAGCATGCAAAGGGAAGGGAAGAGTTTTACTTTTACCAAGTTTACAAGAAGCACACTCAAGAGATAAAGAATAACGATCTTTATTATTAGGTAAACCAGAATTTAAGACATGAGATAAGACTTGAGTATTGGGATGACCTAAACGACGATGCCACACTAGAGTAAGATCTGAAGTTCTATTGCAAGCAAAAGACTTAATAGCATAAACTGGAGAAAATTTTGGAACAGGTAAAAATAGTGGAAACAAGCGCCCCACTTTAGGTCCCTTCACGATTGGCTCCCCCGTGACCTAGTCCTGCACAACACAACCATCACCAGAAAAATTAACAGCACAATTGTTATCAACTAATTGGCCAACAGAAATAAGATTTGTGGAAAGCTGAGGAGCAATAAACACATCAGTGAACTTAGAAGAGGCATTTCCGACAGCAGCTATTGGCAAAGAACTGCCATTGGCAGTCTAAATAGCAGAATGACCAGCGTAAGGCCGAACATGACACAAAGCGGTAGAATTATTAGTCATGTGATTAGAGGCCCCTGAGTCCACATACCAGAATTTAGTAGAAATGTTACCTGGGAACCCCATTGCTGATAATGCCAAAACGAGCATTTGCTGCACCATTTCGGGTGTGCAATAATTTGTTGTAGAACCAGAGATGATACCTAGATAAAAGCCATGTCCTACAGACGCCGTTGCTAGAGAGTCATGAACAGAAGTTTGAAATGCTTGAACTTGGTGATTCTGAGGGCGAATACGACATTCTTTGATAATATGACCCTTTTTCTTGCAGTAGGAGCAGTATTTATTAGGACAATTTGTAGCAATATGTCCATATGCCTTGCAGCAATAGCATTGCAAGTTTTTAGAATCCCTGGGCGATTCTCGGCCTTGGGCAGCATTAGCCATAGTTGCTGACCTTGAACTGTCATGAGATTGCTCTAAAATAGCTTGAGTATTAAGACGTTGTTCCTCACGAAGTAATTCACCGAAACAAATATCTAGAGAAGGAATAGATTCAAATTCAGAACGTAATTTCAAAAGAAACTAATCACGCCGACTAGTCTCATGAAGATTTTGAATAATGGAAAGGGTGTTAATAGGAACATCTGTCGTAATCAATTCAGAATATTCGTTCCAAAGTGTTAGAAATGCTGAGTAGTAGTCTTGGATCGAAAGACTATCATGTTGAAATGTGGCAATTGCATGCTCTAACTGAAAGCGACGAGCACTATTCTCTTGATGATAAACCGTTTTTAAATAATTCCACATATATTGAGCAGAGCGATGAGGTCGTAAGTTTGTAACAATATGTAATTCCATTGAACTAAAAAGCCAAGGCACGATCCGTGCATCCAGCACAGCCCATGAAGGAGAAGATCCGAGATCCTTAGATTTGTCAGAAGTAGATGATGGCGCGACATCCGTGCCATCAATATGACCCCAAAGGTCTTTTCCTTTCAAAAATAGTTCAAATTGAAAAGCCCACGTAGAGTAATTATTCCCCGTAAACTTGGAACACACAGATGCGGAGTCCATTGCAATAAAGCTCAAGATAAAACAGTGTCAATTTATATATATATATTTAAATAAACGTAAAGACAAATCAAATGAACTGAAATAAGCTAAAATAGAATAAAAGGTTCTGTACCGAGAGAGCACTATCGTAAACTTGATAACTGAAGTTGTCGAAATACTACCAAAAATCCAAGATCAGACGATTGCGTGTTTGATCCACCCTGGGTTCACCAAGAATCAGCACAGAAGTTGTCGACAACGCCAACCCACTGTTCCGAGAGCCACACGACAACAGCAACGCCAAATGGAACCAGATAAGGCTGCGTCGGCCGACGCAGCCTTCAAACTACAGAACCACAAACTAGATCGATGGAAGTCGAGAACCACCGTACCAAGAATCTGCACAGACCTCACCAAAATGAGGAGTCCTCTGTTCCGAGACCAATACGACCAAAGAAATGCCGAAAAGAAGAAGATAAGGCTGCGTCGGCAGCCTTCAAGTTACGGAGGAACCTCAAATCACGGGAATTTCTTGCCGAAACTTGCTAATATATGGACAGAGGTTGCCAGCAGCACCAACCCAGAAACACCCAATCGAAAAAATGAAGAGCCAAGACGTCGAGAACTTGCTGAGAAGTTCAAACTCACACAATTTGACACAACACAAGGTAGCGACACCTACTCAGAGCAAGAAATAACTTGCTAAATACAAAAAATCTCCTAAGAATTGCGATTAAAGATCGCACCGAGTGATTCAGAAATCAGAGAGGCTCTGATATCATGTCAAATGGTCTGAATACCATTTCTGTAGGATTTCCTTTTATTTATATAGAATAATTCTACATAATTGTTGCTATAATTAGTGGCGCCTAAAATGCTATCATTGAAATATTTACACCTAATTTACACCTAATTGACTGATTGTTTCAACATTTGCGTCTAGCTATTTTCACATATTTACACCCATATGAACGTATTATGCTGACACTCTTTAGTATGCATGCAGCTGGTGCTGCCATCATTCAAGGACCACGTGAGTCTCCTAAGTTCTCTATGTTTCTTGGACTCTGATTTCTTAGACTGAGAATGCCCAGCATCAATGGTAGTAAGTAGCGCCATAAATTGATCTTCATATCCCACACACTTCGTGCCAATACAATGCTGAATCAATTTTACACTGCCAAGTACCCATTCAGAAACCGCAAACTCAGCAGGAGCTTCGCATTCATGACAACGCCTCATGATCAAGGACCAAATAAATCCTTTTCTCCTGCTAACCAGGAACAAACACAAAGATGAAAAAGAGAAGAAAAAAAATGAAAAAAAAAATTATGGACCAAACCAAAACAACACATTGTTATGCTATCCTTTTTTTTATCAGTAAAAGTAACTAACCTTCTGCACACATATAAAGGTAAATAACCACAACAAGAAAAAAAAATTTTGATAAGTAATACAGGAAAAATGATACAGGTATAATCAATCCCAAGGACTAATAAATCCAATTGAGAGTTTTAATATTTTTTTTATTCGTTTATGCTGATTTTCACATCACTTAGCTTGTAATTAGGTTTACCTCTTGTAAACTTCCTGTGTACCCGGGTTGAATATATAGAGTTAATTACATTGTGGGAGAGTTGAATGGGGCTTATGGAGTGGGGGTCTATAAGCATATTAGGCGCGGGTGGGGGGTGTTTAACAACCATTCTAAACTAGTGTTGGGCGAGGGATATTGAATAAATTTTTGGAGGGACATATGGTGCAGGGATGAGGCATTATAGGAGTCTTTTCCAGTCATCTTCCTAGTGTCACGTGATCAGGAAGCTTTAGTAACGGACCTCATGCTTCGATTAGGGGACCAAGTTCAATGAAATGTCACTTTTAGCATAGCGGTATAAGATTGGGAAGTCGAAAGCTTTGAGACTTTCTTCAGCTTATTATATTTTGTGGTGCCAAATGGACAACAAGTTGATGGGCTATGGTGGACACTGATAGGCAAGGGTGTATTCTCAGTTCGTTCCTTTTACAAAGCCCTTACTCTCTCACCAAACAGCCATTTTCCATAGAGGAAAATTTGGAGGAATAATGCACCTCCTAAAGCAGTCTTCTTTACTTGAACAGCAGCCCTAGGGAAGATTTTGACAACTAATAATCTGAGAAAGCGTAAGGTTGTCATTCTAGACTGGTGTTGTATGTGTAAGCAATCTGGCGAGACAATAGAGCAGAGCACCTCTTGTTACATTGTGGGGCAGCTAGAGCCTTGCGAAATGAAGTGTTTAGCCTGGTAGAATTATCATATGTAATGCCTGCAACCATGGTTGAGCTACTTGCAAGTTGGACACTCTCAAGAGGTGCCTCTCAAATCAAAGAGGTGTAAAAGATGATCCCGAACTGCATTAAGTGGTGTATATGGCAAGAACATAATGATCAGACTTTTGAAAATAAGGAGCGGTCACCTGAGAAACTTCGAGATCCTTTTTTCCATACTTTAGTTTTGTGGGCCATAGCTTTAAATTTTAATGGCCTGAACTTTCACGATTTTCTTGTTTCCTCTACTGCGACCTAGATAGGTCTTACCTCTTGTATTCATCTTGTGTACTTGGGCTATGCCTATCTTTATTTAATAATACCATTTACTTAAAAAAAAAAAAATCAACCTGGGTACATATTAAGGCCATGCTATGACCCACACAAAATCAAACTATCAGGCCAAAGATAATTATTTTAGTTCAATGTTCCATATACTTGGATTCCAATATATTCTTGAAATAGTGCTATGAGAAATATGTTGGAAATTGTGGCATAACAACTCCAGGCATTACTAGAAAGAGATCAGATCAAAAAGTAGAAGGAAGAAAAAGCATCTAGAAATATAAGTTTTCTTCTAAGCAAACAATCAGCAAGGACGCCCCTCTAACAAGAAATCTGAAGGAAAAAAGAGCCATATCCAGGATACAATACATGAAGGAAAAAAGTGTCTTGAACTAAGTAACACAAGATGATCATCTCCAACTCATAGTACAACTCACTCAAGAACTCCTAACGTGGGCTATAATCAAATTATTAGTAAAACAGGTGGTCAGTCAATATCTCTCCTCCTTGACCTAATGGACTCCTATGCAACGAAATGCCATCATGATAGCATATGCTACAAAATTCTTCTTTCTTTTTGATAAGTACATATACAACTAATTCTACAATACCATTTCGCATACCATCTTTTGGATAAAAATTACTACTTGAAATCCCAGTAATATTACAAAGCTGAGAAGCCAATGCATGATCATACAGTCATATTTAGTTTGATGAAGTGTGCAAGCAAGCTAGAAACATGAAACCTGCCCACAATTCAACCTTAAAATGGACTTTACCTGTAAGCCCCTTAATGACTCCGCGTGTTTATTATTCAATGCATCAGGACAAATCGTGCAACAGACCAACTGTAAGTAAGTGGGCTGCTTCTAGGATCACTTTTAAGATCAAATAGTATGAGATGAATCATTTTTTGCATTCTGTATCGGTACACCAGTCAACCCTAACCAGCGTACTCTATTTAGCTTAACTCATTTATGGAAAATCCCTAGCTGATCAATGACCATTCTTGAAATGGGCAAATGATTGAACGAATGCTGATATTTTTTTAATTATAATTCTTTCATACAGATTTCTCGGCAAGTTTACCCAGGTTAAACAAGAAGTATAGACTAAAGCAATCTTCTCAAACTATTACTAACAATCATCAAAATCATAGAAGTATATCTCCGCCACTAGGCATAACCAGAGGCTTAACCAGACATCTTTTATTCACTTTGTTCTCTTTGCCTAGGATTTCTCAGTAACCACGAGATGAAACGGGACTGCATGAAACGCTCTCTTTTTCCACGCCGGTGCCACTCTCTATTAGAAGCCTGGCCAATCATTCAACAGCTCAATTCAATTTGCTTCTCATTTTTTATCGATTTTCTCACCGACCAAACAGAAATTCATAGCAAAAACGGCACCAAGTCATTCGAGAAAATAGACCGAGAAGGAATTAACACATTAACATAATAATTCTAAAAAGGCCTACAATAATACACACACACACATACTGTGATAGAGAGCAAGAGAGCGAGAGATTACTATAAGTGACCTGGTAACAGGTAACGGGGATTTCGACAGTGGTCCGAGAGGGTGCATTCTGGACAATGCGGGTGTCAACGGCGTTGGATCTCCATCGCCGGCTGTGAGCTTCAGACCTCCACATATGCGACCCAATCGAAATCCTAGTGAGCCCGAGATTAGAGCTTCCTGCAGTAGCCAAAGCCAAAACGGAGACCTTGAGATCTTCCTTCTGAGACTTGCAATCCCCATTAATTCCACATTGATAGCACGAAGAAGGGACACTCGGAACGGAAAAAGCTTGCGCCAAAGGCATCGTCTTCACCCAAAAAACAGAGAAAGCCAAAACGAAGCTCAGCTCATTTAGAATCTACATTGGGAGTTGAGGATTTCTGGTTTAGGGTTCCAATTTACAGTTTACACTGGAGGTTTTGAGGTGGCTTTGGAGATTTTGGTTGGTTAATTAGCTTTGGACAGTCGACTAACGTTTCTCCGTGACTGTATCATTTTGGTCAGTTTCGAAATTGAAAGTCTTTTCCGGATTTTTTTTTTTCATTAAGAATGTTGTTTCAGTTTTTTTCCCACGCAATATCAGTTTGTTTTGAGAAATTATATTATTTTATCTCCTCTGTCCATTCTTCTTAAAAATAATGGAGAATTCTAGTTTACCATTTTAATATCATGTGTTGGCTGACATCTATATGTCATATACTTTCTATTTTCAACATTTAATATATAAAAAACAATCTAAAAATATATGACAATTTTTAACAAAGATATATTAAAAGTACCCAAAATATTAAGGAAAATTAAAAAGTTGGAAGATAAAAAAAAATAAACTAATAAAACCTAACAAAAATAAACTGAAAAATAACTAAACTCAATAAATGCTAAAAAAATGAAGGAAAAAAAGTAAAACTAAAAAAAAAAACTTAATATACATTAAAATAAGTGAAAATATAGGTAGAAGCTTGTGTGCCACAGCACACAATCATAAAGAAACAAAAAAAAAAAATAAATAAATTGTAGCTATATCTTTGTGTGTCGGTATGCAGCAGTACACCAACTGTTGTCAAGCACAACTCTTAAAATAAATGTGAAGTTAGAATTCTATAATTTTTCAAATAAAAAATAAAATAAATCTTTTATGCTTGGGGGTAGTGTGCATCTAATTGACCATCGAGCATAACCTTCAAATCTTATTACGACTCATAGGAATTCGAGCCATACTTGAGACAGAAAAACCTTCTTAACTAGGTGAAAATAATACATTATCTTTCATAATTGAGATTTGATTTGAATGGTAGAAAAAATTAAACAAAGAGTGCACTGTAATATCTCGAATATAAAATTAATAATTAAGAAAATTTAAAAAGTAATTAAGTTAATAAAATATTTTTGGGATGGTGAATAAGGATTTCATATTGTACTATGGCTCATGTTGTTTTCATATAAAAAAATTGTTAACTTATTGATGTACATGTGTGATTATCCGAGTAAAAGTAAGAATTTAGAAGTCACACTCACTAGATTTAAATTTGTTTAATTTATTACCCTATTGGACCTTAGGCACAAGATAGTTCGAGTTATTTAAATCATTTTATGCAAAGAGAGGTTTATTATTTTCTTTCCAAGGATTTTTATATTCAAGATCTTTATAGTTAAATCCCAAAAGAAATTCGACGAAAATATTTGCTTTTAGTTAGATTGTTAATAGGTCATGAAAACTCAAGGCAAATTTCTTGGATAGAGGACTAGGTTAAATTTTAATTCATTGAACGTAATCAAAAAATGATCTATTAAAAGGACAAAATGTCATTTGGATTTTTATAGGTTCTTAGGATTATAATTAGATTAAACGAATGTTACCATTAGGTTCTTATGAAATTCGACATTCTCTAACTTTTCTATTTTAGAAAGTTGATTGTCGTTTTTTCTTATTTTTACGAGTATTTCTCCTCAGTCAGCCAAAGCAACTTCCTCTATGTGAGCTATTTGAGAGTTGTGTCATAGGTGGCATAGGAAAGGCACACTAATGTTTAGATCGAAATATTTCTCTAATACCACATATGATGCAAACTGTTTAAATAGTTTTGTAACCACCATATTTAAACACTATTAAGCGTCTGCAAAAGGAAAAAAGAAGAATAGTCAGATTTGGCAGTAACACCTTCAAGTCAAAAAAGTATATATAGCAATTACATCCGTTAGTCACAATAGCAACACTCATATTTTAAATAGAGATTAATGCAATATTTAGAACTTTTGATCAAATTTTTTAATATTTGATATAAAAATTATAATTTATAAAATCTATGGTGAATACTCAAATTAATTTTAACTTTTGCCTCAGTTTTTCAAACTTGAAATTTGGATGGCAAATTTGTTATAATCTCTATATTACCGCACGTTAGGATATTGTTTAAATAGTGAATTAAAATGAGACTTGTTAATAAAAATTTGAATAAAATATTATTTATATAGAAATTTAAATTAGTAATTATATTTTATATAAAAATTTAAAAAATTATAATAATAAAATAAAATAAAATAAAATGACACATAGACTTCTACTCAAACTCGGACCTAATTTTCTTTCGAAAAGATTTGGCGCATTCCAGCTGGCTGTAAATCTGGCGTGCTCAGCTACTGCGAGTGAAGCGCAAGGAACCCTGCTGGTTCGTGGGGAATGGCGCGGGGCTCTTCGTCATCATCGAAGAAGGAGGTGCGTGAGAGTAGTAGGCAGCTCGATCCAGCTGTGACAGAGCGCAAGAGGCTCAAGAGACTGGCCTTTGCCAACAACATACTCTCCGAGACTCCGGCCAAGGTCCACCAGCCGCTAAGCCCTTCAAAGGCCGTCATCAAACACCATGGCAAGGACATTCTCAAGAAGTCCCAGAGGAAGAACAGGTTCCTGTTCTCCTTCCCGGGCCTTCTCGCTCCCGTCGCAGGTGGTAAGATAGGCGAGCTCAAGGATTTGGGTACCAAGAACCCCGTTCTCTACCTCGACTTCCCTCAGGTTTAATGCTCTCTTTCGTCCTTTATCTGCTTGCCGATAAACTTTGCAGGAAAGAAGAATATATAATTTTTTTTTTTGTTGGGGGGGGGGGGAGGAGGAAGTTGTGTTTTGCTTCTTTTCAGTACTTGCAAGATTATTTAAGAAGCGTTGAAATTTATCGAAGCAAGCGAGATTCTATATTTCAATTGAACTGAAAATTGATGATTTTTCGGGGCATAATTAACAAGATAAACAATATTCTAGAACTGGAATTTATTGTCTTCTCTAGACTGTAGCTCTCTTTCATTCAGTATGTTGTGCTACGTGAAGCAATTACGATGAAGAATATGGAATCGCATAGAGAGAGTAAGTAACAGAAAAATACACAGATTTACGTAGTACAACAACATGCCTACATCCACATACTACAACACAGTAGCTATGATAAGTTGTCTTTCTCTGTTTTTTTAATAGGTAAACTAGCTGTGTTTAGTTCTGAGAACATGTAGTAAAGGTGAGAAATCAGAGCAATTGGGTTGCAGGCTATCATTAGCTATTTTAATGTCCCCTCTCTTTACTTAGTCTATGTATCAAGAAAATGAAGATGGATTATCAGATTAATAAAAAAGTATAATATCAGAACATTTATTATGTTAGGCAATATAATGGAGAGGTTCATGATCCGTATTGCAAATGTAGCTTGCTTTTTCTGTACAACTAGTCGGTGGGTTTTGGTTGATAAGAAGATGAAGAAAATGCAAAAAAGCAACCCCGAACTTTCGGATGATAAACTCAAATAGTTGGTTTTTAAGGTTTTTCAAGTCTTTTTGCCTATCTCTATATCAATAAAAAATTTTCTTATAAAAAAAGATTTTCATATCTTTTTTCTTTTTACGCTTGTCCTACAAGTTTGCTTACAAAAATTCCAATCATTTCTTTCTTTCTTTGTGATTTTGCAGTTAAAGGCAGTTTATTGTTCTCATTGGTAGAATTTGCACAAATGGTGTCAAGTTGTCAACAGTAAATGCTATATCTACATGATATATACATATTTTTTGTGTGCCAATTTCAGGGTCGAATGAAGTTTTTTGGGACTATTGTATATCCATCAAATAGATACTTGTCATTGCAATTCCCAAGAGGTGGGAAGAATGTGATGTGCGAGGATGTCTTTGATAATATGGTTAGTCCTATCATTTTTGCTCAATATCTTGAGTTATTACAATTTTGTTAGAATTGATTTTTATGTTGTTTTTTTCAACTTTATGGGATTGTTTTCTTTCTTCTCTGCATGTCATTGATACACCTAGTATCTTTAGGACTTCAAGATGCTTGTCTTACATAGCTGCAGTGACCAATATGAAGGAGCACGAATTAATGTTTGACAACGTCGAGGCACTTATAAAAGTTAAATTTTGAAAGTAATAGGGCAAAAATGGATTGACTAGTGTAACGCTCTAGTAGAAAATCCAAACCACATGGTCTATACTCCAAAATGACTAGTCAATGATACAATTGGAGTCTTATTGGAACTTTATAAAGAGCAAAAACTTTTCATTTCCAAACAATATGGGATCCCATACACCATCGTCCTTTATCCTTATCATATGAAGTATCACAATCTACTCTCTTTAAATTCTTGACGTTTTCATCGCGCTTGTTCGTCATACGTGGCACAGCTCAAGTCCCACATTTATGTTGAACTTGGCTTTGAAACTATTTATAATGTCCCAATGGAAGGCCTAAACTACATGGCTTATATTCCAAAAAGACTACTCAATGATACAATTGGAGTCCCATTGGAACTGTAAAAAGAGTAATAACTTCTCATTCCCAAATAATGTGGGATCATATAAATCACTTACTGTTATCCTTATCATAAACGTTATCACAACTATAATTGAGAATGTTGCTATTTTTATAGATATACTTTAGATTTTTTTTTTCTCAAGTAAATCAAGTAATTTTAACTTTTTAATCGGTGAGGAAAACCATTGTGTTTGTTTGTTTAATTTGTTATGGAAGATTACAATGCTAAGAATGACATGCAACCGATAAATTCTTTTGATATATTTATGCTGTTGAAGTTAAATATTTTCATTCTAGTAGAAGCTGGTCCCTAGAGTTCCATTTAACTTGAGCCAGGCCAAAGCAATAGTATAAGATTCTCCAAAGTTACACACAAAGTTGTTGCTTAGAAAGTAGTGAAGAAGTTAGAGTTAGATATTGTGTGTTTTTTTTTTTTTTTTTTTCGGTGGGGGAAGTAGAATGCCTTACATTATTGATAAGTTGCTAGGGGCACAAACCAAGTACACAAGGGGCATACAAAGGGGAACACCAAATATAAGGAATGTTAGGGAGCAAGAATTAGTAAACTCTCTAGAGGATTCAAAACAAGACTTGTTATGGACTGTAATCCAATTATACAAGGATGCATGAAAGTTCTCAACCCTAGCAAAGTTCTTTTGCAATACATGAAGTTTTGGTCTTACACTCCTTCCAAATCCTCCACATCCAGCACAAAGGCACCATCGTTCCAACATCTATGCTTGTGACTCCACCCAGCATACCTCCCCAAGCTGCCATTAGCTCAACCACTAAAAATGGCATCACCATTCTATCCCAAGAAGTTGGAACTTGGAAGGTTGCTACCGATAAGACCCTAGCCACTTCATAGGTGAAGCAACAAGTGATCGAGGGTTTCCTTATTTTGCACTACAGTCTTCCTGCAAAAGGAATGTATATCTTGGGGTGTGGGATATAATGAAGTGATATGAGCTCAATCTGTCTTCTTTAGGCATGGATTCTTTGAATCTTGTTCTCATGTTCATCCCTCAACCTTAGTGAATACAGGAGCTCGAGGAGTGAAGTGATAGATTTTACTTCCCAATCCTACACCAATATGATGAAGTAGATACTACACTTTGGTTTTCCATTCGTAACATAGAGAAAATCAACCTCTTGAGGCCTAATTGCACAAAATAATACCATAAAAACCTGGATAGGTTTCCTTTGAGGCTTGATCTCCACTCCACATTTCCTTTAACAACATGATACTTGACTCATCCTCGACCTCTTATCTTTGATGGCTCTTGAAAAACTTCCCCATCCTTGATGAATGTTTTTCCACACCCTCATTTCGAATGGCCCATTGTCCAAATGGAGGTAAATCTTCTAGTTGACATTTGAAAGAGTCAACACAAAACACTAAGAATAGGTCAAACCAAACTTAATTGTGATGCATTTGGCCTTTCATTTGAATTTTGACACTAAGGAATCCAAAGGATCATAAATCCTAACCTCACATGCTAATCATTTGACCTTAGTTGATAATATGCATGCTTAGCAACAAAAATCAATTTGCTCAATAGATGACAATTGGCTTGCACAAAAACCCTAGGACCTGAAAAAATGTCTAAATCCCTAACTTGCATGCATATATTCTTGAAACAATACATCCATACATCCCATATTCATCCTATCTTGATCCTAGAACCATATTCAACATATCATGACAAATCACAACATCAAAGAAATCAACAATCCAAGATCCTCCAATTTTCATAAAAACATGTCTTTGCATGTTCATCAAAACTCCAACTAAAACCCTAGTTATAAAGCTTGAAAAATCCAACTCAAATCATGAATTAAAGCTTTATGAACAAGAGTTTGTAAAATCAAATGATGGATTCAAGTTTCCAAGTTAAAAGGACAAACTTAGTCAAACAATCCCATACTTGAGGGTTTCAATTCTAACACTTTAGAGGAGCATGCAAATCTTTTTATTAAAATCTCACATGCCATAAATATAACCAAAGCTTTGTATAATCATCAAAAGACAAGGCGATTAACAGTATGGCTAAAGACAAAGTACCTGGGCCAGATAATTTTTCTATGGGATTATGCCAACATCGTCGGGAGGTGGTGAAAACTGATGTTATGTAGGTTTTTATGGAGTTCTTTACCTTCAGGAAGTTTGAAAAATGTCTCAATGCGACGTTTTGGTGAGTGGGGTGTATAAGATTATTTTGAAAGTACTTGCTAACCGGTTAAGTTTGGTTATAGGGCAAATCATCTCAAAACCGCAGAATGCTTTTATTCAGGGGAGACAGATACTTGATTTATTGCTCATTGCCAATGAATGTTTGGATCATAGGTTAAAGAAGGGTGTACCAGGCATTCTGTGCAAGCTTGATATGGAAAAAGCTTATGACCATGTGAATTGAGACTTTTTTTCTACATGCTTGGGAGATGCGGATTTGGTGATAGGTGGATTTCATGAATTCATAGCATCACTACAGCCCATTTCTTGGTGTTAGTTAATGGTACCCCTGCTGGTTTCTTCAACAGTTCTTGTGGATTGCGAAAAGGGAATCCGTTTTCTCCATTTCTTTTCGTTATTGTTATAGAAGCGCTTGGTTGGATGTTGAAAGAGTTGTTGATGGAGGCTTGGGGGGAGGAATGCTAGCGGGATTCTTAGTGGGTAACAGTATTAATGGTTTCATTATGATCTCACATTTCTTATTTGCAGATGATTCTCTTCTCTTCTGCGAAGTAGATCAGGGCCAAATCCAAGTTTTACGAGTTCTTTTGTTATGTTTTGAAGCTGTCTTAGGACTTAAGATCAACTTTGGTAAATTTGAAATGGTGGCGGTGGGTATGGTACCTCTCATTGATAGCCTAGCAGCTCTCTTGTGCTGTAAAGTGTTTTCTTTGTCTATAAAATACTTGTGACTTCCTTTGGGGGCAACTTTTAAAACTAGAGCGATTTGGGATGGGGTTATCGAAAAAGTAGAGAAAATGTTGGCTAGGTGGAAACGGTTGTATCTGTCAAAGGGGGGGCGGCTCACTTTGATCAAGAGCACTTTATTGAATCTTCCAACATATTTCTTATCTCTATTCCCATTACTTGCAATGGTGGCAAATAGAATTGAGAAGCTATTTTGGGTGTTCCTATGGGGAGGTTTGGGGGGAGGAAACTAAATTCCATCTTATAAAGTGGAATAAAGTTTGTTTCCAAATCTCGAGTGGAGGATTGAGGGTGCACAATTTGAAAATTTTCAACAAAGCACTATTGGAAAAATGGTTATGGAGATACTGTCAAATTCGGTCTGAACACCTTTTCCTTGTATTTCCTTTCAATTATATAGAAAATCTATACATCACTTTAGTCAAATATTTTCAACTCCTTAATCAAGTTTTCGGTGCCTTAATTGCATCCCTATAAGTGCCGTAATTATCTACTTAGTTTAGTCAACTATTTACACCTAATTTACAGTTATCCTTTAATTATCTAAGTAACATCCCCCCTCAAATTGATGCTTGTGGATCAAGAAGCATCAATTTGTCAACTAAGAACTGATGCCGATGTCGAGAAAATGCTTTAGTGAATATGTCTGCAGTTTGATGCTCGGTGAAAATGTGAGGAAAAGTAATAATATGTTTGTCGAAGGCTTCTCGTATGGATTGACAGTCGACTTCAATATGTTTTGTACGTTCATGGAAAACAGGATTAGTAGCGATCTGAATAGTACTGGTATTGTCTACATGAAGAAGAGTGGAATGAAGCTGAGAAAAATTAAGTTCGCCTAATAACCCACGAAACCACGTGATCTCTGAATAAGTGGAAGACATTGCACGATATTCAGATTCAGTGGAAGACTTGGAAACTGTGTCTTGTTTCTTACTTTTCCAAGAAATGAGTGCATTTCCTAAGAACATGCACCAACCAGTAATAAAACGACGAGTATCTGTACAACCTGCCCAATCAGTATCACTATATCCCACCAACTGTAAGGAAGATTCCTTAGGAAAGAACAATCTTCATGTAGAAGTGCCCTTGAGATATCAGATAATACGGCGAACAGTAGCTAGATGAAGATGTCGAGGGGTCTGCATAAATTGACTGATTTGCTGCACGGCAAAAGAAATGTCAGGTCGAGTAATTGTCAAGTAGTTTAAGCTTCCAACTAGTTGCCGATATAAGGATGGATCTGAAAGAAACTCGCCTTCCTCCTAACAGAGCTTGAGATTTACTTACCAAAGGAGTAAGAACAGAGTTACCCGATTGGAGACTAGCCAATGAGATCACTTCCTGTGTATATTTGTGCTGATGTAACAATTTACCAGAAGGAGTAATTTGAACCTCAAGACCAAGAAAATACTGCAAAGGACCAAGGTCTTTCATATGAAAAGACGTCTTGAGATGCAGTTGTAATTGCTGAATTAATTCAATATCAGAGCCAATAATCACAATGTCATTAACATATACTAAAAGCACCACAATTCCTGTAGAAGTTTTGCGAAGGAAAAGAGAGGAATCAAACTGACTCTGAGTAAATTGAAAGGTAAGCAAAGTAGTGCGAATTAAACCATGCACGTGGAGACTGTTTCAATCCGTACAAGGACTTGCGTAGCCGACAAACCTCTGAGGAAGATGTAGTAAACATACTGGGAGGTGAAGACATATAGATTTCTTCCTTGAGGTCTCCATGTAAAAAAACATTCTATACATCAATTTGCCTGAGAGACCACCCTTGTGAGGCAGCAAGTGCCAAGATAGTCCGAACAATAGTCATCTTGGCAACAGGAGCAAATGTTTCTTCATAATTAATGCCATACTCTTGGTGATTCCCAAGAGTCACAAGTCGAGTTTTATATCTATCGAGTGAGCCATCAGATCGAAATTTCACTGAGCATACCCATTTACAGCCAATTGGTTTCATATCAGATGGACATGTTACAATATCCCAAGTGTGATTGTTTTGAAAAACTTGAATCTCTTCTTTCAAGGCCTGTTACCAAAAGGCTTGAGAAGCTGCTTGAGCATAAGAGTGAGGAATAGGAACAGTATCGAGAGTTGCAGTAAACGAGGTATGAGAAAAACCATACCTATTAGGTATATGTCTATCTCGGGTGGAGAGCCGAGGTGGAGGAGCCTCAGAATCAGGTGGCGGATTAGTGTCTTGAAGGAGCGTTGGAGAAGTTGGATGACGTTGATGATACACCGGTCCTGGTTTAAACTGCTCAATAGAAGAAGACACAGCATCAAAAGCTGGAAAATGAGCAATTGGAGGTTCAGAAATAACCTGAGACTGAAAGAAAAATTGATTTTTAAAGAAAATCACATTTCAAGAGGTCCAGATTTTGTTTGCATAAGCATCATAACAAACAAATTCTTTCTGAGTAGCATTATGGCCCATAAATGCACATGTAACAGATTGAGTGGCAAGCTTGTGACGATCAATGGAAGGGAGATGAACAAAACAAATATATCCAAAAGTATGAAGAGAGTGATACTCAGGAGGTATGCCAACTAATCAAAAATAAAGAGAATCATAATTTAGAGCAACAATAGGCAAACGATTGATCAAAAATACAGAAGTAGATATAGCTTTCACCCAAAAACGAGAAGGCACAGAGGAACCAATTAAAAGAGTACGAGTAACATTTAAGAGATGACGATTCTTACACTCAGCAATTCCATTTTGTTGAGGGGTATATGGGCAAAAACGCTGGGAAATAATTCCCTTTTGTTGGAGATAAAGCTGAAAGGACTGAGACATGTACTCTCCCCTTGAGTCGGAGCGTAAGATTTTGATATAAGTACTGAACTGTGTCTCAACAAGTGCAAAAAATTTTTGAAAAACAGAAAACACATCAGCTTTAGAGTGAAGAAAGTATATCTAGGTAAATCGACTATAATCATTGATAAATGTCATGAAATAACGATGTTAACTATGAGAAATAACATGACTCACACCCCAAACATCAGTATGTATAAGTTCAAAGCAGGTAGTTGCACGACTACCATGTGTAGGGAAAGGTAAAATTTTACTTTTACCAAGACGACAAGTAGTACAATCAAAAGAGACATTGGAAGAGGAAAACAAATTTTTATTATCCAATAAACCATTTTTTAAAAGATAAGTTAAGACAATAGAATTAGGATGACCTAATTTCTTTGCCATTTTCACTATTATTAGCTGTAGCCGTACAAGTAAGAGAAATAACATTAGGAAAGGGAAACTGTAAAGGAAACAGACGTCCCACTTTAGGCTCCTTCGCAATCACCGTTCCTGACACCCGATCCTGCACAAGACAACTACTACGAGAAAAATGAACATCACAGTTATTATCACCCAATTGTCCAACAAAGATCAAATTAGTAGATAATTCAGGAGAGACAAAGACATTGCGGAAGGGACCCAAATTACCAACAACAGTGATGGGAAGAGTACTACCATCGGCAATTTGAATATTTTGCGTGTCCTCATACTTACGAACATCATGAAGACTCATCTCAGTAGCAGTCATATAGTTAGAAGCACCCGAATCAACAATCCAAGAGGAAATTGAGTTATTACCTGTACCTTGTAGGCCTAAAGCAGTAAAAGCAGACATAATTATCTGTTGAACCATTGCTGGTGTGAGAATAGAGGAATCAGAATTCACAGTGGGAGGTGCAGAAGAAGATGACTGAACATCAGCTTAGAATGCTTGGGATTGGCGATTTTGAGGTCGCATCCGACAATCTTTGATAAATTGACCTTCTTTCTTACAGTAGTTACATATTTTCTTGGAACAATTTCGAGCAATGTGGCTGTATTCTTTGCAGTGGTAACATTGCAACTTATTCCGTTCTCTTCCTTGTGCAACATAAGCAACATTAACAGCTTCAAAAGAGATCCTATCAAAATTCATACCTATTTGAGTGGATAATCGTTGTTCCTTCCACAATAATTCTCCCAAGCAAATATCCAAAGAAGGAACTGGGTTACGGTTCGAACAGGTTCAAACTCAGACCGAAACTTCATAAAAAATTGATCGTGTTGACTCTTAGTGTGAACCATTTGAAGAGCTGCAAGTGCCGCCGGGGGTACTTTGGTATGAATAATAGAAGAATATTCACTCTAAATATTAATAAAAGCGGAATAAAACTATTCAATAGTCAAGTTACGTTGACTGAAATTACTGATTTTCAACTCCAATTGGAATTTTCGAGCGCTGTTATCTTGATGATAAATACGGTGCAAGTAGTCCCACATAGCTTGGGCCGTAGTAAAGCAGCGAAGATTTGTGACAAAATGTGGCTCAAGTGTTCCCAACAACCAAGAAACCACCTTAGCATTATTGACTTCCCATTGGGAAAGTTCATTTTTATTAGTGGGAATTTTATTAGAACTATCAATATGATCTGTTAATTCTTTTCCTTTTAAGAACATTTTAAATTGAAATTTCCATGTAGGAAAATTCTTTCCATTAAATCGAATAATGGAATTTTCAATAGACATGACTAAACCCACTAATTTTTTTTTAAATGCTGACAGCTCAAAAAAAAAAATGAGATCAAAAAATAATTTCTGATGATCTAGATATCAAGAAGTCAACGCCACCGACAAATATCACAACATAATTCCACCCACAACAAAATACCAATATAGAAGCAATTGGAAATTTCTATCACAGAAAGTGAACCAAATAACCTGTGAGAGCAACTCTGATGCCGAGACAAGGCTAGCAACAGCAAGTGGCTGAAAGTGAAGCTGAGTGTCGAAAGAACGCCTGAGAAGTCGAAGAACACCTGGAAGACTGAAACCCAAGTGCTGAAAATTACCAGGAGGCAACACTGAGGTTGCCGACTAACCCAACAACTGAGCACCACCACAGAAAGCTCCGATGAGCACAGACGAGAGCTTCGACGACCACAAAGAGCTCCGACAACCACAAACAAGAGAGTGCCGATGATCCGAAACTCACCCAATCAGAAGGTTGCGTGTTCGTTTCACGTCGGGTTCACCACAGAAATAGTCGAACACCTTTAGAGATGAGATCGACTCCCCCAGAACAGGAAACCCACAAAGTGAGTTACCACCGAATCAAAAGATACACTAGTTGCAAGCCGGAACTGGTTGAAACAGAGAAGAAAAATTATTCCCATCGTACACACGAAGACGACCTCAGAAGATGTCGACTGGCCCACACTAAGAGCAAGAGTGAACTTGCTTTCACCAAGAGTAGAAATCACTCTTTGCTATTCCTTCCAAGAATTGCGATCAAAGGATCGCACCGAGTGATTCAGACTAAGGCTACGGCAATCAGAGAGGCTTTGATACTATGTCAAATTTGGTCTGAATACCTTTTCCTTGTATTTCCTTTCAATTATATAAAAAATCTATACATCACTGTAGTCAAATATTTCCAGCTCCTTATATCAAGTTTTCGGTGCCTTAATTGCATCCCTATAAGTGCTGTAATTATCTACTTAGTTTAGTCAATTATTTACACCTAATTTACAGCTATTCTTTAATTATCTGAGTAACAGATACCACACGGAGGGGGAGGCGTTGTGGAAGGAAATTATTGATTTTAGGCATGGAGGTGCTTGGGGGGGGTTGGTGCACTAATACAGTGAAGGAGAGGTATGGCATGGGTTTGTGCAAGGACATTAGGGGGGTTGGCAGTGCTTTGAAAATCATACTCGCTTTGAGTTTGGAGAGGGCACCAGGAGTAGATTCTGGAAGGATATTTATCGTGGAGTAAGCTCCCTAGATTGGGCCTTGCCGGTTCTATATAACATCGCAGTCAGCAAGGAGGCTTCAATGGCGGAATATGTGTTCTTTTGATCATGGTGCCCCACAGTGGATTATATCCTATTATTAGGGATAACCACAACTGGGAATTGCCTTCCATTTCAGATTTTTTAGCTTGTTACACTCCGTAGGTAATACAACGATGTATGGTGATAGGATTCAGTGGCGGTCCATACTCAGCAAGAAGTTCACAGTAAAGAACTATTTCTCAATCCTGGTCTCCCAAGGAAATGTAGCTTTCCCATGAAAGAATATTTGGCGATCATGTGTACCCTCCAAAGTGGCTTTCTTTATAGGGACTGCTGTCCTTGGGAAAATTCTGACCACAACAACTTAAGGAAGTAGGGCATCATTGTGATGGATTGGTGTTGTTTGTGCAAACATTACGGTGAATCAGTGGATCATCTTCTATTGCATTATGAGGTGACATGAGCTTTGTGGAATGAGGTTACCAGTCAAGTGGATGTTGCTTGGGTTATGCCGCCTAAGGTAGTTGATCGGCTTGCTTGTTGGAAGGGAATCAAAGGTTGTTCATAGGTGAAAGTAGCATGGAAGATGATCCCATTGTGTATTATCTTGTGTGTTTGGTCAGAACGGAATGCACGGTGTTTCGAGGATAGAGAGCGAACAATGAGAGAGCTCTAGGAATTTTTTCTGCACACTCTCTTACAAGGGTTTTCAGCCATTGTACCTTTTGGTAGCAATGCCCATGATTTCTTGTCTTTAAGCTCAAACTTTTAGAATGTATTTAGGCGTATTCTTTTGTATACCCCCCGTGTACTTGAGCTATGCCTATTTATATTCTCATTAATAAACATTCTTCTTACTTATCAAAAAAATAAAAAAATAATCAAAACATCCCACCATTGAATGGAAATACTCAAGACTACACAACATTCATCACAAACTTCCAAGGCATACCAAACATAAACTTTGAGCCTAAACACCAAACTAACAACTTCCAACCTTCAAACTGAATAAAAATAACCAACATTCTTCCAACAAACTCAAGACTCAAAGCATCATAAAAATAAAAGAGGTTGAAGTTAGAAAAATAATACTTACAAGCTTGAATGTCCAAAGGAACTAAGCACTAAAACTCTCTCTCTCTCTCTCTCAATACCATACTTTCGGTTTGCTCTCAAGGAAGGAAAATGAAAAGCGCAAGTGTGAAGGAAGATGAAGAGAGTCATGGGGCTAAAGGGGAAGAGGTGAGGGCTGACTTTTATTGGTTGAATGGCATGATAAGTGATGGAATGGTTGCTTGTGAAAATGGTGGAGGTGATCGACAAAATGGGCTTGCCGAGTGAGAGTGTGTGAGTGAGGTGAGGTTGAGTGTTTGACTTGCAATTTTAAGTACCCTATTGGGCTGACCAAAAGCTACAAAATCAGTCAAGGGAGTGGTCATTGCACGGGAGGAGGTTGCTTGTGTAAGAGCCAAGGGGGTGGGGGGTCATTTGGCTAGAACCTTTTCCTCCAATCCGATTGGGCTCTTTGGGGCTTGGTTAGGGTTTCAAGTTCAAACCCAATTGGGTTGGTCAAAGGAGGGTACCTTGGTTTAAGGGAGTGGATGATGGTGTAAAAGAAAGTATAAGAGGTAACGGTTGCTTGTGGGATCAGTTTAAACCAAGAGAGAAGCTTGCATGGTCAAAACTGAGCAGCATACATTTAGACTTTGGGGTTTTGGGGCTTCGGTTCCCTCACAAGGATTTGGGGTTTCCAAACCCTCTTTGGTGGCTGACCATAGTTGTACTTTGGTGGTTGGAATAATGTGATGGGTGTAAGATATCATTTGGATTGTGAAATGAGATGATATGATGTATGAATAGTAGTGAAATAGTTTGTGGAATAGTAGTAGAATGTGCGAGTTAATATGTTTTATGGGATTTTGGAAAAGGAGAGAGAAAAAGATGAATAAAAATATTATAAATTTAAAATATTATTATAATATAATTTTTAATATTATTTGTATTTTGCAATTTGACAAAGTTGAATTATTTTTTGTATTTTGTTTGGAAGTTTGGGAAAGTTGTAATGATTAGATGATAATTAGAGAAAAAATGAACATTTAAAATTGAAAAGTGTATGTATTTATGGTGTTTGGATATTGAGATGAGATGGAGATGAGATGAGATGACTCGGGAGGGCTTTGTTATCCAAACCAGGCCTAAGAGAGCATGTAGGTTGATTTTCATTGCATTCACCTTACACATTTGTACTACACTTGATAAGTGTAAAGTGTGCTTGAAATGGAGTGTGATGGTGCTAAGTGTCCAATTAGATTCCTTAGTGGTCCTAGGCTGATTTGGACATCCTATATTGCAATGTGACGGCTGTTTGGTGATGTGTCATGTTAGGTGCCACGTGTCGCTCTCCGGTTGGCCTATTTTTCGCCTTAAAACTCTGAACTTATTATTACACCATAAAATCCTAAAAATTCATACGAGTCTAATGGTGCAATCCATTTCACCTAATTATGATTATAAGTGCCTCAAAATATAAGAAAGCAATCTGTCCCCATAGCAGATCATAATTTGACTATGCTAACGGACTAAAACTTAATCAATCGTTCAATCCTTGAAATCCCCCTAGATTTTCATGGCATTTCTAAAGTCCAAAGAAATTACTTCTATTGAATTTCTTTTGGGGTGTTACATGCACTGTGGATGAGGGTGCTTTGTTTGCTGCATGTGTGAAAGTTTGTGGACTGGGTATTGGATGTTTGTAGGGGCTGTTGGGGCCGCCGTGAGAGGTTTCCTCCTGCTTCTTTCATCGCACGAGTGAAGACCTGCAGCAGCAGATGGCTAACATGAGGCAACAACAAGCCAATTGTGGTTGTTGACTTGCTGATGTGAGGCAGATGGCTGAACGGATGACATGGCTCAACAGGAACAGGGTTATTGTTTTGAAAATTAAATATGGTGTAGATTTCTGGACAAGTGAGATTGGCTTAGTTGGGTTGGAGTTGAAGATGTGGCTGTTGAAGTTCAGCCCATACACTGAATCCAATTCTTGGGGTGACGATTTTATTTGAAGCCATACAGAATTTACTTGTATAGTATAGAATATAGCATGGCAAAATAATAATCCTTACATAACTTGCAGGTTGCAAGTTATAAACTACATAATCCGTGAGTTATATTCTGATATATTTGTTAGGTTAATTGAATGGGTCTGTGCATACAAATTTGTACCATATGTACATAATGGTTTAAAGTGATTGTTACTTTATTGTGGTTGTCAATCGGATGCGTAACCATTTGGTGGTCTCTTCTAGGGCCAGCACTTTTGGCAGCCCTGTCTTTGATTTGAGACATTTTACATTCTTCCCTTCCTTCTTCCTCATGTTCTTTCCTGGTTACAAGACATTATTTGTTCCCTTTTATGATTATCCCTACGAGTGTGTTTCAAACTCCCCTTTGAACCGAGCCTCTCAGCAGTAACTTCTGATCCTGCAGATTGTATTTTCTGAAGCATGGTGGATTGGGAGAAAAGATGAGAACCCCGAAGAAGCTCGACTTGATTTTCCCAAAGAACTGGATGAGGTTAGTTTCCTTCAATACAAGTTGCTCACTAGTTGAAGTGCATATGTATTTGTTTGAATTTTGGGGTAGTTATGTCCCTTCATGCTCCATGTATTCAATGCCCATTGTTTTCAGGGACAACTCGTTGAATATGACTTTAAAGGTGGTGCCGGTGCTGCATCTACAAATCAGCCTGGTTTACATAAAACAGAGATTAGACTTGTTGAAGAACAGTCTCCTAAAGTTGAATTTGAAGTTGATTTATCAGATGGTGAAAACATATTGAAAGATTTTACGAAAGAGACTCCAGTTCGACATTCAGAGAGAACTGCTGGGAGAACGTTTAAGTATTAGCTTTGCTGTCTTATTTTGCTTGATATAAATTGTTATCCTAACACAAAGGTGTGATTGGCTGTGAAATTCTGCTGTTGCCTGAAGATATTGATTGCTAATCATGTTGTCTCTTTGCTTGAGTGGTAAAGGGATAGGAAGAGGTTGGTATATCTTAGGTTATAGTGTTAACAATCAGAAAACTTGAGCATAAGCTTGTATTTTTTAGGCTCATTGATTGTACACGGTCTGCCTCTCACCCCCCTCCCTTGAAAAAAAAGAGGAAAAAAAATTGTTGATAGTTATAAAAAGAAGTGAGGTTTCTGAACTTATCATATGTTGGCATAGGCATGGTCTACCATTTCACGTGATGGAATTTTGAGAGATTGTCATGCATCCATCAGATACAAGTTCTATAAACTACCAGATTATTGTTTGTGGTTCCTTTCATGATGGCTCCCTATTCCCTCTTTTATTTTCCTTTTCCTTTCTTTTTAGTGAATTTCTGACAAGATAATAAAGCTTTCAGATGACCTCAAAGACACCAAAAGTTGAACTTGTCATTCATTTTCTGATGCTTCTTCTCATGTTTTAGCCAAATATGTTAAATTTTTCATTGATTCGCTTTGATTCCTACTTGGTTTTTGTTAATCCTGTCTTCTAAAATTTCAATAGTTCCATTTACCTCTAACCCATTTATTGGTCAGTTTTGCAGAATCTTCTCCCAGTGAGGATTCTGTTGAATGGGATGCTGATGTATCATCAGAAGAAGAGAAGAAAGCAGTGGAAGTTGATTCTTCAACCACAAATTGTACTGCTGAAAATATCCTGATCATATTATCTTGATTAGTTTATGTTTTTTACAAGCAATAAACTTCAATAAACTTTGCAGAAGGTAAAATTAATATTCAAGGGTTGCTAAACATATCTGCAAGCCAGTTGCACTAGAACATTGACTTTTTCCTCTTACATTTTAATTACATAACCATTCCATTCAACTGCTTTGATTCCCTTAAATTTTTAACTACAGACTGAAAATCTCAGCAATGTAAATATTGACATTGACTATAAGGATGCTGTAGAAAGAACTCAAATTCCTGAACAGGATGAAGGCTCCGTTGTGTTGGCGTCCAAGTTGAAAAGGCAGCCTCACACTGCCACTCCAGGGACTGAGTCTAAGGGAATGCCTCACACTAGGCATGATTCGCTTGTTCAGGCTACTATATCCACATTGTTTAAGAAAGTTGAAGGGAAGGTACGGCCTTTTAACTTTATTTTAATTTTAACTTTATTTGAACAACTTGAAGTGCAAAGTAGTTGTCAAATAACTCTGTTTCATCATCTTTTAATTTTGGCCATAACTCGGATGTGTTGTTGAGGTGCTATAGTATTTTTCTAATATATGGTTTTTTCCTAGGTGCTTACATGCCTGCACCTTCACTCTTTCTTAATAAATGATTCAATATCATTCACTATTATCTACATCCATTGGATATTAGCTAAAGCCCATGTTTTTCCTGAAGTCTAACAAACAGATCTTTTTTTTTTCTTTTCTTCTTATAATAGAGAAGTTATCTTTATCTTTCATTGCATCTAAGCTTTATGGTACTTGCTTGATTCCATCTCTTTATGATGGTGGTATTACTTTTTCTTGTTCTTGAAACACTTGTAGGATTATGGCTCTAGTTAAATAAAAAGTGTTAAGGAAGGAATGTTAGTACAAAGAAAACATTATTGTAATCAATAGCAGGTAAAATGTAATGATTGTTCAGACTAATACCGAGGGGGAGGAGTTATCTTTTTTGTTTCCAAGTTGCATTCTTAACATGGTATTAAAGCAAGGTTCTATTGTTTAGCTGTAGATTTTTTCTGGCCCAAGCCCTTCCTCTACATTTCTAATTTATTTCTCTATTGACACGAGTTCTAACCCCCATGGTGCAGTGCAATTGCTTTGATTGCTTTAACCAAACAAACAAAAAAAATTGTGCTCCTTTTATTCGTTTTGCTTCCACGTTTTTCCTGGTTCTTTCTGCTTCCTTCTCCATTCCTTCTCCATTAGAAGTGCAATTTAATCCTTCAGCATTGTAGAGGTATAATTTTTTTTCTCTACATTCAACTTCATCGAGATTAGCGCACTAAGTTCCACCGGAGTACAGGACATTTCTTTTCACCATGCCCTTGGTTCTGAAAACAGTGTGAAATGGAATAACTTCCACCATGATGTTCATATTAACTTGTTCTGATAATATCCAGACAATCTGGTTGGGATGCAATGAGATTTCATTAATAGTTTCACCATGCAACTTGTTCAAATGCGGGATCACTTTCTAAGAGTTATTTACTATACCAACTACTAACGAGTAAGGACCTTAATATCATTGTTTCCATCTCTCTCCTATTATCAAATGTAGAAACTCTCCTTTCTTGTATAAAGACTGTTATGGCTGTAGAGATGAATGATATTGGTATTTTTTATTTTTGTGAATTGTTTGCCAATACTTGTGCTTTTTCTAACCCATGCTTGAGTGATAGTCTCTGTGATCTCATAAGCGCCCCCACATCCCCAAAGAAGATGAAATGGGTGCTTGTTCAGTTCCTGAATGAAAATGTAAA
The DNA here is from genome assembly GCA_036559045.1 of Platycarya longipes. Lineage (NCBI taxonomy): Eukaryota > Viridiplantae > Streptophyta > Magnoliopsida > Fagales > Juglandaceae > Platycarya > Platycarya longipes. The sequence continues at coordinate 46,924,203 of CM071802.1, forward strand.
ATTGTTAATGATCTTTTTTTTTTGATAAGTAAGAAGTAATTTCATTGATATAAATATAAATAGGCAAAGCTCAAGTACACGGGGGGTATACAAACGAGATGCCTAAATACATTCTAGCAAGCACTAGATTAAGGAAAGGAAATCATGCACATTACTGCCATAGGTACAATGGCTGAGAACTAAAGGATTAAAGAATACAAAAAGAAATTCTGTAACTCCTTCATTGTTCGCTCTTTGTCTTCGAAGTACCGTGCATTCCTTTCCAACCAAACACACCACATAATGCACAAAGGGATCATCTTCCATGCTGCTACCACCTGTGAACAGCCGTGGATGCCCCTCCAGCATGCAATGAGATCAACTACCTTAGTCGGCATAACCCACACGACATCCACTCGGTTAAAAATTGTTAATGATCTTAATAAAATGGGCCCTATGAAGTTGCCATAGTCAAAGATGATGCAGTCAATTTTATACAAGGCTTTTTTTTTTCAGTTTCAGTTTTTGAATTTATTTTAGTAGGACTTGTATTTAGCTTTTTGCTGTGCTTTTTTCTGTGCAGGCAAAATTGTTTTATGAGAAATTAGGGTTTCGATGCAGTTTATGTTTTGATGAAATCCATTAGCTAAGTTTGAACTTTGAGCTTTTGGAAAATTCAATGCAATGCATTTGGGAAAATCTAATGGAAACTTAATATTATAGTTTCAATGTTCAGTATGCAAACTGTAATTATCATCTTTATTACTTGTCATTTCTTTTCAACTTCGTTAGGAAAGGGATTCATGTAAGTTGATGAGAATTTTTTATGGATAAGACCATATTGGTAAGCCTTTCTGAAGCTCACGGTGACCTCAATGTACTGATGTTGACATGCTATTTCTGGGGCTCATCCTTGTATAATATATTCTAGATGGCCAAATTCATTATCCATGCATACCTGCTACAATTGTATTGTTACTTGGTAAGTTATGAGGAGCCTTGCTTTTAAACCAGATAATAGGTTCACCTTTTCATGCCTGCTTTCATCTGAAGTTGCCCGTGGAGCTATTTATTTATTTATTTCTCTTTCCCCTGCCTTATAATGGCAGAATAGTGTCAACTAGCTTTAGCTCAAACGGACCTTCATCTGTGCATATGAGTAGGGTGGATGATAAGGTTGTGAGCTCAAGGCTCTCTAGGTGGGTGCAACTTATCGGAAAAAAAGGCAAATATTGCTCCATGGACATCAAATTTCCTATCATCTTGTCCGTTGATATCTAATTTCCTGCATTTATTCCATTACAGGTCGTATTGTTAAAATAAACTCAAGCTATACTGCCTAAGTACACTGGAGCTAACTGTTATTCCCAGATTCTGAATAGAACTTTTCAATTTTCAGATAGCACCAAGGAATCCAAGGAAATCTCCATCTCCAAGAGGTTGCTAATTTTCCCAATTTATGTTCCTTTAATGAGATTGTTGGGATTAGAAGACTCAAACAAACAACCTATTGATGTTTTCCAGTTTCTGGCCAGAAGTCGCAGAGTACTGATTCAAATAGGAGCAGAAATGAGGTGAGAACTCTTTGCCCTGTTTTTTTCTTTTGAAGTTTGAGTACAGCACTCTCTTAGTGGTTGCAGCTTTATGAGGGACAGTTATAGGATGCAGGTAAGTGTGTAAGCTGAACAAAGTTACGAGTATTACATGTTGTTCTTGCAGGATGGACCTAGAAAAAAGGCAAAAGTTATCAGGGCAAAAGATGCTGGTGATTCTCTCTCTCGCGCTGTCACTAGCACCTCTTAATGTTCCCATACTGCTGCTTACTACACGTTTAATTAATGGATACTTCAAATTCTTTCAATACATGTTATGAGGGAATCAAGATTTAGAAGCTAGTTTGTATACAATGATGGAAGAATACCTTTTCCTTTAAGTGAGTCCCAAAAGTAGCAACAAGCCCCTAGTAGATGGAGGTCGTAAGAAATTCACCATTAATAGGAAACCTGTAAATTAAGGTGTTAAAAATATCTGAAGCTCTGGAGTAAAATAGCCCTGCTATCTTCAACAAGATCGGGAATGGCACTACACTTCCATCTTCAAGTTCTATAAATGTTTAGATTTATGCCTATGTTGTTGTTGATAAATTTAGAGAGTTTTGGGCAAAAGTCTGTTTTCTCTCAGTGAAGAATTTCCATTATATATAAAGAGTACAAGCTGATCTTCAGCTCTTAAAAACAGCTAAACTACCATATACAGATCTGTCTAAAGATAGTTACAGCTAGTATATCCTAATTAAGGAAAGAATAATTTTTTTTTGATGAGTAGAAAAATTAGCTGTCGCCCATGCAGGTCTCGAAAAGAATAAAATATTTACAAATATAGAAGATAGCTGTCAAAGCTGTACAAGGCGTAGAATCTGCTGACTTTAAATGGCTAGCTAATTCCTTTTACAGTTGTTGGATGTAACATCGCCCATTCTTTGATTAATAAAATTTATTATTGCTTATCAAAAAAAAAAAGGTTGCTGGGATGTAACATGGATACTGTTTGACAGCTTAGTATATGAATATTAACTTCTTGTTATGCAATCTTATTTTATTGGAGATATTAACTATCATGTGACTGCTATAAAATCTTGATATTTATTTTGTTATGGACAATGGGTCTGGATGTTGATAATGAAAATTTATCATGAATCTGATTGTAATTTGTGAATGATTTATATAGATGTCCCTAAATTAATGTGAAATTATGTTAATTCGGTCAAAATAAATATACAGGTAAGCTCAACCCATTCGTATGAAACGGATTGAAATGGGTTAACTCAACTTGAGTTGATTATTAAGTGGGTTATACGGGTCGCCTTCCGCCACCCATTGTTTATACGGGTCATGTTAGGGTTTTGGGGTCTTACCCATTTAATTTAACGGGTCATTTAGGTTTCAATCCATATGGTCAAATACTCATGACTTAACATGACACGAACTGGACTCATGAACATGAATTGCTTATTGGTTTCTTTAGCTCAAACTATATATAAAGCCTATATAGTTTCTGCTACAAAGAGAGTTTATGCCTAAATTTCTTATCTTTCCACTTGAGTTCCTGTTGGTTGTAATCTGAATTTGATCTCTTAATTTTGATTAAGCTGTTATCATATATGTTTGTACTTTTCTTTGTTGCTTGTGTGTTGGATTTTGATCTGCACTTTATAGACAAACTTGGGATCTGGATCTCAGGTAATATTGGTTCATGATCATGGGATCCCTTTGTTATTCCTCTTTTAAGAAAAGCAGGAAATTTGGTTAGTTTAGTAGTTCTTTTCATTGTTGTGGATAATAATAATAGCAGGAGCATACTACTTTTTTTTTATCAGGCCTCTCTACTTTCTGTGGGTCTTCATTTTTCACAATTTAATATCAAATGTATGAATTGCGTGTAAGAAAATTGGTTTAAAGATTGTTCAGCCGTTCTGGTTGTGTAAATTGCATAAACTTATTATTATTTAATTAAAAGGCAGTCCTTTCTGGAAATGCACACATCTATGTGTGTGTGTGTGTGTATTGATGCTTCACTCCTAAAAATATGCATTGTTTATGTCATTTTACTTGTAAAAAAAAATCATTACAAACTGTGAATATAAATGTCATTTGCAAACTTACGTATCAGCATTCCTGCCTTTGCAGGGGGAAGAGCCATGGCAAAGAAAAAAGATAAGGTATTTTTTTTTAGTTTTAGTTCATTGGTGTTCTTTGTGTATTTCTATCTTCTCATCATACCAACCGATAAAAAAATCATTTATCCCTACCATGAGAAGTTATTTCTCTCTCCTCATAATATCTTATCATGTACTAGGTGAAACGATTCTAGGTACTAAAGGTTCTTTATGTTGGCAAAATGAATTTAAATGCCAATCAATATGAGAGCTTTTATAAATGATTATATGTGCTGAATATGAATTGATCATTCTGTCTAGTAATTGAGGTTATTTCTTGTTGCTTTCAAATCATTGATCAATAATTCATAGGACAGAGAGGTCAAGGATGTGGCTCTTGGAATAAAAGCACAATGGATGAAGTGGGGAAGTGCATCAGGAGAATTGTATGACCATAGATTACCTTGAAAAGAAAGTACAATAGGATTGCTTTGAGACCAGCTATGCTGTATGGTACACAACTTCATTTTTTAAGAAAGGTGTTCATAAAATTAATAAAATTAGAGTACCCAAAACGAGAATGTTATAATTGATGAGTGAAAATACTAGGAAAAATAAGGAATGAAGTCATTGTTCAAAGGTAGGGCAGCCACCATCGAGGTAAAGATGATGAAAACTTGCTTAAGATGGTTATAGTCTTGTGCATGAAACTGTTAATGCACTATTGAATTGGAGTGATTTAATGTAAGTTGAGGGGTAAACATAGTTAGGGGGAAGCGTAGAATAATGTCAGAAGATGCAATCAAAATTATTTGTAAATTAGGGTTGCAACAATGTTATTTTGAAAATTCTTTTCTCAAGTCTTTATTTTAATACACCCTTCCACACCATTCAGCTGGAGGAGTAAAGTGACCAAAAAGCCCAGGTAAAAAGAATTGAAAGGTATGAGATCGGATATCCTTCTTGTGACCTTCCCCCTTTGCACTGACCTCTACTTCCCTTCCCCCTCTACCTTCCCTGTTTCTCGCCGGCACCGACCTAATGACTTTCCTCTTCTTGCCGGCATTTCTCTGCATCCCATGAGGAAACGAATGAAAGGCAGTCACATGTTAGGCTCAAGCACTACAATTAGACAAAGTTCTATCTTTTAGCATCAAAAGACCAGAAAAGGAGGGATTTGGTAGTGTGAATTAAAGGGTGCCATTACTTCATATTTGAAAAAGAGAACCCTCCATTCGAAGTCAAGGCTAGGAGAAGAATGGATTCTGACATCTAATGCGTGCTTTTCACTTGGCCATTAATTGAAAAAGACCCAACCAGTTGAATTATAGGCTGGGAGAGGAAGAAAAAATCGTTAATGGGTGCCACTGACTCATTTGGCTATGGCATGAGAGAGCATGTTGCAGAAAGCACAGAAAATTATGTCAAATGCTAGGGGACGGTGAATAAAAGACTCTGGCAATGCCTCTTGCTCTGCTGTGGGATGGTGAAAGCTGGAATCGACAAATGCTATGGGACAGTGGAAGTTGGAATTGACAAATGCTGTGGGACGGAACCATAGATTGCAGTGTGAGAAATCAGTTCATGGTGAAGAGGGCTCGAGCATTTTATGTCTCTATTTGTTTTATTTAGCTAAATTCCACATCAGCCCCTACATTGGCTGGTGTGGCCTATGTTAAAATAAGGGATACTCCCTAGCAGCTCTGGCGTTATTTTGGTTAGGATGTAGTGGAAAATAATACGTGGCTGATCTTAATTAGCCAATGGACGTAGTTTAGTAGAATAATTTTTTTATAGGTAAAAGAAAAGTATTAAAATATATAAAGTTTATTGAATGAAATGCTTGGTTTACAAAAGAAATATAAAAAAATTACTTTACAGACTGACATGACTTGATGTGATATGTTAGATTGTAAGTAGTTGGGTATTATTATTTTTTTAATAAGTAAAAATATTATACATATCAATAGGAGTGATCAAATACACTGAGCTCCTATTAAACCAAAAAGCCCTTGAAAATCTATCCAAAATACACCAAGCCTGAATTGGAATAGAACACACCTCCCCAATCCCAAACCCTTGTTTCCTATAAGACTGATACTCCACCCGAAACCCCTTCTACGAGGACGTCTTCATTAGGCCTTCCCTTTAGTCTTCCCTCGACTTGAGCTACCTCCCTTATCGTCGTCGGTGATTGTCCAAGAAAAACGCTTTAACTCCTTGCTTTTTTTAAAACTTGATTTGGTTCCGAGCGAGTGCCCTGCCTTAATTGCAGTGAGTAGTGCTTTAAATTGGTCCTCACATTCTCTATGTGAAAGTCCCACGATATGTTGATTCTCGTTAACCTCATGCAAAATCCAATCCGATGGTGAACCCACTATATTGTTTATTAGAGGAAGAGAAACTTAGGGGACAACATTATCCCCAAACACAGTACCTAGCTGCACTCTTGACCCTAGACATTCTTTCTCACAAGGTACCAACGACAAACCCATCATTTTCTTACCTTCATATCCCGCATTCAAATCCTGAACGTCAACAACTATATTGTTGCTGTCCATTGTTATTGTCATCATTAAATGTTCCTCCCTACCATCATCGAAGACAATGCTTGTAGGTGCTCCACTCCCTGATGATCCTTTTTATGCCACTTTTTTAGACCCTACTGCTCCCTCAGGAGGTATAGAATAGGTACGGGAAGCACTACCTTTTGTTATCCCATTTTCAACTTTTGAAAGAGGCTTGATTGCTTCTTCCAAAGCACTCAAAATCTAGGAAGAGAGGATCTTCAATTGAATTTAAACGCTGGAAAAAGGTACCAACCCATTGGCAACTGGTGATTGAGGGCAGTCAGACAACAAACTATCAATGTCCTGAGTGACACTGGCGTGAATAGTGATGCCGGTATCCGATGGCCCTTTTTGTTAAGGTGTTGAAATGCCCTTTGCCGACGCACTTGAGGCCTTCAATTTCGTAGGATCTACCTCTCGCCCCCCCCTCGTCTGTTTTCAACCCACCACCCAAACCTACAACTCGGTCCATCATTTTATCCACTTTAATCATGAGATCTCTCACATACTCTATAACTCCTGTCAATTGAGCTCGGACAGCCCACAAGACCCTTTCCATTTCTTTCAATGTCATCTGATATCCTTTTGTCTCCTACAAATGCCTTACCATTTCCATCCGCCGTTGAGCTATTCTCAGCTGGACTACCTGCTTGTGACCTCAACAAGAAGCCGTACAAGGCACCTTTGACTGAGGAAGGCCTTCCCATTGTTTTTTCATTAACAAACTCCTCTATGTTTGCATGCTTCAGAATAGCGGCTTCGGAACCAGTGACGCTTCGAATGGAATGCAGAAAACCTTTACATCCAATGCTATTTGCGCCTTCTGGATTCCCCAACAAATCTTTCCTTCTTCCATTGTGGGATTCTGAAAGCTGCAGAAAATTGCCCCTTACGTTAATATGATATTGAATGATGAGAACTCCATTACCCATCATTAGTTCCCTAAAGAATCCTTCTTGACAACTAAGTTTTAAACAATCCTCTATTCCCTTAGCCACCCACATGCCGTCCCACAGACACAAGAATTTAGCCATCCTTTTACTACGTTAAGATATGCGAAAACTATTTCCTCTCTTTCATAAAAATTAAGAGTTTTCTTGGGGATTGGTCCGCGTGCAAAAAGCAGCCAGCCGCCTCCGGTGGGCGGTGGGCGATACCGCCCACCCCTTCGGGACCGGCGGGCTCCGGCGAGCTTACCCCTTCAACGGCGAGTTCCAACGACCTCCGGTGTGCCCCACGGAGGCTTAAACCCGAAATGGGTTTGGTATGTCGCCCACTGAAGGCGGCGGGCCGCAACCAAGACCGAATACCCCTTAAAATTCATCTCTATGTTATTTTTTATTGTGTTTTTTATTATGTTTTTATTTTTTTATTGTATTTTTTATTATATTTTTTTATTAAATTTTTTTATTAATTTTTTTATTGTTTTTTTTTTAATCATATTTTTTATTATATTTTTTTATTTTATTTTAGTGTATTTTTCATCAAAAAGCAGCCCAACTATCGTTGGGTTGCTTTAGACGCTGGGAACAGCCGGACCGGTCCCCGGCATCTCTCAAAATTAAAGCTTTTGATTTCACCTTCAATTGCCTCTCACCTTCCATCTGAGACGAATCCACATCGCGCGTTGTCATTTTATGATCCCAAATGACATAATCATCTCCCAAGATCATCTACCTTCATCATCTCAAGGAAAAAATATTTGATACACGAAGAAAAATGCAGATCTGATGTAAGTTTGATAACTACATCAGATTTGCACCGACAAACCAAAAGCGTGGGAAAATCCTGGTTGCTGGAGTTCTCTCAAAGAAGTCTTTGGAGTCCGTCGGTCTTGTTTGTGGCTGTGGTGGAGGGACAGGTTCGATGGTCAAGGAGGGCAGATCTTGTTATCACCAAGAGTCTAGTCGATTTAGCCCCAAAGAAAGATGGAAAGAGAACCCTACAAAAGTCCAGGTTTCTGGAGGGAGGACTGATGCCAGACAACCCTCAGCGAAGTCGCTGGGGCCTGTCGGCCTTGTCTATGCAGTGGCTGGGTGATTACTTGAGTGACACTTGCCGGTCAGTGCCTTAGATTTTGGGTGAAGGGTGAAGGGTGATGGCACCTTAGGGTTTTTGAGAATAAGCCCATTGTTCTTGGGTACAATTATAATGGCAAGAAGTTGCTCAATGTCTGATTTGGGGATAGACTTTTGAAAGGAGCTCTCTGAAGCTTCACATAGAAGACAAGTGTAGAAGATATATTTTCTTTCTGTGGACAATTGTATTGTTACCATAGATTTGTTATGGTGGTGCCTAAGGTGGCATTCTTCGAACCTTCTTTTCCACAATCTGATCGCCTGTCAGCTTTGATTTGTCTGGCTTTTCTTGGTCATTACTCAAGCCTATAATTTAGTTTCTGGAGTGTTGGGGTAAGGCAGCTAGTAAATTAAGGAAGACATAGATCCTACCATACTTAACGATTTGGCTTCTATACTTGTATTCACTGGCTTATGACTCAAGATGGGTTTCATAGATCCTTCTATATTTGGCTCTCGGTTCAACCTTGCTAATGATAAAGTGAAATCCCTGAATGTTGTTGAAAGGTAACTAACATCTTACGTAAACCATGCAGATTGAAGATGATGATATTGAACAATTCTCGAGCTCTTCACAGGTGATTTCTCGACCAACTAAAATATATATCTAAATTGCATTTGCAAATTTTTCACGGTGATAAACAACACATCATATATTTCTTTGTTATCATTGGTAAATTGATGATATAATGCTATTTGAAGCCAGCTTATGATTGAATTATAGTTTGTTGATCTTGCTAATTACTTTCATGATCCTCTTGTTTAGGATGGCCATGGAAGTGATGAAGATTGGGCTGCCTGAGATTCTTATCACACATTCAGGAATTCCAAAGTGGTTTTCAGGCAAGTGATGTATATTACTTACATTTCTCACGCCTATATGTAAGAATTGTGCTTTAAGGCAATTTCAGATTAAATAATGGGAAAAGATCTGGGTCAGATCTTTTGCTTTGAGGAAAGCTTTTGTCATACAACACATTAGTTGTTTTGAATGCTGTTATGAAGCCTATGAAGCTGGGTTTAAAGAAAGGAAATGGATGGGCCAGAAGACAACGAGTAGAGAACGACAGTGAAGATGAATAAAGAGGCAGTTTGTTATTTTATGTTTAGCAATTTACTGTTTTACCCTGCTTTACAGTTAGAATTACACATGTAAGTCATTGATTGGCACAATTAGTTATTTTCAGAAGAGGGAATCTAGAAAAGGGAAGGCGTGTGAGCCATTGTGGGGAGATCTGGAGAATGTTGTTGAGAGTTTTTTCTTATTTCCATGGGGGTTGGGTATACCTCGAATATACCTTTTTCACAGTGAATACAATTTGTGATTTTCTTCTATCTTCCCAGAATTAGCCATTACGATTACTGTTCTATAACCAAGTTCATAACAAGTGCTATCAGTTGCAACGATTCTCATCGCAGATAACACCAGATCTAAGCACCAGGAAGTTCTACAGTGGCAGGATGCTCAATAGGAAAGGATCCATGCTCAGGAGGAAAGGATCCATGCTCAGGAGGAAAGGATGATGCGTGAAGATATTGCTAAGTTGACTGAGATGGTGCACATCATAGTCATTAAAACCGTTGCCCAGGTGGTTCATTGTGACCCCAACCTGCATAATGATAGAGAAACCCATGAGTTTTGCATAGATGGCCATTTAGAGGTATTAAACTTGATTGTCCTTATTGTGATAGCAGTAACCCAACAGGCTGGGTTTTCAAACTTTCTCACTACTTTGATTACTCCAAATCTTACCTGCATAAAAGTTGTTAATGGTCTCATATTATATAGAAGGAGATGCATTAATTTGGTATCAAGATGCAGTAGACACATGACAATTTAATAGTTAGCAAATCTTCACTATGGTCTTGTTATTACGATTTGGACCATCAGCCAATGATGATCCTATGTAAGTCCTAACTCATCTCAAGCAAGCCACTATTGGGGCCTAGTACAAGGCACAATTTGAAGCTCTTTCTAACAGGATGATAGGCCTCCTAGAAGCACACAAGCTCAGTTGTTTTCTTAGTGGGTTGAAGAATGAAATCCATCTTCCAGTACGGATGTTCAACCCATTGAATCTTACTACTGCTTTCAAGCTAACAAAAATTCAGGAAGAATATTTGGCTAGTTTCAAAAGATCAGTAAAGGGATGGGGTCCTCAAGCTCAGGTTCGACTCAAGGGACTCACCTGAGTTTCCTTTAGGTGCAGGGGCAGCAAGGCCAAGGACAGAAAATGTTTAAGCCACCTAGACAGATTTCATCCACTCAGATGGATGAAAAGAGAAAATGAGGTCTTTGATATCATTATGATGACAAATGGAGCCCCTCACATGTGTGCAAGTCACCTAGAGTCTGTGTTCTAAGGATGGGATGATGACATGGAGGAGAAGGTAGAGGGAGTTTACTTTCATTCACATGAAGTGGAAGACACTACACTTGGAGATAAAGCTGAAAAGAAAATAGAGATCTCCTTAAATGGCATAACAGGAGCTCCATTTTCAAAGAAAATGATACAAGTAGTATTAATAACTTCCTAGATCCCCTGGATTGCTAGAATGGCCAAGTTGACGGTGGATCCCACAAGAAGCTGAATGTCAAGGTGGTAAATGGAGACATGGTGACTAGTGGAGTGTTCTACCAGAATACCTCCATTAAATTGCAAGGTACTCAGTTCACTATCCCATTTTATTTGTTAACCCTTGGGGTTGTGATGCTATTTTAGGCATTCACTGGTTGGAAACATTGGGGTGCTTTAGTTGGAACTTTTCCAAACTCTTTATGGAGTTTCAGTGGAAGGGAAAGAGAATAGAGTTGATAGGTTTGAAATTGGGAAGGTCATCATTCGAGGAAGGCAGAAGGGTGAAGTTTAATAGTAACAATGGCTCTAAGGGTGTCCTAATTCAGCTAAGGGCTATGCAATACTGCCACAACTGGACAACACCCCTTCAGAAACCTTTATATGGGAAAAGTGACCTACTATTGAAGTAGTTTAAGGAGATTTTTGAGGAACTTGTTGGTGAGAACACAAGACTATAAAATTATCCTAAAGGAAGGAACAACTCTCATCTCAACCATAACTTATCGATATCATTTCTACTAGAAAATTGAGACACAAAAAATTGTGACAGAACTGTTGAAATCTAGGATGATTAGACCCAGTTTTAGTCCTTTTTTCTCACTAGTTCCCTTGGTACGCTAGGCAGATGGTAGTTGGTGCCTATGTGTAGACTTTATGGCTCTAAACTAAAACTATTAAGAATAAATTCTCCATCCCAGTCATAGATGAACTTTTGGATGAATTACATGGCTTGGTTATATTCTCAAAAATGGAATTGAGATTTGGGTACCACCAAATCAGGGTGGCCCATGAGGATATTCCCAAACGACCTTTCACACCCACGGAGGTCATTATGAGTTTTTGGTGATGTCATTTGGTCTCACCAATGCACCCTCAACATTACAAGAATTAATAAATGAGTTTAAACATTTTTTGAGAAGGTTTGCTCTATTTTTTCATGACATACTAGTGTATAGCCATTGTTTAGAGTATCACTTGAGCCATCTTAAACAAGTGCCAAAAGTTTTTTCTCACAATCAACTCTATGCTAAGTTGTCAAAGTGCAATTTTTTGATGCATCAAGTGGAGTATTTGGGGCATGTAGTGTCAAGGGAGGGTGTTCATGTAGATCCTAATAAGGTGGCTTTGATGTTGGGGTGGCCAATCCCTAATAATCTAAGAGCATTACGTGGTTTTTTTGGGATTTATGGGGTATTGCAGAAAATTCATTAAGAACAATGGCTTTATAGCTGCACCCTTAATTGCTGTCCTATAAAGGGTGCATTTACATGGTCTTAAGAAGTTATTGTTTCCTTTCAGCAGCTACAAGGGACAATTTCTTCCCCCAGTTTTCGGTCTTCCAGACTTTACTAAAACATTCATAATTGAATGTGATGGTAGTGAATGTGGCATAGGGGCAATGCTCATGCAAGGGGGCAACCAATATGTTTTTCAGTAAGGCCTTGAAGGGTAAGGCACTGGTACTCTCCATCTATAAAAAGAAGTTATTAGCACTGGTCATAGCATTGCAAAAGTGGAGGCCCTATTTGTTAGGTTAGGCTTTTGTAGTCAAAACTGACCAACAAGCCTTAAAGTTACTATTAGAGTAGAAAGTGGTAACAATAACCCAATAAAAATAGGTTACCAAATTAACGGGATATGATTTTAAGATTGAGTTGAAGAAGGGGAGGGAGAACAAAATGGCAGATGCCCTCTCTATAAGGCACCAAAAATCTGAGGAAGGTGAAGGGTTATTGGCCATTATCTCATTTCCCAATGTAGAATGGATTGAAGAGCTAAAACAGAGTTACAACTCTGTACCTGAGTTGTTGGATTTATTGTAGAAAATTCAGAGTAACCAGCAAGTCCCTAAGGGGTATAGATTGCAGTAGGGTCTACGACTTAAGAATGGGAGATTTTTGATTGCACTCAATTTTGATTTTAAAGAGAAGGTTTGCAATCTAGCAGCAGGTCATTCAAGATTTCTCAAAATCTACCATCGAGCTAAAAGGGATCTTTTTTGGCATGGCACGAAGAAAGACATCAAGAACTTGGTCAAGTTCTGTGATATATGCCAGATTAACAAAACTAGGAAGAAATGCAATGGAGTATCGATGTATACCATGCACCAGAATTTATATATGGTAATGTGCATCTCTTACAAAAAACAAGTCAATTATGGATATTATCAGGAGGTTTGCGACGCTCTAGTGTAGTCCCTTTTTTGTTGTCGGCTTTCAGAGAGCCATCTTTCATAAAAAAGAACTCCTTGCAAGCCACTTTTTCCTTAGTAAACGTTAGAGTTGGAAAAAAATAATATTTTTATAGTAAATGTAGCCTGTTGAGTTTTCTTTCCAATGCATCTTAAGTGCTCTCAATCGAATATTTGATGAGAGAAATATGGCAATAATACTTACAGGTGCTCAATGAAGCTTCCAGGTCGGGATTCTTGTCAAACCCATCTCTCAACTCATTTACTCGCTCCTCATGTTCCAAGTTTTCTGTTTAATTTGGATTAGGCCCACTTCTGTTGAAGACTATCTATTGGGCTTTGGATATAGATTTTTTTTTTTTGATTGTTCTTTCCTTCCTAATTTATGTCAGGCTTGAGCCTAATCAGTCTCAAGTTCATTCCTACCATAAAATCATTAAAAATGGATCAAGATTAGGACACTATGGAATTAAAGTGCGAGTTAAAAAAATATAATCAAACTGCCCAAATAACACATATAATGGATAATTACACTGTCTCCTTGAATTTTTCACATGATTCACAATATATCCCCAAAACTAATAATTGCAATTAAGTGGACTCGCTTACTTTCAAAACTTTATAATCTCCCATTCTGTCAACTAGCAGAAATGTTACGAAAAGTTGAGCACGTACTGCTCACGTAGAACTTCTTTACCTGCAAAGACAAACACACTCTCAAGAAAAAATTTCACTTTGCCCTCTCGAACTTTCACGCGATTCTTAATATATCCCAAATGTCATATTAAATTAAATTTTTATAATAAATTAAATTAGTTTTTTATACTAAATTTGAATTTACAAATCTAGGATAAAAGACTAGCAAAAAGATAAATATTTGAACTTACTAAAATACTAGGATATGATTTTCTGATTTTTTTTTTAAAATTTGTAAAATTTATTTGAATAACTCTGTATAAAAACACTAAATGTATAAATATATATAACTAAATATTTAATATTAATAAAAAAAAATTGTATTCCTCTACCTTATGAATATTTATTATTCTCATTTTATTCTTAATTTTGATTAATTATTTATATGCTTATTTATGGAACATGTGCTATTCTTCCTCTTCATAAAATTTCATAAAATTAAGGAAAGAAAATTATTATAGACACTACGAAATTTTAGAGAAGTCCATAAACTGACATACATGGATTCATATAATATGCAAGATTTATCTTCTTAAGAGTAGCTTTACAATCTAATCTACTACATTAAGTTAGATTAATTTATGAATTTAATTTTGATAAAATCTTTTTATTTACTGCCAACCTTTAAAAACATATATGTATAGTGACATTTTTATATCCGCAGGAGCCTTTTCATATGTATGATGACATTTCCATTGGGGGCAAATTGAGAATCGCATGAAAGTTGAAGGCAAAGTTAATTTTTTTTCTTGGGAGTATTTTGGTCTTGTGGGTGAAGAAGTTACATGTGAGTAGCATGTTGAGGCACTTTCCATTACATTTGATGCTATTGATAGATGGAAGGGAGGAGAGGGGGGGGGGTGGATGATTGAAGTTTTGAAAGTAAACAGGTCCACTTTGATGCAATTATTAGTTTCGGGAGTACATTATGAATTGGGTAAAAGTTTGAGGGGGTAACGTGTAATTAATCCCACATATAATTTTACGATTAAACCTAATGTTTTGAGTACAATCTACATTATTTGTTTTGTAGCCCAAATAAGCTACAAAAATCCAAATACCAAAAACCTAAATCCATAATAATAATTATAAGACAACCTCATCAATAAAATTATAAATTATATTATTGCAATCCATCTATAATAAAAAACTAAATAATCCAATATGGATAATAGAATAACAAAAACTAAAACACGATCATGTAACATAATATCTTAATACACACCCTTGTATCGAGTACCTAATACATCAAAAGGTCGAAACCCCTTTATAGCACAAATGAGTGTGTAAGTTAATGGTTATGATTTTGTTGTTGAATACAAAAAATGAGTAGAATATATAGGTGTTGATGCACCCTCAAGAAAGGCGCAAGAAGAAGAGGGCACACTTATGTGATCACCTTCCCAACAGTAGACTAGATCGAGGAATTGAATGCAACCTACGCCATCGACCAACTAATAAAAACTTTTATCTCTCTCCTTCAAGAAGACAAGTTGAGTAGTGATCATGAGCTAAGAGCTAGCCTACTGATGTACAAGAATAAGTTGTTTATTTCTTAGCAAGAAGAGTTCAAACATAAGCTTCTGCAGCTAGCACACAATAGCCTTTGGGGAGGTCATTCAAGGTAACAAGGCTATGTAGAGGATTAGAAAGGACTTCAATTTAAAAGGACAAAAAGTGTTGTGAAGAAGTTTATTAGAGGCTTTGACACGGGTCAAAGGGTCAAAGCTCCAAACACTCACCCAACTGGTTTACTACAGTCACTTCCTATACATTCTCAACCATGGGCCCATATAATATATTTTGTGGAAGGCCTACTCAATATAAATCAATAGCCTTTGAGTAGTTGTTGCCAAACTTACAATTTACAAAGTATAGTTACTTATGTCCTCTCAAGCATCCTTACCCAGCCAAGAATGTAGTGAACTTTTCCTCAAGATTATCCTCAAGCTACACAAGCTACCTCAGTCAATAATTTTAGATATAAACTTCACTAGCAAATTTTGGAGGGAGTTTTTGTTTCCTTTAATCTTCCAAGGCTTCAAATGTCCCTAAACATTCTTACCATCGTTAGACAATCGGTCAAACAGAAGCTATGGACAAGACATTGGAAAATTACCTATGCTATTTCACATGGGACAGACCAAGCTATTGGTCCTTATGGATGAGTGGTGGTATAATTCTACCCCACATATGTCAACTAAAATAACCACATTCAAGGCTCTTTATGGTTATCCCCCTCCCAGGCACCTACACTATGTACCAGGAACATCAAAAGTGGAAACAGCGGAGAGTACCCTGTGCTCCCGTCACCAAATTTCTAAGTTACAACGAGAAAATTTACTCAAAGCATAGAACACATGAAAAGTATTCTGATTTAAAGATGAATGATTAAAAATTTATAGAAGGGGACTGTTACCCGCAGCTTCATCCTTATAGCTAGTCCATGGTGGTGCAACGAAGGAATTTGAAGATGGCCCCTCGATTTTATTGGACCTTTCCAAATGTTGCGAAGGGTGGGTGCAGTGGCTTACAAGTTAGATCTACCCAAGATCTCCAAAATCTACCCAACTTTTCATATCTCGCGGCTTCAGAGAAAGTTGGGCCATACCACCCCCATTATACTAGTACTGCTTCTAGTGGATGAACAAGGAGTCCTCAAGCAGAATGCCTAAGGTTGGAAATTGTGTATGGTCCAAGTTGCTTGTTTGCTGGGGCCAAGGATGCCACTTGGGAGGTTCAGTATAAGTCGAATGAGGCTTTCCTCCACCTTGTGGGCAAGGTGTTTTGATTAGGGAGGGATCTGTTACAACTTTAGATCTAAGGTTTGTGAGGACAAGGAGATGGGGTTTGGGATAGAAGGAAGCTTTGAAGCATCAGATGTGTACTTATTTAATTGTCAGTCAAACACTTGAGTTCAACTAAAGTGCTTGAGATGAGGCTAGGCTGGACTCACTTAATTCTATGGGCTCAGGGGATTAGAACCTATTATTTCTTTTGTTGCATTTCCTTAAATGGGCTAGGTCATTTGTTGTTTATATTTTCTTTTATATTTAACTGCTTAAGTGAACTTGAGGGCCCACGGCCTTTACTTAGTTTCCATAGTTTCTCATAAGGGCTACTTAGTGTAATTCATTTTGGAATAAAAACTTTCATTTTTTTTTTTTTATCTTTATCTCTTTATCTCATTCCACTATTCTCATGGAAGAGCTCCCCTTGAAGAGAGTAGTCCCTTTTGGGCATTTTGTCAAATACCTAGGGTGTGAAACAATACCATGGGGTCAAAAAAGGTCCATGATGCCTCATTCTAGGTAGAAGTGTGTTTAGTTGCTAGTTTGACTATGTTAAAGAGTCTTAAGGTTAAGTGGTTTAGTTAGATTCTACTTGAAAAATTATTCTTTACTGAAGTTCTTGAATGATCAAACTCTAGAGTTAGGCTAATGTGTGGTCATGAGTTAGGCCCAATGGTCCTACTTGAGCTTGAACATAGTGTGCCTAATTGCCCACTAGGCAATTAGAAGACAACCTCATCAATAAAATTATAAATTATATTATTACAATCCATCTATAATGAAAAATCAAATAATCCAATATGGATAATAGAATAACAAAAACTAAAACACAATCATGTAACATAATATCTTAATGCACACCCTTGCAAATCACACAAGAACACACCTATGAATATTTGCAGCTGCATATTACAAAGTTATAAACTATATCAAATCAATCTCCTACTTTATACTATCTCAATGACCAAGAGTTAAGACTCCACCACTCTCCATTCCTCCAATAACAATACAGCTCTAGGACTCCCATAATTCCATTGCCATTGTCCACATCATTCATCAATTCAACCACAACCAAAGTTAAAAACTCGGACCAAGAAAAGTTATCGAGTATCATAATTAAACAATGAAAAATAAAATACAAATGTGAAGTAGATCGATCATTTTCACTTTTTCAGAATTTAAATGCATAGTTAAGTGGTGTAAAGAGGTAGCCTATTTAGGCTTAATGATTTTTGCCCAGGGGTTAAGGCTGACCCAAACAAAGCTAGCTGTCATGAAGGAATGGCCTCCATCAGAATCCATAAAGGCATTAAAGATTTTAGGGATGACAGGGTATTATTGAAGATTTATAAAGAGGGATGGGGGAACTGCTGCTCCCCTAATTAAGATACTTAAGAAGGACCATTTCCAATAGAATGAAGAAGACAAGGTTGCAGTTTTGCAGTTAAAGGAGGCTGTCACATGCCCTACAATTTTAGCATTGTCAGATTTTTCTAAGCCCTCAATTATCAAGTGTGATGCCTCCGATACAACAATGGGAGCAATTTTAATACAACTTGGAAGACCTATAACTCTTTACAGCCAGGTACTAAAAGGAAGGACCTTAATAATGTTTACCAAGAAAAATGAACTATTTGCCCTCGTGTCAGAAGTGCTTAAGCAGAGACCCTATCTACTACTAACTAGGATAGATATTTGTGGTCAAACGAGCAACCAAAGCCTTAAGTACCTAATACATCAAAAGGTTGAAACCCCTTTATAGCACAAATGAGTGTGTAAGTTAATGGTTATGATTTTGTTGTTGAATACAAAAAATAAGCAGAATATATAGGTGTTGATGCACCCTCAAGAAAGGGGCAAGAAGAAGAGGGCACCCTTATGTGATCACCTTCCCAACAATAGATTAGATCGAGGAATTGAATGCAACCTACGCCATCGACCAACCAATAAAAACTTTTATCTCTCTCCTTCAAGAAGACAAGTTGAGTAGTGATCATGAGCTAAGAGCTAGCTTACTAATGTACAAGAATAAGTTGTTTATTTCTTAGCAGGAAGAGTTCAAATATAAGCTTATGCAGTTAGCACACAATAGCCTTTGGGGAGGTCATTCAAGGTAACAAGGCTATGTAGAGGATTAGAAAGGACTTCAATTTGCAAGGACAAAAGTGTTGTGAAGAAGTTTATTAGAGGCTTTGACACGGGTCAAAGGGTCAAAGCTCCAAACACTCACCCAACTGGTTTACTGCAGGCACTTCCTATACATTCTCAACCATAGCCCCATATAATGTATTTTGTGGAAGGCATGCTCAATATAAAGGGTTCAATAGCCTTTGAGTAGTTGTTGCCAGACTTACAATTTACAAAATACAGTTACTTATGTCCTCTCAAGCATCCTTACCCAGCCAAGAATGTGGTGAACTTTTCCTCAAGATTATCCTCAAGCTACACAAGTTACCTCAGTTAATAATTTCAGATATAAACTTCACTAGCAAATTTTAGAGGGAGTTTTTTTTCTTTAATTTTCCAAGGCTTCAAATGTCCCTAAACATTCTTACCATCGTTAGACAATCGGTCAAACATAAGCTATGGACAAGACATTGGAAAATTACCTATGCTATTTCACATGCGACAGACCAAACTATTGGTCCTTATGGATGAGTGGTGGTATAATTTTACCCCATATATGTCAACTAAAATAACCACATTCAAGGCTCTTTATGGTTATCCCCCTCCCAGGCTCCCACACTATGTACTAGGAACATCAAAAGTGGAAACAGCAGAAAGTACCCTGCACTCCCGTCACCAAATTCCTAAGTTACAACGAGAAAACTTACTCAAGGCACAGAACACATGAAAAGTATTCTGATTTAATGATAAATGATTAAAAATTTATAGAAGGGGACTGTTACCCTCGACTTCATCCTTATAGCTAGTCCATGGTGGCGCAGCAAAGGAATTTGAGGATGGCCCCTCTATTTATGGGCCTTTCCAAATGTTGCAAAGGGTGGGTGCAGTGGCTTACAAGCTATATCTACCCAAGATCTCCAAAATCTATCCAACTTTTCATATCTCGCGGCTTAAGAGAAAGTTGGGCCACATCATCAGTGGCGGAGCCAGGATTTTATTATAGGGGGGCCAAGCTAAACTAATATATATAAAATACTTTTTACTCTATTTCTATATATATATATATATATATATTGCAATATAGAATAATTTAATAGTAAGATCTAAAATAAAAATAAAATACATATAAGACAATCTATGCATTAAAAAAATATATGATATGTCAAGCACAATATATTAAAATAATATGAAAACACTAATACAAATATATTAAACAAAAGAAACACAGAACATCTAAAATTATAACTTGCGCTCTTTTAAAAAAACAAAATCATCAAGTATTGAATCTAAATCAAAACTCTTAACTATTTCTCTCTCAACATAGACAACTAAATCATTTGTTAAAAATTTATCTTCAATTTTGTTACAAAGCCTTGTTTTAACAATCTTCATAGCTGAAAAGGCCCGTTCATTGGTTGCTGTAGATACTGGAAGAGTCAAAATAAGACGAATCAATCTATCAATAAGATAGTATGTCTTTGATTTTTCTATCTCTACCAATCTTCGACATAAATCTGCATTGGATCTCAAATTTTGAAACTTCAGATTAGTAAGCATTTCAACTTCAAAATGCTTCAATTGAAACCTTAAATTAATTTTCTCATTCTCAGAAAAATCAAGAGGATAATATTCTTCCTCAAGAAGACACATATCATCAATATTAAAAGATTTATAAGCATCCTTTAGATCCAAAGCTGAGCTAAGGATTAAAAACTTTGTCGTTCCTTCAGCAAACCTATTGTCAAGTTCTTGCATTTGAAAATCTATAGTAGCATAAAATGTATCAAAATGATAATGATGCTCTATTGTAATGTGATCTTGTTGATGACGATCGCAACCTTGTACATAACAAGAACACGATTCTGGAATGTCAATATCAAATTTCTTAGAAAAAGAGCTAACATTTTCGAGTAGATTTTCTTAACCTTTGTTTCTCAACTTTTGAATGAGTTCTTTTGTAGTAGACACCATATTCATTGCATTCAAAATATCTTGAAATTTTTGCTGCAAAACTTGACTAAAAATATCAGTAATACCCATGATATTCTTCATTAAATGTAAAATAAATATAAACTGGAAGGATGTAATCATTTTATAAGCAGCATTCGCATCTCCGCGTTGAGAGCAAGTGGATCCTTCTTTTATTATGATTTCAAGCACTGAGCAAGTGGCTTCAAACATTCATAGTAGATTGCAAATAGCCATTTGCTCCTTCTTAGATTCATCTTGTACCTCATCAACAATAATACAAAATCGAGAATTTCCAACATTTTCACGAATTTTATTTCTCACTTTTTTTGCAAGAACTTCCAAAATCTCTTTTTGAATTTGGGGTGAAGTATACTTTGAGAATTTTGGAGTATTTTCTAAAACAAGTTTTCCAACCTTGTCAGTATACGAATACAAGAGTTTAAGCATCTCAAGAAAATTATCTTTATTTTTTGACTCAAAGGTCTCATCGTGACCTCTAAAGGCACATCCTTGAATTGCAAGCCATCAAACAACATCAATAAATGTTTTTACTCGGAGTCGATTGTTGAGAATTTGTTCAGAGCTTTGTGCATTCATTACTTTATCAATATGCTGTGATTGCTTTAATAAATCCTCACAAGATTTTACAGCATTATTATGACAAGAGTATGGATCCTCCCCAATATAATTCAAAAAGGCACATCGTTTTCCATCATTAATCTTTTGCCAACTTCTAAATCCTAGGACCGTAAATACATCTCACTCAGAACGTTGAGATACTTTCATTGTAAAAAGATAACAAGGTAGACAATATGCAGCATCTTTTGATGAAGAATACTCTAGCCAAGATCCAAATTGTACAAACCATGAAGCTTGAAATTGACGGGGATGTTTTTTAGAACCAGAAAATGGATATTTTAAGAGACATATTTGATACGGACCTGATAACGCCCAAAGAATAACGCGGTAATTGTAGTTCAGTTTTGGGGTGTCGATTCCACAGGGAGACAATTAAAAGAATAATAGAATAGCAAAGAAACTAAAAAAAATTAAATGATTAATGAGGAAAGAAAAATTGATTTTAAATTAAAATTAAACAAAGTAAATAATGGAAAAGTAATCAAAATTGACGAACAGTAGAGTGTCGGAAATCCCTTGCACATATCTAGTATTTTAATTATTTTCAATTCATTGATAACTTAATTGAGAATTCAATTCCGTAATTCTCAATCGGAAGATATAAAATTATAAACCAAAAATTAAAGCAAATATAACTCTTTAAAAAAATCATTCATCACTTTAAATCACACAAATTATTATTCACATTGAAAAAACCCAACGACAACAATATACCCAAGGAGCAATATTGCAGCAGAGAATTAAATCAATATAAATAATCAATTGATCCAAAAATAATTAAAGAACAAATTCATTCAATAGAAAAAGCATAACTGAATTTATAAATGAAATAAATTCCAAAATTATTCGGAGAAGAAAACACTAACAATATTTTGAGAATGATAAAACAAAGAATTTTAATAATTGAAAATTAAATACATGAATTAAAAATAAATTAAAAATACCATCTAGTATGCAAGTTCATCTCTAACCCTACTTGAGAATTTAGTTATCCATGAATAGGATAATCAACAAAAATCTCAAGAAGAAAATCATCCAAACGGTGGCCATCCTGCTTCACGTTCGGCTGCTGCTTTACGTTCCGCTTCTGCTTCACGTTCGTCTTCTCTTCGTTTGTTCGTCTCGTTCGGCTGCCTCCTTCTCTTTTCGTCTGCTTCTTCTCGTTCTTTCTTGCGGCTGCCTCTTTCTCTTTTTCGTTTACGGCTGGGTACAAATATATATATATATATATATATATATTGCCGTGTGATCTTGGACTCCCTATGCATTGCCGTTTCATTTACTTTTTCGTTCCGCTTCCTTCTCTTTTCAATTTCATTCATTCTCCTGCTTTTTCATATTAATTCCGTTTATCATGCATTTCGTTCCAGCCACATCTCGATACATACATATATATATATATATATATATATATATCTCCATGCGTCCGACTATTTATCTATAAAATAAAATAAAAATAAAATAAGATAAATAATTCTTAAAATTACCTCAATGTGAATAGAAATAAAATAAAATAAAATAAGTGAATTTTAGTTATTTCTATTCTCATTCCTTGAAATTTTAGTCAAATATTATGATATTTAGAATGCACTTTTGCGCACTCATCAGGACCCATTTTCAAATAAGCTCTTCTTATTTCATCACGTTGATTGACTAGATAATCCCATATAGGAGGACGTAATCCTGGATCTCGTTGTAAAGAAGATATATCAATCTCTTTAGATTCAAGTGTTGGCGATCTAAAATGAATTTCTTCATATTCCAACATTGGAGAATTAAGATCAACATTTTCTTCAGGTTCAATCCTTGAAATTTTAGAAGAATTTTTGGAAGATCAACTTCTTTTCTTTTGAAGAATAAGCCTATAGTTTTTAATTTAGACATCATTCATGAACCTAAATTTAAAATAAAATTGAAACATATAAAATAAAATTAGATAAACTTCATCTATCATTTTGATAATAAAGTGTCAAAAAAAAAATTCAAACAATTTAAAATTAAAAATCAAATAATTTATTTATATTTTCATACTAGATTATAATACTTCTTATAACCTCAACTAGATATGATAGCAGAGATTGTGAGGATAGCAAGGAATAATATATATATATATATATGTACATGTATATGTATATATACAATTATTTATATTTCTCAAAAACCCATCAAAGCACTAACCAGATTATAATACTAACGAAATGGATAAGTGATAACAAAAAGAAAGGGTAATGATTGCATTCAGATATGCTTTCTAACAACTAGATTCTTAGAAACTAATAGAAAGTAATAAACATGCTAAAAAATAAAAGTAATAAATTAAATAAAGGAGCTCATACTAAAAAACAGTGTTCTTTTTGTGTCAAAAAGCAGTGATCTTGTCACAGTGTCACTCACCGACTCTAAAGTCCACGGACCACCCCCACAAGTTCACAAATTTTTCCTTTAAACACAAACATAGTACCCACTCTCAAAGTTAGATCGATATTTCACCATCTGAGTTCGAAAAGAAGTAAAAGAGAATCGGAGTAAAATCAAAGCTTGCTAACCTTGACTTTGAGAGATAGGCGGGCCACGGTCTGATTTTTGAAACTGGAAGCTTAGAGGTTGGAAGTCATGAAGTTGCCAAACTTTGAGTTTATAAATCTGAAAGGAGATGGACAGATGGTTCAGTGCGAAAAGAAACGCCAATAAGGTAAAGTTGTAAACTATAAGTCTGTGATGGTATGTATAAAATGCCGCATAATTTGTAGTGTTTTAGTTTTGGAAAATGGAATGAGAAGGAAATTGCAGAGATCTTTCAACTTCCTTTTTTATTTTAATTTATAATAAAAACATTTTATATGTTATTACATCATATTTTTATTTTGATATATATTATTTTATTTTATGTGAGATTATATTTTTAAATTAAATTAAATTTATAAAAGGAAAATGATTTTTTAGAGGGGCCAAAATAAGATGAAATTAATATTACCTTATTAAATTTTAAAAGTTTAATATATAGTCTCTTTTTTTTTCCAAACTTTAGGGGGGGCCATGGCCCCCCTACCCCTATAGAGATCCGTCGCTGCACACAATCCCCATTATACTAGTACTGCTTTTGGTGGATGAACAAGGAGTCCTCAAGTAGAATGCCTAAGGCTGGAAATCGTGTATGGTCCAAGTTGCTTGTTTGCTGGGGCCAAGGATGCCACTTGGGAGGTTTAGTATAAGTCGAAGGAGGCTTTCCTCCACCTTGTGGGCAAAGTATTTTGATTAGGAAGGGATCTGTTACAACTTTAGATCTAAGGTTTGTGAGGACAAGGAGATGGGGTTCGGGATAGAAGGAAGCTTTGAAGCATCAGATGTGTACTTATTTAATTATTGGTCAAACACTTGAGTTCAACTAAAGTGCTTGAGATGAGACTATGCTGAACTCACTTAATTCTATGGGCTCAAGGGATTAGAACCTATTATTTCTTTTGTTGCATTTCTTAAATGGGCTAGGTCATTTGTTGTTTATATTTAATTGCTAAAGTGAACTTGAGGGCTCACAACCTTTACTTAGTTTCCATAGTTTCTCATAAGGGCTACTTAGTGTAATTCATTTTGGAATAGAAACTTTCATTTTTTTCTTTTATCTCTATCTCTTTATCTCATTCCACTATTTTCATGGGGAGCTTCCCTCGAAGAGAGTAGTCCCTTTTAAGCATTCTGTCAAATACCTAGAGTGTGAAACAATACCGTGGGGTCAAAAGAGGTTCATGATGCCTCATTCTAGGTAGAAGTGTGTTTAGTTGCTAGTTTGACTATGTTAAATAGTCTTAAGGTTAAGTGGTTTAGTTAGATTCTACTTGAAGAAGTATTGTTTACTGAAGTTCTTGAATGATCAAACTTTAGAGTTAGGCTAATGTGTGGTCATGAGTTAAGCCCAATGGTCCTACTTGAGCTTGAACATAGAGTGCCTAATTGCCTACTAGGCTTGATCTTGATGGGCCTATTGGGCTTGGACCTAACCTCTTGTTGTGCCATTTTTCAAGTCCAATTCCCAATTTGATATCCAAATCCTAACCTCTCTACACTTTAGGTCCTCAAATATTGCACACGGGCTTAAGCCTAAGTTCACTTCGTACCCTAACTACCTCTGTAAATGGAAATCCTGAAGGAATTCTAAAACTTTCGTTAATTGAAAATTTGAAAGTTTGATGGGGTGTTACAGCCCTTGCTCAATCTTGCCGTGGTCATACTTTATTCAATTGTTCAATGAGCTCAAAATGCAAGATTAAGCTTTGAGTAGTTGTCTATTTAGTAGTTGGGTCTAGTTTTTCCTATCACACACAAACACTCTTTCTCTGTTTATTTACCTTTAAGACAAAATTCATTTACTGGCAAGCAGAGAACTCTCAATGAGCTAATGCAGTCGCTTTGATTTGGAAACTATATACTAGCTAGAAATCCTATATTCATAACGGAATTCAAAACTCATGTTTTTTTTAATAGATATCCAGGTATATATATTCATGTATTGTCCAACATACGCATTTTTGCAACTTCATGCACTTAGATCTGCGTGCAGGCATATCGACAAAGATGGAATTCAACAAAATTAGAAACCAAGCTATGCATGTAGATTTCTTGATGTTTTGATCATAAGAACACGTCGTTTTCTTCCGATCCACGTAGTCATCCACGGTGGATCACCGGAGACAACTTGATAACCTGCACTTGCATACAATTTTCGTGCACCTACATCATCTTCATAAGCTCGGAGGGCAAGATACTCGAAACCCCACAGAGTGGATAGCACGTCGCAGGCTTTTAGCAACACCGTTGCGATTTTCTGCCTCCTGTCAAAACACCAGAACATGACATCAATCAATGTAAGTGGGAGAAGAAATGAAGCAGCAGCAGCTAAAAGAATGAAAATAGAACTCATACCAAGTAGGATGCACGTATTTCACCTGAATTCTTTCAAGACAGAAATCCCGGACACGTAAAGATACTCTTCTGCTCCAGCTGGAAGATGCTCAAGCACAGCTTTATCTCTCAACACTGTAACATCTACAACGCCCACAAGTTGCTTTTGTGCATCAGAAGCATTGGTGTTAGGCTCAGTGACCAAACAAGCGTATCTGTTCATGATATATATCAATTGCAGGGCCAAATTAATGGAACGCTTTGGCTTAAAAAAATTGTTGTAGTGAAGTTGGCAAATTCATTCCCTTTTAAGAGTATTGTCTTAAGAATATAATATCATTTTCCTATAAATTATAGATTACATAGTCGCGATGAATTCATGTTTTTTTTTTCATGGTCAAGGTTTACCTGTTAGGAGGTGAGTTCCTAAGTTTGTATAGAAGTCCAGAAAGCACTTCAGCCTGTATTTTCAGCAGGACACCATGAAGCTGTTATAAACTGATGTTGATCCAGTGGTGGAAACAAAGCTTAATTATTATTAGATTTATTTTTTCTTTTTCACTTCGGTTAAGAAAGATAAGGATATCATCCAGAGGATGCATGCTAATATGCAAATGCAATGAATTCTGATATACCCAATTTTGTCCAGGCTAGCCCCAGTACAAATCACAAAAAAAAAATCATCATTAAATTCAGACCTAATTGAAGAGAGTGCTAGGAGGGCCCTGATGATGATGGCCGTTCAGCTATGGACCTCTCGGATTCCCTCCCAAAGACGAAGGGATGTGATCAGTCCCCAAGGAATCATTAACATGAATCTATGTCCATCTTCCAACGTCCCTGAGCTTCTCCACTAATGCAAACAAAAAGTGCAAAAAGCAAAACCTGTTGCCTAGGTCATAAATAACTTCAGTCTAAAGCAATTAAGACATGACAAGCAACTTAATTATGATCAACTATTTTTTCAGTCAGACAAGGCAGAGTTCTACCCCTAATATAAGCAACTACGCTCACAGACTCACGAGCAACCAAATATGTAGAACATAGTAACACACTAAGCAAATATCTCAATCAAGCACCAGTCTCTCCCATCCATGGTGCCCTGCTCTACAGAGGCCTTAATGCCTCTAACTGAGGCCACCCCCTCCAAAGCAGCCTCGGGAGAGCTCCCTTACTCCTGTACCCTTTATGCCCTTCAAGCGGATTGATTGTACAGAGCCTTCAGGGTCAGACCTTATCCAAGCAAGTATTAGTGTGACTACAAGGATAACCAACCCCAGTAATGAAGAAAACCAATCACCACATACCTATTCTACCCAAGAATTGGACAGGAGGAATTAACCTCTAGAGGTTCTCATCCACCACCAAGGTAGACATATCTTGCCTAACAGAAAAGAAGTCAGCCAACCCTGCCAATCTTTTCCTTGCTCAATGTTGGTACTTCCAAAGCTACAAACTAAAAAGGAAAATGGTTGAGGTAAGTAGTAGGGAAGGGAAGAAAGGACAAAAGAATGTCCACCTATTCACCCGTCTCCTTGACTCATGGGAAAAAGCAAGATCTACACTCCAAGGAAGGGTGAAAGACAACCCAGACAAAGGCTTGAGGATCATCCCACACGGCCAACCACAACCATAAGTATATGGCTCTGTCAGCCTTTAACAACATAGAAATTGCCATACCATCAAATTGCCAAGAGCCCTAAACAAACAGGCCATAGCACACCATGCAAGGACCAAAGTCCTTCCATTGTGAGGCAAGAGCTACTCAAGGATAGCCTTGCCATTGAAGATCCCGTCCCTGGTGAGGCATGGAAGATGAAGACTAGACTTGAAGGTCAGCTGAGAGAGCGAAAGTATGATTCTTGAACTAGAAGATAAGCTCTCGAAAGTATGAGATATCTAGTCATCACTCTCAAAAGGATTTGAGAGTGAAGACTAGACAATGATTCTCGAACTATGAAGATCAACTGAGAGAGCGAAAGTATATAATGAGGGAATACGAGAAGCGAGACTGAACTGTGAACAGGATACCCTTCCTGTATCTTTATGCCTCGAAGTCAATCAAAAATATCATACCACAATGCCTCAAATCCTTTCAAAGATAAGGAAAATTAAGCAAGAGGAAGTGTCACTCCAAAATCCTCACCACAATGAACATGCATCCAAGGAAATCGCTCACTCACTCATTGCTCTCTTGTCTCTCCTATCTATGCTTCCCCTTCTCTCCTGTAAGGCTTTAACGCCTTTGCTATTAACGACATTCAGAGTAACTATTCGTATTCATTAACCTACACACTTGTAAGAATTGTCGAAATATAATATATATGGAAAACAGCCGAGAAAGCAAAAGTTGTAGCCTTATTGAATGGAAGCGGGCTTTTAGCAAAACAAATTCTTTTTTTAAAATAAAGGGGGTAGATCCCAAAAATCAAAAGCTAAAAGTTAACGAAAGCAATAATACATGTAATTAGGAGAAAAATGTGGAGTAGAAACCTGAAAGAACTCGAAGAAGAAGTCATTGAAAAGAGCTACAGGTTCGTGGAATGCTTCAGCTTGAACTTGAGCTGCCTTTTTCATCTCATCTGCCTTCACAACCAGCCTTCTCACCTTCCATCCATACTCATCTACGAAATATCTACTCTTTTCTTCCGCGTTAATTGCCGAATTTCCATTTCCAACCAAACCCACTTCCTGATCAGCTGATGAGGTTGAACAATGCACTGCAAAAGCTCTAGCTTTAGCCAAATATAGCAACGGCTGCTCATTTTTTTCCCCATTTGGTATTGCATTTCTCCAACTTCTACCAAAATCCATCAAACCAGTCCTCCAACCTTGTTTACGACATGTAAAAACATTGGAAGGTTCTGATTGCAATCTTCTCAAAATATTATTGTAATTTGCTAGCAAATGAGCCATTTGTTTTGGGGAATTAAGTTTCTGAAAGATACCTACATTACAAGATGTTGTAACGAGTGCGCATGGCCATGCGTGCTTGTCCCAGACTAGCTATCGAGAGCTACAAAAGGAAAGCTGTTAAGGGTATGTTGATGGGAATCGGGGCTTAAATTTCTATACCTTCTGCAACTCAACAGTTGAAGCTTTGGCCGTATGCCCCATTTCAGACATAGAAGATGAGCATTGTCGTTTTAGTTGAGGTGGGAAAAGGTTGGAGGAAAAGATAATGGGATATGCGCGCCGAGTGGTCACAAGGTCTCGCCTGCTTAAGACCATGAGAACCAAAGACGTCAAGAGGGAACGTAAGCTAAATCAGGTCCATAAGTTCATTAATTCCTAGTGTTGTCCGCTCCTATGTATGTGTGGCTATTAAGTCAACTATACCCAGGGAGAGTTTTTTTTTTTTTTTTTAATCTTTAAAGCTTTTGAAGGCAAAATATCCAGGCTTAGATGAGTTCTCAAATGAGAGCTGTATATAATATTAAATATTTTAGATGATATTAAATAAGCAATAAATATAATAGGTATGACGGTAAATGAACAAGGTTACAAGATTAAAAAATCGAACTCGACTTGATTAAACTCGAATTTAATTTAATTAGGCTTGATTATTAAATGGTATAAACTTGTATAAACTCATCTAACTTGTTTAATATTTGTGAATAAATTTGTATAAAATTTGAATTGAATCGTTAGCTCAGCTCATATATATTTATACATACACACCCAAATATATACATTATATTATATATATGTTAAGTATATAGTCCACTACATATATTATATATATGTTATGTACATATGATAAATGTATATATTCAATATTACATATCAAATGTTACAAAAAAGTATCCTTACGTATAGATAGTAGTAATATAATAGTATTTATTCTTAGCTATAGTTATCACTTATCACGTACTATAGCTAGTATCCTATTATTTTATAAGTAATAGGCATATTTAGGATTGATAAGCAATCATAATAAATAATATTAAGCTCACTGAAGTCTAGTATTAATTCTTATATACATATATATATTATAAATATGAGCATAAATAATAACATTATTTTACTCAAATATAAGGTTGCAGGGTTTTAATATTAATGTACTAAGTTTGTAGTTAATATACAGTGTATAACTATAATATTATATTATGAGTAACACTGTTAGATAAAATATAATGTTACACGTGAACATGTTTCATGTTAGCCACTTACCCAGAGGCCATTACTTTTCTTCTAAGCTTACCATAGGTTGCTACCCATTACTTTTGTTTGTTAAATTCTATCCATTCGATTAGTGCTGGGCAGCGGGATCCACGTCCCATTGCCCTGCCCCCCGTACGCGATGCTCCGCCTGCTTGCATGGCAGGGCAAACAATTCCGTCCAGTCCATTTGGGGGCAAGGCCCTGCCCCACATGGCAAGATAGTGGCAGGGTGGGGGGCAGTATAGCCCCCGAGGCCCTGCCCCAACCTAGTATATCTAATATAAATATATATATATATATATGAACATATATTTATATTATATAGAATGACATATTTAAAATATTTATTATTTTTATATTTAAATATAGTAATATGTATTAATTAGAAAATTTGTTTAATATTTTAGGTTAGTTGTAGTGCAGGAAAGGTGGCCCTTTCCTAGATTGCCTTCACAATATAAATCTTGCACTTAATGCCCCATTTGGAATTTTTTAGTTCAAACTAATTTTAAATTGAATTTAGTACCTACACACTCAATTCTCAAATCACGAAACTTATCTAAACTCAAAAATTCTTGTCATGTGAGACATGCAACTTGTTTTAGTTCAACGTCTCTTTACATGCGTAATTCACAATATTTTTCAATTTTTCATAAATATATTGAAACTCATCTTAATATTTAAACACATCTGAATTAATCTTAAGTGAGTCTCACGAAATTCAATTCACCATCTGAGTTTACTACTATTTATAAAGAATTAAATTCATCTTAACTTAACTCAACATCCAAACAGGACTTGAACAATAGGAGACTAGGCAGAGTCTCACAAAACTTATAAATACATTTAAATTCATTTTAACATCTAAAAACATTTAAGCTAATCTTAAGTGGGTTTCATGAAACTTAATTTACCATCTCAATTCACTACTATTTAAAAAGAACTTAACTCATCTTAACTTACTCAATATCCAAATGGGATATTAAGCAATGAGGAACTCTTGTTTTGCCTTGGCTTACAAAAAGGGCCACCTTACTAAACTATGGTTTACAATATGCATTAGTAAATTTAAAAATTACGTAAACTTTAAATTATAGTTATATTTATAAATTTACAATTAAGATTTAAAAATATATTTTTGATCATTTTTTGATTTAGGAATAACTTTTGATCTTAGTAGACTGTAGCCGATTACTGAAGTGGGCATGGTGCGGTGGGAATTGAGAATCCACCTTACCTCCTGTCTATTGGGATGGTATACCCCTTGGGATGCGGGGGTGGAGGGCAGTGAGGGAGCTACCCAATATTGATAGTATGATAGCATCCCTACCTTGGATCTTTCCATTGAGAAAGCTTAGCCGTTTATTGACAATTACAGACCTAAAAGCAACCTCTAGTTACAAACCGTCAAACTTGGGGATTCAGAAAGTTAGAAACCTTATCTTGCATTTTTGAGCTGTGCATAGAGGTGTAATCGGTTTAATTTGATCTTGTTTTTGATAAATTTGAGACCACGGTTATGCATTTTTAATAACAAATACCATATCGGTTACTCTTAAACCGATATTTTCGATTTGGTCCGGTTTTCTAATTTTTAATATATATTAATATTAGTAATACAATAATACTATTAGTATATATTAATACCATTAATATAATACTATTACTATATGTTAGTGATAATATAGTAATTATATACTAAAATATATTAGTAATACTAATATATTTATAAAAAAGAATATGTTAAAAATTTATTAAGCCATAAAATATAATTAATATATATTTTATATTTAAAACATATGAACAAATAAATGTTCATATATAAGATTTAGATTTTCTGTCATAAATTATAATATAATATTGGTTCATACATAATTATAATTTATGTATATCATATATAAAAGTTATATATAATATAAAAATATATATATACATAATATTAAAATTAATAACAAATATATAAATATACGAACTGATTGATCCGATCC
Source organism: Platycarya longipes (assembly GCA_036559045.1). Taxonomy (NCBI): domain Eukaryota; kingdom Viridiplantae; phylum Streptophyta; class Magnoliopsida; order Fagales; family Juglandaceae; genus Platycarya; species Platycarya longipes. The sequence continues at coordinate 46,956,528 of CM071802.1, forward strand.
TAAAAAGCATAAAACCAATTCCAAATCGATTATGATCGGTCTTCAAAATGGAAAAACCAGTTTCAGACCAAACCAATCTAAAACTAGAATGAACCAACTGGTCCGATCTGATTCGAATGGGTTTTTCGATTTTTGATTTCTTTTTACACTCCTAGCTGTGCACACTTATCAATCTCAAAGTTGAAAAATAGTAGATTAAATACCATCACCTATGAGTCTTAACTCAATCCCTGGTTGCAACTTGCGTCGTTCGTCCGTCTCTCGACCGATTCTCCCTCTTTCATCTAATGAGGTGGAAGATTTTGAGGGCAATATCGGCCTCAATCGCTTGTTTGTATTTAGGCTTCTAGGCATTTGGTTGGGATATTTTGGACCAGATATTGGGTCTGGTTCTCTCGTAACCAAATGTACCTGAGTAAGCTGAAGTGGTGCAATCCATTTTCAAATTTCGCTGCCCCTTTGTAGCCCTACGTCAAGAGTCACTTCGATTGATATGAAAATACTTAATTTTTTTTTTTTGTAATGCCGAAAATTGGTCTTTTCCTATCTTGATCTTACTATGGTTTGCACTATTTTTTTTTTTTAAAGGAAATATAAGAATTTATTCATCTCAAAAGACTAAATAAAATTTTCTTTTCTAATTCTTTTGTAAAGTAAGAATTTCCATTTATAAGCTATGAATGGATAAAGACATGCCCTTAGAATATCAGAACATGTAGATGTGGTGGGGCTATTACTTGTTCATGGAGGATCCATGGGTAGGGTAAATGAAGCGAATATTTACCTTCTTGATATTGTAATATAACAAACACATTTTTCCTTGTTCACATCTGACTGCTTTACTAGATTTTTATACATACCAGAAAGAGAAAAGGAAAATGAAAGAGAGACATCAGATATTTTACGAAAGTCCTTTTATGCTCTCGCTTTAAGACTTGAGATTGATATATAATATATCACATGATAAGCTTAGCAGTTAGCTCGGTGGTGATAAGAACTTATCCACCTTAGCATTAGTGCCTCGTGACAAGAACTTCATACAAATAGGTGGCTTGACCCCAGCCAGAGCAAGGATAGAAGCAGGCAAAGTCCATATCCCATCCCCACAGATCAAACCAGATGCTACTGCAGGACCAAAAGCATCAGCCTTGCTCTTGTTTATCTTCTCCCAGATGAACAGTATTAAGCTTCCAACACACATGTCAATGGCAAAATATGGTCCTATGTAGAAGGGTATTGCCATTGCCATTGGAAATGGAATGTACCTTCCCCACTTCTTATCCACTCTATCTCTTATCAAATTTATCAGAATGGCTGCACCAAAGAACACGTAACAAAGGAGAAGGCAATATTTTGGTAGACTTGAAAAGCCCTGGACCCCCACAATAGCCATGTTACGGAACACGATAGCATATGGTGCAGAATATTCAGTTCCAGGAACTCCAATGTCCTTAAAAGCATTGTAAAAGAGCCAAAACACAGAAGGCGCAATTACACAACCCATTGATGTGCCAATTAGTTGGCTCACAAACATGGCACGCGGTGAAGCCAGTGTTAAGTAACCAGTCTTAAAATCCTGCATTAGGTCAGAGGCCGTCGAAACGATGTTCATCATAACTCCACAAGCTGCTAGGCCTGCAATTACTCCATCATGTGAAGTACCAGCCCATGCTCCGATGGTAAAGATGGCCAGCTTTCCATAGGTGGATGCAAGGGACCAATCGGTAAGCCCACAACCAAAGGCATTACAGAAACCCAATGCGGGTGCAAATAAATAGATGACCAATATGTAATACCATTTCAGTTGGTGAAAGATAAGTGGAAGCATGCCTACAGAGATTGCAGCAATAGCAACATAACCTCCAATGGCAAACAATGTGGGAATTTGATCTTTGAGAAAGAGTTGGCTGCGACGCTTATCATCATATGAGAGCTCAGAGCTCATAGGTGAAGAATGGTCTGCAACAGGGAGTTCAGAGCTCAATTTTTTGGTCAGCAGTTGATGAGACAAGCCTAAGATGGTTTGACTTAGAACCTTGAGAAAGTTATATAAACCATCACCCAGGATTAAGGCTATGGCGATAAATACCTGAAAAAAAAAATATAAATTAAGTTTTCAATACTTTGAAAAGTGTTGACAATGAATGAAGATTTAGAGGTGGTAGCGGTACAGATGCCTTGTTTAGTGGGAACTTTTTTTGATAAGTTTGTTTAGTGGGAACTTACCTTGTAAGCTTGAAGACCATTCATGCTGTTTGGTGGGAGGCTTGCTGAATACCAGTCACCCTTCCTATTTTCTATGAGAGGCCACATCAGACCCCAAGAAAGAATCCCTCCCACCAGCACTGATACATTTATGATATAGGGGCAAATCATTCCAACTCCAACATATGTTGCGGAGAAATCAAAATAAAATCTGGGGAATAATCATATTTACACATTAGCCATAACATTCATAAATAAGAGTAGGGTTTAGTTGAGCAAAATGCTAATCAAATGAAAACAAAATCTGGGGAATAATCATATTTACACATTAGCCATAACATTCATAAATAAGAGTAGGGTTTAGTTGAGCAAAATGCTAATCAAATGAAAACTTTTTTTTTTTTTGATAAGTGAATGAAAACTTTTCTTTGCATCAAGCAAAACAAAGTTTGATTAAGAGGAAAGAAAAAAAATGATTCTAGATGTACCTGTATTTATATGCTTTGAGCCCTAGTGAAGGGAAGTTTAAAAATCCACACTGGTCTCCAGCAGTGTAGAACCATTGAAAGAAACCCCATAAAAAGCTGAAAGTGAAAAACTTTCCCAGCACTCTCACTTGTTTCCTGTAAAGGATTATAAAAGAAGACACCTTTATAATTTCCATAGGGTCAAGTTAAACCAGAAGCCGTAAGTGTCGGGTGCCTTACTTTGCTAATTTTGCTCCATGAGGAGTGTGGAAGCTGTTGATGAGATAAGCAGTGGCAGTACCACTCGGATACGTCAGTTTGAAGTCTATGATCATAATCTGAAACGAAATAAACAATATCATTGTAGAAAAATGGAAATATGATAAGGTTTTGTTCAGTTCAGTGAATTATTTTTGTTCCCTTTTCACCCCCATCCCCACAAGCATAACATGTGTTCACACTTCACAGAACAAGCATAAATATGCTGCCACATACCCTTCGAAGAGGCACCACCGAGAAGAGTCCTAGAAAGCTGACAACAAAGAGAAAGCTGATGATCCATCCTAATGATGGGTTTTTGAAATCATGAGTATCTGATGATTGTTTGGAAATGCGTTCACTCATTCCAAAGAGGTAACTTCCAAAGCCACCTGTTATTACAAATCAATTAAAAGTAGTAGTTTTCAGTCTACAAGTAAAAGGTATTAGTTAGAGGGAAAAAAAAATATTACTTCTAGAGTACAGAAAATGAATTTTACCCATGAGATATAGATTGGGTCAGACTATCATCATGAGATATGGTTGCAAACTTCTAGATTAGTCATCACAACTCAGAATCTTTGTGCAACATACTCAAACTAGGTCATCCATACTCTACCTTTCCAATATTTTGAAAAACTCGATTTAGTTTTTAACAATAAAAAGAACTTATAAAAAAAAGTTTTAACAATAAAATAAAAGGAAAGATTTTAATATTTCCATAAACCCAAAGCATTCATGTTCATTCACACGCATGTGTATATATATGTATAAGAATTCATCACAAAACAGATTGGTTATTGACACTTAACAATAAATTGTACCAATAAGGATCATGGACTTGAGTGTATATAGCACTCTGATGTAACCTTAGAAAAAGTGACCACCAATCGCCTCAGAAAAAAAAAAACTGAGCTACTTTATTGCAATTATTGGATGAACAGATATATTTTTTTAATTTCAGTTGCTCAATGTGGTCAAGTCTTAGCATATGAAACTTGCATAGGAAAGCAGGATTTGGTTAATTAAAGCTCTAATCTCAATTTTCCCAAAATGAACAGAGCTGAAACATCCCACCGTATAGTTTATTAGCTTAATTTAGGCCTTCACTTTTACTGAAGTTCTAAACTTTGGTTACTTACTTGGGATACACAAATTATGAATCAGGAAAATCCTTCCATGTTAACACTTAAAAAGAAACGAATATAAGGGGGGAAATGTAAAATGCATTATGGAAAGAGAGTGTGTTTTAATGAATTAAAATTGGATACAAGAGAAATGAAGCAATCAGTACTTATCACAAATTTTAATGAAATGATGATGTGTTCCTCATCCAGCTCTTCGCCTATAAACAGCAACTAATATTTTCTTAACAGAGTAGTAGTGGCAATCTTATATTTGTTGACTCAAAAAAGAAGTTCAATTAATAGTAAACCAGGTGCGGACCAAAACAGACTGTGTCTATTACACGAGAGGGAAAGATAGGTGCAGAGAAAGCAGAGAAAGCAAACACGATCTTTCATAGTGAATTGTTGTCTCCACTCTAACACTGTAAAAGCTTGACCATGCCATCTTATTTATTTGTTTGTCTATTTATGGGAAAGGCGGGTTCTTTCTACTTTGTTAAAAACTATGGTAAACACTTTGGAACAAGCGAATATCTAAACTATGTTTTTTTAATTCTCCTTTATCACAAGGGACAGTTTGGAAACCTTTTATATGACACGAAAATCATTGAGACAGGGTTCTTCAAATCCATCTCAGAAGAATAAATTCTCAATATACTATCCTATCATGAAAATCTGGATTTTCCCTATGATCTTTTGACCTCTTGCATATTTTCCAAACCATCATTGATTGGTACTAACTATGCTTTTAACACAATCCAACAAAACTGATAACTAGGCTCCATGCCGTCCAGAGATTCGTGATTGAGTTGTGACAAAAACAAAAAAAAAAAAAGATAAAAAAAAGTTCTTACTTGTATTTTTGTCCCGTCAGATAACTTGCAGCATGTTCTCTACTCCAGTAATAATGTAATCATTGCGTGAATTAATAATGTAAAAGAGCCAAACCGCTTGAAATCTCCACTGATGTGCAATATTTAAAGTTTCTTATTTTTTTAATTCAATTAATTGCTAAATATTGAGACTAAAATTTGAATTTAGAATGAATCCAAATATATATAATTCTTAAAATTTCTAAAAGATATGATTAATCGAGATTATTTATTTATTTATTTAAGTAAAGGGGCTGAAAATTTGATCTTCGAAGTCAAGGGTTTGGCCAACAAATTCAGAGAGGCCACATGATTAACAGTTCCCTGAACCCAGATTGAGAAATTAGCACCTATTCAATTGATTACTCACTATTTCAGAATTAATGTTCAGACCGTTCTAATGTTCAAACGCTTCTAACAATTCCATTATGTTTATCTATAAAAATTCCAAAATTACATTCAAATAATGGGGATGAAGCGAAGAAGTTATGAACCAGAGAGATGAGTAAAATGAGTGAAGGGCGACTCATACCACTAAAGGCAATGCCTGAAGAAGCCACAACACAGGTCTGGATGACAGTATTTTCCTGCCGGGTGAAAGGCTGCTTCAACAAGCCAGATTTCTGAAGAAAATTGGTCCATGTCCTCACGGAGAAGAACCCCAGGAGACCAGCAGAGACATTGAGGGAAGGTATAATACCTGTGGTGAGGTTGAGCTTCATCACTATAAAGGTGAACAGTACGCTCAGTAAGAAGCTCACCCCGAAGGCTCTCATGGTCAGCTGCTTCCTCCATGACGGCACCTCTTGATCTTCAAAAAATCGCTCCACCGATGTCTCACCTACTTCTTGTTTGAGCTTCTTATCCCCCGGATCACCATTATTTTCATCTTCCGGATCAACGCCCTTCTCCACCTTGTCCTCAACCTCATTCCCACCCATTATCTTCTCTCTTGCCAAAGATAAATGGACCAAAATCTCCAGGAAGCGCTTTGTGTTTTATAGTGGGGATTTTTCGATTTTTCCTCTTCTAAGTTGGATTTTAGACTCTGTTTGAATGGTATTTTTATTCTTTCCACACAAAAAAAACAAAAGAATGGTATTATTATTATTTTAATATTTTAATTTATTTATTTAATATTTTATCTTTATATTTTTCTAACAATTTCTATTATTATTCGAATGCAATATGATTTCCTGACAAAATTTTTTCCATAACATATTTCATAGAGTATTGTTATACACTATATTCTTATTATATTTTTATCATATTAAATAAATTATGGCTCATTCATCATTACATTTTGCATATTTCATTCATGTAATTGATTAAAATATTTATTTTATATTAAAAAAATAACACGTTCAATTATATTAACAAAATACACAAAAAAATATATATATAAGTGATTGTACTTAAAAATTTTAAAATTATTAGATGATAAATAGATATATAATAAATGATTATTTAATATTAATAAATATTATATCATATTTAGTGAGATGGTAATATAATATATAAAAATTTTTATTTTATAAGAATGTATTAAATAAATAAATAACTTTGTAATATAATTCATAAAAATGATTTTATTTTATAATATTATTATGAAATGTATTGACATCGGAATCATCTGCCGACCGTATGGGAGTGTCCAAGGTCCATAATTGAGGCCATGACTGATAATGGCGTCTAGCACGTGAGGGAAAGTGCCGGGAAAGTTAAGTGTGGGAACGAGAAAGGGATCCAAGATTTCCAAATCCCTTATCACATCGACCCACCGAGAGCAATCGTGAAGGAGTGTCTGAAAATCCTCCCATGGGCTATGAGTATGAGGAGACGAAGTATTCAATCGATTTCCAGTGACAGCGCCACTATGGTGACGTTTTTGACTCTTAGACTCTGACTCGAGTAAATAAACTAACGGCTCTGTAAAAAGCTATTATAGAAATTCTAGAGTTGACTGAAAATTTCGACGGTGGTTTTGAGATTTTTTTTAAATGTTTTTTAATTAAATAATTAAGAATATATTTTAGTATAATTTTTTAATTTTTTTCAAATATTTAAAAATAATAAAAAAAATAAATTAAAAAAAGTCTTAAAAAAAATTTACACAGACAGAACTCAAGTCGGGATCCCGCATATGTAAGTGTAGAAAGACTCATACTATTAATTGTGGGATTAGTTTTATTTTAAATTTTTACACAAAATATACTAAATAATTTAATTTTTTTAAATTTAAAAATAAAATTAATACTAAAAATTAATACAAAATATAAATAATATTAAAAACTAATATTCTAATAATATTTTATTTAATTTTTAATTTTTATCTCGTTTCAACTTACTATTTAAGCCACTCCTTAATTGTTGAATTAGATTTTATATATATATATATATATATATTTTCAATGTTTTACAAATGAAATGATATTTGGGAAAAAAAAGTATGCAAGTATCACGCATTCATTTTTTTTCAAGTAAATAAATATAAAATTCACTTAAAAAAAGAAATTTTAATAATAGATCTCTTTTTTTCAAAATGAGTATTTGGTACTTACAAAACCTATGACTATATATAATGTTAAAATATATAAATAAATAATAAAATATATCTCTTCTCATCAGTTTAAACTTTAAAAATAAGTGGTGATTTTATATATTATTAAAGTAAAGTTCTTAAGTTTGAATCCAATTCTATACTCTATCTCATATAATTAAATATTTTATGTGTTGAATCACTTATTGAGAAAGAGTATTAAAAATATAATATAAATAATTAAATCTATCTTTTCTTTTGAATTTAAAATTTTTGGATAAATAATAATTTTATATATATTAATTTAAGAAGAAAAATCTACTTCTTCTCGTTAACTTAAATTTTTTAAAAGAAAGGGATGTTGAGACCGTTATCTTTATCTATCTCCAGAGAAAATGCTCTCTAGAAATGGCCTAGAAATCTTAATTTCTTCGTCTAGACTCTCCTCTTGTTTGTAGAGTCCGAACACTATCCTACCAAGTTTTTATTTTTCAAATTTTCCTTCGATTTCGATTGTAGCACGAAGAAGTGCCAATCTACTACTATGCGGGCACCCACAACCACCACATGCCACATTGCAAGACTCTCTTGTGGCCAATGCTTTGGACGACAGGAACATGTCGTTGAAAAGAGTGGCACACACATATGACTTTGAGCTACGCATGGATGTCGCTCCACAAGTGGCTACCTAATTTCTTGAAACTCCCGTAAACACATGGCCAGCTCAATATACATCGAGGTCCAAGATAAAATTTAAATAATTTATTTATAATTATATATAATAAAATAAAATATAAATTATTATATAAAATAAAATAGGATTTTATTTAAATTTATAAATATATTGTTTTTAAATTTGTATTTAATACAACAATTTGTATAAAATAAAGCCTTAATAAAAATGTTATATCTCAATTTAACATGATCTTAAAAAAAATTAAAAATATAAATAATTGATTGTATTAAATATTAAAATTATTGACAAATATAAATAATTCATTATATTAATATAAAATTTAGTATTATAGAGCCTTGTACACATTGAAAAATATATTTATTTAACTTTTATTTAATGAAATAGTTTTTTATTTTTTTCAAAAAAACTAAATATTTTATCATTTTTATTTTTGGAAGCCTTTATATGGAGTGGTGCCTTAGGCAATGGCCTACATGGTCTAAGCATTGAGCCGGCCCTGCATAAACATCCTATAATTGCACAGTCTAGTATAGAAGTCAAGTACAAAGATTTGGATTTCGTTTGGTTATATAGATAAAATAAAATAAGATGAAAATTAAAAATTAAAAATTAAAAATTAAATAAAATATTATTTTTAATATTATTTTTATTTTAAAATTTGAAATAGTTGAATTATATATTATATTTTATATAAAAATTTAAAAAAATTATAATAATTTGAATTCAAGACCTCCTAGACAAACTGGGCTGTAAAGTTGCAATATTGGAGCTATCTATATTCTGATTAACTCCATCTTTCATGTTCGTACATAAAAATGTTGCAATTGATTTAAATTTTACCCATAACCGAATTGGGCCAACTCCAAGGGCGCTTCATCTCTGGAGAAGTTGAGCTAGCTTGTTGATATGTTGACAAAACCTTTGCTTGCTCCCAAATTCTATACTCTTCAAATCAAGCTCTCTGTCCATGTCTCGCCGTTGAACTTGAGATGCGTAATAGCATATTTTTGCAGCAAACAAATTAGATCAATCATGGCACAAAATCTGCTTAATTTAGGTCTGATATCTTTTCGAAAATGAAATGGGATGAAATAAAAATTAAAAATAAAAAATAATATTATTATAATATTTTTTTAATATTAATTTTGTTTTAAAATTTAAAAAATATTTTTTAGAATTTAAGAAAAAAATTAGTTTTTTTATTATATTTTATATAAAAAAAATTTAAATATATAATAAAAAATTTTAAATATATTTTAAATTTTTTATTCATTCCGTAAACAAATCGGGTCTGTCAACTTGCCAGCACCATCTAAAGATCACGACGGCAAATCTCCTTCAGTCAAAATGGCAACCGATCCCAAGAATCACGCAATAATAAATAATACAGAACAAGATAAACGCATCGTGAACGGGATAAAACGAGAGGGGAATGATACACATGCGTTATTTTCTATAACATTTTTTACAACATAAATAATAAAGTGAGATTATTTTTATAAATTATTTTATAAATTTAATATCATTTTACTAAAATACCTTCACATTATCACTCGTATTGTAAAAAATATTATAAAAAATGACGCGTATTTATCATTTTCCAAAATGTAAAGCCCACGATCCAAGTTATACATTTATGGCACTAGAGGACAAAATGATGCATGATAGAATAAGAGCACATGAAGGCCAGGAAAGACTAGTCTGGCATATGGGTGACATAGGGAAGGGATGTCATGGTGCACAGGCAAAGAAAAGAAAGGAAGAAAGAAAAGATAACTTACTGACACATGTAATTTCAAAGAGCAATATAAAAAGGCCTGATCAGATGACGAAAATGCTCTATCTCTCCGGAACAATTTAGGAAACATATTCTTCCCTAACATCAGCTTCTCCAGCTTTCTCCGAGAGCTTCAACTGACGAATTTATCTATATATACATGTATATTTTTCCCTGTACGGAGTGAGTCATAAGAGATTGTAAAAACATCTATTATAATAGATTATAATCTCCAAACACTCGTGGACGTAGGCATTCGCCGAACCACGTAAATTTTGTGTCAATCTCTATTTATTTTATCTAAATTTTGTGTCAATCTCTATTTATTTTATCTGCTATCCACATATGTAAGGCTCCGTCGGAACCTCACTGGGAGCCCCAAACGACCTTGAACGGAGTCCAACTCGCACCAGTGGGTTGGAAATGATTCTTTCTTTCGCCTCGACTTGTTGGCCGATTTTTATGGCCTCCACAGTAACGCCGTTTGTGAGATTTTTAAATCGGAGATGGGAGAAGGATGATTTTTCAGCCCACTGAATAAAAATCTCTAACCGACTCAGCAAAAATTTTCCTCCAGATAAGTGTGCTCGACCACGTTATTCTCATTTTTATTTTTTACTTTTATCACTAACACGGCAAGAAAGATGCTGACACCAGCTCGATTGGTCTCGAGCTCTTATGATGGATCATTTGTTTGTTTATCTTCCCAATCGAGATGTTCACAAAAATCACAAACACCTGCACTAACACATAACGCCTTGGACACAACTCGAAGGTATAGCATATTGTGCACTTAAAATGCACAGTAACGCAGGTGTGTGCCGTGCATGCATGCACAGTACTTCGGGCATGTCTTCAACCCGAGTGCATGCACATCCACTGTGCATGCATAGTGCTCGGAGGCTGTGCTTCGGGCTTTCAAAGCCCCCGATCCCGTTGTCTCAGGCACCGGGACAACTGTCGGCGATCACCTTCAAGACCGCCGGAAGTATCTGTCCCGCCGGAGGCCCTTGTCTCTGATGAAGGAGGTCGGGAACAGTGCTCTGGGAGCATTCGGCCTCCGGCGTGGGTGGGGCAATTCAGCCCATCACGCTGGAGCAGGGAGGAGGAAATCGGCGCCCCCTACCAGGGCCAGCGGTGTCTTCTGCCTCCGGCGGGACTACCCCCTACCGGAGACCTCATCGGGAACGGCGAGTCCATCGCATGGGGGTCTCCCAAACGGCAAGCTCTCGCTCGGACCTCCTCCATCGCTCGCCGAGGTGCTCACCGTCACCAGCCAAAACCGTAGGCACCATCTGCCACCTCTAAGGTGGTTTTCGACACCCTCAGGTTGGCTGGTCCACCAGTTGGTAAGGTACACTCCACGGACGTGGTGTGCACTCAGGGTCTAACTCCATGCCCTCCTCAGATGGGGCAGCTCAGGTCTGCACCTCTTAGACTCCTCAGCTTGAAAAAGTCACTCTCGGGGCTCACCACAAGGCCCCATGCTCGGGACTCTCTTTGGACCGAGCACTAGCTCAGGATTCTCCACCTCTCGGGCTCACATGCTCGGGAAAAATTACACTGTTCATGCATTTGGAACCTCCATGAGCTCAGCATATGGACTCCCCTAGTTCGGGAAAGTCAACTCGAGATCAACACCTCACCAGCTCGGGAACCCCCACCTCCACTTTGGACTGCTCGGTGTATTGCCCACACCTTGAGCTCGAGCTCGCAACTTCGATCAAAGCTTGGAACCCCTTTCCTCAGGCTCGAACCTCACTGTTTGTGTACTCGGGAAGCAAATACACACAAACCTCCCTATACATAAGTTTGAGCCACTATTATTCCAAATCTCACTACTCTCTTCCAAGTACGCTTAATCCAAATCTCACTAAACTCGACCACATCATGCATGCCCAGCGCGGTCTCATATCATTTTTGCTTCGAAATATGCAGGAAAGTTATCTCAGACTGCACCTCGTTCATGCAAGAAGTCGTCTTGGGATTGCCACTCGAGACTCACCAACTTGGGCCAAGTAGCTTGGGCCTTACCCTCGGGACCTCGATGCTCGGGAATCCACTCACGCGCAACTCCAGCACAAACCTTCACGGCTTGATGACCTTTCGAGACACTTAACAGGACACCTCTAGAGGAACATTCTCCTTTATGGCATTTTGCTCACGAGACCCCATGAGTTTGCACCACTCAACTTGCGGGATATTGCCTCGAGGATCAAGCAGCTCGAGATCTCACTATTTATGTACTCGGGGCTCATCCCGCTAACGGAAACCTTACAAAGCTCAGAATACTCACACTCTATAAAAGCTATCTTCCTTTCGTTTTTGCAGGAATTAGGCAACCACCGCTCATGGCTCGACACTCGGGAGTCGATGCTCAGGATCTCACGGCTTCTCGCTCTGGAGTCGACCCATGGGAACTCATGGCTCGACACTCGGAAGTCGACGCTCGGGATCTCGCGACTCCTCGCTCGGCAGTTGACACTCGAGAGTCAACGCTTGGGATCTCACGGCTTCTCACTTGGGAGTCGACATTTGAAAATTCATCACTCGACGCTCAACACTCGACACTCGAAAACTTTTTGCCACAGATAAAAATACATCAGTTTGTCTCTCTTACAATATGTGAATTTATTTTTCTACTGACAAAGTTATTGTCTACAGCATGGAACATCAACGCGTTATCGAATCCCGCAGGGTCGGACTACCCACCCGCGCGAAGTAACAGAATCCCGCGCGGTCGGTTTATCCTTCCACACGAAGTAACAGAATCCCGCGGGGTCGATCTATCCACCCACGCGAAGTCCCGTTGGGTCGGTTTATTCACCCACGCGAAGTAACAGAATCTCGCGGGGTCGGTCTACCCACCCACACGAAGTAACAGAATCCCGTGGGGTCAGTTTATCCACTCACGCGAAGTCCCGCTACGTCGGACTACCCACCCATGCGAAGTCAATCAAATCCCGTTGGGTTCCAATCGATGCACTTCCATCGGGTCCCACGCGATGACATCTCTCGCGGGGTCCCAGGCGATGCACTTCCGCTGGGTCCCATGCGATGACACCTTCCGCGGGGTGACGGCCGATGGAATAGGCTTTGCGTTCTCATTACAGCAAAATCTCAGCAACAACTCATGGAGTTGTCGAATCACCCACATCCCGCTCGAAAACTCGCGGAGTTATCGGATCACCCACATCCCGCTCAACAAACCCGCGGGGTAATGACCGAGCTCCAGCCTCGGGCTGCAGCTCACCTACAAGATGACTCCTCCCGCGGGGTGACGGCCGAACTCCAGCCTCGCACCTCAGCTTGCCTACATGATGACTCCTTCCGTTACGTCCCACGCAACGACACCTCTCGTGACGTAACGGGCTCCGCGCTCTCATCATTATCAATCGAGTCTATCTCCCGCTACCTTTAAGCTCCACGCTCCTACTTTTAGTGATCGAATCCATCTCCCGCTACCTTTGAGCTCTACACTCTTATTTTTAGCAGTCAAGTCCATCTCCCACCTTAACCTAGCTCCACAGCTACATTTCACACAATCAGTATTTTTAAGGATCAGGAGACAAATTACCACCTTCTCGGAATTCAGAAAACAAGACAACAAGAAAGAATTCCCATCAAAGTACATTTGCTAAGAATTCGCAGGATACTGAAAAGGATAAAACGGAAAGCCCACAACCTAAGCTATGCATTTATGGCACTAGGGGACAAAATGGGACATAATGGGATAAGTGCACATGGGGGTCAGGAAAGACTAGTCTGGTAGGTGAGGTGACATGGGGAGGGGATGTTAGGCACATGGGTGCACAGGCAAAAAAAAGAAAGGAAGAAAGAAAAGATAATTGACTAACACACGCAACCTCAAAGAGCATAATAAAAAGGCCTGATCAGATAATGAAAATGCTCTCTCTTCGAAACAATTTAGGCAGCATCTTCTTCCTCAACATCAACTTCTCCAGCCTTTCCCGAGAGCTTCAACTGGCGAATTTATCTGTATATTCATATATAATTTTTCCTGTACATAGTGAGCGATGAGAGATTGTAAACACCTATTATAATGGATTCTCATCCCCAAACACCCGTGAACGTAGGCATTCGCCGAACCACGTAAATTTTGTGTCAATTTCTATTTATTTTATATGTTATTCACGTACATATGGCTCTGTTGAAACCTCGCTGAGAGTCCCAAACGACCTCGAACGGAGTCCAACTCGCACCAGTGGGTTGAAAATGATTCTTTTTTTTCCCTGACTTGTTGGCCAATTTTTATGGCCTCAACACATCCATTTTCTCATCTTTGTAATTCTCGGATTGGAAAATGAAAAGCAGCAGCCGGTGTGCAGCTGCACACCGACTGTTTGAAGTAAAAAATAATAATAAAAAAATGATGTGAAGGAGTGTGTAGGTGTGCAGCAGCCACAGTGGCTGCTGCCAAGCACCCCCATTTTGGGATTATTGTATTCCGACACTTATCTATAATATAATATAACGTTGTACATCATTTTAGAGTAATGCTACTCATAATTATTTTTTTTATTATTTTATAATATGATATTAGATAATTGAAAATTATTTATTTTATTTCACTTGTAAACTTATCATTTAATGTCATCCAATAAAATAATAAAAAGATAATGAAAAAAATAATGATAAATATATATATATATATATATATTTATATATGAAAACAAAAAATATCATATTTACAATCGTCATTGCATGTAAGCGCTGTGCAAGGGGTGTGTAATCGCCATGCAACATTACTCATTTCACTATTGTTAGCACTCTTACTTCTTGGTTTTTTTCTTTATCAATAGCAACTTTTTAAAATTATCATATGGATTTCTATATATAATGCCCATCCAAATTTGCTACTCAATTTGTGTGCAAGGACTTTTAAGCAAATTTTTCTAACATCAAAAGATAATTAGTATAAACTCATCTAATTGAAAAGAAAGCAGTATTTATGCTGCCATGAATACACTAAAGCATTTAAAATTTGAGAATATAATTTAATTTATGCATAATAGAATTTGCCTCTCTTTCTTTCCTTTTTTCTTTTTCCTTTTCTTCATCTTTTTTAGGTATCAAACTTGGGGAGACTGTTACCTTCATGAACTAAAATTTGTAAAGAAGTAAAAAATAAAAAATAAAAATAAAAATAAAAATTGCTTTCCTTCATTCAGCTAGCATGCATTTTATATTTCCCCTTTAAATTATCAAAACCAAGAAATCATCCCCTTATTTGTTTCTGACTATTAAGAGTAATAAAATAAGTTATTTAGGCAAAATGTCACAATCTTAACAATCAGTAGTTCATAGTTGTTGTTCGATGAGTGGCCCAATCACTACAATACTACAAGAGATGGGCTCTTATGATCACGCATAAAGAAGGTAATTACGCTAGTTGCCTTCACCTTCATGTTTTTCATGGACGTGGAAAAAATCCACTCAAAAAAACAGCACGTATGTCTCACGCGTGGCTTATACTGCACATGAGATCCACTTGTCGCCGCGTCTCAAGGAGTTCCTTACCGCCACGCACGACCTTTTCGGGTTCAGTGGCTTTAGATCTTCCAGATCCACTTGCTCGCCTCTCTCTAGCAGTGGCATGTCTGCATGCACCACCACTACCAATGTCAACCCCTTGCTGGCGATTCGTCAATGGTTTCAGTTGCTACGCTATGTTCTCGCTTTCCTTAATTGAAGATCGAGTGGAAGTGGACGTAGCAATTTATCACAGTCAGCCTAGGCCAACATGGTGTAAAACCATCTCCAACAATCTTTCCTTGTTGGAAAATGGGTGGGAGTCATTTATTTGGTTTCGATCACCTTTTTTTTTTTTTTCTATATAGCATTGTGTGTTGACTTTTAAGAAGATTGTAAGGACTTTGATCTCACTCAAATTTGTATTTTGTAATCTTTTAGGAACCTCAGACAATTTGAATATTGCGGATCTCTTCAAGGGATGGGTCCATTTTTTATCGGACCCAACCCATTACATAACTTTCCTTCAGTGCACTATTACAAGAAAAATACTTGTTCGTTGTAAAATATTTACGACAAAAATAACTTATTCTCTTAAGTAAAAAATCATTTTCATTATAAAGACTTTGTCACGAATAAGCCACCGCCTCCACACATATTGGTGGTGTGTGATTATCTTCAACCACGGGGTCTATCATGTAGTCGTTCAAGGTAACCACACTATTATTTCATGAGGAGTGCTAGAACTACAAGGAAATTAAATAAAAATAATTTTATAAACTGACGTGATTTTATATGATTCGTCATATCTGTTTTATAATAAAAATAACTGTACAATTTAACAAATCATATCAATATATGAGATTATTTTTGTATAATCAATTTATGACTAAAGTATTTTTCTTCTTCATTGTGTTCAAAGTTAATTGTGATTTGGAGGCTTTGAATAAATACTGCCTAACCACTGATGCCTTTTACTTTTTCCATGAAATTGTGTAGTGTATTATCATTCCAAACCAGACAACATAGTATGATTTGCACGTATTGGTCTTCCCATGCTAGCTCTCATCTCATCGTGATTGGTTATCTTGTTTCTGTTTAGGGAGTTAAAAGACCTTAAATCTTCATCACCCAAATTAATAAATTATACCTATTTATATTTTTATGGTCGATATGTGTCTTGTTTTTAGTTCTATATGTGATTGTGATTGCTCTTGCTTATCGGGTTTTTTTGGTTATTTTGTTTGTTTGTGCTCGTTGTCATCCATATATTGCAGAGAATTGGCATTCGTTTAGCTATTTTAGCCAAAGAGGCCACTTCTTCTATTTAGCCCAATCAATTTGAAATGTGCTCTACATTTGATTAGTTATTCTTCTCTCTAAACTATATACTTCTCCAAGAATATCAGTTTTCAAATTATATTTTCTTTATCTACTTTTGTAAGGATAATATTTGTTGTTGTGTCTAACAGTAGTTTTTATTTTTAATCTAACGGTTATTATATTCTTTTTATCTACCTTCCAAATGGACATATATTATAAAACAGTTTCTCTATCTTACCCAAAAAAGGAAGAAGAGGAAAATGGGTAGATTTCACCCAAAGAAATAAATCTTTCCTGAAGTTAATATATTTGTCTATGTGATTCTATCCTTGTCCCCACCAAACACAAAAAAACCCCAGTCGATTGTGAGACCTCAACTATCTTAACCATTCAAAGATGATGAACTAAACAAAAGACCTCTACAACAACAATATGCTTATGCCGTCTCTAGGAGGCCAGTAACATAGGAAATCAAACATGCAGAGCAATCAGATTGATTTGCAGTGTTCTACTTTAATGCGATCACTTGCATAGACATCATAGGTGTTTTTTATTGATCGCATAGTGCTAAAGCATAAATCAATCTGTTCCTTGGAAAGTAAACTATCCACCAGATTAGCAAGTTGCAGGAAGACGGTAACTACATACTACGCAATGGCATGTCCTTGCCTCCCCCAATTCAGCGAGCCTCATATTGAACAACTGCATCAAACAGGAAGGGCTAATTTAGTTCAATGTTTTCAGCAACATGGGTTAAGTCAAAAGATATATACTTCAGAAACATTACAAGAAAGACAACACCAAGATGTTGTAGGGCCATAATTCTAAACAGTAATGTGGAAAAGGAATAAGCCAATGACATCTATCTAACAGCTGAAGGAATCTTGAGCTCAAACTGTACCTCCTTCTGTTGTAAGAACAAGGTTGAAGTTCAAGACCCATTGGATGCTCAACTTACCCCGTCCATAAATAAAATTGAATACTTATAAAGAAGAAGAAGAAGAAGAGAAGGCAAGAGCCTTGAGTAAGATTTCAGGAAACCATTTAGACGCAAAAAACTTGATCGACTAAACAACGGCGTGCCAATAATGCATATCAAGCACATCACCCACAAGCACTCTCCCTCAATGGAAGCTAACCCTATAATCTGTGTTGCATCTATTGTGCGATGGGAAGTAAAGTTACATAAACCAGAGGAAAACATATTTAAATAATTGTACTTTACATTTGCAGCAGTTGGGGAAATGGGAAACTAGTAGGGGTGGGACTTCAATGTTATATTTTTCAAACCAACCAAAATCTTATGCCACCCCAGCCCTAGTTCTTTAGGGCTGGATGAGAATATTTTTATTGGGCCCACAAGCCTATGAAATTATCAAAAGTCTCTTCTGGAACTTATTGGATGATTGGATAGTATTCGGCAGGCCTGACCCATGATTTAGAGTTCTGGAAAAACCAGATTTTAAGCCCAAGAAAGTTAATAACATAGGCCTAGCTCATTTGGAAATCAACCAACTTCAACTCTCCCACTTTGTAACATCACAGCTCTCTCTAGAACCTTTTTTTTTTTTAGGAAATTGCTATCTATGCTTACGATTTTATTATGTGTCAGCTATTGAAAATGATGAAAATTTTAAATTCAATTTTTTTTTTTGATAAGTAGAGTTTTATTAAAAAGAATGGGTGAAACACCAATTACACGACAATGATCCAGTTACAAGGCCTCTCAACTAGGCAAGCCAGAAACAAGGAAATCATGAAGAACCATGCCATTGAAATCCACAGCAATGGTCTAGTTACAAAGAGTACTAAAAGATTTTAGATTCAAATTATAAAAGAAAAATTGATAAAATCGGACTACCACTCAGTACGTAATATTGTGCATAAAATTGTACAATAACATACAGCTCTCTCTAGAACTGTTAATCCAGGTCGGATAAAAACTGGAAGGACAAAACCCACCCATGGGTAGCCCAAGTGGTAAGGCCGAACTTGTGTGCATGGGCCCCATGTCACAAGTTTGATTCTCCCTGAGATCAAACTACGATTTAATTGGGAGGCCAGCACCTAGATTAGAAAATTTGCGCTCAAGCATCACTTAAGTTGCACTAGGTGCACTTAAGCGCTTTCATATGTGAAAATATAACTCTTCAAACATAACTCTTCAATTATGTGCCAGTAATTTCATATGTTATCAGTATTCTCAATTTGATTATGCTTAAGAGCACCTAGCGCATTCATATGCTTGCCCTAAAGTGCACCTAGCTTTCATATGTGGAAGCGCCTTCACAAAACAAGGCTTTAATGAGTTCAGCACCGACATTATACAGAATTAAGAACACCATAGAACCACCTTCATAATTGAAGAGATATATTCTATTTATTGCTCACCAATTGGTGGCCGAGATTACTGGCACCAAATATGCTCACTCTGTCAAATTGAGGGGAGTTTCCTTTCCACATATGAAAGTTGGGATACTAGTTTAGGATTCTAGAGAGAAACTTACATTTTTTCATTTCTTAATCTTTATATGTTGCCAATCCTATGATTGAGTCCTGACACCTGAGCTCAGTTCCAAGGTGGATTCCTAAGGCTTGAGTTCTTAAAATAACACAGCATTCTACTAAAATTACTCTGACTGATGTGAGTTCTGACTCCAGTTAAACTAAAATAAAGATCCCAGATATTTTCTAGTCAGTCTAACCAATGAAAAGAGCAGCAAGCAATCAGAAATCTTCAAATCACTAAAATAATGCATATCTTACAATCTTTCGATTAGCTACTTCAAAACAGTTGGTTCTAATCTTTATCCCCCAAGCATGCTAGTAATTTAACAGCAAACATCTATAACACATGACAATCACACATAAACTACTTACATTACAATGCATCACTGAATATAGGAGACAAACAAAACCGCAGTTTCTTAAAGTTGATTATCCCAATCAGATATATGGTATAAAGTTAAGATTAGATTCCAGTAGGACTCAAGCCTATTCTTTTTTATATAAGAAAAAGAACTCGAACCTAAAATTCGTAACTAGTGTTTTGTAAACTACCACATATTTTATACCCAAACAAGAATAAAATAAGACTATACAGCTGCTGCCATTGCTATAATATGAAAAATGGAAAATAACTTACTACGGCGGGTGCGCTTCTTGTACAAGATGCGGTAACCACACTCTCGGCACTGTATCACATCACCAGGCTTCAGAGTGTTCTCCATCCCACAGTCTACGCCAAATAGTTCTCACAATCACATCACTCTAAAGAAGACAAATTTTATTTGATTTTTGACTAACACTAATTATCAATCAGCACAAAATATTTCAAGCAAAAAAAAGTCAAGTAATTGATTGAAAGTATCTGATTGGTTGCCAAGAAAACTGAGATAAAGAAAAAACATGGAGGATAAATCAGCCAGATAGTAGCACTAGGTTTTAGTTTCTATTCTTTTCTTTTCTTTTCTTTCGTTTTCCTGGCATCCAAATAGAAAAAAAAAATGTATCGCAGGGATACCTCCGCATATGTAGCTAACCGGTTCAGGTTGAGGATCCATCAAGTCAAGTCGAAGATCCAGAGATGATGTAAGGAAAGTGTTATGGCCTCTCTGTGAAAGTAGAGATGAGAGGCAAGGGAGGAAGAGGAATCGCAGTGGAAGACAGGGAGAGCGGACAAAGTGAAATGAGACCTAGGGGTTGAAGCAGTAAAGAAGGAACGCACGGCAGAAGAAGACGTGCACCAGACGCACCGTTTCAGGAAGGAACTAAAAGCACCGTTCATTTGGCAACCAGACGCACCGTTTAATGCTTTATTTACTTTGCATTATTGTAGAATAATTTTATTAGGAAAATGCTCAACTTACTAAATAAAAAGGAAACACAAAGGGATCTCAACCACTCCTATTTTTTTCCTCTTCTTTTCTCTTCCGCCCTTCGTATTTCTTCCTCTCCACGCAACCCACCTTCGTTGCCCACCTGCAACACATAGACCACCTCATCGACTTCCCTTCATGCTGATGAGTACCTCCCCACCATCAGCAATCCCTTACAATAGTCCATCTCTTTAATGCAAGCTTAACCCGAATGAGTTTTCCTATACATGAAATCTTCCTAGCTCAGCTCCAATTGTTGCCACTACAATCACCTCGAGCCATCAACGAGTATGTAACGGCCCGTACTCGTAGGGGTTGAGGAGTCTAATCTGTTTGGTATAATCTATCCTCAACTACAAATAATATGTTTCCGACCATGTTCAAAAATATTTTCCACATTCCAATCTATATAAAATGTCCACCAAGTCATAATAATAAAAAATGAATAATCATAAACGAGAGAGTTCTCATTCTCCCAATAATCTAACAATAATGAATAAATAATATTATAAAATCCAATGAACTAGAAACAGAACATCTAGAATAAATAATAATTATTTTCCCATCTATTAAGTGGCTCTAACTGCTTAAATTTGGTCAAAAACTCTATTATTGGTTCTCTGTTGGAACATCCAAATCATCTGAAAAGCATATGAGATAAGGGGTGGGTTTTTCCATAACTCAGTAAGCGAAGAACTTATATACGCGTGTAAACATAAGCATTTACCAAGTAATAAAGTACAGAACAAAACATATTTATGCATAAAGGAGCAAATGATTTTCAAAACAATTAAATCATAAAGTACTTTGGCATAACAAATCTGAGCATCATCACTATATCAATCAGAGCATCTCACAAAGCAAAGACCATGTTTAACCCCCGTGGTAGGGTTGTGCAAACCCCGGTGGCCAAATCAGGTAGAGACAGAGGTGAAACTTTCCCTTATTTGTTATCGCAGCCTCGAGTGTGCACACAGGAAAACCCACAATAAACCACTTTGTTTCCAAAGTGGGTGCATTCAGAGATAGGAAATCGGTACTAATCCAAACAGAACAGAGACAGAGACAGAGCAGAGCAAAGCAGAAACAGAGTCAAATACCAACCAGAATACTATACCAAAGGTTTTCAGATTTATTAAAGACACATAGTTCCAAATTATTTTCAGAATAAAGCTTATATAAATAAAACATAGTCAACGCAATCAAAGCATAAATTTTCTCAGATAGACAAAAACGCTCTTTTTCACCTTTCAAAAAATAACATGACAAAAAGCAGGCTCATGTCTACATAATGCATGACATAAATATTTTTCTTTCTTTCATATAAGCTTCATGAATAATGCAAATAATTGATTGAGGTTGATTTTTCTCAAGTTATCATTTCATAACTAACAAAAAGCACAAATTTTCAAAAAGTCAACCTCAGTCCTCTTTTGGTATAGAACCGAGCATACAAACCCCGCTTATCTGACTCCTGCAGCAAATTATCAAAACTTGAAATCCGACTTCTAAGAGTTTCGTCACCTATTCATAAAAACATATTCCCTAATGTTAATGACTACTCCAAAAGTTTTAATCTGAAAATTATAAGTTAAACTACGCTGCTTGTCTAAAATCATAAATTTCTAGCAAACCCAGCCCAAGCAACCAGCCACTACGTAACCTGGACAGCCCCAAAAATGCACGAAAAACCAAAATTTTAATCATTTTAAATAACTCTAAGATGCACTGAATTAATCTCCTTAAATCCATACAACCAGCTACTATTTATCCCCTTAATCAAAACACTTTTAACTCAACACAGCCAAGAACATAAAATTCCATAACCCACTCCAACCAACAAACCAGCGCACTCCATACATCACAAAACCTCTAAAAAAATCATCCCAGCAAAACCAACTCAGCCACAAGGATTGTGCATCCCTCAAAATTCATCAACACATTCATAAAGTTCTACAAATCGTTGTCGCACATTACAGAGTAGAAACACTGGAATTAAAAATTACCTCAAAAATGCGTTGAACCCTTAAAACCAAGGACTACACGCTGCCAAACCAGAGTACTGCTCGCTTCGATCAGAGGAGATGCCGCCAGCGATGGATTTCTAATCTCCCGTTCCACAGCCTTACCAAAAGAAAAACCAAAACTCTGAGACCTAAAACAACACCGAAGAAGAAGATAGGAAGAACAAAAGGTTGAGAACACAAAAAGGTGATTAGAGAAGAAATCTTACCGATGAGCGCTGCAGAGGAAAATGAAACTAGCGGAAAATCGGCGGCAACAGAGACCCGAATAAAAGACAACTGTCGTAAGGAGAGAGAGAGAGTGAGAGAGAGAGAGAGAAATCGGTGAATGCACAACTGCCGCACGAGCTGAATCTGTTGAACCCAAGGTTTCAAGTTTCGTGTAATTATAAATCTACACATGGATTTTGATGATAACAAATGAATTCAAAGAATAAAGGAGTCTCAAGCTCAAGTTGTCCACACAATAGAATCAAGCACATTAAGGAACCAAGAATGAGCAAGAAGGGAATAAGTTCACATTAAAATCATAGAGTAATGTTGTAAATCTCTTAAAAATTCGAAATTAGGATTAAGGCTCAAAATTAATATTTTATCATAAAGCATTAAAATACATTTTCCACATATGCATGAATATTTTGAAAATTTTGAAAGATAATTGATTGTCATCTTTCACATGTGTATGACATGATTAAAGGTTTGAATTTTGAAAATATTAAGACGATTGATTGTCATCTTTCACATGTGCATGTTTTATTTGAATATTTTCAAAAGTGATGGATGTTTTTCTTGACTTATGCAAAAAGCAGATGTCTTTGTTTGAAAATTTTGAAAAGTAAAGTGTGCTCCTTTTGTCATATGCAAAAAGTAAAAGATTAGGTTTGAAATTTTTGAAAAGTAAAGTGTGCTCCTTTTGTCACATGCAAAAAGTAAAAAGATTAGGTTTGAAATTTTTGAAAAGTGAATGATGATGTTTTTGACATGTGAATCCTTTTAAATTTGAATATGAAGTCTCATATGCCTATAAATAGATCATTTGAGAGCTTCACATTTACAACACCAAGAGCATACAACATTCATTCAAAGCTTTTATTCTCTTTTCTCTAAGCATTGAGCCTTAACCCTTGTTCATTTTGAGAGATATAGTTTGCGCTGTATTGTTTCTATCTCACTCATTGAGGAGTGTACTTTGATAGTCTACCCACTATCAACTCTTGTATTTTTAAGAGGGTGTGTATAACCCTTGTATGTGTAGAAGGTGTTCTACACGGGGAATAGTTAAATCACCAAGTGTGAGGTGATTGGAAGTGTAGAGGGTGTTCTACACGAATTTTTTGGAGCGGTACTGCTCAAAAGTGTAATAGGTTTCTATATCCAACTAAAGGAGATTGACTAGTGAATTCGGGATCCTCAAGGGGTAGCTTGAGGCGAGGACGTAGGCAGTGGGGCTGAATCTCGTAAAAATACTGAGTTTACTTTCTCTTACCCTACTCTTTACATTTCTTACAGCTTTATATTCTGGTTATATTTTATATTATATATTTAGTTTATAAGTATTAATTTTTTTAATATAACTCAATTCACCCCCCTCTTGTGTTAGTCATCTGGGCAACAGAATCCATCTTGAAGTTGAATCGTTGAGGACGTGGTAACTGGCGAGCGGAAGTCGAAAGGCAACGAAAAACAGGGGAAGTTAGAACCGTCAGGGAGCAGAAGGAGAGAAAGGAAAGAAGAGAAAAGGAAATAAAAGAAAAGGAACGGAAAGGCTAACCTGAGCTAAAACGGCGTCGTTCGGGTGCTTGGGCCGGGGCTGGGGCTGGGGCTGGGGCTGGGGCTGGGGCTGGGCCGGGCGTGGGTCTTGGGTTGGACAACGGGCTTTGGGCCCAGGTGTTACAGAGTATCCTTATCCATCCTTCATCGAACATAAGCCACCCCATCCTCCCTTTTCTCCTCCATCGCACATGCACCCAACCCAAAATGGGTTTTGCAGGCACGGGTTGCTACCCCCAGTGTTGTTGTGTGCCACTGTATCATCTCACCGCCACCACCTTTAGTCTTCTCCCTCATTGGTGACTTCCCACTAGCCTATTATTCCCCAGCCAAAGCTCTCATTTCCTCCACACATCCTCACTCTCTCATGGGTTTCTCCACCCATTTGGCCTAGATCCGTCGCCCTCCCATCGTGTTGTCTTCCCCTCGGCACCACAGCTCCATCACACCTCTCATAGCCCTCCATGCCCAATCATGAGATCCCCAATCTCCTCCTCCATTTTTCACAGTTGAGACCCACGGTAGAAGAGAAAACTTTTTCTCTTTGGTTGAAGATAGGCACACAGGTGTGAGTATGTGGCACACTGATAATGTGCTATATCAATGTGTGATGTGTGAGATTCTTTTGTATTTGTAATGTTTTACTAATAAAAACTTGTAAAAAATTTACTTCTACACATGTCAATTATTGATATGCCAAAAATCATGTCAATTATAGGGTCATTATTTGGGGCAAAACTCTGAAATCGCATGGATTTTAATTTATATAGAGGATAATGCAGTTGTGAAAACCCGACCCTATAAATCCAGATTGAACCGACCCGAAACGAAGAGAGTCTCACATGAGACTGTCTCAGTTCAAGGCTGACCTTTGAGTAGTACTACTCTCTGAGGGCAGGTCCTGCAACGTGCTTTTTTGTGCTATAATATGATTTTCTTTTTCTTTTTTGGTTTCTTTATTGCAAGGAGGATCATGTTGGGCTTAATGTGATAATTGTCTATTTAGCAATTTTTTTTTACATAATTTTTTTTAACATTTTAAGGTATTTAAAAAAAATTATAATATTATTTAAAAATACTTACTTAATTATAAAATAAAAAAGAGAGAGTGAGACTCATCGAAAATTTAAAATCGTGATCAATAGTATTTTCATTTAATTTTATTATACTGTTTTATTTAAAGAATATTTACTGCATTAAAGTATGGATGTGTTGAATACGTCCTCGTGCCTGCAATTATTTGGGCAACTTTTAGTTGTGTTGAGATATTGAGAATGTTGGAGAATAATTATGAATAATAATAAAAAGTAGATAAAAAATAATAATAAAATATTATATAATAATAAAAAAATAATAAATAGTAATAAAAGTATGTAAAAAATAATAATAATATATTAAATAATAATAAAAAATAAAAAAATAATAATAAAAGTAAATGAAAATTAATAATAAAATAATAAATAATAATAAAAAATATTTGAAAATTTCCGTTTCCAAATCTGACTAGTCAAGAAAAAATAAAGAATGGCTGGGGTGTTGGTGGGAAAACGTTTTCGACGTCTAAATTAATGATGATAAAGCTGAATATTGAAGGTTCTTTCATGAACAAGTGGATTGTTTCAATTTTTTGAGACCAGCTACCACACGCCCACACGGTTGTTAGAGAGCGAAGTACGTCTTGGACCGGCTCAATAGGTTGAGAAATATAAGACTAAAATTTGGATGAATGTTTTCTTTAAATAAAGTTAAATAAAATTATTTTGATTTTAATTTTTACATTAAGTTTTTATTTAAAAATAATTCCTATTATTTATTAAGTAAATTACTAGTTAAAATTTTATACACCTTTTTTAACTGGTATTTAATTAATAATAACATATATAATATCTATTTGATATTTTGTTAATCTTATATTGAGTTAATTAATATTTTTAATTAGATATATATATATTTTAAATTATATTTTAGATTTTTTTTTTTAGATTTTCTTTCATTAAGAAGCCTTAAACAATTGTCTAATTTGCCTAATGAAAAGTCAGCACTGAACACGTCCTTAACACTTTTTTTTGCCTTACACAAACACACAATCTTGAGCCTTAATCACAATACTTACCCTAGTTTAAGTTTAAGATGAGGTATACGATCCCAGAATTTGTGTAAATTATGAAAGTTTTTCTAAGTCTTTTTTTTTTTTTTTTTGTCAAACACATTATCTCAAATTTATTGGTAATCCTCGCTTGTGAGGAAGGAATATCTTATATAAAGAGGAGCAAAGGAATTATAGAAAATTTCAAAACTTATGTTTATATTGCTTAACTTTAAGTTCATTAAGAATATAAGTTAGGTTGATCAGAAATTTAAAAGAAAATTAAGGAAGTATAAAAAGTAGGGTTCAAAATATAAATGCATATTTAAATTAGAGAAATAATTTATAATTTTATATAATTTTAGAGCGTGCAAATCAAAGGCACTTTATTAAAAATAAAAATCTAGTACCCAAGTAAAAAATCAAACATTTCCATAGTAAATCTCACAATTTTCAAAGCAGTATGCAAAATTTATACACCTAAAATTATGATTGTTCATTCGACCTAATCCGGCCTGATATCATCATTTTCCGACCTAACCTGATAAATACCTAATTTCGATTTACCTATACTCGATAATAGAGGTGTAAAAAGATCGAATCGGACCGGTGGACCAGACCGAACCGGTTGTCCCGGACCGAGACCGGACCGGTCCGGTCCAAATTTTATATGGACCGATTAATTCCGGTCCGGTCCAGTCCAAAGGATTTCTCCCCCTGGATCGGACCGGACCGAACCGAACTCCACATATATATATATTTATATATGTATATATAAAAATAGTATATAAATTATAATATTAATATTAATATAAATTATAATATTAATATTAATATAAATTAATATATTAATATATAATATATATTAACATATTAATATATAATATATTCTTATAATATTAATATATTATTATTTATAGTGTTATTAGTTATAATTTATTAATATACTTAATATATTAATATATAATATATATTAACATATTAATATATAATATATACTCTTATAATATTAACATATTATAATTTATAGTAGTTAAATTTGGGCCAAAAAAATATTTAATCATTATAGAATTTTCGATTAAATTTAGCTCATTAAATCATATGGGGCACCCTTGGACCGGACCGGACTGCTCCTGGACCGAATTGGACCGGACCGGTATGGACCGAACTTCTGTTCGGTTCGGTCCAGGGTGAGAGAATTCTTGGACCGAATAGAATCGGTCCACAAATTTTCCAAACCGGACCGGACCATTTACACCCATACTCGATAAGCTGATTACCTGTTTCTTCTTCTTCTTCTTCCTCTTTTTCTTCTTCTTCTTTTTTGGGTGAGATTTCTAACCTAGTTCGGCAATCACTAGCAATACAAGATTCGCAACAGATCAAAAAAAAAAAAAATCATTTCCAACACAAGATTCGCAACAAAAATTCAAAGCAAAAAAATCCTAGATCTGCAAATAGGATTCGTATCTATCTTAGAAGCCCTCGTCGAGCTTTTGGTTTCCACCGTCGTGGGCCATGCCTTTGGCTTGGCCATCATTGACAAAATGATGGAGATCCAGCTGAAGCTCGTCAAGGGTTTTGAATACAAACAGCAAAAATCACATTATCTTTGATTATACAAATACAGATTCAACCTCGAAATTATTTTCACTGCGGAGTTCTTTGTGAGGACAAGCTGACAAGATCTTGGGCTTGGTCAGAGAGAGAGAGAGAGAACAACAACAACAACTTGGGCTTGGTCGAGGAGAGAGAGAGAAGAAGAAGACGATGACGACGACAACGAACGAATGAAGAAGACGAAACGACGAAATCATATAAATACAGACAAAGAGCTTTTAAATCGGTATCGAGTAATGCCCGAATACCCTATTAGTCGAAACTGGTCGGTATATTAGTATTGGGTTGGGTCAGGTTGAAATTCGAATTTTTTTTCACCCCTATCTAAAATTATATTTACCATTACTCTTTAAATAAAGTTAAATTAGAGAAAGTGAGCATACATTCGAAATTTGTAAATGAGTAATCTATTATGCTGTACAGATTTTATCG
Organism: Platycarya longipes; assembly: GCA_036559045.1. Classification (NCBI taxonomy): domain Eukaryota; kingdom Viridiplantae; phylum Streptophyta; class Magnoliopsida; order Fagales; family Juglandaceae; genus Platycarya; species Platycarya longipes. Next base: position 46,985,096 of record CM071802.1, read on the forward strand.
TTGAAGGTTTTGCAAATTATAAATTTTTTCATATTTTTTAATTTTTAAAAAGTTAAAAAATATAAAATATATAAAAAATTTATAAAATAATAATTACTTCCTTAATTATTAAATAAAAAGAATATATGAAAGGTCGAACTAAAGGATCCCGCTAAATATCATTTTCCTTTGTAAATTACCCAGAAACTGCTACTTTTGAAATAAAAAGATGGGGTTTGAATTTTTTTATTTTTTGATACGCGGGGAGAGGGATTCGAAGACAGATTCTGATCTCTCTTCTTCATTCATTCAATCTCTTTGTTCAGAAGAGAGAGAATATCTCTTCTTCATTCTCTCTATTGAAAGACGCAAGGCTAAAGGCATCGAGATTGGGAGTGAATCTTCTGAAAAATGAATACATTCGCAGATCAGTTTGTTGAGAGTCCGGTGGTGAATTCATATGACACAAAGCAGCGGTGGGTGTGTCCTCCTTTACAAGAACACATCTTGAATCATAGTTCATATTCCTCTTCAAAACCCCGTAAGCAATTCTCTCTCTCTCCCTCTCTCTCTCTCCAACCAAATACAACAGAAATTGAATTTTCCTGGAAAGTGCAGCTCAAGGGGGTTCAGAGATAGGGAAGAAGGAAAAACGTGGGAAGAAAAATAACAGCTTTGAATGGGGGATTCGTGAGCATGGTAAGAAAGAAAGGTTTTAAATTTCTACTCAATTTCTTATGGGAAACTAACTAGATGTGATGATAATAGATGGCGTTTGGTTTTATTTGAAATGGCAGTTAAATTGGGGTCCAAGTTCTCAGAAACTGTGAAGGGAAAGCTACAGTTGGGGGCAAAAATAATTAAAAAAAGAGGGAGGGAGAATATATTCAGACAGGTTTTCGGAATTAGAGAAGGAGAGCAGATGTTGAAAGCTTCACAGTGCTATTTATCCTAAACAGCTGGTCCTATTGCAGGGTTACTCTTTATATCTACGGAGAAGGTTGCCTTCTGTTGTGAAAAATCCATTACTGGTGCTTCCCGCCAGTTCACAACAACACCATTAATCAAGGTATGAAATTAGTTTTGGATGCCGATTGTCCACCTCTAGCTCAACGAGTATTACTATTTAAATGTTTTTATATTATATTTTTCACATGGTATACTTTGATTTGTAAAATTTAAATTTTAAATTTTTTTTAAAACCAAATTATGTTACGTAAACGGTGTGTTTTGTAACGACCTATACTTAGAATTATTCATAGCTCAAAACACAAACTGGTTAAAAGAGACACGTTGGTTTTAGGTTAACCTTGGCATAGACCCAACAATGGATTTTGATACCTAGAATTCCTAACCCGGTTCTGGAGTTTAAACTGAGAGAGAAATTGTGTGTTCAAAAAATATTACACGCTTTTGATCACCTGCAACCAAAAAGTAAAGTAGCCTACTGGCTTGGGATTTTGAGAGAATGTCTTCAATATCTAAGTCAGTAATGATAAGTCAGTAATGATAAGTCAGTAATGATAGGAGTATTTTTGGAGCCAAAAAATTAGATAATATGTTTATCATACTCAAATCCTTTAAATAGAGTTTTGACTTCTTGGAATCACTTGAGATAACCGTTTTGTCCACTATTTGAAATTCGAACCCCGAGATATTTGGGCTATTGACTCATTTTGATGAGTGAATATCCCAACTATCCTTGGATAAGCGGACGAGTGTTTAAGCAGTTAACAAATTGGCATGAATCCTATTGGGCTAGAGGAGTTTAGGCCTTGGATGTAGTGGTTCATCAAGCAGGCCCATGGTAACACTGCGAGTTTAGGCCTTGGCAATGAGACTTGTACTTGGGGCGACGTTTAAGTTCTGCTCGTTATTCCTCGCACGTCTGTCAGAGTCGTTTCATCTTCATGTTGATACACATGCCTCTGTATCAACTGCCACATGTATTTATTGCTCTCAAACACTTTATTTCTCCTTAACTTGCTATCTTTTTGTGCAAATTTCGTTTTCACTTCCTTCTCTTGTTTTACGTGTGAAACTTTCGTGCCTTTTGCACATAAGCCCTCTCACCCTCTTTTTGCAATGTCCTCTTCTACTTTCTGAATATCAATAGCATCTGGAAGAAGCAAAGGTTTAAACTTGTCCCATGGCATTGGTTCTTGGCGACCTTGCGACCTTTGTTAGTCGTGAAGACGCTGTAATTAGCCTTAGTGTCGAAGGAGATGCTCACCGTTCAATCTTTAAAGACCATCGCTGGACTTCAACCGTATCCCAGTGAGAACTGGAAGCTGTGAGGGACAATTTCAACATCTTTGATTCGGTGGGACTGGCATTGCTCGACCAATGACGTGGCGCTATTGATGTTAGAGGTATGGTGGTTTTTGTTACCCTCTATTAAGATATGTTTACAATCGAACTTTGTCTGCTCTTCGTGCACCTTGTTTGCGATGTATTAGATGTCCTAGGTATTACGCCAGCCCAATTGGTGCCTAATGTTTAGCATATTTTAATGGCTTGCTGCTTCTATGGCGGTGGATCTTGGAGCCAATTGGTGACAACTATCTTGACCTTATAGCTCAAGAGTTCTTTTCCTTCATGGATTTAGGCTTTTGGATGGAAACCTTTATGCTTTAGGTCCTATAGCAAATTGGTCTAGTTAGAGCGTAAATACTCCCATGCCAAGGACTGAGCGAGGATATTTTTCTTTGTTATGGGTAGGGGATGGGAGTTTTCGGCAAATGAGGTCGCATATCAAAAATTCTTCGTCAGAGCTTCTTGTTCATCTATTCTCAACGAGTGTGACTTTGAGATTCGTTGTCACCTCGAGAAGAAGTTCGTATTCGCCTGGTTCAATCTTGGGTAATAGCCAACAGTAACTCCACTTGGTCTGATGCTCTTTTGACACCCACCAACTTCGATAGGTTCGTGATGGTAACCAACCGAGTCCATGTGCTCGATTGTGAAATGATGATCGCTCATCACTAGCAGGAAACTTAAGAAGAAGAAAGTCTTCCTAGTTGCAAGTCCTCAAATGTGTCTAGCTCTTCTAGAGGTGTTCCCTCACCCCCTCCGACGAGTGGTGGAGGGGGCTTGAGTCCTTAAGTGCCCTGAACCAGTTGTTGGATGACATCAAGGACTAAGTGGACTTCATATTGGATTTTATATTGGTGGCTGAGGTAGGCATGAGGTCAGAGGCTCGCGCTAGAAACATGACCCATACTTCCTAGCGGGTAATGAACTTAAAAGACAACCCTACGTGGAGGAGGGGACTTTGTTAAATTGAGATTTTCTCAATGTACCTCCCACAGGCAACCTTCCTCCCTCTTTGGATGGATTTGGTGATTCGTTTCATCTGATGTTGATGAATCATCTCTTGCTACCTTGACGACCTTGGGCAGGGACACTCTCGAGTTACCCTTCGTCTTCCAGAACTTATCTTCATCAGCTGGAGTAGGGTGCCAATTCCTTCTTTGCACTCTAGTACTTCTCGAGGGGTGTGATGAACCTTCTCCAATCTTCCCAGTAGACAACCTTCAAGTTGGCTCTTTCGGGGGTTTTCCATTTCAAGAGGAAGTGTATGTGTCTCCACTTGACCAAAAGGTTGGGATATTGACTCAGTCGATCGAGAGTACGCTGCCTACGACTACTCATGAGTCATTTATCCTAGAAGGTGATGCTGGGATTCTTCCCAGGCCACCAAGTCATGTCGTGATGAGGCTTTCCATTCCACCGTCCTCAATCTTGGCAAGATCATTTTGTCGGTTGGCTTATTTTCTCACTAGTTTAACTTTCTATTGTGCTGTTTCCTTTTTGTCCTGACTAGGTTTTTATAGGGAATTGACAAGTTGGTGGCTATGTTGGTTGAATATTGTGTGGAACTTGAGAAGGAAAACAAATCCATGCGGGCATTTATTGGCAAAGCCCATGAGGCTATTGTCTCTACCCGAGTGGAGAAGGAAGAGTTGGCTAGAGAGCTATCGTAAGTTGAAGGCACCCTTCACGGCTAGGTTGCTTTTCTCCAGTCTAAATTGGTGAGCACGATGGAAGAAACTACGTTGTACAAGGCTAAAGCGGTAGATAGAGAGGTTGAATGAGACAATTTGGTTGCATACTTGTGTCAAGTGAAAAAATAGGCGAAAGAGATGCAGGATGTGAAAGCTGACTATATTGCTTGCCTGACTGCCTTGGAAGATGAATGTGAGGAGTACATTGTCCAACTAAGCTTGGCTTAGGGGGAGAAAGTTACGGCTGAGCAAGAGTCCCTTGACCATGTAACCTTGGCAAATTAAGTATAGCGGGAGAGTCCGTCATCCGCACAACTCTGGCAAGAGGCATAACGAGATAGTACATCAACTATGAAGCCTTTGGTGAGAAAGTGTAGCGGGAGAGTCCCTCAACCTTATAAACTTGGCGAATTTAGCATGCTACACTTTCTACTGCACTTGATGGCCAACGACGCTCTCAAGTACCACACTTATAGCGGGAGACTCTCTTGATTGCGTTACTCTTGATGAGAGATGTAACGGGAGAATATCTTGACTGTGTAGCCATACCTGTTGCTGAATCAAGCCTTGGATACTATTAAGAAGAACTTTCTAAGTCAAAGATTTTTGAGTTGAATAAGGAGTTGGGAATAGGTTGTTCACTTCCTTCCCCAACTTAACTCAGCCCACGGCATTTGAGATCGTGGGTTGTTTGCTTCCTTCAAGCTCAGGATTAAGCAGTTGTGGGAGCTTTTGCTTGCACATTGCGAGATAGATTTTTGCAACTTGAAGTGGAGAGAGATGAGAGCCAACGCTACTGTCTACCACTGCTTCAACTCTATCAAGTGAGACGTCATGCTAGACACCTTCCCTCCTCCACGCTGCCCTTGATGCTTGCTTTTTGTACTTCTATTTTTTTTCTAAAACTTTGGGCACTTGACAAGTGACAATTATATATTTTGGACTATGGTTTTATTTTAAGTACAACGAAGAACTGAAACAAGGAATTGCTATATTTGTTTTATTTCAACTATGTAGAATAAAAATAGTTAGTTCTTATCTCAATTACGAAGAATCAAATTAAGTTAATATTGACTTAGCCAAAATTCAACCTCGTAGCTTTTGTCGAGAAGGTGTAGCGAGAGAGTCCCTTGAATGCTTAACCCTGTTGAGAAGAGTGCAGCAGAAGAGTTTCCCGATCGCATAACTGTTGGTGAGAGGCATAACGAGAGAGTACCTCGACCATGTAGCCTTTGAAGAGATGGTGTAGCAGGAGAGTCTCTTGACTGCGTAACTTAGGCAAATTAAGTATAGCGGAAGAGTCCCTTGACTTTGTAACTCTTGCAAGAGGTGAGACGGTAGAGTATCGTTGGAGAGTCACTCAACCATGTAACCTTGGCGAGGACAATGTAGCAGGAGACTCCGTCAATCACGTAACTCTGGCAATAAGCGCAACATGAGAGTACCTTAACCGTGTAACCTTTAGTAAGAAGGTGTAGCGGGAGAGTCCCTTGACCGCTTAACCTAGGCGAATTGAGTGTATCAGGAGAGTCTCTCTACCGCATAACTCTAGCGAGAGGCACAACGGAAGAGTGCCTCGACCATGTGGCTTTTGGCGAGAAGGTGTAGTTGGAAAGTCACTCGATCGCATAACCTTGGTGTGGAGAGTGTACCGGGAGACTCCCTCGATCGCGTAACTCTAGCAATAGGTATAAGAGGAGAGTATCTCAACCATGTAGCCTTTGGTAAGAAGGTTTAGCGAAAGAGTCCCTCGATCGTATAGCCTTTGATGAGAGGCACAATGGAAGAGTGTCTCGACCGTGTAGCCTTTGGCAAGAAGGTGTAGCTAGAGAGTCACTCGATTGCATAACCTTGGTGTGGAGATTGTAGCAGGAGACTCCCTCAATCACACAACTCTAGCAATAGGCATAAAAGGAGAGTACCTCACTCGTGTAGCCTTTGGTATAACTCTGGTGAAAGGCATAACAGGAGAGTACTTCGACCGTGTAGCCTTTGGCGAGAAGGTGTAGCGGGAGAGTTTCTCGACTACATAACCTTGGCGAATTGAGTATAGTGGGAGAGTCTCTCGACTGCATAACTTTTGGTGAGAGGCATAACGAATGAGTACCTTGACTATCTAGCCATTAGTGAGAAGGTGTAGAGAAAAATTCCCTCAACTGCATAACCTTAGCATAATTTTTTGTAGAGGGAAGGTCTCTGACTTATTGTTCATGTTGTGTTTTGCACACTTAGGAGTCAGTTAGGACTGTTTCAGCAAATTGAGTTGGTAGAGAAATCCAAATTCCACTAATCAATACAACTTTTCTAAACTTTTAAATAAAAGACAAAAATAATTCAAAATTTTCAAGTTTCAAAACAAAAATAATACTAAAAAATTATATTCTAATCATATTTTGATTTAACTATATTCTTTATTCAATTTTTTATATCTTGTTTTCCAAAATAAAAAAAAGACTTACCTAAAAAATTTTCACTATTATTCAAAAACTATTTAACTATTATTTTTAAAATTTTTGTTTCACGTCATTCCCTAGGCATTGCTAATTGAAGTTACAATATGCACTCTTATGTACTTCAAATTCAAATTAAATTAGACATATTGTACATTAAAATGATGAAGTTTATGCATGCATGCACACTGATGCAAAGTGTCTAAAATAGTAGATTGTGATACCTGTAAGCAAGATTCAAAGGGCCAGTCGATCCAGTGAGTTGAATGAGGAGAACACAACCCAGAAGTACATTGAAATAGTTGGAGAAGATAATTCTGAATATAGGTTTATTGGATTCTTACGCTATGAGAAAGCTTTTCGTAATCTTGAAACGGCCATTTCTAAGGCCAACTGATTCTAGGAAAAGTTTGGCTGATCCTTTTAGGAAATAAAACTTTTGTTAGGCAGACTACTATTCATATAAGGGTGCTGTTTGTCTAATTGTAAATTTTTATTACTATTTATATTTCATTTAACTCTGTTGAGGAATAAATTTCATATTACCTGTAGACATGGTCTTGTGCATGCTTATAAGTAATATGCAAACCTTTCTTGTTGAACTGATTTTATGAGATCAGTTAGGCCTATGAATTTTTACATGGTATCAAAGCTTGCCACAAGACGAATGGGGGTCTACACTACTTACACCGTGACAAGGACCAGAAAATCACTAGTCTGCACGTGAGGGAGTGTGTTGAGCAATAAATCTCACATTGCTTTGGACAAGGTCTTGGGCATGCTTATAAGCAATATGCAAATCTCTTTTATTGAACTGGTTTTATGAGATTAGTTAAACTCATGAATTTCTACAAACTCTTTCATTTTATTTTACTTTAATTTGAGTCATGTAAGCAAATTCTTTAATTTTATTGTTGATCATTTAAAACACGGCTATCATATTTCTTCAAAAAAATATCTTAAAAATAATTTTTATTTTGTATTTTCATGTTTTGATTTTATTTTTAATTTTTAATTATCTGGCTTATGTATTTTTATTTTGTGTGTATAAGACTTAATTATATTACATTGTAAATAAAAATATATTGCAAATATAAAAATATATAGAAAAAGGCAAATTCATTGGTAGAAAGGAAACATCTAAAAAGAATAAAATAATTATTTAAATGATATAAAGAAAAAATAGATAAACTAATGTATTATATATTGTAAAAGTCAATATGTAAAATAGAAAATGTGAGATTAATTAGATGATGTATTTTAACAGATAAGATAAATAAAGTACTATTGTGAATGCTCTTAGCTCCAAAATATAACATCAAGATCTTTCTAACTTTTTGATAGAATTTTAGGGTTTAGGGTAAGAACGAGAGAAGCATAAAAAACAGTGACTAGAGTCTCATTGTTAGAGACCTCAGTCTAGCCCCTAAATACTAAGGGGTTCGCCTCTCCTTGGTTCTCCTTGTATTGACCGAATAGGTACTCTTTTACTTGACCTTGATCACGCATAAAAATGATGGAGGCTTAGGCGAATGAAGGTTTGAGTGTTTAGTGGTGGAATAATGTATGGGCTAGTGGTGTCAATCTCGAGTATGCTATGATGGGAGGTTCGACTATGGTGTTTCCTTGAGTTGGCGCCACTTGGGATGATGATTAGGGTTTGGCAGATGGTGAAGCTAGGGTTGGATGATTGGATTTCGGCTAGAATTTGGGTTAGAAGAGTGTTTGCTTGATTGGTGGGGTGATTGGGGTTGATAGATTCGGCTAGGATATGATTGGGTTAGTGGGATTGGATGATTGAGCCAAATATGGTAAGGATTCACCAATCAAACAATAGATGAAATATATGATTGAAAGTAGATTGGCAACAGGGGTTCGGCTATAGCAAGGGATGCTATAGTCGAATATAGCTATATATGGTAAGCGGATATTTGAGTTGGATGATTGAAAATTTGGTTGAGTGATTGATTTGGGTTGGCCGTGTATGGTAGGTGGGATGGAATGGGTGGCCGAGTATGGGAAGTGGGATTCTTGAGTTGGTCGACTATGGTGTTTGGGAGATGGAGAACTTCAAGAAAATTTATGAACATGCAAGAAAATGTATGAGCACTTGAAGAACTCGAATAACACAAGTGTGTGTTTTGAAAATTACAATTCCAATCAACAATCAACAATTCTAAACTTGCACCAATAATGAATCAAAACTCAATATATTGATAATTGAAAAAATAAATGAAATCACACTTATTCACGAATTGTAAGGTGTATTTCTCTTCTTGGAGATTCACGAATTACACCTCAAAAGCCTAAATGTTAAGTATAAAAAATAATAGTCTCAAGGCAATAGTCATCCTCTAAGCAATTTAACAAAATATGTAAATGAAATGATTAAGGGTTCTATTGATAGAGTTTACAACTTGAAAACTCTCAAAGGTCCCTGGAAAAATACTTAATAAAATAAAATAAATAAAAATAGTTGAAAGCAAATAAAGATAGTCTTAGGAGCCCATGGTGGTCGCATTATGCATGGCCCAATGATGACCTAATGTATTGCATAGCCCACGATTAGACTAGTCTAGATGATTGGCTGATTGTAGGATATGGCACGGGACTACGCGTTGGTCTGGTCGTCTGGTGGTGTGATGGACTTGAAAATTGAAATTTGGAACCCTGTACTGCCACATGCAAAGATGATGACGCATACATCCGGAAACTCCATTTCATCGAGAAGTTACAACACGTGAATCTACACGTACAATTGCAAAATCGTGTAATAATTAAGCTGCACACTTTGTATTGCATGGTTGGAATTCTCACATTTTTTTTTTAATTTAAAGCAGATGTATAAAATAGTAAATACACATAGCAGAATTTGAATCTTATAAATCAAATCTTACGTTCTACTCACATAAAATAGAATTCTCATTTCTCAAGTATTTTTTTTTTTAAATATAAAAAATCTGGAGCTTACATTAAAAAAAAAATATATAAACATTTTTATGTGAGCCCCACTATTTTTAGAAAGGGGGAGGATTACACATCCAAAACGATGTCAAAATTGCTCCTTAAAAGTTAAAACTCTATTTATGGGGTCCGTTTAGCCAACATTCATTGACTTGGAAATTTTGGCTTAAACTAAGGAAAGTGGGCTTACTTTCCAGGTTTGTAAATTACCAAGAAACCGCAACATGTGACTTGTTCTAGAAAGTCTCCTCTTCATACACTATTCAAATAAATAAATAAATAAAATAATGTGGTTTGAACTTTGAACACGGAACAAAGAAGAATCTCAGAAAATTCAGTATTGGTCTGCGACTCTGTAGCCTCCTTATTTATTTTCTATGGAGGATGTAATTATCCTGACACAGTGACAGTACTGATGTAGAAAGATGAAAGTTCAAAGACATGAGCTTCTACTAAATAGCTGCTGATCTCCTCTTCATTCTCTTGAAAATTAGGTGCTTTTCTTTTGAGAGACGTGAGGCTAAAGGCAACGACTCAGATTGAGAGTTGAAGATCTTCTGAAAAATGAATGCATACGCAGATCAGTTTCTTGGGAGTCCTTTGGTGAATTCATATGACACAAAACCGGGGAGGCACTCTGCAGCTCTATCTGAACCTAGCAGCTTGCTTCATAGTCCATCTTCCTCAGATGGCTCTTTCTCTTTCAAACCCTGTAAGCATCTCTCTCTCTCTCTCTCTCTCTCCAATTAATACAGCAAATTAAGAGATTGAATTTTTTTCCTGGAAAGTGCAGATAAAGAGGATTCAGAAAAGGGGCAGAAGAAAAAATATGGGAAGAAAAATAACAGCTTTGGATGGAGGATTCGTGAGCATGGTAAGAAAGAAATTAAGGTTTTTAATTTCTACCCATTTTCATATTGAAAACTGAGATGTGATGATAATGGATGGTGTCTGGTGTTATTTGAAATGGCAGTGAAATTGGGGCCAAAGTTCTCAGAAACTGTGAAGGGAAAGTTACAGTTGGGGGCAAAAATAATTCAAAAAGGAGGGAGGGAGAACATATTCAGACAGGTTTTCGGAATTAGAGAAGGAGAGCAGATGTTGAAAGCTTCGCAGTGTTACTTATCCACAACAGCTGGTCCTATTGCAGGATTACTCTTTGTTTCTACTGAGAAGGTTGCCTTCTGTAGTGAAAGACCCATAACTGTTCCTTCCCCAACAGGCCAGTTCATAAGAACACCATACAAGGTACGAAATTAATTAAATTTCGGATGCCGATTGTCTATCTATAGCTAGAACTATAAATATAAACAACTTTATAGCTAGAATTATAACTACATCTTATCTCATCTTAATATCTACAAACTATAAATATAAACAACTTTTAATTTCAGATTTTTTATCTAATCATTATTTAATTATTATATTTTTCCAAACATCTAAAAAAAAGACAAAAAGCAATTGAACTTTTCAAAATAAAAATAATTTTAAAAAATTATATTTTAATAATATTTTAATTTTATGATATTTTTATTCAATTTTTTTTTTTTAATCTTTTCATTCTAAAAACCTCATAAACTAATTAACTCAATTTCTAACTCGCCTCATCTAAATTTACTATCCAAAATCAAACCTAGCTAATTAAAGAGAGACTCGTTGCTTAAATTAAAAAAAAAAAAAAACAGAGTGACTCGTTAGTTTTAGTTTAACCTTGGCATAGATGCCACAATGATTTGGAGGCCTATAATTTTTTATCCAGTTCTAGAGCTTAAAGTGGGAGAAGAGGGGAGATATTAATGGACTCATAGAACCTTTAGTTGTTTGGTTTGTTTTTTGAGTTTATCTCAACTCGACTTATCTTAACTAATTATTATAATTAAAAAAAAATTATATAATAAAATAAATAATTTATTTTTAAAAAAATTTAAAATAAAAATAATATTAAAAAAATATATTTTAATAATTTTTTATTTAACTTTTAATTTTTATTTTAACTCAATTCAACTCAATTAAAAAAACAAAGTATATTTTCAAGCCATAATAATTGCTCAATAAATGCTGTGAGATTCACTTCATATATCTCTATATGTCGTTTAATTTAAGCGGTAAGAGTAATTTAGTCAACAACTCTAAGAATCAAAATCCGTCTATAATAATCACTTTTTTTTTTTTTTTTTTGGCATTTGTCAAAGCATATGGCAGACCTACTGAGTTGATTGGTTGAACTCATAGAAATTCAAGGGTAGATGTAAACCATCAATGCAGACTTTTGCCCCATGCATGTATTAATAATCAGCCGTATGAGATTTGGCAAGGGAAAATATTTTCTTGGTCTTATATTCTGTTATTTTCAGTGATGTCAGTTGATGCACTTTAATTGACCGTTTATTTAAAAATAAATATATGAAATGATTTAAAATGTGTCAAAAAGGAAATCTACAATAATAATAATAATAAAACAGAGTTGCAAGTTGGGGACGCCTGACAAAGACAAAAGAAAACGTTAGAGGTTTAGGAGTCGTTTCAGTAGTGTGTTGAGATGAGATCAGATGAAATAAAAGTTAAGTAGAATATTATAGGATATTATTTTTGTTTTGAGGTTTAAAAAAAAATTATTATTTTTTTTATCGTTTGAAAAATTATAATGATTAAATGAGATAAATTGAGAAGTTTTCTGATTCTAAGATATTAAATCAATTCGAATATAATCATTCCCATCATACAAGATATGCCTAGGCTCTAGCATGCATTCACACTCTTTTCTTGATCAATTAACTGTGTCTCTCCATCTCTCTTTCCAACATCAAGAGTTAGAAATATTTTTCATTCTGCTAGATTATGAAATAATTAGTTTTTTTTCTTCTAAGTTTTAGAAATAACTAAACTTAGAGCTCCACTAAACTATCCTAATTTCTTTTACAACAAAATTATCTATTTCGACACGTGACATTTAAAAACAAGTGACTCAAAATCTCATCCTAAAAACATGAGATTTTAAGTCCTTACAATTAATGCATGAGATTGAGAACATAATTAATTGAACAAGCAATTCAATGAGAAGCCCTTGTTCGGCGTTCTCCTCGAAAGATCATATATATGGACATTGAAGTACATCAAATCGGTTCGACCGGGATACCATTTTGGAATTTTAGATCTCATTTGGTTATGCAGGTTAGATGAAATTAAATTTTTGTTAAGAATTGAATAAAATATTATTATAATATACTTTTTTAATATACATTTTTTTTGTATTTGATAAACTTAAATTATTTATTATATTTTGTGTTGCAAATTTGAAAAAATTATAATAGTTATATGAGATGAGATGAAAGGATCAGATAATTTAGTTTTGTGTAACCAAACAAACTCTACTTATAATATGCAATATTCTATGTACTTAAAAATTTAAATAGATGCATCCTACATTAAAATTCTGAAGTTTATGCATGCATGCGCACTGATGCAAATTAAAGAAGTAATTGCTCAAAAAACAAAAATATAAAGAAGTAATTGTATCTAATTATATGGCAGGTTGTGATACCTGTAAGCAAGATTCGAAGGGCCAGCCAAAGTGAGAATGAGAAGAACACAACCCAGAAGTACATAGAAATAGTTACTGAAGATAATTTCGAATTTTGGTTTATGGGATTCTTACGCTATGAGAAAGCTTTTCATAATCTTCAAAAGGCCATTTCTATGCCCAGCCGGTTCAAGGAAGCGTTTGGCTGATCATTTCAGGGCAGAAAATTTCCATCAGGCAGAAATAGAATACTCTGTATGAAGTTACATGTATGTCTAATTTTGTCAGTTTGAACCTCGTACCTGTACTTTGTTCTGTTGCAAATGAAAGGTTAGCATAAAAGAACTTAGCTCCAAAATATGAGACCAAGATCTTTCAGAATTTTTGCCAGATCCTTCTCCCTGGTCTCCAGTTCTTTTTTTTTTTTTTTTAAACACGGTTTGAATATTACAGAAGTATAAGAATATATATTTGAATTTGAGAGCCCATCACTGCTATCAAGTATCAATTAGCAATATACTATCGAAAACAAAATTTTCCAAAATAGTAAGTCTTCTTTTGAGATTGAATATATTATCTGGAAGTTTTCCACGAAAAATACTTTAAACTCCATGGAGTCATTGACTTCAAATGAAATATTCACTACAAGAAAATCGAGTATATAGAAATAATTAATTACAATTAAAAAGACTATTTACAACAAAAACAGTCTGCTTCTTGAACAAGATTCATGAGGGTAAATGTCTCATCCACAAGATTCATGAGGGCAAATGCCTAGGATGAGTCGATGCTGAGTTGATCCACCTGTTTTTTGAATTCATACTTAGGACGTGCAAGGAAACGAGATTGGGAGTGGTGCCTCTACCAACTTGAGCCCTCTTCATAGCTATGCTTATACTCGACGCTGGCTCCATTTGGTATAGGGGAGGAGATCAATGAAAACGTATGTGAAAAGCAGAATGTGCTAATAGAACACTGGTAGTTGCATGTAATCCCACGGACTTACTTTTTTAGTCCAACAAAGAATAGCAGGTTTTACTTTTTAAATAACACTCCGATTTTCTTTCTTTCACTACACTCATTCATCTCTCTTCCAATCAATCAAAAGTAGATTTTTGAGTGTTTAAACTCAATGAAATAAAAATTTCCACTCCGTGCTCAAAATAAGTGGCTTGCAGTGGTTTTTCAATAGGTAAAGTAGTTTCTCTCGACTTTAGAACTAGATGTCGAATCAAAGTTCTACTTCTTTGAGTAAAAATCATATTTTTAGATGGAACTTCTTTAGGAAAATGCCTTTCATGGTTGGGGAGTATTTAAAGTCAGCCAATTTGGATCGAATCAAGAGCCCCTCGGGACTGGTAGTTACATTCAATCGGGTCTAAGGCTCTGTGACTAACAGCTTCTTTGACTATTTGAATTATAATTGGTAAACATTGGATTTATAAAAACAAACATTCTGATGGGATGGATGGATAATGAATAAGAATAAACTGTTGGCAGGCCCAGCTCACCAAAACCTACCCATTCCCGTCCATCATGGAAGGAATATGGTACTTAATCTAAATTTGTTTACAAATAAAAAAATTTGTCACTATTATCTGCTTACATAAACTAAACGCAGTTCTTCCGGATTACTTTTGCCAGAATTTTCTAACTGAGCTTCACGTACATAAATTATATCTCTAGTCTTGGGCATCACTACCACCATCTTCAGCTAATTGCTTCTGTTTTTCTTGTTGCTCTGCAAAACAACAGAAAAATCATTCCAGTTACACAGACCGCATATAAGCCGCAGCTAATTACCTGAAATTGTAGTCCACATGGTAGAACAATCTGCATCAAAAATCTAAATCATTTGATTGAACTACATCTTACTGCATGATGGTGAAAAATGGTGGATACTTGTTAAAGAAGCTCCATACTCTTAACATATACTCAAATTTTAGACAGTCGTAATTTCAGAATACAAAGAGACAACTTTGCCCCATATGGTTTGAGCTATTTTTACGTTGCTTTCCTTGGTGACACTTTCTCCCATGTGGTTTATGAAAATGCAATAAATTATTCGAATAAATTAAGAATAACTATCGATCAGATTTCGTTTTTCCCATTTTGCTTCCGTGTTTATGTTTTGGCACAAAGATTGAACTCCTGCTTGTGAGACTGAACTGGCTAAAACTGAATTTAGTGACCTTAGAATCATGTTGCAAGGGGAAAAAGATCAAAGTTCAAAATTTTGAGGATCCATATCGAGCTATGTGAAACACACTTCCTCCAGAATCAAAAGAGTGCAAACTGTCAATGAATTAAATAAAAGGGTGCAAATTGAGAACAGTCCAAACCACAAGTGCCAAAGTGTATTAACCCAAATGATATATCTTTTTTTTTTAATAAGAAGAAATTATTAATCCACATAATTAACCCAAAGGATATGGTGATGTTTGTATTTGGAAATTCTTGGATATCACAATCAAGTAAAATCAATGAATCTATGATAAAAATGAAACTGCAGATTAGGAATCACGAATAAAAATAGCAAATTAGTTTCACAAATACGACATCAGTTGAGTAAAGCTATTCAAATGTCTTTAGGATCCACCTATACAATAAAAAGACAATTACACGTCGACACAAGTTTCATTCAAGACCCTCTATTTAGAACAAAAAAATAAAAATAACACAGAACAGGAATTTGAATAAGATGATATTTCAAATTTTTTTGAAGACATTCGGAATTTGGTTAACAGAATATAAATCTAAATTTGGAAGATGTCATGTTGATGTAGGACAAAAAGAAAAATTAAAAAGTAATCAAGTTAGGGGGAGGTGAGTTGTCAATGTTCATAGAACTGTACGGGTGGTCCCATTTGCAAGGATTACAGCAGTGTCACCGTTCATGACACTCTAGCCGTTACTTAAAAGCTATTGGTCCAAGGACTTGCTATGAATAAATTTATAGCTCCACAAATAATCATTTTCTTTGGGCCTTCATAAATTAGAGAAAAATGAAGGCCAAAGGAAAATGATTATTTGTAAGGAGTACCATATATTTTTTTATAAGCAAGCAGCACCATATACAACCTACATAATGCGGCAGGAATATTGCCAAGCAGTCTCAGTTTGGTGTTTGATGGAATTACTCAACTTAGGATTGACGTAAATTAAGAATGACAACCTCTTGGTAAAGACAACAAACAGAGAAAGATAAATCCAGAGGAAGAAAAATATTTGCCAACTGATTGCCAACCAATAGATTAATGCAAGGGGGACGAAAAAGGGAAGAGTCAAGTAATACCATTGTCACGTTTCTCACTAGTGGGAAAAAGGACAGATTAAAAACAGTAATTACTTACCCATTAAATCATACAATGCCTTCTGGGTGCGTCTTTCGAGTTTATCCAGTTTCTTCTGCACATCCCTCCTAAGGTCCCAATTTGGTTTCTTTGGAGCAATATTCACAAATGGGTCCTGAGTAATTTCCCAAATTAGAACACACAAACATGGAAGTTGAAACAACTCAGATGCATGCAGAATAAAGCTATCGAGTCATAATTTCAAAGGTGGAAGTGATCTATTACCTCCTTTTCTGATGGTGGAGGAGCAGCTGCAACAGGGTCTTCGAACTTTGGTAGCACTGGTGGAGCAACCTTTCCATCCTGAAGCTGTTTATCATGAGGAACATAGTTCCGAAATTTCATATTCAGATTACTGCAACAAAATTAGCAGCTAAAAGTTAGAAGGGCAAGCATTCATAATTGGTGAATAGATGGAAAACATATTGTAGATTTTTCATACACATGAAAGAACTATCATATGCCAATAGATTGTGATACCCTGTTGCTTGGGAAGGAGTTTTATTTATTTATTTTTGATAGAAACAAAGTAGAATAGAAGTATACAAGCAGATCATGAAACCTAGTTACATCTAGGTACTATTTTTTTTTTTTTTTTTGATTAGTAAACTTGTAGTATTAATGAAAGAATGGGCAAATTGCCGGTTACAAAGACTCTATGCCCTATCAATTAGAAGCATTAGAAACAAGGAAATCATGCATGTTCATATTATTAAAATCCACAGCAATGGACCAAGTACATAGAGTTCTAAAAAGTAAAGTTTTAAGCTCCTCGGTCGATTTCTCTGTCCTCAAAAGTCCGCTTGTTGCGCACCTGCCATAGACACCACATTATGCAGATAGGGATCATCTTCCAAACTGCTTTGATCTGTCATCTACCTTGAATCTACGTCCAACACGCCACAACAGCCACCACAAACTCTAGCATTATCCAAGCAATATCCAATCTGCCAAAAACTTCATTCTATAGAATCCTAGCTGTCTCACAATGTAGTAGAAGATGGTTTACCGTCTCCCCTCCTCTACGACACATGCAACACCAGTCGGTTATGATAACATGTCTTCTCCTCAAGTTGTTCGTGGTGAGGATCTTGCCTAAAGCAGCTGTCCACACAAAAAAAGCCGCTTTGTAGGGTGCCTTATGATGCCAAAACTTCATCCAGGGAAACTGAAGATTGGGTCCTTGTGTGAGAGCCCTATAAAAGGTACGATATTAAACACTCATTTCCCTGCTAGTATCCACTACAAACCATCTTCATGTTGCGTATTTTGCTTAAATAGGTAAATGAGGCTATAGAAGTCAACAAATGTATTCAATTCCCAATCCTAGGCCAGCCGATTGAAATTTACATTCCAATGGATCCGCCCACCCATGAATTCCATAGCCTCCGCCTTCGTTGTATCTTGGTCGCTTGCAATCTGAAAGAGTAAAGGAAATAAATCTAGAAGAGCCCCATTCTCACACCAGCTGTCCTTCCAGAATTTAGTCCTGGTTCTTGCCCCCACCTGTAATCTTGTATGTTGCTGCAAGACTCCCCACCCACTTCTTATGTTTTTCCACAGCCCTACTCCATAAGCCCCCCTAGCTTCACTAGAACACCAACCCCCCAAATACTCCCATATTTGCTTTCTATCACTTGTTTCCATAAGGTTTCTGATTCCTTATGATATCTCCATAACCACTCACCAAGTGATGCACGATTGAACATCCTCAAATTTCGAATACCTAACTCACCATTCGAGATAGGGCGACAAACCGTTTCACTTGGCAAGATGGTACTTGAATTCCTCCCCCCAACCACCCCACAGAAAATCACGATGTATCTTCTCAATGTGAGCTGCCACACTAGCCGGTATGAGGAAAAGAGATAAAAAGTATGTAGGAAGATTCGAAAGGGTGCTCTTGATCAAAGTGATGCGACCCACTTTAGAAAGATACATCATCTTCCATCCAGCTAATTTCTTCTCCATCTTTTCAATCACCGTGTCCCAAATAGCGGACGCTCTCGATGCTCTCCCTAGCGGAAGTTTCAAGTAAGTCATAGGTAGGGAGGCAATCTTGCACCCCAAATCTTCTCCCAACACTTGGATATTATGAACCTCTCCAACTGGTACCATCTCAGATTTATCAAAGTTCACTTTCAGGCTGGAGACTGATTCAAAGCAGAGTAGCAGGGCCTTCAGAGCTCGCACTTGTTCTTGATCATGGAAATTGTCTGTATTACAAATGATGGTCGAAGCCCAAGAAAATAAAGTGTTGTAGAAGAATCACTTAAGCTCATCCAAAAAACGCTCCATGTCTTCAAAGCACCTCTTATTTCTCTCTAACCACAAGCACCACATAATTCAATGGGGGATCATTCTCCACAACGTAGCTATTTGTGAATTTCCCCTCATTCCTATCCAACACCCCTAAATATCTCTAATTTTTCTGGAGATAACCCAAGCCACCCCTGTCCTATTAAGGATCTCATTCCATAAACACCTTGCCACCTCACAATGTAATAAAACATAATCCACTGATTCCCCATCACTTTTGCACAAGCAGCACCAATCTGCTACGATAAGACCACGTTTTCTCAAATTATCCAACGTGAGGATCCACCCAATAGATGCATTCCTTACAAAGAAAGCAATCTTAGACTGTACTTTACATTGCCATATAGCCTTCCAAGGAAAATTATGGTCATTAGAAACTCCCAAGAGGGCCTTGTAGAAAGAGCATACCGAAGATTAGGTGTTTCCATTCAAAAACCAGATCATTTTATCCTCCGTCTCACTGCCCATTGATGTTGTATATAGCAAGTCAAAAAAATAGTAAGCATATCCAACTCCCAATCATGAGCAGCTCTTGAAAAGCTTACATTACCTTCTGTTAATGAGTATAAATTTTACAGATCATTTTACAGCAGTAATTTTATAAAGGATTAAATTTTATGTAAGGAGATGGTCCCTATTGGTGATGTTCATAATGTGCAAGAGTTGGCTGGTTCTCTCAGGTGCAAGATTTCTGCACTCCCTTTGACGTATCTAGGCCTTCCTTTGGGTTTACCTTCAAGAGTGGCTAGAATCTGGGATACTGTTTTGGAAAAAACGGAAAGAAAGCTAGTAGGTTGGAAGAGGATGTATTTGTCTAAAGGGAGTTGAGTCACTCTTATCAAAAGCACTCTTTCAAACTTACCCATCTACTTTTTATCTCTCTATCCTATCCCGACTGGGGTAGCAGCTCGTCTTGAGAAGCTACAATGAGACTTTTTGTGGGGTGGTTTGGAGGAGGAGTTCAAGTTCTATCTAGTCAAATGGGAGAGGGTGTGCCGTCCCTTAGCGGAAGGTGGCTTGGGTATTTGTAACTTGAGGACTTTCAATCGGGCTTGGCGGTAAATGGTTGTGGAGGTACCACCAAGAATCAATAGCCCTTTGGAGAAGGGTTATTGATCACAAATATGGGGAAGCTTGAGGAGGGTGGAGCTCCAATGAAGTTAGGGGATCATGTGGTGTAGGGGTGTGGAAAAACATTAGAAGTGGGTGGGAATTTTTTATCAACACACCGGGCTCCTTTGTGGTGCAGGCTCAAGAATTAGATTTTGAAAGGATGCCTGGTGTGGGGATAGAACCTTGTCTGACTTGTTTCCTGTTCTTTTTCAGATTGCTTGTGCAAAAAACATCACGGTGGCGGAGGCTATGGAATCAGATAGAGGACGTGTACATTGGAACATCATCTTCAACCGGGCGGCACATAATTGGGAGCTAAACTCTGTTGTGGATTTCTATAACCTTATTTACTCCCAAAGACTGTATCTTCATCATCCAGATGGTTTATGTTGGTCCCCTGTAGGGAAAGGAATCTTTACGGTTCACTCTTTCTACAAGGTGCTCAATCAAGGTACTGATACACCGTTCCCGTGGAAGAAAATCTGGCGTCACAAAGCACCACTGAAAGTGGCCTTCTTCGTTTGGACAGCTTCCTTGGAGAAGATCCTCACTACGGACAACTTGAGGAAAAGAAGAATTATTGTCACTGATTGGTGCTGCATGTGTCGCAATGGAGGAGAATCGGTTAATCATCTCTTCCTACATTGCGAGACAGCCAGAGTTCTTTGGAATGAGGTCTTTCGTAGAGTGGAGTTAGTTTGGGTCATGCCAGAGACCGTAGTGGCAACAATGACTTGTTGGACCTACATTAGGGGCGAGCGTCAAATCAAAGCCATATGGAAGATGATTCCCATATGTATCGTGTTGTGTATTTGGATGGAGCGCAATAATAGGACTTTTGAAGACAAAGAGAGATCCAAAGAGGAGCTGCTAGCTTTATTTTATAGAACTCTTTGTACTTGAACCATTGCCGTGGATTTTAACAGCATGGATTTACATGATTTCCTTACATCAAATGTGCCTTCTTAAAAGGCAGTGGTGATACTTGTAATTGGCTTTTGCCTTTTGTTGTAATAAAATTTTTATTTATCAAAACAAAAATGTTACACCACGTAGAAGAGTATGCCATGCTAGAAAAAGTTTATGAAATCTAGCAAGTTTTCATGCATTATAAAAAATAAGATATTTTGAGGTGACATGGACTCAAGCATGTTTCACCACATGTTATGATAAACGATCCCACGAACTCAAGCGTGTTTGACTACATAATATGACACGTAGACGGTGCCACAGACTCAACTGTGGTTCACCATATGTTAAGTGATAGCACGGACTCTAATATGTTTCACCACATGAAATGACACGTAGATGTGCCACAGTCTCGAGCATGGTTTACCATATGTTAAGTGATAATACGGACTCAAGTGTGTTTTACTACATATTAGAAACATTAGGCGGTACTACGAACTCAAGCGTGGTTCATCATATATTAAGTGAAAACATGGACTCAAGCGTGTTTCATTACATTATATAATAAATAATAGGGTGCCACAGACCCAGACATGGTTCACCTCATGTCCCTATAAGTATATACAGTCAACGACAATTGGACCGATGCACACATGTAATGATGGCCACTAATAAATTAAAGTCAAAAGGAACAAGTCATGTATGATTGTTAGGAAATGCATGGAGTCAGTCATTCATGCATTCACGTTACATGTATTGTTATGATCATGTATGATTCCGCTCATGATACTAATGAATAATATATATGTTAAGTGAATGTGTAACGATATATGTAAGTTTTCAAAATTAATCCTATGTTAAACTAAGTTAAAATTACAGTATGATGTGCTATTACTGAGTTGGCGACTCTTTTTTTTTACGTTTTAATGTCACAAATAATGATCGTGAGGACGCAAAGCTTGAGAGCTGGGAGTAGATTAGTTCAGAGATCTAGATCGGAATAAGTGTTATTTACACAAGGATTTAGCTATATTTATAATATTTGAATAAGTGGTCACATGTAGGTTTAGTTTATGCTTTTACATTATGTTTTCAGTTTCAAGTTTCAAAGGCCGATATGTTGAGTTTAGATTGTGCATTTAATAAATGAGGTATTTCATTACTTTGAATCTCTTTACTGGGCATTGTACTATGAATGTTAGTATTATTCCTGTCCTACGAGAATTGGTGTTAAAAGTGATGGGCCACTCAAGGAAGCTAATCCAGAAGTCTATGGCATAAAAAGAATGAAAGAAGCATTGATTGCAGAAATGTTGGTTACATCAAATGGTAGTCAATGGAATGTCACTTTTTTCATAAATGCACATGATTGGGAAACTGACACAATATCGGAGTTTTATGATCTCATACCTTCCACTCACATAAGGATGGAAGTTGATGACAAGATTTGCTAGCGTCACTCCAAGAAAGGGAAGTTTACTGTCCATTATTTTTATCAAGCCATTCACATGCATACAACCAACCCATTCCCGTGGAGAGCATTTGGAAGACAAGGGCACCCTTAAAGGCATTCTTCTTTGTATGGCAGCTTCGTTGGGGAAGATACTACACTCGACACATAAGGAAACATCGATTCACTTTCATGGAATGGTGTTGTATGTGCAAGAAGAGTAGGGAGTCAGTTGATCATTTATTACTTCATTGTGAGAATGTCATCACATTATGGGATGACTTCTTCACTCGGGCAGGACTAACTTAGGTGATACCAAGAAGGGTAATCA
Source organism: Platycarya longipes (assembly GCA_036559045.1). Lineage (NCBI taxonomy): Eukaryota > Viridiplantae > Streptophyta > Magnoliopsida > Fagales > Juglandaceae > Platycarya > Platycarya longipes. The sequence goes on from CM071802.1 coordinate 47,007,491, forward strand.
ATCTCTTAGCTTCATAGAGACGCCTTCAGGTTAACTATCATATTGCAACAATATGGAAGATGATCTCAATATGCTTATGATGGTGCATTTGGAGGAAAAGGAATGACAGAAGCTTCAAAGATCAAGAGCAATCAATGGAAGAGCTTAGGAAAAAAAAAATCAATACTTTACTTCATTGGTCCGTTGTAATTGATTTCGATAGAATGAGTTTCCATGAATTTCTTTTGTCACTGAATTAGCATGATAAGGTGATGCTCTTGTATATATGCCATATACCTGGCCCTTTTGCCTGTTCTTATGATCAATAAAATTTTGTTTACAGATATAAAAAAGTTAAAAATTAGTTAGATGATAGCATAATATAATAACATGTAATACCATAATATAATAACATGTAATAAGAAACTATATTTCGTTTTGTGTTGCTGCGGGAATGGAACATGTAATACTATAGTATAATAACATTGAAACACCCAATCTTTGGTTTTGTTTTGTTATTGGAATGGGAACATGTAATTGGTTTTAATTTGTGTTGCTGGTTGTTGTAGTCGAGAACAAATGATAATATTTGGTGGCTGGTTGTGTTTCAGCAGTTTTCATTTTTTTTTTCAATAGTGGTTATTCTTTTTCAACTGGTGCCCTTGATGAAATAAGGCTAGCAATTGATATGGGGTACAAGGCAGTAGCTGAATTTTAAACCTGTTATTTTTTTATTTTTTTTCTGGGTTCCTATTATATCTACTGTTAATACTTTTTATAATTGTATATTTACTGTAAATATTGATGTGAAATGACCATTAACAGGGGCATCTTGTTGATCTTGTCCAAAGAGATTTGGCGATGTTTTTAGTAAACTTGAAATTTGAAAGCCCACAAAAAAGACACTTTTAAAAATGGGCTAAATACGAAACTAAAAAAAGCCCAAATCTGACTGCTCTGACAAGAGCTGGAGCTGGATCAGAGCCTACACAAATCGAACTCCGACTCGGAGAGTTTGAGCCAAATCTTATGCGTTGTGGTTTTGGTGTTTTTGCAGGTGATCATAGAGAGAGGGAGTTACAAGACTCAAAAAGTTCCATCAATAGAGAATTGAGTCTTAGGATCATTCATCACAAACGATCTAGAAAAATGAGGTTGAGAAGGACTAGTCACTTCATTGCTAGATTGCATTTATTTCATGAAAGTAGCATCCGATCGTACTTACTAATAAAGTTCAAAATTTAGAAGGCTTTACACGAAGTCTTAACACACAGTTGAAGATTAAGAAACAGCAAAACCATAACAAAATGGTCATAAAAAATAATTAGGTGAGAAGAAAGAATAGGAAAAAAAGAAGAGGGAAGGTACTCACTCTTCTTCGCTAGTTCCATTCTCAGCAGCTTGAGCAGAGTCCTTCTCTGGAGTGTTTAGCAGTTCCTGAGCAGCTTTAAGTGCTCTCAGCCTATCTCGGCGAGCTGCTGCAGCTTGTTCAATGGAGTCCTCTTCTTCAGCCATCACTTACCTATGTTGTATACAAATATAAGAAAATAAGCATCATTAGGTTAAAATAATAGTACATGTTTTTTTTTTTGATAAGTAAATAAATTTTATTAATAAAATGGATGGCATTTTAGCCAGTTACAAAGCAAAACACACATGCCCTCTTATGGAGGGTCGTTAGAAACAAGGAATTCATGTAGATCCATGCCGTTAAAATCCACGGCGATGGACCATGTACACAGAGTTCTAAAAAATAAAGCTTTAAGCTCCTCTACAGTTCTCTCCTTGTCTTCAAAGGTCCGCTCATTCCGCTCTTGCCATATGCACCATATTATACATATAGGAATCATCTTCCAGATGGCCTTGATATGTCTTGTGCCCTGAATCGAAGGCCAACCCTCCATCACTTCCAAAACGGTCTTCGACATAACCCATGCCAAATTAAGTCTGCCAAAAACCTCGTCCCAAAGAACCCTGGCTATCGCGCAGTGTAGAAGGAGATGGTTCACCGACTCGCCCGTCCTTCGACACATACAACACCAGTCAGTAACAATAACCCTCCGTTTCCGCAAATTGTCCGTGGTGAGAATGTGTCCCAAAGATGCTGTCCATGCGAAAAAGGCCGCTTTGAGAGGTGCTTTGTGACGCCAAATCTGTCTCCAAGGGAACTGCAAAACAGAAACATGAGTAAGAATCTTGTAAAAAGAACGAACATTGAAACACCCTCTCCTGTCAGGTATCCACCATATCCTATCATGTTGATGTCTATTTGGCCTTTGCGAATAGATAAGGCCATAAAACTCAACGATAATCTCCACTTCCCAATCATGTGCAGCCCTAAGAAAAGCTATGTTCCAACTAGTGCGCCCACCCCTCAACTCCATAACCTCTGCCACTGTTGCGTCTTTAGCGCTAGCGATTTGAAAAAGGGAAGGGAAAGTCTCACATAAAGCTCTGTCCCCACACCAGTTATCCTTCCAAAATTTAATTCTCGTTCCATCCCCAAGTTGAAACCTGGTGTTCCTCCTAAACAAGCCCCACCCTTTTCGAATATTTTTCCACACTCCCACCCTCCCTGCTCTATTGACCTCGTTTGAATTCCAACCCCCCCACAAACTACCATATTTATGGTCAATCACTATTTTCCACAAGGCCTCAGGTTCCTTGTGATATCTCCATAGCCATTTGCCCAGCAGCGCTTGATTGAAATGTCTCAAATTGCGAATACCCAAGCCACCATTCGAGATAGGCCGACAGACCTTCTTCCAATTGACAAGATGATATTTAAACTCCTCCCCCAATCCACCCCATAGGAAGTCCCTTTGGAGCTTTTCTAGTCGGCCTGCCACACTTGCTGGTATTTGAAAAAGGGATAAGAAATAAGTGGGTAGATTTGACAAGGTGCTTTTGATCAGAGTAATACGACCCCCTTTAGACAGATACAGTCTCTTCCACCCTGATAACTTCCTTTCCACCTTCTCAATTACCGTATCCCAAATCTTGGCAGTCCTGGAAGCCGCTCCCAGAGGAAGCCCCAAATAGGTCATAGGTAGGGCAGAAATCTTACACCCAAGATTACTGGCCAATGACCGTATATTTCGGACGTCTCCTATTGGAACCATCTCAGATTTCTCGTAATTCACCTTTAATCCAGAGACCGCTTCAAAACAGAGGAACAACGCTTTTAACACACGCACCTGGTTCTGATCTGCCTCACAGAGGACTAGTGTGTCGTCTGCAAATAGTAAATGAGATATATTAGTGATGCCCCTATCCGGGGTACCAACTGGGAATCCATTTACCAGACCATTATCGGCCAAGGCTGATAACATCCTGCTGAGAGCCTCCATAACTATGACGAAAAGTAATGGCGATAAGGGATCCCCTTGTCTCAAACCCCGGGAGCTCGGGAAAAATCCTTTTGGGCTTCCATTAATCAAGACCGAGAATCTTGCGGTGGTAATACACCACTGTATCCAAGCCTTCCACCTTTCCCCAAAACCACACCTACCTAGCAAGTACTGTAGAAAATTCCAGTTGACATGATCATATGCCTTTTCCATATCTAGCTTGCATAATATTCCAGTGGTACCTGCTTTCCTTCTGCTCTCGATGCATTCGTTAGCTATAAGAACCGCATCGAGGATCTGTCTACCTTTGATAAAGGCATTTTGCGGAGTAGAGATTAATTTCCCGATTACCCCGCTGAGACGATTGGCTAAGACCTTTGAGATGATCTTATAAACTCCCCCCACAAGGCTGATAGGCCGAAAGTCCTATGATAGTACATGTATCATAACATTTCAGTAAAGTATTGGCCATTTTACAAGACTAATCATTGCTTTCACAAGTTCTTTTTATCTTTTTTTTTTTTTTAATTATAGATTCATCACAATTACCTTTATAACGAGTTAGACTTGGATTTATATTAGCAACCACCTAACTATATATTGTTAGAGCAAGACCTAAGACTTCTGCTTTCTTTCCATGATCTTGTCCCCAAACTCGTTTTTGTTGTTCCTTTTTTTTTTTTTTCCTTCACACACAATTTTTCACTCTCCGTTCAAAAAGGGGGAAAACAAAAAACAAAACACAACCTTCTCACCACATTTATGTGAATATTACAGTAAAAAAGACGACAACTTGAGAGAGAAGTCTCAACCCTTTACCCATCAAACTCAATTATCCTTTCACATCCGTTTTCCCAGCAATCAAAAAGAGGACATGCCGTCTCGGATAAATGGGAACAAATTAATTAAATTCCGCACCAGCATAAAAAAAAAGTTCAAAAAAAGAAGACGAGTTCGTGCTCTAAAGTTTAAGGTATAAAAAGGAAGCTAAGACAGAAAATATACGAGAGTTTTGATATCCTAAAGTTTTATCGGGAGCCAAACATACGGTTAGAGTGAAAGAAGACGGGTCTGATACTGCCCAAACAGAAGATCGAAAAAAAAAACAAAACAAACAAATGAACAATAAGATCAATTGGATGTATGAAAATGAAAGGAGAGAACAGCTTACCTGGAAGAAGAAAAAGAGAGGACAATAATAGAGCGGAGAGAAGAAAGTTTGCACTGCACAAAGAACTCGGGCAAATAGTTAGGAGAGCAGAGGCTGCTTATCGATGGCTTCGCTGGTTCACTTTCGATATATATTTTGTGAAAAAAGCTACACAATATTATTATTATTATTATTATTATTATTATTTTTTTATGTCGGAACCTCTTCAAAGCAGGGCTCTTCGGACCCATCCCTACAGAGTAAACTCCAGTTCCGTGCACCGCATCCTCGAAAGTTTCCCTACACGGAACTGGTTAATTCGCTAGCTTTTCACTAGGAGGTGTGGCTCCAACTGATTGTTTACACCTATAAGGTATTGAACCTTGGACCTTGAAGTGAACCTTAAAACCAAGGCCCTTACTACTTGAGCCAATCTCTTGGGGTAAAAGCTACACAATATATATCACACTTTTTCTATTATAATTTTTTTTTTATAAAATATTTTATATATAAGCAACGAGTAAAAAAAATTAATTAATTTAAAAATAATAAACTGAAAAAAAAAATTTAAAAATATGCTATATGAATATTCGAAAAATTATGTAGTATGGCTCATATTTTCTTTCATAAATACAAAATAAACAGTTTTATTTATCTCATTTTATTATTATAATTTTTTAAAATTATTAAATAAAATATAATAAATAATGAAAATCTTAAAATAACAATAATATAAAAATTAATATTTTAATAATTATTTATCTAATTCATAATTTTTATTTAAAATTATCTAATCTCATTTTCTTATCCAAAATAATCCTTAGTCAAAAGCAATTAAACTTGGAGCTGGGCACTATCAATGTTTATCTATTTTGCAAATTTACATTGACAATGCTTTAAAATAAGATTTTTATTAGATAATATTTTTATAGTTATCAAGGGAAACTAATTAGATTTTTTTTTTTTATAGCTAACAAGATTTTTATTAGATTACGTAAAATCAATCTAAATTATTTATGATTTAAATTGTTTCTTTATATTTAATACGTATTACTCATCTATCTAAACATTAGTCATTATTTGTTTATTTTTCCTAATCTGTCTTTATTTTTTTTATTTACGCTTTTATTTATAATATACGAAAAAAGTACAATATTATTAAAATACTTCTTGATAATAAAAACAAAATACCCATGATTAAGATTTGGGAAATTTGGTCATTATACCCATGTGCTTTTTGCCCATTTGCAATTAGCTCCGTGCATTTTTTTTTTTAATGATTAGCAAGTTAGATGAGATCCTTCCATTATATTTTCACCAATCTCAATTAATAAATAACACGTGTCATCTTGTGAGCTCGCCATGTATCAAATTATTTTTACTTATTTTCAAAATTCATAAGAAAAATAAAAATAAAAATTTTTAATAACTATGTTGTTTTAAAAAAGAAAATGATAAGGATTCAGCTGGAGATTCAGCTGGCTGATCCTGCTCTCCTTTTTTTTAGTTTTTTTTTTAATTTAGTAATTAAAAAAATATTGTTTAATAATTTTTTAACATTATTTAAAACTATTAAAAAAATGATGTAAAAAAATAAAATAAATAAATAAAAATGGCCTAACGAGAAGGGTGAATGGAAAAGCCAGACATCTCAGATTATTATCATATAAAAGACAGATTTGAATGACTAATGTTGTATTGTAGTTAAATACCTAGTATAATCAACAAGTGTGTCTGGTATGCGGTAAAAACCAAGATAATTATGTCATTCAATTTCAATTTGTTGTGGGACTTCTTCTGGTTTTGACCCCTCAGCATCAATTTCTTCCTCAGTAACTCCAGAGGCTTCCACAGTCCTCTCAATCCATTCCTTGAGTGGCTCTTCTTTCAAATCAAGCCTTAAAAGACCCGCAAACATCCCACCCATGAAAGCAACTGGCTCCTATGGAAAAATAGCGTTAACTTTCAGAGGAAGTACTAGGAAGCATATACAAAGATTTCCACACAGAAAATGCATTCATGGCTATTTGAAATATGAATGGTAAAGGAAACTTGCATGCTTGGTAAAGAATATTACATGGAAATAGAGCAGAGAATATTACTTTCACAATTTTTTTTTTTTGCTAAGTTAAAAAAAAAATATAGGTGAAAGTGATATCAGGCTACCCAGACTAAAAGCAATTAATTGCTGCTGCTTTATCAAAATAAAGCAGCACATAAATGAGATGAAATCTGATAGTGTCTGCTTCGAATACCACATGGTGAGATGGTAGTATTTCCTGCCCTCTTCCGGATTGCATATGAACAGGAGGTCATGATGGCAGATATTTTGGACAGCTCTAGTGGGTCTTTCAGTGGAATGTTCACTTTAGAACAGCTCAAGATTGAGAAATTGGTGTTATATCTAAACTTCTCAGCTTGATGTGCACTTTGAGAATTGGTAGTGTTGAAGTAGATATTCATTCCAGGAATGGGAAATTTATGGTTGAATCCCTGTACAAGGCCTTGACATGTCAAAACCACAACTTTTTTCCTTCATAGTGCATGTGGAAGAGAAAGGTGCCTTACAACATTGCCATCTCTGTTTGGAACTGCTTCTCTTAGGAAGATCTTGATTATGGGCAACCTGAGGAGGCGTGAGTTTATTGCTATGGATTGGTGATGTGTTAAAAAAAGTGGTGCAACTGTAGACCATTTATTACTCCATTGTGAGGTGGCCAGGACACTATGGCTAGACCAATGTGGACCATCTAACTAAAAGATATAGACTATAGCTAAAAGGGTAGATTTCAACTTCAGTTTGGACTTAGTAACGGCTAGACCATTGCCAATGCTCTCAATAACTTTATCATTTTCCATTTTCTATATGCCCTAATTTTTATAAGCATTATTCAGAGAATCCTTCTGCAAACTTTCATTCTAAAATCTCCAAGTAGTTAATAATGAAATAACTTCAGCAATAAAGATTTTAACTAAAGAGAACGAGTATTATGCCTCTCTCTCAATATTGCCCCTTTGTAGTGACCCAATCCTCCACTCTTTTGTTAATTGGAAAGAGATGTCAGTTGTTCTAAAGACCAATGGCAGAATAGAAACTATGTTAATGAGTTATAACAAGCATAATGACAACCGAATTAATTTCCATAGACGACGGAGAAAAGCCCTACTGATAGAAGATTGAGATTTTTTCGACTCTCATCCGTTAGACAAGACAATCTAATCATATTGGATGTTTTCAGTTTTCCCTTTGTACTTTAAACTTTATGATTGTTCTCAAAAGCACAAATTGTGGACGAATTGAAACTAATTTCATGAATTCACTAGCACACCAATAAGATTACTCATAAGCTCAAAACACCCAAAAAAAAACGGGTAAGGCAGTAGAAGTTGTACTCAAATACCTTTAGAGCTTCTTTGAGAATGGGTTCATCGATGGGATTGAAGAAAAACGCTTTCACCCCAATTTTTCTATTCCTATGATAATTCGCTAAACGTCCGCAGCTGCTTCTCCTTTCTTTCGATAACGTTAAAGGGTTTATCGATGGCTTCTTCAATTTCCACTGTCATCCATTTGCCATATTAATTTTACTAATGACACATACACAAGAAACACAAAGAGACAGAGAGAGAGAGAGAGAGTACTTGGGAGAAGTGGAAGTCACGCACCAGAGCGCATGAGGACGACGAACCGAGGAGAAAGACCGACATTTTTTGGGTCTTTATGCGCCTTAAGCTTACCGTCGGACGTGGTTTCTTGTATATAAATTTCTTCGCCGTTTATCTTTATTTCAGTAGAAATCATATATGTAGTGGTAGAGTATGTAATCATTATATATATATATATATTTATATATATATAAATATATATATATATTAGATAAAAGTAATTTGTAAATTACGTTTATTTAATTTAATTTCTAACAAAATTTAGAAGATTGTTTATAATTAAATAGATGATAAATAATTATACGTTTTTATATATTATAAAAAAAAATATTAATAAAAACAATAAGATAGTTTCATAAATAAACATAACCTATAATTTTATTAAATTTGTTTGAGATAATTTTGATTGAAATTTTAATAAAAGATTTGTTCAAAATATTATATTTTTATAATTCTAAAACGATGATCTAATATTTACGTCATTTTGCACAGTCTCAAAAGAGAGGATATTAAAATTCCTATGTTTTTAGTTTTTGAGTTTTTCTAAATCTACATAAACTTGAATTATCTACAGTTTTTTTTATGTGATTATTTTTAAGAAATAATATAATTTAAAAAAAAATTATGTAGTTTATAATTTATAAAAAAGAATGTTATATTATAATTTATAATATGAAATTTTAATCTTAAATATGTAAATTTATTAGATTATATATATTTCAATTAAATATCAAACATATATAATATATTAATTATATTTATTGTCTATTATTACCAATTTAATATAATTATAGTTAATTGTATATACCATATATTTATCATCTTAAAAAATAAATAAATAATATATTCATTTTAAAATTATAAAATAATTTTTAAAAAATGAAATTATTAATCATATAATAGGAATAAATTTTCATGAATAAAATTACACTCTCTAACGTATAAATTAACATATCTAAGTGAGGATTGTATTGTTATATTGTTATGAATGTTTTATTTATATATATTGTTATATATTCTATACTATTATTATTCTATATTTATTTTACATAAAAAAAGTTTTAAATGAAAAGATTGTCGTTATAAAAAATTAAAGTGGTGTAATTAAATTTAATGTTAAGAATATTATTTCGATGATTAATGGAATTAATGGATTGTATTTAAAATAATATTTCTCATTAAATGCAGTATTTATTTTAACAAAAATTGATGGAAAGTGTTAAACTTTAATAGAAAAATAAAATTTTTCCGTTAAAACAAGATTTTTCGTTAGATAGCCACTTTATATATATAAAGAGATATATATATATATATATTATAGAAATGAATAAATATATAACTTATATAAAATAAATAATTTTTTAATAATAAATTTTACTATTTTTAAAATAATTATACAATAATTATACACTTTATGATTATATAAAATATTCTCTTTTTTCACATCTAAACATAAAAGACTTGAACCTCTTTTGAATAGTAGGATGAAATTATCTATAAATAATAAAAAAATAATTTATAAATATTAATAAAATATTTTGTATTAAGATGTTTATAGAGATTTAGAAAATGGGAGAGAAAAAATTGAATGAAAATATTATAAAATAAAAATATTATTAGAATATTATTTTTATTTTAAACTTTTAAAATTTTGATTTATTTTTTGTATTTTGTTTAGAAATATGGTAAACTTGTAATGATTATATAATAATTAGATAAAAAAAATTAAAATTAAAAATTAAAAAGTAATTGGAGTGTTTGGACTTTTCAGATAAAATGAGAGTATCTTGATATACAGACAAGCCTTAGGATATTTGATGGAATTGAAATTTTAACTCCAGTGACATTTTATAATGACATTTTTATCTAATAATATTTTATTTCATAAAGTCTGAGATTTGGTTGTTGAACTAAACTTAATTTATTTTAAATTAATCATTAATGAGTTACACTATTTTTTAATTTTTTCATAAAAAAATTAAATTTTTTTCAACTTATTTTATACATTTCAAAGTTAAAAATTAAGCTCATCTCAACCTAATAAAATTCAAACATATCTCAATAGGACCCACAAAATGATATTATTCATAATTCAACTCAATTCATCTTAATATTTAAACACAACATTAATATTAGACATTACATTAAAGTTTTTTTTTTTTTTTGGCTTAGACATTACATTAAGTTAATCTATAAGAAATATTTTATATGATTCATGTATATTAATAGTCAGTGTTAAAATTGGGTAGTCCATCTTTTTTTTTTTATGGGAAAAGTTATTTTCATTAAACGTAGGGAATGATTACAAAACACAGTCCACCCAAACGTCTTCAACTATAAACGTTGGGTAAGAACCTGTCCATATTGCAGTCATAGGAACCTGCCAGGCATACTTGGCAAGTTTGTGAGCTACTGAGTTATAAAGATGGCCTACATGCCTAACTTCATATGCTCTAAAGCAAAAGAGAAGAGATTGAATCTCCTTAACAATATTACCTAATCTTAACCAGGATTCACCTAGGTTGTTACAATAATTAACCAAAAGTAAGGCATTACCTTCTAGAATTATACGGCGCATGTTGAGGGGGAGAGAAAGCTATAGTCTGCGGAGCATAGCAATGGCTTCTATCTCCATGGGGTCTTGGACTACAACTTCTTTTATACTTGCCGCCATTAGAACTGAGCTGTGTTTATCTCTAAGGATCACTCTGACGCCTGCACTGTGTTGATTCGGGAAGAGAGCACCATCAACATTCAGCTTGAGGTAACCCTAAGGGGGTTTGCACCATCCCAATTTTTGTTTTGCTCTTTTTTGGTAGAGGTGATGGCATTGCTGATAGGCATTAAGGATGGACTAGGCATGGTTCAAGGCTTGGGTTGGTGAAGGGCCGGTGACTTCATGTGTCCACTAGTTCCTCCTGTACCAAAAACCCCAAGGTGCCATAACAAACAGCTCGATGTCGTGTTGCTTTCCTTATTGAAATATCTGTCGAGCTATGTCTCCAAGAGAGTTAGAGGTGTCTGAGAATTGGTTCACTACTAGTCCATATGCTGACATGTTCGGGTATAGCTGCCAAGCTTCAGTGAGATGGGGGCAATTGATCACTACATGAGCTAAAGTTTCTAGGACTTGGTGGCAGAGATAGCATAAAGGGTCCAAGATTACACCTTTCCTCATTAGATTATATCGTGTTGGGAGGCTGGCATTGCAGGCATGCCACATGAAAACCTTAACTCGATGGGGGATGCCGAGGTGCCATATCCTTTTCTAGACTGATCTGTTGTTCCTATGCGTCGAACTTTCCCCTCTTTCGTGTCTCGAACAGATAAAATGATAACCAGATTTAATAGAGTAAATATCAGTTGATGTTTCTCCCCATATCAACTTATTTGGTCTTGGAATCCCTGGGATGCGCAATTTGACTATCTCATTTACAACCTGTGGCCAAAATAAATTAGAAAGTCGGTGCATGTTCCACCATCTAGTTGTTAGGTCAATGAGCTCATTAACCTTAATGATTGGGATTGCGTGCATTCCAAACTCGACGTCACTAGGATTGTGACCTAGTATCCAGTGATCGGCTCTGGCATCTATCGAGTCTCTACTTTCTAGGTGCCACAAACATTCATCTCTTAGTGTTTGAATCGCCTCCCATATATTGTGCCATGCATTGGAGGGGCGATGGCCAATTTTTGCTTAGAATAAATGGGATTAGGAGAAATAGAGAGTTTTATATAAGCTGGCCAATAAACATGAGGGTTTTTGCAATAGGCGCCAATCTTGCTTCACAAGCAGAGTCATGTTGAATGACTATAAATCTTTGAATCCCAGCCCCTTTTTGATTTAGGCAAGCACATTATTGACCAACTGATCCAATAGATCTACCACTCTTTCGCCTTTTGTACCCACTAGAAGCAGGTCATTAACTGGTCCAGCTCGTGGCATAACGTCGATGGGAGTTTAAAACAGCTCATGGTGAAGGTGGGAATTGAAAGTGTCACCACTTTGATGAGAACTACCTTTCCACCTTGAGATAGCAACCTTTCTTTCCAGCCTTGCAGTTTGTTCCACACTTTGCTACGAATGTCCAAGAAGCATGCCTTTTTGGCTTTACCATCTGATAAGATTATAAGATGATCTATATGATGAGCTAATTAATCATGGATATCGTGATTTCTAATTAATATGTTCATACAAATCGGAATATATTAAACTACACCATTGTGATGTATTATGTTAAAAATTATTGTCATTTGAATAATAAATTCACTATTACTAATAGCATTTGGTTTTTTCCAAACAGAGATGAAATGAGATAGAAATAAGACACATAATTTATAAGAGAGTGGCTAGCAGTCGAATGAGTGTGAAATTTCATTTTACACCGCACTAATAATAATAGAACACGTAGGAAATCTACTAAAATGAGAAATGTAATTGGAAATTTCACACCCCACTAATAATAATAGAATACGTAGAAAATCTACTAAAATAAGAAATGTAATTGCGTGTAGTGAATATTTTTCCTCCCCCTAACAAAAATTTGATCTCGTGAGGTCCTACTCTACGTATTCTTTTCTCCTCCATGGTTTTCGCCTCTCACTCTCAAAATTCCAGCCTCTTATCTCTCCCCTCAAGAGTTCTCACTCCTCAATTCCATATAGGGAGAAGTCATCCCCTCTCTTTCTCAAAGGCATGAGTTGGTATTGTGATACTCTCAAACCCAATTTTGGAGTTTTGAAACTAGAAGAAAACGCTCTATTTTTTTAGAAAATCTCTCCCAAATGAAAACTTCCATCAAATAAATCTAGTTTTTTTTAATAAAAAAATCAAGAATATTGTTTAATTGAAGTGTTAAATATCTTGTATTTATTTCTTTTTATATTGACATTATCTATTGAGAAGAGAGAGACTGAGATAGAATCAGGAAGAGAGAGAGAGAGAGAGAAAGAGAGAGAGAGAGAGAGAGGGGCATGACTTTTGCAAAAAGAATCGGATTTAGGAAAGAGATCAATTTTGAGAGTGAGGAGAGAGATGACTAAGGCCCGGTTTGGATTGAGAGATGGGATGAGTTAAAATGAGTTAAATTTATTTTAATTGTAATATTATTATTATTTTAGGATTTAAAAAAATTGAATTGGGATTTCAAAAATATATATTAAAATTTGAAAAAATTGTATTGAAATTTGTGTTTTATATAAGAATTTGAAAAAGTGTAATGATAAATTTAAGATGAGTTGAGACGAATTTGTCTCGTCTACAAACCCAAGCCGGCCTACGAGTATTCGCATTGGTCTTATCAAAATTTATCATCAAAAATTGATGAAAAGTACAAGTTTGCACACATATCAAAGAAATTTCGTCATATTTGATCAAAAATGAGGAAAAGAAAGTGAGAAAATATCATTAAAGTACTTTTTGCTTAACTTTTGAATAGTAACTCATTAAATTTGAAGAGTTTTGATGAATTATTATTTAAAAGTTAAACAAAAAGTACTTTTATTCTATTCTCCGCACTTCTTTTTCTTTATTTTTGATTAAATATAACAATTTTTTTTTTTATATGTGTACAAATTTATATTTTTTTTTATCAATTTTTAATGATAAATTATAATGAAATTAATATGTATGCTCTAAAAGGGACAATTTTGATGTTATTGGGTTTACCATATAACTGTTGAGATAACTTACGTGTCTCTCTCTAATTGGAGGGTGTTCCATCCAGTTTTAAGACTTTATCAATTTATAATACGTATAATTTATTAGTTATTCTTAATCCCGAGTCTAGATAAGTTCACATAATACCCCTCGCCTATTGCAAAGGGATTGGTGAAAAGATTATTGAAATAAAGAAGTACTAAATTTGAATTTTGTAAAATCTTAGATGTTTTCTTCTTCAAAATTCATATTTTGTTCATTAATTTATGTGAAATCTCTTTTAATTTTGCAGTGCATATGATTTGCAAACATGATACTTTTTCGGGTTGGGAAATTATAGCGAGGAGTAGTTATTTTGTATATGATTTCACATATCCTTAACAAAAACTAACTCAAGAGAGTCTTCTACAAGGTAATTATATAACTTCAGTAAAATTAACTAATTTTTGGTGGATAATTAATTAACTAATGGAAAGTTAATTAATTTAACAGAATTTATTTAACTCATTGGGAGTTATTTTAACTCATTGCAGATATTCATGAGATCTCACAATCCAATTTTCAACATTTTTTGATGTCATGCACATAAATTGCCTCTCCTAACGTCTTATTAATTATTCCCTTAGAAAATGGTGTGCAACTTGACTAGAAAATATAGGGTAAGGAATGAAAATGTGATATTTTATTTGCTTTGAGTAGGAAGGAATTTGGACTGTTTGAAGTGGATGATATAGAGGTTTTGTCTGCCTTAAGGGATCTTCAAATGGTCTCGACTTTGTTTCTCAAGTTTGCCATTAAAAAGGAATTCATTATTAGTTATTGAGGCTATTGGTTCGAAAGAGTCTAATTTTTCAAGACAAGGGAATCTAAAGTCTCATTTCTCAATTTACAGTGTATGATGTATTTCATGTTGGTTGACAAGAAAATGAAGCAGCCCATTTACCTGCAACACCTGCTTGTTTTGTGGATGATACTATTCAATGGTGGCATTAATATACATATTTTATTTATTGGGCGGTGCTACTCCACCACCTGAGTAGCACCACTCATTATTACACCTAGTGTAAATTTTAGTCTTTATTTTTTTTATTTGTTTTTATCATTTTGAGATATTTTTAAAAAATATGAAAAAAATACTAATACACTAATAATCACTTCCTTAATCATTAAATGAAAAAAGAAATTAATAAAATAAAATAAATAAAATGTTAAAAGGAGATGTCAAACTTAGTGGACATACTAACATTTTTCTTATTCATTTTAGGGTCTTGCTTGATTCCAATTTGTAGGTGTATGGTATTAAATAATATGAATGCCAATGCTTCACTTAAAAAAAAAAAAAGTGCCCTAACATGGCCTTGTTAATCATGTTGTTGAAATAACATGTCAAGGTAACAATGTCAATTGAAAAATGCTAATATGCCAACCAAATTTGACATTTCTTTTTTACCGCTCATGTATTTTAGTTTATTTATAATTTTTCTTTTTATTTAATGATAAAAAAAATAAGTATTAGAAAATTGATATATTTTTAAATTGTTTTATAAATGTTTTAAAATGATAAAATAAAATAAAAAAAGGAACTATTGTCTAGCAGTCCGCTGTAGTGGGCTCGCTAGGATTGCCCATGTCAAATATTCATTTCATTAAAAAAGAAAAACCATCTATTGGTTTATTAAGACTCACATAATGATGGAATAGAAATCCATGCAATCACTCAAAGGAGCGGCACAAAGGCACATCCAACATATTATTTTCGAAGGGGATTCCCAAGTGACCATCCAAGCCATCTCAAGTGAAACTCTAATCCAAGACTGGCTTATGAGTCCCATTACCTTCTCTCATTCTCACTTTAGAAGGTTAAAAAAATTCATCAATCTCACAATTGATGTACACATTATTTAGCGTAGTGGGCAGCAAATACACAAACCTATGATAACATCCCTCTTCTTTTCTTGCTTCCGTCTTTGTTGAACTTTCATAGTAACAAAGATCCCCTTGCTAATTGTATTTATTTGCTAGACTTTGTAAGTTGTACTCTTTATTTCCTACTAATACAATGTTCTCTTGCACCCAAAAAAAAAAAAAAAAAACTACAGTGTCTATAGCATATACAAAATACTAAATGCACTCTATGACAAAACTCCCATTCAATTAGATTTCTCACACTCAAATGTCGCAGGTGTGTTTGTCTAATTACATGGTGCCTATGCACAAACACTCAAATGCTTATTTATCGCCTACTTTCATCATGTTGCGTGAATACTTAATGTGCAAGTTTGCAACTCCTAAAGTCTCATCTCAAGCTAAGGTGAAATTTTATGAATTTACCTGAAACCCTTTTGTTAGTCGCATCGATCTCTTCTACAAACTACATATCCATTTTTATGATCTCGTAGAAGTTCCGAATTGCAACTTCAAAATCACTATTCGTGATTCCTACATCCAGATTGTCTCCCGTTTTGACCCAAACTCGTTCATGCATGTTGGTTGTTTGCAACTAGAATGAGGAATCTAATCCCCACTTCTGTCATTTATGTTCCTTTCTAATCAAGTACCTGAGATTGCAGAGAGAAGAGAAAAAATAAAAAGAAAAAAACAAGATGGAGTTTAAAGATCAATCATCAGTGTTATTATTGGGTTGTCATTACCTATACAAAAAATAGATTGCATGTAGCCAAAATATATCTTTTTTATATAGCTAAGTATGTAGCCAAAATATTAGGTCTAATTAAGTTTTCTGCTTCTCATTATTTTTCCCTCAATCAAACATTGTCCAATCTGACGAGCTCCACAACAACAAAACCGCCATTCAAACACACCCACGTACCAATCCAAATAACCTGAGAATTTATTTTCAACCTATATATAATTCTCCAATCCATTTCCTCTTCAAGCATCATTCAGAACAAAATTTGCAAACAGTAAATGTCAGAGTTTGATCTATTCTTCTTCCAGCTCAATTGTAGGACAATAAATCGGATATGAATATTCAGCTTGTTGCCAAGTCAGGAATAAATGATCATCATGATGGCAAAGACTCGAATTAGACAAACCGATCAAAAAAAAAAAAAGGACTCTACTTAGACGAAATCTCAAAGGTCTTTTTTTTCCCTCTTCTTTTGTTCACATACACGAGGTTTTCCCACCACTACTTAAGACAACTTCTTAAAGGTCTTCTCCTGTTCCCGATGACTTCAGCAAACAATTGAGCTACCACCTGTCTTCAAAGGACATACCCACAACACACTAAAAACTTTTCTCACTGGAAGATGCTATTGACAAGTGAATATGAGCTCGAGAAGAATATACATGTAACAATAGCTGACAAAAGTGCTACAACATTTCATATGAACCTAATATACATCCGCACTTTCCTGACAAAGTCTGAAAATTCTGTAAGTTCCAACCATTTACCTTGGCAAAGATTTACATTTTTCTCCAGATGTTGACAAATCCATCTGCAAATGACTTCAGACTTCTCCACAAAGATGATTCCTTTGGAACTTCAGCATCAGTTTTTTGCCTAGTAGAAGTATCTCTGAACATGGAAACTTGAGTATTGACACAGTATCCATAAACGGAAAACAGTAAAGAATTCATGTAAAAACGAATAAAATTACAGAATTGAATAATAATCTGTTATATTACTGACTTAACAAACATGGGTACTGTGATAATGTGAAAAAGAAATCTTGTAAGTTTAATGTAAAACCCCGCCAAAATTCTTTAGCGAGCACACAGCCCAAGAGTTATGTTTTAGAAAGTGTGTTAAGCCAAATAAATTTGATAGGCCAGGCCCCGCCCTAAAATCTTTAAGTTAGGTCAGGCCCCGGCCCACCCAACTTTTGGAAGACAAGCCCAGATCCACATTTTAAGGTCTCTTAAATATTTATTGGACAAGCTGGACTTCCCTTGAATGAAAGACCTGGCCCATTTAGGATAATCGTACATCATGATAACCCCTCTAGATGTTTGACACCTATCTGACCACTTATATCCTACCGTTGCACTCTCCTATTACAAGACAATCTGTACGGTACTCTCCCTCAGACCTCTCTTTCCGACTACAAGTAAACCTCCATGGTCATCCTTCCATGAAAACTCATATCTTCCCACGGCACCAAATAAAACTGAAAACTCCTCTATTTATATAGCTCACATACAAATCTCTCTCACATAGACACTCTATGCTTCCATCTCTGCCTCTTGATCCATCTCTCAAGGCACTCTTAGTTTCGTTCTCCCAAGACCGACAATTTCTCTCTCTTACTCTGCCCTCTGAAGCTCTCATCACAAAAAAATAACCCCAAGTCCATGGCTTTGATCAGTGCCAGCAATTAGACAATAATCACTAGCAAGCCAAAGCCCAGTATCCTCATTGAAGCCAAGAGACTGTCCCTCAACGCAAGCTTATTGTGCTGCCAAGAACACAGCCATTAGCCTCACATGCCATCTCATGGTGCACTGCCGAAAGACCAGCAGAAGCTCCACCTCCATCTCAACTCATCTCATCTCAACTCACTATCCAAACGGCACCTTAATACATACCAATGTGAGTTCAACATCCTTAAAATCTGACCATTCCCCACCATCCAGATAAGCCTCAAAAGGCGCAGGGAACAGATTTTCAACTGAACAAATCCACAACTGCATCTGGCATCATCCATCTAACCCATAGAAGAAAAAAGACAAGTGACATCTTACCACATACACATAACAGTGAAGATCGTCAACATGCAGCGTGAAGCACCAATCCACCATAAAATGTGGTTAAATAATTTTTTTTATAAGTAATAAGAGAACTTATTAACAAGTAAATAGGCATAGCCCAAATACACAAAATATACAAGAGAAAACACCTAAATACAAGAGAAAATGTAGTTATATATGAGAGCATGCCTATATATGATTTAGGTGAGTAACCCTTTTCCTTGGAGGAGTATTTGGAGGACTAAGGGGTTGTTTGTGAAATACATCCTATCTCATCTCAAAATTTATCATAATTTCTTTACCAAACATCACTCAAACATAAACATTTTTTAATTCAAATTTTTAAAATTTTCATATAATCATTACAACTTTTCCAAACTTCTGAACAAAACACAAAAAACAATTCAACTTCTTCAAATTCCAAAACAAAATTAAATATTAAAAATTATATTATAACAATATTTTAACTTTATAAGTTTATATTCCACTTTTTCTCTCTTTTCCTAAAACCTAATAGAACAACTTAACTCAAACCAATTTTTCTTTATAAGTAATAAGAGAAGTTTTATTCAAAGTAAATAGGCATAACTCAAGTACACAGAGAGTATACAAATGAGAGACACCTATTTACAAACTAAAACTGAAAAATTAAAACAAAATAGAACAATCATTCCCATCCCTTATAAGGTTTGAAACCCAAAATCTGAAAGTACTATGAAAAAAATCCTTAAACTCTTCTAAAATACGTTCACAATTTTCAAAACATCTTCTATTTCTTTCAGCCCATGAGCAACACAGAAGGCATAAGGGGATAATTCTCATAACAGCAGGCTCTATGTTTTTCCCAACAATTCCTGACCAAATTGCAAAAACATCTGACACGTGCACAGGCATCAACCATGAAAATCCAGCCCAAGTAGAGATAGCATTCCAGAACCATGTTGCTACCTCACAATGCAGGAAAAGATGATCAATAGATTCGCTACTTTTCTTGCACATATAACACCATTCGATTGCTTGGATGCCTCTCTTTATCAAATTATCAATAGTCAGAATTTTTCCAAAGGACACTAGCCAACAGAAAAAGCAACCTTACTAGGCAACTTTGATCTCTAAACACTCTTCCATGGATAATCCTCAACCTCATCACTAGTTAGGGCTTTGTAATAAGAACTCACTGAA
Source organism: Platycarya longipes (assembly GCA_036559045.1). Taxonomy (NCBI): domain Eukaryota; kingdom Viridiplantae; phylum Streptophyta; class Magnoliopsida; order Fagales; family Juglandaceae; genus Platycarya; species Platycarya longipes. The sequence goes on from CM071802.1 coordinate 47,027,190, forward strand.
AAACCAGAATTTTTAGAGTGAATCCACAGCAAACTATCTTCTTGGTTTTGAACAATCTTCTAAGGCACCTCTAAGAGCAGTTTTTTTTTTTTTTTTTTGGCCTGAACAACACAAAACCATTGTGGTTGCTTGGTGCTATATGTGCATGATGAGTGGAGAATCTTTAGACCACTTTTTACTCCATTGCGAGGTTGCCAAAGCCTTGTGGAATGACTTTGGTAGAGTGAAGTGAGTTTGGATTACGCCAAAAAGGGTAAGACCTTGCAAAGTAGAGAAGTTCATATTCTGGTGTATTTGGAGAGAAATTAATGGTAGAAACCTTAGGTTTGGACATTTTCTATTTCTAATTAGGTGTTTCTCGCATATACCTCGTGTACTTGGGCTTTATTTTTTACCTTTTCAATAAAATCTTCTACTAATCAACTAAAAACAAATAAACTTCCTTATTTTCTTTCTCTTTACAAGTAAAATGAAGCAACCCATAATAATTCTATGAATGAGATATTTTTAACAGTCACACAAATCAATGTTGAATGTCTCTTTTCTGTTATGGGTATTTGTGTAGGCAGCACCTAACCCAGTGATAAAGCTAAACTAGCGTGGTCCACAATACTAATAATGACGGCCCTGCAGACTCTATTGCTGGCACAGCATAAATAACAAAAAAAATACTTTTATGATGTGGCTGACGAAGGAACAGGGACTAAACACTTACTTTGCAACTTTTTCAAGCTCAATAGAACCTTGATATTGCTCCACTCTATACTCCAGACTATCATCATTTGCCAGGTCTTCAGAGACAGCTTGTTCTTTTCTCTTTTCCTCTGCATTTTCAGGGCTAGTCGGTAAACTTTCTTTACTTTCCCTCATCGGCAAACAGCTTTCAGTTACTGCAAAGCCAGAATGACCACCCTGGGCTTCCACTTTTTCAACATCTCCTTTTAGCAGATGACATTCAGATGGAACAAAATCAAAATCATTGAGCAGAGCTTTTCCTTCTTTATCATCCTCTGCTTTCTTAAGACCTGATGGAGAAACTTCTTTGGTATTTCCATTTTCAGATATTTCAATAGATTGAGAAGATACAAACTTAGTTTCTTCTTTTGGCCGATGATTTTCCTGAGCTCTCTTCACCTCATTATCCTCTGCTTTCTCAAATAAAGGAAAGGCTACGGCCTCCCCTTTCAGCAGATTACTTTGTGTTGCAACAAGATTGGAATGAAAACCCTGCAAGTAAATAAGAGATATTTATACACTACTTTTACAACTCAGTTACAGTTGTGCCTTGGAAAATTAAATTATCAGGAAAATATGGAAATGGGAAAAACCCATCATTTCTGGGGTTATTCTACCCAACCTCCCCAACTTCCACACACCAACATTTTTTTAATTTTTTTTAAATTTTTAATATTTTTCTTTTGAATTTGTTCTTTTTAAAATAATTTTATTTTTTTATTAGTTATTCATATATTAAATATTTAATAAAAAAAATAAAAAAAAGTGTGGTGCGTGGAGGTTGTGTGAATAGTAGGACATTGTATAGATATTTTCTCATTTCTGCGAAATTAGATTTATACAAGAACCAGAGGAAGTTTTAGGATGAATCAATCTTTATGAGTTCTGTGGAAAGTAATGTGGAAAATCATCACCATGATGATCCTCAAGGAGCTGTTTACATGTGCATTAATTCAACTATTTTTATAGGATAGTATATTTGGCAGTTACAGAAAAAGGACTTTCATCCTAGATTCAGTTGAGGACAGCAAATACTGAAAAGAAGCATATCTGGCAGCTTGTAACTGAAATCTAGTGTGTTGCTAAAGAAGCATCCCATGTCCACCAAAATCTTAGCATTATTGGACTGTGGTCCTCGATGATCAAATAGTGGACCATTTTTAGTCATTTGTAGTGGCATCATTTTATTTTTTTGATCAGTAAATAAGAATTTATTTAAAAAGGTGAAGCCAAGCAGCATCGTTTTATTACATTAAAAGAAAATAAGAAGTCATGATCCAAGTATGCAGAAAGTACACAATAGCTAACTTTTCTACCTCCAATACCATATGACATAAAAAAATTATTAAAACATTACTACTTACTAGAGTTGGGGGCTTTACAACCTCTTTAGACAATGTCTTTTCAGCCCCAGATATTTGTGACCCAGCAACCTTTGATTCCTGTGATGGGCTTTCCTTAGTTCTATCTGAGGAAGACATCTTGGATTTGTACTTTAGCTCCTGAATGATCTTTCTAACAGTATAATAAGATCCGCCCACTTCTTTTTGAGTAATGCTGAAATTTGGGAATTTTCCTCCATTCATCTCCCGGTACCTGCAAAAACAAAGTGAAAATAGGTTCACTTAATCCCTACTTGTAGACTCTATAGTTTCTCAATTATACTAGTTCAGAGTTTAATATCCATGAAATAATATTGAAAAAAAAGGCTTGGCTTCTCTAACCAAGTGTAGCAAACATCACATCATCATCTCTATCTTTTTCTCATCTCTATCCTCACTAATATTCTCGTTACTATTATAATCTTTCAATAAGAAATTCATTAAAATAATCTCATAAATACATAGAATATATAAAAGCTACCTAACATACTAGAAAGCAAATTTCTAGAACTAGAGAAAAAGAAGTAGACATAAACGTGGTTAGTTGGGAAGCAAAAAAATCAATGCAAGTATATAGACTTGCATTCAGCACATTCAGTGCAGCAGAAAAGAACTCAGAATTACTTACAAAAAAAAAAAGAACTCTGAATCAACTAACTTATAATTTCTTCTATTGCTATATATATATAAAAAAAAAAAAAACTCTCCAGCACCTCAAAACTGTTGCAAGCATCGGTCTCTTATTATGAATTACATTTTAAAAAAAAAGTTCCATGTCTCCTTAGCAATATCAAAATGAAGCAAGAGGTGTTTTGCGCTCAACAATCTTACAAAAGCAATGTTTTTTTTTTATCATAAACAGATTCAGCTGAAATAGTTCCCGCACTATAAGGATATTTCCCAAAGTTAATGACTCAAAAATCCAAACCATGTCTATGTTTTCCTTTTAGTTAAAATAATGAACTTCAGTTAAAAAGAAAAAAAGATAAGTGCCCTCTAATATTTTCTTTCTAAACCAAAATCTGCCCAATTTCACCAAGTCAGAAACAAATAATAATTTAACCACTTCAAGGGTTGTATGTACTCTCGATATATTTTTCTAGTGATAACAACCAATATCTGTGACCCTCCTCACGCCTACATGATGAAGTAAAGTCTAAAGTTACCATTAAAAAAAACCCCAAGGAAGCCATTAATCAAGCAAACGGAGCTTTCTTCTTCACGCACGCGGTCAAGCATTTAAGTAATAAGGGTTCTGAAAAAGAGAAGGAAATAGAATAACAGAAATACTTGTTGACAAAAGATTCCACCATAGCTTGGCGTTCATCTTTGGAGACCCTTCTAGGGCGTTTCTGGGCATCACTTGGTATGTCCGAAGAAGCAACAGAGGCAGCATAAGACTTTCCGCGCAACTGAATGTGCGAACCACCAACAACTTTGTTTATATCGATACGCACTATTCAAGCAACATTAGAGAAAAAATTAACTAAAAGAAAAAACAGTAGAGAGAAGTGAAGGTATAAAGTGATAAAGGAGAGAGAGGCTGCGAAAGCTACCGGATTTTTGGTACGATTTTGAAGAAATGGCGGGGCCTCCTCTTGCCATCATCTTCATCTTCATCTTCATCTTCATCATCAATTGGGTCTTCCCCATGCTGGCCGCCATTTCAATTCATAGCATAAATGTTATCTATTTATGTGTCATAATAGAGCGTTTGAAAATTTAATTTTCAAACAGCGGGAGAGTGAGAAAAACTAAAGGAAGAAGAAAAGAAGGGTTTTTAGGGTTTTAACGGTTCTGATATTGGTAACGAGGAAATGGTCGGAGGAGCCGCTCAATGAGCCAGGCTCCAACTTATTCACCAGAAATTTAATTTAAAAATAAAGTAATATCAATAATAATGATTGAAAAATAATAGTATAAGAGTCTGGCTCAACGCGGGACTTTGATTTATAAACTACCTCAATTTATTTTATTTTATTAATATAATTTTTTTAAATTCCTATATATTTTTTTAAATTTCTATATTAAATATAATAAATAATTAAATTTTTTAAATTTTAAAATACTCATAATACTAAAAATAAATATTTTAATAATATTTTATTTAACTCATTTCAACTCAACTCAAACCCAATTATCTCGACATCCAAACGCACTCTAAAATCTAGTTTGTAGAGCATTCTCAAATGTTTTTTTATTCTATTTTTAAAATATATTATTAAAAACAATTTTTTATTTAATATATTAATTTTTATAATATATTATACATCAATTTATCTATTTTTATAACATTTAAATATTTTATTTTTAATATATTTTATTCATTTCAAATAAAGTAAAAAATAAAAAATAGATAAAAGAATGAATAAAGAGTAAAAAATAGAGATATAAATGAATTAAATATTTTTACAAATATGAATAGTATCTAAATGTAAAGATGGTACTCTAGTCCTAGCAAACTGGATATTAGTTATAAAATATATAATCAATTGAATGAGCTATATTGAACTATTTTTTTTATAAAAAATCTTATAAAAATATGAGCTTTACATAATCATTAGGAATGCTCTAACACTAGCTAAATACTAGCAGATGTATTTCAAATGTATCCAGCATTGGACCATCAATTCTTGTATTTCAACGATTAAAATATTATATTTTTTATTAGGACAATGTAAGGGTGATTATTAAATGGAAAAATATAGGAATTGGTCGGGCTTATAAATCTAAAAAACAGCCCTCCAATAATAAACAACCATGTTACCTCTTACAACAAAACCAACTTATGCTTGCCCACACTGAATCACTCGATTTCTTTATGAAATTGTCGAACATTAGCAAATTAACTCAGACTTCACAAATCTAGGGTTCCTCTCATTCTCCTGTCTAGGGTTTTCCTTCGTAGAGGTTGTTTCCCCTGCTGAGTGCACTTACTATTTGCAACGCTAAGAGTGGGCTGTTCTTACCATGGATACAAGCCTCGAAAGGATGTGCGCGCGACTATCTCTGACTGAGCAGGAAGACGAAGCGGTGGTGGTGAAAGAATCAACACTGTAAGTTCTAGAAAGGGGACATCGTTGCCTATTTTTTAAACTTCTTTCATCGAAGCATTTTAACAAGGAAGCATTGAAGTCTACAATGAGAAGAGTGTGGTGACCCTTGAAACTCATGACCATCTATGATCTGAGTCCTACACTATTCATGGCTGAGTTTGAGGATATCCGGGAGAAAGAAAGGGTCAAAAGGGATGGTCCGTGGTCCTTTGACAAACAATTAGTTTTAATTAGTGACGTAGAGGGACTTAAGCAAGCACATGAGGTGGTACTATCTGAAGCCTCATTTTGGGTCCGAATCTATGACTTGCCTATCATGATTCATGATGTGTTAATGGACACAAGGATTGGACAGGCTCTAGGGAAAGTGGAGGAGATTGATCTCGCAAAAGGGCGATGGCAAAGGGTGAATACCTCAGGGTCCGTGTATGCATAGATATAACAAAACCCCTGCTGCATGGTAAAAAGGTTAGCGTCGGATCAACTACTCCGCTTTTAGTGAGATTTGCTTATGAAAGAATCCCAAATTTGTGCTATGTTTGTGGTGTTCTTGGACATATGCCAAAGATTGTGATGGGTGGTCCCCTGAGATGCAGAAGTGGTCCCCTGTTAAATTCCCTTATGGACCTTGGATGCGTGCTGGTTTTATTGCTGAGTCTGGCTCTCCTAGTCAAAATAAACAAACATTTATCGATAGCTAAAGCAAGTTGTTGGAGAAAGACACAGTCAAGGCGGTCGGTGATGAGCAGTGTGGGCCGGAGAAGATGATCATAACAAAACAACCTATGATCGGGGAAACCGCGGATTTGAAACGTGATGGACTTGATGACATTACTGTTGAGCAAAGTAATCCGATAGATCCGGAGAATTCCGCAGGTTCACTTGCAAAATCTCCTGTTTTAATGCAAAAAATGAAAGGAAGCGGAAGAGGATATAGAGGAAGTTGGTTTGGAAACAATGTGCCCCTTAGGAGGAAACCAGAGTGAGTCTGACCCCCTACTATAGTCAAACACTAAAGAACCTGAGGGTATATTAGTAAAAGAAGACATCTTTATAAGGAGGGAGGAGCACACTGAGCACGTGCAACTGGTGCAGGAAAAAGGCCCAACACAAAAATGGAAAAGGCAGGCAAAAATCAAGGCAAACTCATCTAAACATTCGTTTGTAGAGGAAGGAAATAAGAGGAGTGCAGAAGATGAATTGTCGGTGGACAACCCCAAAGAGTCAAAACGCCAGAGGTCCCAGACAATTCGAATCTAAAATGTGGAAGGAAACTTCATTCAGGAATCGGTGGTGGCTATTAACCAGCCCTACCAAGATCAATGAGGCTAATCAGTTGGAATAAACAAGGGTTTGGGAACCCTCGTAGTACTTGTACTCTCTCTGATCTGATCAGAAAACAAAATCCACAGATTTTGTTTCTCCAAGAGACAAAATTGAAAGCTGCTAGAATGAAACTTATTAGAGTAAAGTTAATGTTTGATAATTGTTTGACAGTCGACGCCAGGTGTCGAGGAGGTGGACTAGCTCTGTTGTGGAAGAATGAGGTTAGGCTCTCAATTTTAAACTATTCTTCTTCATATATACATGCAGTTGTTGAGGATGATACAAAACGGTGGAATTTAACTGGCATTTATGGAAATCCGGAAACTAGCCTAAGACATGAGACGTGGGCTTTATTAAGAAGACTTCATAGTAAGTGCTTGGATGCCTTGCTTGATTTTTGGAGATTTTAATGGAATTTTTTGCTCAGAGGAGAAATGGGGTGGTAGAGGTAGACCTAAGAATCAAATGATAGCGTTTAGAGAAGTCATAGAAGACTGTAATTTGAAGGATTTAGGCTTTAATGGACCAAATTATACATGGTGTAATAGAAGATTCGAAAATGGATTGGTCTCTGAAAGGTTAGATCGATATTTGGGCACTCCAGCTTGGCGTTCCATGTATGATAGGGCTACTGTTTCTCATATTTCTATTTCATATTTCAGACCATTTGCCAATCTGCCTGGATGTTATGGGAATCCTGAGTAGAAAAAGAAGACTAAGACCCTTCAGGTTTAAAGCTATGTGGATTGGGGAGAAAGAATGCTCAGACATTGTTAAAGACATGTGGCAGGATGATGGTATGAGGGCACCAATTGAAGAGGTTATGGACTTTGTCTCTAAGTGCAGTTCAGATCTCAGTCTGTGGAATAAGATAAAGTTTGGCAATGTTGATGTAAAGCTGTCAGAGGCACAGAAACAACTGGCTGTTGAGCAGATGAGAGATCCCTCTGAGCTAAACTTGAATAATGTTAATTTAGCTACTAGAGATGTGCAAAAGTGGTTAGAGAGGAAAGAAATAATGTGGAAGCAGAGATCAAAAGCTTTATGGCTAGCTGAAGGGGACCAAAATACAAACTTTTTCCATGCCAAAGCTTCCAATGAAGGAGGAAGAATTCCATCTCGAAACTGATGGATGATAACGACAATTTGCAAGAGAGGGAGCATTGTGATAGTCTTATTACTAATTATTTTTCCTCTTTATTTACCACTGCTAGTCCTCGAGATGCAGGGGTGATTTTAAATAAGATGGAATGCAGAGTGACAGAGGCTATGGCAGAAGACCTTTCTAAAGAGTACACTGTAGAAGAAGTGGAAAGAGCTCTTAAGGAGATGCACCCCACAAAGTCCCCTAGGCCAGACGGAATGCCTCCACTATTTTTCCAACATTTTTGCCAGAGATTGGTCAGTCCATCACAAAAGTAGTAATTATTGTGCTGAATACAGATAATTTTTCACAAGCTTTGAATCACACTTTCATCACTTTGGTGCCTAAGAAGAAACATCCTATCAAAGTCAATGACTTTAGACCAATTAGCTTATGTAATGTTATATATAAGTTAATTTCTAAGGTTATTGCAAATCGCATTAAAATTATTTTACCAAAGGTGATTTTTGACACCCAGTCAACTTTCCTACCTGGCAGACTAATTACGGATAATGTGTTAGTAGCCCATGAAGTGTTACATTTCTTAAAGAGGAAAAAGAAAGGTAAAAAAGGATTTATGTCACTCAAACTAGACATGAGTAAAGCTTACGATAGAGTTGAATAGTCATTTATTGAATCTGTTATGATTAAATTAGGTTTTCCTGTTTCTCTGGTCAAGATGATTATGGTTTGTGTCTTAAGTGCATCATTCTCGATTCTTATAAATGGATTCCCAACCGGACACATTGTTCCCTCAAGGGGGTTGAGACAAGGAGACCCCATCTCTCCGTATTTGTTTTTGCTATGCACAGAGGGCCTTATCTGTTTGCTGAAGGAAGCTGCTATTACCAGAGCAATTAAGGGTATCCAGGTCTGTCGAGGTGCACCAAAACTTAATCACTTACTATTTGCTGACGATAGCCTGATATTTTGTACAGTTGATGAAGTATCTAATTGGAATTTGCTAGCCTTACTGAAGCAATATTCCGATGCATCAGGGTAGCTTATAAATTAGGAAAAATCTGCTATGGTATTCAGCAAGAACGTGGATAGAGATAAACAGAAAACTATCATGGAGATCTGGGGTGTTTATCATACTCAACAATATGAGAAATACGTTGGGTTGTCTCCTATGGTTGGTAAGTCAAGGGTTAATACTTTTGCTGAGGTGAAACATAAAGTCTGGCTAAAGTTGCAGGGATGGAAGGGCGAGATGTTTTCGCAAGGTGGAAAAGAGATCTTACTAAAAGTTGTTGCTATGGCAATCCCTTCATATACTATAAGTTGTTTCAAGATCCCTATCCTACTTTGTAGAGAAATAGAGAGTATGATGGCTAAATATTGCTGGGGACAAAGAAAGGAAGAGAAAAAGGTGGATTGGGTCAGCTGAAGGTAGTTGTGTCAGCAATTGGTGGACTAGGCTTTAAGGATTTATGCATGTTCAATATGGCTATGTTGGCAAAGTAAAGTTGGAGGCTTTTACAAATTAAAGACAATTTATTTCACAGAATCTTCAGTGCTAGATATTTCCCTAATGGAAACCTGTTTATGGCATCCCTAGGCAACAATCCCTCATTTGCTTGGAGAGGGATATTTGAAGCTAGGAATCTTCTCTTACAAGGGGGCAGGTGGAACATGGGAAATGGGGAATCAATCCACATAACCAAAGATGTTTGGTCGCTAGGTTTCAGAGAATTGTCTAGAGAGTTGCCTGCTGAGCTACAATTACCTTCTGAGATGATATTGGATGCGCAAGTTGTTTATTTAATTGATCCAATAACTTGGGGGTGGAAAATGGATACTGTTAGATCTATCTTCAATCCAAGAGTGGCAGAAGCTATCCTCATAATTCATCCTAGTGCTTCAGACAGTGAAGATAGGTTGGATATGGGAGTATGAGAAAAATGGGCTTTTCAGTGTTAGGAGTGCCTACAGATTTTTCAAATCGCTTGACACTTCAACTCATGGAGAATCCTCAGATGCAGGAGGATTAAATAAAATTTGGAAGGTTATATGGAGACTTTAAATCCCCCACAAAGTGAAAATCTTTACTTAGAGAGCATGTAAAGATGCCTTACCATCAAAGAGAAATCTCTTAAGTAAAAAAGTTGATATTGATCCATTGTGTTGTTTCTATGGTGATACTAATGAAGATACAAGCCATGCGCTGGTTTGCTGTTTCTGATATAGCTGGAAAATGGACACTCAGATTTCCCTATCTTTCTCATTTTTAGCTATCTCAGCCTTTTTCTATTAATGCTATGATAGTCCTAGATAGAGGGGGATATGAAGAACTAGCTGATTTTTTTCTTATAGCTTGGGGATTGTGGTACAGAAGAAATAAAATGATGTATGAAAACAAGTCTCTGTCTCCTCATGCAATTACATCATTTGCTCTCTCTTTGCGTCACAGAGGAGATTCCATATTTGTGCAACAGGGCTCAAAGAAAATTACAGGTTACAAATGGAATCCTCCTCCAGAGAACTGTTTTAAATTAAATATAGATGGTGCTTTGTTCTTTGACTTAAAATAAAAGAGGTATTGGAGCAATTCTGCGTGATTCAATGGGAGAAGTGGTGATGGCACTTAGTAAAGTGGAAAATGAATTTTTAAAACCAGAATGTGTTGAGGCTATGGCTCTTTTAAGGGGGTTGCAATTCTCAATGAATATTGGAATTCATCATCTGATTATTGAGAGTGACTGCTTGTTTTTAGTTAAGGAGGTGACAAAAGCAGAAGTGTCCATTGCTCCTTGTAGAAATGTTATTGCCAAAATAAGGAGAGCTATGCAAAGCTTTGTGAGTTGCAGGTTGCAACATCGTAGCAGACTCTCAAATGCTGCTGCACACAATTTGGCCCAACATGCTTGTTCTGTTCAAGTCTGGTGGCATATTGTTCCTGAGTTTATTGATAATATTGTTTTTATCGACAAGCTTTCATGTAACTCGATTTGAGATGTTGGAGACTTTTATGAAATGAAATTCATATGTTCTATCAAAAAAAAAAAAAACTCAAACTTCACTCCATCCCTTCGGCTTCAACCCAGACGACGACGAGGACCACACGATGACAACGATGAAAACCAATTCGTTGTTAATAGACGAGAACCAAGCTTCAGAAAATTAATAAACGAAAACCAATTTCAATCATATTTTGTTTTGAACAAAAAGCAGAGAATCAAATTGATTCAAACGATGTCGTATTCATTGTTATGAGAAAAGAAGAACTAGTTCGCCTCGAGTTGGGGGGTTTTATGAGAGCAGATAGGGGGAGGGCTTGTGTCGATGCGAGGGGGGGGGGCTCGACGAAGGTGCTGTGAAAGGGAGGAAGCCGATTCGAAGACCAAATCTCACCTTAGGGAGAGGGGGGGGGTTGGGATGGTTCGCCTCAGGGAGGTTTCAGTCCATTAATCGACATATTCCCTTCACCATTGCCGTTCAAATCTGTCGGGTTGAATTCAACCCATGCAATTTTTCTTCTAGAACACGGCCCTTATGATTTACTTAGAACAAATTAGTGCTTCTTGCAAGCTAATGTTCGATGGATGGTTTCGAGTTTTTGCTGAAAGAGGATTTCGAAGCACAAAGATTGCAACTGATTCGGTGTGGCCAAGTATAATTTGCTTTCTCCGTAATAGATGATATGGCTACTTGTGATTGGAAGACTATATTTTTAAGTTTATAAGCCGATCCAGTCCTAGCGTTTCCCTTATCTAACATGCCCACCATAAATGAACACTAGCATAAATGAGTTTTTTAATTTTTTTTATATATCCTTAACCATTAAGAAAATATATATATATATAAATTCACTAATAGTCACGTCCTTAACTATTAAGAAAAATAAAAAATAAAATATGCGAGTGAGCACATTTAGCAGACATATTTGGTGGTCATACTATCAATTTCCCTTTCTATTATTCTTTCATTTATTTCTATATTCTCATTTTCAAAAAGGAAAATTATCTTTTATCATTTCCTGCATCACATACTAATAATTTTTTTGCTATTCTATTTGAACACACACATATTGATGTATAAATATGTGTATTTAAATAAAAAGATAAAAATGACAAAATCACATAATAGTGTGTGTTTACTTATTATCTCCTACACCACACATTAATATATAATTTATCATTTTTACCATTCTATTTAAACACATATATTGATGTATAAAATATGTGTGTTTAAATAGAAAGACAAAAATACAAATCACATGTTGGCATGTGGTGTGAAAATGATAAATATAAATTTTCTTTTGAAAAAGATGCACCATTAACGTAGACTCGTGGCAAAAGTTAATTAAATTGTTTCACTAAAAAAAGAGAGGTAGGGGTGACCATCGTAACTATCATTCATGGACATGATTATAGGAATCATTTCTCGTTATGGAATGTCCGATTTGAGCCATAACTACTGCTCGATGGATAAGCTCGTTCTACCGCACCACCAAGATGTTAGCTAGTCCAAAATCCATCTCATGGCCATAATGTCAAGCTTTATTCTTACAAGTGTTTTAAACATATGTCTTGCTCAAACTCTTAACCTGTAACAACTGAGTTACCACTTTGGTGATGCAAAAACAAGTTACATACTGGAATACTGCCATTAGTTTAGGAAGAATAATATAAAAAAAATTACAAAATTTTAAAAATAAAAATAAGTTTGGTGTGCAGTATGAGATAATGAGTAGCAAAACTCTTATCTCATGTGCATTAGTTATTTAGATGCACACGTAATGAGCTCCATTTCAATTCGAGCAACCCTTGTAATATTGAGCTATATAAAATTTCAAGATGTGAGTTTACAAGCAATTTCTATATGAGCATTGCAACTACACATAAGTGATTATTGAGAAGCTTCCCCTTAGTTTCCTAACATACAATAGGTACGAGTGATGTGGCCTGTTTCAAAGCAACTTTCGAAAAATGTCGTTACTACCAAGCAAATCAAGAAGGTTGGAATCACAAAAAAAGACCTCCTTGCAACCATCGAGGAGGAAAGAAAATAAGCTCTTGCTCGAGTTCATCGAGTAAGGCCAATTTTGATCTCGCAATCAATGAGTAAGAAAGAAAATAAGATGTTGCTTGGAATTGTTGAGCAAGGAAAATTCTTAACTCGCAATCAACAAGTAAGAAAGAAAATAAGCCATTATTTAGGACCACCGAGCAAGGCTAGTTCCTAGCTCCTGATCAAGGAGCAATAAAGAATATACATCATTGCTTAGGCCATTTCCTAGCTCATGATTAATGAGCTGGAAAAATTAAGCCCTTGCTCGAGACCAAAGAGTAAGGCATATCTCCACAAGCCTCCTCAATTACCTAGGAGGAAAGAAAATAAGCTCTTGCTCGGGACCTTTGGGTAAGGCCACTTCCTAGTTTATGATCAACGAGTCGGAAAAATTAAGTCTGTGCTCGATACCTAAGCAAGGCCAATTCCTAGTTCACGATCAGTGAGCAAGAAAAATCAAGCCCCTTCATGGGACTATCGAGTAAGGCTGATCTCTACAAGTCTTTTTGTTGTTATCGAGGAGGAAGGAAAAATTATGTCATTGCTTGGGATCACCGAGCAATGCCAATTCCTATCTCACGATCAACATAAGCCCTGATTTGTTTTCATAGACAAAATGAGATAAGATAAGATAAGAATGAAAATTTGGGAAAGTAATAATGATGATATGAGATGAGATTATTTGTAAAAACAAACCAGACCTAAATCCTTGCTAGGGAACATTGAGCAAGACCAATTCCTAGTTCATGAGTGCCAAACAAGAAATAAAATAATCCTTTACTCAAGATCACCGAGCAAGGATAATTTCTCGCAATTACCAAGTAGGAAGAAAATAGTTCATGCTTAGAGTCTTCAATTAAGGCCAATATCTTCAATCATTGCTCAAAATCAACGAGCATGAATAAAACAAGCCCTAAACCATCTCCACATACTACTACTTGGGATCATAGAGTAAGGAAACTTTCTACAAGAAGCTAAATGTGAAAGCATGAAGGAAAATGGCTCTTGCTCATAATCATTGCCAATCTCTACAAGAAAAAAAAATCCTACATCAAACACCAAAAAAGATCTCAATGAAGGCAACAAAAATACTCCCTCAAAGGCATCATAAAAGAGACCTCATTTGGGATCAATGAGTGAAGTAAAAGTAATTAAGGTAAAAGTTTTTGTTAAATCTTATATATATATTTTTTAATATATAGAATGATTTTTTTTTTATAGATAAAATATATAGAATGATTTAAAAAATCACTAAGCCATGAACTCGGGGGGTTGGGCCCTTGGATATGCATTAGATAGGTGACTAACACATTACCCACTATGTTGAACAGTAGAAATTATCGCAATTGAAAGCATGTACAAGATTGCCAAACTTGATTTATATCACTATAAGAAAACTAGTTATCTGCCGCCAGCTATTTCCTACTAAAACGAGTTTGTTTTCACAGCAAATGATTATTTTCATCACAAATAATCCATCACGAATACTTATTTTTCTTATAGTATATTAAGCATGTGAACCATGGTAATTACTAATTAGGAGGTAACAATTTGGGATAATAATAATTGGTGGTTCCCACTCACAAAACTTACTACACACTAATAGTGGCATCGCCTGTAGCCTGTGACATTGATTTCTTAAGGAACCGCAATGCCCTGGATGCTAGTTGGACCACTACACCCATTTATGTTCAGGAAAATCTCGTGTGCTTGAATGTCGAGCACATGTGGGTAATGAAAAGAAAGTCGCAACAAAATGAGTAAAGTGATTAGTCGAAAACTAATCTAGTAGTACTAGAGAAGTGCACAAATGCACCTCATTAATAATAATAATATTTATATGTTACCATTCCTTCATTCTAACATAATTTCATACCATCATAAGTTCATCACTCACATCAAAATACAAAGAGCCATATATTTTTTGTCACTTAACTACAATAAACATCGTAAACCTTGTAGAAATACTAAAGCTAAATGGAGACAGGCCCTCGGGACTATTGATCACCAAGCTAGGTTACTCTTTCTTTCTCAAGATAGTTTTCCTAGGTTATATTTGCATCAAAGTTTACGGTACCGAGTAGTGAAATTGTAACTGTCCTACCATGGTGAGATGTCAAAGAAATCTCATTAAGTTAAAACTTATAGCAATACTAATAATGAAAGACAATAGCAATGAAAATGCATAAAACAACATACATATATCTTTAGCATGACGAGGAATCACCCTTTGATCAAATCACACACACATGACACACACACACACACACACACACACACACATATATATATTTCATAAGTATGGTAAGGAATCACTCTTTAATTAAATCACATACATTCAAGAAAGCATCGCGATTTTTCACCAAGTATGAATAATCACTCTACCCATCTAATATAGGGAATCTCTCTATCTGATCGACATGTAGAATACCTCCACCAAAACAACAATATGGTAACTCACTCCACCCGCCCAGTACAAGAACTTTCTACCCGGCCAACATGTAGGACATATCCACCATCAGCGCCAAGAAGGCTGCATCTAATCAACATGGGGAGTCCTTCTACTTGAACCAAGTTGAGTTTTTCAATTATCAAGTTAAGCTGGACTAAAATAACTCGAATTCGAGCTCGAGCCGAATCGAGTTATTTATCGATATTTGTTTTTACTCTTTAACTAGCTGCGCGAACTTAGCCAAATTAAGTCGACTAATTACTTAAGTTGCTTACTCTTCATAAATATTTGACTCAATAATTATTATGTGAACTTCATATATTATTATTGTAAAATAACAAATTAAGTTACTTCTACAAAAAGTAACAAAATATATAACTTATATAAAGTATTAAAAATAATATATATAACATATAAAATATATACAATAAAAAAATAAATATAAGAGTATATATATAGAAAATATTACGAGTATTATAACGAGTCCAAAACAAGCCGAGTTGAGTTTATACAAATTTTGTTCACGAACTTCAACAGATTCGAGTAAAGATTATATGGGTTTAGCTCTTTTAATATTTAAACCAATATTAGTGGTCACGAATAACTTATTTATTAAATTAATCGAGTTCGAATTGAGTTTAAATTAAGTTTATAAGAGTCGAGTTCCAATTGTTCATGAATAACTCTGTTCGTTTACAGCCCTAACTCCATGATAATAGCTTAGTTTTGCACGTTTCTATCATTAGTAGATAGTTTTATCACATTTAGTTAATTAGGTTAATTCATGCATTTTACAAGTTGTTTTAGAATAATGTTCTTTCCTTAAGTCTGTACTTAAAATAGTCTTAATGCATAAGTATGTTTTTTTGTAGGATTTAAGAGTAATTTAGATTAATAAAAAGACAAAAAAAAAAAGATCAAGAAAAGGAAAAAGAAAAAGAAATTACAAAGGGAATTTGTGATGCCCCTAACTCCTACGTACAAAAATACGGAAATCGAGATGTTGGGATGATAACAACACGTGTCATGCACCCCAATGACAAGTGCTAAGTGTGTGTATATGTAACATGTATAAAATAAAAGACGCAGTAGATAATTTAAATTAATTACTAAGTACCAAGATTTTAAAGAATTTACAAGAAGTTCAAGTTCAAAATGCGTTAGGACACAATCTAGATATACTTTAGTATTTCGATCACAACTTTCTATTGACACATCCGATTGATGTGATTCATGATGGGTTGGTAAGCTATCATAAAGGAATACAATTTTGTCTCTTATAATTTATAAATTCTAACTCTTGAAGTGTGGCTGCCAAGTTGATTCTTAAAATTTAGGCCCTTTTTTTTTTTTGCAAGAATCATGAAGATATTAGGATTTATTTTCTGCCCTATCTAAACATATCATTAGCACAAAATTGAGAAGGGGAAGGCCAGAAAAAAATCCTAGCTTATTGTTTTATTTTCTTTTACTCACTACAAAAAATAAGGATATTTCCGGCGCTTAAAAGTCGCCAGAAATAGTACAAAAGTCGCCGCAATTGTCTTATTCCCGCTAAATATTTTCGCCCAGGAGTAGCCGCTGATACAGGGCCAAGAAAAGGTTTTTGCGGCTATATTCAAAATTGCCAGAAATATACTTTTTGCGGCGACCAATTGTCGCCGGAAATAACCAAAATATTTGTCACAAATAGTTTGTTTCAAAAGTGATACTTCGCCATATTAGATTTTGCGCCGGATTTTTTATTTTTTATTTGGTCCATGAGTGTTTTTTTTCATGATATTTAACTCTTTTATGATATTTACTTGCTTGATAATAAATTAAAAAATGTTAGATTTGGAGAAATTCATATTTACTTATCAACACACATGTCATCAAACTCATTTAAATATTCTCACCGTACATATTTGAAACTCATTCTTTATACTCTTGAGTTTTACACAATACATTTAAGAATAAAACAAATTTAAATGATAACAAACACAAATCATCTAAATGAGAAACAAGGATGCTAGTTTCATCCTAGCCAAGTCCAACGACTTAACAGATAAGCATATTCTTCCAAATTGAAGTATGAAATTAAACTAGATGCACAAAAATATTTGTGAATGAAACTAAAAGCAATGGGAGGTGTACAACGAATTGCAATTTTATTAGACCAAAATTTCAACTTTGAATCGACACTTCAAAAACAAATCAGCTTTTCCTTCACTTGTTTTTGTGCAATATCTGTCAAAGAGCAGCTTCCTGTACCATAAGTAAAAAATTAAAAATTAATTACAAGATGCTAAGAAAGGATTGACAAAGTCAATAGATATGAAGAAAATTATAAAATTTAAAATTTGATTTTCAAAAACACACTGACAAAACGAGAGATATTATATGTAAAATTCTAAGTACATATAGCACTATTCTAAATAACTTTTCCATTTCTGATCTAACTCTTTGTCTAGCCATTCATGGTTTTTATTAATCTGCTACAAGATATATACACTATTAATTACCTAATTCATTTCGAGCCTTGAGAAGAAGTTCTTGGGAGTTTTGACAACATTAAAGAAGTGTAAGATCTATTCTTCTTCCTCTTTTTTTTTTTAAAAAATTAAAATTAAAATGTATTTTGCATGCCCTTGAATTGATTCTAAGTGATATAAGGTACAAGAGTACTTTTACATCACACATCATCCGCATAGCATAATTTGATTTGTTGTATTCAAATTTTTTAAATTTTATCTTCCTAATCAAATTATATCACTTGAATGATGTGGTGTAGAGGCTTTCAAATAGAATTACTCAAAGGTAGAATATGGGGGATTAGGGTAGTGCCAAACTGGATATAGCAACAACAAAATTCACATGCCCTCATAATACGAAAAAACCTTTTTTACTTTTTCCTCTCCCCTTATTTAACTGAAGTAAAATCATGAAGTATAATCTAACATCGTGCAGACAAGATTTTTCATGTGATGGAGGAAACTAAGGAAGCTCATGGCAACTTGTCCATCAGCCTAAAAAGCCATAGTGGTGATATCAAGGTCTGGTTTGTCCCAAAAAGAGTATCAAAACTAAGCAAACAAATAATAGATTTTATCTTAAAGAGAAGAGAGTATAAATACGTGAACCATCTAGAGAAAAACAAAACAGACCTTGCTCAAAAGGGCACCGAGCTGGATCCTCTCCAAAATAATGGGACAATGAATCAGTACTTCTTCCCTGCAAGAGGATATTTGGGATTACAGTATTAATTTGCATTATATCTATCAATGATTATGTTTTTTTACAGCACTTACCACTTCAGAATACAGGGAGATAGGTGACCTAACTCCAGCTTCTGCAGTATTAAGAAAATTTTTCAGCACCTGACAAAAAGGATTTTTGGTGATCATACCCACTAAAGGTCTATTTTGAAAAAATCATGTTAAACAAAACCTTTTTTCTGGAGTCATTAGGCTACTTCCAGCCCCTACAGTTGAGAACATCAGGAGAAACTAATGCTGACAAAAATTCATTTACTTCCATAATTCATTTAAGTAACAACTAATATGTAACAAGTCAGAAACTTCCTTGCATTTTTGTTGGATAAGAATGGATCATACCCACCTTGCCACAATAAGATTAAAGCAAACCAACTTCGCTTATGAATTAATAATGTATAGATGATTTATTTACTTTTGCAAATAGGGAGTATTTAAAATTGGCAATACTCCAAAATACTAAAAAATCTAGCCCCCAAGGGAATTATTAAACCAGTAATATCTGCATAAGAAAATAGAACCTACAATCTATATAAATGATATATCATCATCAAAATCTTATCAACGCGTGAATATTTTCCTAATCTTAACATACCCAGCTTGGCTTGTACGTTCTTGTTGCCTGTCCTCGTCATTCTCAGTCCAATGGATAAAGAAATTCTTTAAAAAATCAAAATCAAAAGAGAAACAGAGCTCTACAGAGAGTTATCAGTTCTGAAAGCCTAATCCAAATCAAAATAAGGAAGACACATTCCACATATCATGACCCTAATCCTCTGTTTTTATCAAACCCTAACATAAATTTTTTTTCCAAATATGCTAAAATCGATAGTCATTGTACAAAAGCAGGCTAATAATATAGTATTCACTGAAAACTAACATAAGATGATAAGTATTAGAGAGAGAGAGGGACGAGCAGAGAGGGAGACGAATAGAGACAAATAGAGACTGAGACTGATAGACGTACGAGAGAGATGATCGGTGAGACAGAGAAAGAGAAAGACACTCACCTGCTAGGCAAGGCAACGTCGCCGTGGTAGTGGCAGAATGTGTGGAGAAGATGGCAGCGCGGGCAATTGGAAACCACTGTGCAAAGCCTCGAGCGAGAGAGAGACACAGAAAGAGAGGGAAAATATAGCAGGAAAGGGGGAATTGATAGAGAAACTAGGTGCAGGCAATCGGAAGCTATCTACAATCAGAAACCACTGGGCGAAGCCTTGAGCGAGAGAGACACAGAAAGAGAGGGAAAATATCGCGGGGAAGGGGGATTTGATAGACAAATTAGCCAGTGTATTCCGGCAATTTTTTTTAATTGACATAAATAAACAATCGAATTAGTAAAATAGACATTTTGTGGTGAAATTTACCCCGCCGGAAATAAAAATAGTCCCAAATGCTCTATTTTCCTGTAGTGACTTATGGATTGCTGAACACCTTGCTAAGGTATAGGGTAAAACCAGCCATCTTTTGGTATGTTCTTAATAATCTATTTATAATTTTTATGTTTAAGTTTTGATATTTCAGATTGATTTATTATTATTCTAGCAAAAAGATTTATTCTCTACAATTTTTTGACTTATCGTAGACTCCATATACATTGAATGCTTAGAATTCTCTATGCATGAATTTTTTGGATCTGTTTTACCTAAAATAAATCAAATTCATGAAACTATTTTTGGAAAGTAATATGTGCTCTAATTGCTAAATCATCTAACTAAGATCACCTTCGTATGGAATTTAGTTATAAAATAGAATATTGTTGAAATTATCTTTAGAGACGTTGTGTGTGAATCTAAAATCTTAGTGTTTTAAGATATTGATATTTTTTTCTATAATTTTGACTTTTTTTCCAACAACTCAATTGACCTTGGATAATCTTTTCAATCAAGATTTTTTGTTCTATTCGATTTTCTTCCTTTGGTTGCAATTTTACACCATTTTCTGTGGATTCGATCTCGAAGTCACCAAGTTATACAATCTTACGCTTGAGAGTATTATTAAAATCGTAGCACTCCAACACATTTATCACGGGGAATGTCTTTATTGTATGAAACTTGTGGTGACGTGCCGCTCAAGATCGAATAGTATGAAAAATCCTTAGTTGATCCCATAAGTACAGAACACATTGATTGCACATCACTAGCTAAAATTTTACGTCGTCTTGAAATTACATTGTTAAACTAAATATGGGGAGAAAAAAAGTATTTCACCACAATTTTAGTTTTGGACCAAAAATCGAACCGATAGGGTCGGTTTTCAGGACTGGGCCAAAAGCCAACAAGCTAGAGACAGAATTGTAATCCATATTCATTCAAGGATGACGTGAATCCTGTATCTAAACGTAATAAGTAATTCTGACGATAGAGTCGTGTGCTGTGAATACTTTCGAGTGAAGAAATAGATAAGAGACTGTTCCATTTCGAATTTGGGAACTCAAATGTGTTTGACGCATATGCACACGTACGTGTCACCCATTTTGCACCATAAATCCAAGTGTCCGTACACTATCAACCCTATTTGGCTGGTTTATGCAAAAAAACTCCACCTTTCAGCCATGCAAAGATCCTCATCCACCTTCCTGCTTCCTCATATTGATCCACTCTTTCCCCCATCCTTTCCCATTTTCATTTGGTAAACAAGCTCGCTCGCTAATTAAAGAAGGGTAGAAGCTTAGAACAGGATACTCGTCAGCAGGAAATAGAAGATATTATTACAGCAAAAAGTTGGACTGCTCTTGGGCTGATATCAGTAACTGAAGAAACAAGATTTCTAAAACTGCAAAAGATTAAGAAATAGATCAGAATATATTATTCCTTGCTACCATGCCTCGAAGATATGCGTTTACGAGGGCAGAAGAGGCCACTCACCCTGACTCCATTAGAGCAACTTTGGCAGAATTCATTTCCACTTTCATCTTTGTCTTTGCTGGCGAAGGCTCTTTACTTGCTCTTGGTATGTCCATCGGATCATCTCCATGATCATCATCTAATTATCTTCAATTTTCCTTTTAATGGTATCTATCTATGTGATAGCTTAGAATACTGGTTTCTGTTTTGGCAGGCAAAATCTATAAGGAATCAGGCACAACTGCGTCGGAGCTGGTGGCCATCGCACTTGCGCATGCACTCTCCTTCTTTGCAGCCGTTTCAGCCAGTCTAAACATATCCGGCGGCCATGTGAATCCTGCGGTCACTTTCGGCACACTCCTTGGTGGCAGGATCTCAGTTCTCCTTGCTGTCTACTACTGGGTCGCCCAGCTCTTGGGTGCAGTTGTGGCAACTCTCTTGCTCAGGCTTGCAACCAATAACATGGTACACCATTTACTTCAAATCCCATTAACAACATATACACACTCTCTTCATGATCTTCTTTCATCTCTCATGCAGTTTTGATACTTATCTTAAAAATTGATAAATCTTTATTATTTATTTGATATCTTAACAGTTTTCTTTAAATATAGATCAGACTAATATTTAATAAAATAAAGTAAAGTGTTCTGTCATGTGAAATAAATCGAACTCAAAATTTTAATATCATGTAAAATCATCAATACTGTCCCAAAATATTGATATAGATTTTTATTATTTATTTTATATCTTAATAATTATGTGAATATATATGCTGTGATCATGTCAGAGACCAGTGGGGATGTACGTAGCAGCAGGGGTTGGGGACGGGCATGGGCTGATATTGGAGATCGTGATGACATTCAGCCTGGTTTACACAGTTTATGCGACTGCCATTGATCCCAAACGTGGAAGCTTGGGGACGATTGCGCCTCTGGCAATTGGGTTCATCCTTGGGGCAAACATACTGGCGGGGGCGCCGTTTGATGGAGCATGCATGAACCCAGCAAGAGCATTTGGACCAGCTTTGGTTGGAGGGAGATGGAAGAATCATTGGATCTATTGGATTGGTCCATTTTTAGGTGGGGGTCTGGCTGGACTTGTGTATGAGTACATGGTTATACCCATAGTTCAGATTCCTCGTCACACCGGCCACCAGCCCTTGGCTCCTGCGGATTACTAGTTATAAATTAATATCAATGCTTTTTACTTGTAATAAGGAATTGCATGATGTTTGGTCATTTGGCTTTTGTCTGTCAATCTTACACACTCCGTACATCTCTGTGCTTTGCCTTTTCAGAGGGTTGGAAACCACCGCATGAGTTTGTCTATTAATGTCTGCAAGTGTTGTACTTAAGTCAGTTGTTAATAAGAATGCCCAACCTTGTTCCCAGACACTTCCATTTGTTTCAGATTGAGCATGCTGCTGCGGATTACTAGTTATAAATTAATATTAATGCTTTTTACTTGTAATAAGGAATTGCATGATGTTTGGTCATTTGGCTTTTGTCTGTCAATCTTACACACTCCGTACATCTCTGTGCTTTGCCTTTTCAGAGGGTTGGAAACCACCGCATGAGTTTGTCTATTAATGTCTGCAAGTGTTGTACTTAAGTCAGTTGTTAATAAGAATGCCCAACCTTGTTCCCAGACACTTCCATTTGTTTCAGATTGAGCATGCTGCTGCGGATTACTAGTTATAAATTAATATTAATGCTTTTTACTTGTAATAAGGAATTGCATGATGTTTGGTCATTTGGCTTTTGTCTGTCAATCTTACACACTCAGTACATCTCTGTGCTTTGCCTTTTCAGAGGGTTGGAAACCACCGCATGAGTTTGTCTATTAATGTCTGCAAGTGTTGTACTTAAGTCAGTTGTTAATAAGAATGCCCAACCTTGTTCCCAGACACTTCCATTTGTTTCAGATTGAGCATGCTGCTGCTGCTTTTGTTGGAACAACCTTTATTGTCACATTTAAGTACATGAGTTTAAGGTTGCATTTGAATAATAAGAAGTGATAGAGAAGAGTTCTAAATAATAATGAAAAAATAATAATAGAATATTAAATAATAGTAAAAAGTAATGAATAAAATAATAAATAATAATAGAATCTTATAAGAGTACTTGAAAATATTTTACATGCCAAACCTACCCCCAAGTATATAAAGCAATGCAGCAAGAGTGAGTGATATATTAGTGCATTAGCAATGGTCTAACTATTATTAAGTCTAAATTGAAGGTTAAATTCATTCTCTTGATCATAATGCATATGATTTTAGCCAATAATTCTACATTGATCTAGCTAAATCAAGATCTAAATAATAATAATATTATATTATATATTTTAATTAAAAAAATTAAAAGTTTTTTCAAATTTAAACTTAATATATTAAATATTAATTTTAGTAAATCATAAATTAATTTTTTTTTTAAAATTTTGCAAATAATAGTCAATTCAAGATATTAAATATTAATTTTATATACTTAATATATTAATTAATAATAAACATATTAATTAATATATTTTAAACATTTTAAACATATTTAATTTTAAACATATTTAATTAAATATTTTAAACATATTAAATTTTAATATGTTAAAAATTAAAGTAGAATAAAATATTAAAATGGAGAGTGAATAGTAACTCTATATATTTTGATAAGTTTAAGTGATTTGCTATTAATCAAAATTAAATAATTTTGAATTTGATAAGTCCAATATAAGACTTATTTAATTATTTTACTTTATTTTGACTTTATAATGAACTTTAACAAGATCGTTACTAATGATCTTAGATGATCTTATCCAAGTAAGGAAAAAAAATAGAGAGGACGTTCAAGCCAGCTGGCTAATTTTAGATTTTGAAAACTTGAGTTTGTGTCATTAATATAAATTATTACTAGTATATATCACACACACTCCAATCCCAGACTGATTATCGTGATGACGTTTTTAATGGAGTGACATCCTTTGGTTTGATGCTAAGCAATAATGGAAGAGCTCCGACTTTAACGAAGCCGGATTGGCGAACTTTGACCTCTCACTCCAACTTCAGTTCCGACTCCTACTCCGCTCAAGAGCAGGCTCTGATTCGAGCTACGGAGTCGGAGCCAAGCTTGAAGTTGGGCCAATCCAATTGGCTACTCGGCTTGGCCCAAAAGAACCTAAAACTTTTTGGTAAAATGCTGGGCAGTTCTAGACTTAATAAAAAAGATCATCTATTACTAATTTATTACGTTTCATGTTAATTTAAACTAATGAACTCGGAGACACCCCCAAAAAAGAAAAAAACTGGATTATTATTTGAGAAGATTAATAGAACTAACAAACAATAATAATCTAATATTAGATGATTGTTATTATAACCAACAAATCCAAAAGAAAATATAACGTGCACCTAAATCCATTGTAAATTAATAGACATCATTATCGATAAAATTATAAATTATATTAATATGTTTTTGTTGGGATTCGGACCGTTTGACAAACAATAAATATGAAGTGATCGCAGTGGATACAACAAAGAGAAATGGAACAAAGACACATAGAATAACGATGGACACCAACATTTGAAGTGGTTCAGCTTGACACAAGCCTACGTCTACTGTTGGGTCGATCTCAATGAATTCCACTATAAAATAGAGATGGAGTACAGAGATTGAGTTACAAATTTCTCACTCTAGAAACACTCAATCTCACTTACAAATTGCAAGGTTATCTCTCACAACACTCACACCCTTACAAATAGCTCTCCACTCACAAAATCAAACAAGAAAACACTCTTCTGGAACTTCACATTCGCTGTGTTCGTCTTCTTGCTCGAGCGGGACTCTTCTCGCTCGAGCGAAATCCTGAACTCCTCACAGCTAAAAGCGTTCAACTGAACGCGATCCTTTTATAGGCAATAGCTCGCTCGAGCGAGACCTTCTCGCTCGAGCGGAACACTATTCCACACGGCGCTAACCCTAGTATCTGGAAGCGATGCAACCCTAGGATTGACTCTCGCTCGAGCGGGACGTCGAGTGAGAGTCGAGCAAAGTCTCTGCCTGGATCTTCCGTAATCTTGCTCGAGCTGGATGTCGAGCGAAGGTCAAGCGAAATCTCTGTCTGATGCCTCGCTCGAGCGAAATGTTAAGCGAGGGTTGAGTGAAGTCACGAGTTGAGGCTCGCTCGAACTACCGCTCGAGCGAGAACCATATGATGTGCTTAATTGAACTCAATTCAGGCCACATCTCTAATAAATCTCCACCTTGGCTTGAATTATCACAAGCCCCACAAATTTCAAAAGACCCACAAATCCCTCAAAGGAAATACCCAACACAAACAGCTATGCACCACAATACAGATTGCTTACTGAACAAACGGCATCTGAATATGAAGACAAACAAATATTCTCTGTCAAAGTAAGAACCTAACAAAGTCTGCATGAGCATACACAAAAGGTGGGCAAACTGTCTCCTCTATTTACGAATTGTAGCTTTGCTCTCACTGTGCACTAATGCCATGGACAAAATCATACTCAACCACAAAAGCATGATCTGGAGTACCACACGTACTCAATTCTGAAACTCTCCCAGCAACTCCACCTTCTTGCTATAACTCTCTCTCCTTCCTGTGGAATGAACGAAGAGAGGGTCCATCGAATAGCAAGCTGTAGTTGATCGCTTCAGCTGATCTGGAGACAAGCCTAGCAAACCCAAAAGCAAACTGTGGACTCAACACGAACCCACCTCATTCCATCCAGCGACTCCTTTAGGAGTGAAACAAAACTGTATGGTCTGAGTAACGCTCTACTTTCTTGTCTGTAGATCACTTCTCTTCTCAAGTGTTTGAACACCAAACACATAACAAAGAAACAAGATAGACAAAGCCAAACTCCAATGATCATAAAACAAATATGAGTAATAACAAAAGCACTTTAGATAAGATGTATCCTGATCAAAAATACTACAGGAAACCTGATTCTACACTATTTTCAAAGAATACAATGCAAACAAAAAATCAAGATTACTGTCTTCTAATTACACCAAGTAAAAACTGCCGACTCATATATGACCACACCTGTCTGGCTAACCTGCTGCATGCGAGTGATATCTGAATCTGAAGCATGTGAGGATACTCCACCATATTACCACACTGCCTCAAGGAAGTAGAGACTAACTGTCATCTTCTTCGCTGTCATCACTACTAGAGGAACTTTCCTCTTCCTCTACATTTTTCAATTGAGGACACTCACTTCTGTAATGACCCAACTTATGGCAGTGGTAACATTTAACCTTTTTCTTGTTTGATCTGGAGCTATTGGAACTACCCATATCTTTCCCTGAACATCTTTCCCCGGATCTATCACCAGAGGAACATTTCACAAACAAACCATCGGCTTGATCGTCTATGCCTAACCTTCCAAATTTTGTTCTCAATTCCTTAGAGTTCAAAGCAGATTTAACATCTACTAAGGAGATTGTATCTTTACCGTACAACATTGACTTTACAAAATTATCAAACGAAATAGGCAATGAATACAAAACAATTAAGGCTTGATCTTCCTCATCAATCTTAATGTCTATGTTCCTTAGATCCATAATGATTTTATTAATTCATCTATATATGCAGAAATAGGAGTACCTTCCATCATTTTGAGAGTGTATAACCGTTATTTCAAATACAACCGATTAGTAAGAGATTTCTTCATGTACAAGCTCTCCAGCTTGTTCCAAAGACCAACCGCGGTCTCCTCTTCAGCAACTTCCCTCAAGACCCCATCTGATAGTGATAATAGAATTGTACTCTGAGCCCTTTCTTCCTCATCTTTTGATGGTGCAGGAGACTCCCTAGTAACCTCTAGAACACTGAACAGACCCTGTTGTCGTAACAACACATTCATCTTGATCCGCCATAAATTAAAGCTATTCTGTCTGTCGAATTTCTCTACTCCAAAATTTACTGAGGCCATCCCTTTAGATCTTCAAAGCAACTGCTCTAATACCAGTTTGTTGGGATTCGGGCCGTTCGAAAAACATCAAATATGAAGTGACTGCAGCGGATGCAACAAAGAGAAATAAAACAAAGACACACAGAACAACGATGGACACTAAGATTTGAAGTGGTTCAGCTTAACACAAGTTTACGTCCACTGTTGGGTCGGTCTCAATGAATTCCACTATAAAACAGAGATGGAGTATAGAGATTGAATTACAAATTTCTCACTCTAGAAACACTCAATCTCACTTACACGTTGCAAGACTATCTCTCACAACACTCACACCCTTACAAATAGCTCTCCACTCACAAAATCAAACAAGAAAACAAACTTTTGGAACTTCACGTTCGTTGTGTTCGTCTTCTCACTTGAGCGGGACTTTTCTCGCTAGAGCGAAATCCTGAGCTCCTCACAGCTTAAAGCGTTCAACTGAATGCGATCCTTTTATAGGCAATAGCTCGCTCGAGCGAGACCTTTTCGCTCGAGTGGAACACTATTCCACACGGCGCTAACCCTAGTATCTGGAAACGATGCAACCCTAGGATTGACTTTCGCTCGAGCGAGAGGCGAGCGAAGTCTCTGCTTGGATCTTCCGTAATCTCGCTCGAGTTAGATGTCGAGCGAGGGTCGAGTGAAATCTCTGTCTGATGCCTTACTCGAGCGAGATGTCGAGCGAAGGTTGAGCGAAGTCACGGGTTGAGGCTCGCTCGAGCTATCGCTCTAGCGAGGGTCGAGCGAGAACCGTATGATGTGCTTAATTGAACTCAATTCAAGCTACATCTTCAACAGTTTCCATCTATAATAAAAAGGCAAATAATCAAATATAGATAATAGAATCATTAAAAAAAATAATCATGCAAGATGTATGCTTAGTACGCTTTAGTTTTTTTCATTTCTATTTAGTTTTTTTCCTTTACCTACAGTCAGCTATCATAGTCTCTCTGCCCAGAATTTGGAGTTTCGGCTCCTCTTTTCTTCTGCCTATCCAGTCACTGTCAGCTATGTTTATAGGTGTTTTTTGGCTTGTATTTTAGTTTTTCGATGATAGCACGAAAATGTCTAGATTTGCTGCTACTTAGCCATCTTCGACCACCACATGACCCTCCAACGGACTTCCCAACTATTGATATGTCGGATGGTAGGAGAAAATCGTCCAAACTAGTGGCTCGCATGTCTCACACACGGCTTACCATGCACGTGAGACTCACGTGCCATCGTGCTAAGATGAGTCTTCTGCTACCACACGCGGCACTATTGGGGTTAGCGCCTTTTGGATCTCTTAAGTCTTATTTGTTTTCAGAAATTATCTCATCTTATCTAATCATTATAATTTTTTCAAATTCTAATATAAAATAATATAAACAATTCAACCTTTTCAAATTTTAAAACAAAAATTATATTAAAAAAATATTTTAACAATATTTTATTTAACTTTAATCTTATCTCATCTCATCTCTGAAAATAAACCAAACCTTAGTTTTGAGTGCTCTCTTCTTCCTTATATAGGTGTGGCTCGAGCGGGTGACGGTCCTATGCTAGTGTATCGGGTCATCTTCAGGTTGCTATTTTTCCATGTTCCTACTTTTCTTAACCAACGGTCAAGATGAAGTGATCATGATAGTCTCCTTCATACGGACTAGATCAACAAAATACAACACACCTCTCTCAATTGTGACTTTTTAGTTGTAGGTTTATAATATATTTATCAGACTACGTTAAAACCACTTTAAGGCAGCTTCCCCTTGTGGGAACGGATTGGAGTCAATCTTTTAGCCTAATAACTTATTTTATTTTATTTTATTTTTTGATGTTGGTATTGTTTTTGCTTGCTTTGGGATGATTGTTCACCCCCATTGACTCTTGTATCTATGTAACTGCTTAAGTTAATCTATGTTATGCTTATCTTGCTGGGGAAAAAAAAACCAATCATGCAACGCAAGAGCTCACCGTCCCTTACTAATGAATATTTGTAGCTATAGACATGTTACAAAATTATAATTTACAACTCCCTTCCGAAATCCAATTAACAATTAACGAACTCCGACTCCAAAAGCTTAGGTTCCCATTGGGCACCTCGTAACAACTCCAAAATAATTATGCTGCATTATCTTGAAAACTAAACAAAATTAGAAATTAAACTACTTAAATAAAAGGATAGTACTAAAAGAAAGTTAATGATACTGTATAAGGTTTCATTTACCAAACTCCCTCCATAATGTCACTGTCCCAGTCCTTTGTAAGTATGTCAAGATTCATAGATAGGTCTACAAAATAATAAAAATTATAAGTCGAAAAAATAAAGCATAAAAATATCCCCTAGTCATTTAAAATTTTTGGCTAAAAGCCTAAAGTTACCCAACCCAAGCCTATGGTCCTCGGCATCCATTATTTGTGTGGATAAGAGCATCTATAATTCTTGGAATCAATGAACTTTAATAAGCATCCAATACACGACTTTCGATGCTGAACCTTGACTTATAGACAATTGTAATGCTAAGAAAAACCAACACATCCTGGGCTGTTTGAAAAAGGACTAAACACTTGGTGTTAACCTTCCACCAAATTCATATATGAAAAGCAACACTAGTTGCCTAGACATCTTTCATATAATATTGTTCAGTCTTATATTTATATTGTATAATATTTATTGATGCCCAATTTGATGATACATTTGCATCAAACTATTGAACATGGAGTATTTGTGTCATCTAAATTAGAAGAAGTTGAGCCTGTTGGTCTTGAGAAGCTCCTACTTACACTTGAAGTCTGTTCATTCTTACACTTGAAGTCTGTTCATTGTTGTTTTAATGCCAATATATTGCTTGTGAGAGTATTTTTATTAGGGGAAGTGCTACTCATCCCTTTGAGTAGCCTCCCATTTGTATCCCGTTTTGGAATTTTTTTTTTCAGTTTTTTTGAACATGATTTTAAAGTAGGTATTTTTAAATAATATTGTAATTTTTTTTTATATTTTTAAAAAATATTTTAAGATGTTAAAAATATAATGTAAAATAAATATTTTAAATAATATTGTAATTTTTTTTTTATATTTCTAAAAAATATTTTAAGATGTTAAAAAAATCACAATATTATTTAAAAACACTTACTTTAAAATCATGTTAAAAGAAAACTGAATTTTTTTTTTTCCCAAAACCGGATACAAACTGGAAGCATTTTAAGGGGAAGAATAGCATTTCCCTTTTATTAAATTATCTAAAATTATTATTCAAAAAGTATAAATTTGTATATTTATAAAAAAATTTAGTCATATTTCATCAAAAGTAGAGAAATAATTTTTTTTTTTTTTTTTTTATAAATAATAAAGTTAAAACTTTATTTAACAAAAATTAAATTAGCTTTAAACAATGGGTGACGTTGGGATGCGGTCGGGTTGCACCCCAGCATCTTTGCAGCCCACCCCCTACGCCCTCCTAAACCTCTATAATTCGTATAAAAATACAATAAAAAAATAAAATTTAGAAAACATAATAAAAAACACAATAAAATAATAAAATAAAGAAAATATAATAAAAAACATAATAAAAACACAATAAAAAAATAAAATGAAGATGAATTTTTAAGGGAATTCGGCCTTAGCCCAGCCCCTGCCGCTGTCGGTGGCGATGGACGACACTACCCAGCTCATTGGGACTGGAGGGAGTCGGAATCTTCATCCCTGCGACGGCGTACGGACCCATTTTCGAGTTTAAAGCCGCCGGAAGCACATCAGAGGTCACTAAGGCTCGCCGTCGCATGGGTGGGGTCACCGGCTCCCTTTAGTCCGATGGGCTGGGCGGTGTCGCCCACCACTATTAGAGACAGTAGAAGCTACAAAGAGGTGAGATTCGGTCGGACCGAACCCCAGAATTCCTCTTAACAATCTATAGAATGCTGTGAAATCTGCGCCTCCTTGGCCTAAGTTCTGGTGCGCAGCAGAGTGCATCATTGCCTTCTCTGTCACTCCTTAATCTGGCATACACCTTGACAATTGGGAACTTATCGAGAAACACACCAGTATTGCAACTTGTTGACAAAGAACTAGTGACATTTCTCTTCTCGTTTATTCTCCTTGCCGGCCATCTCCATCACTCGTATTGTGAAACAGTCACATTTGAATGGTAAAGTATTTTATTTTATAATAATAATTTTTTAAATTTTTTATACAAAATAATAAATATTTTAATTTTTTTAATTTCAAAACAATAATATATTAAAAAAATAATATTTTATAAATATTTTATTCAATTTTTAATTTTCATCTAAACTTATTTAATCTCAACTTATTATTCAAACAACACCTCACTTTCTATGTTTATGAAAACTCTGACTTTTTTTTTTCTCGTCTTTTTCTCCCTCTTTCATTCTAGGTCCTCTTAAGAAAAGGAACCAACTTTTCACAAGCTTAAGCTCACATACATTTGGATGCTCGAGGCCATGATTGGACCATTGGGAAGCCAACTTGCCAACTACTAAGCTTAGTAAACCCTAATTCTTCAAGGTACTTGTGTTCCTTGATGATACTTACAATGTGTATTGATGGTCGTGGAACATGTGAGTTTTAGGTTTCTTGATTTTGTTGTTGGGTTTTTGTTTGGCTTGATGTAGGTTGAAGTGATTCTGATGGCCTAAGCCCACCATGTACGTCATTGCCGTTCTCCTTATCTGCCAATCGTGCAATCGACTGGAGATTTTGATGAACGAAACGGCACGTGACCTATACGCGCGAGGTCTATATATCGCGTGTTGCGACGCACCTTGCTAATTGGAGGGTCCTGGGCGTCATGCACAGTTGTCCGTTGATCCAAAACCTCCGAGCTGCTTAGACTAGCAGTGGATTCACTCATAGAGTAGCGTGTGTAATTCACGCGCCACTACAACCGAAGATTTGAGTGTTTTTTTTTGTTTTTATGATATTTAGTTGTGTATTTTCTTGTTGTGTTTGTATACATAAAATTTCATAATGAGAAATAGTCTCTCAAACACCATGTCCATAGAGTTTTAATATCTCTGCTCCCATGGAGGAGAGATTTTAATAAACTACTTTATTTGAAGGCAATGTTTAGTTCTCTCAAACATTTTGTTTGAAAGCTTTAGAATTTGGGTCCCAAATATTTTTGGTTGACTTGTAAATTGAGGTTTCTTAGTTCTTATAAGCCACACTTGTAATTTTCAGTTCAAGGCTTAATGAAGCCTATTTCTCAAAAAAAAAAAGAAAAAGTATAAAGCTTACGCATTGATTTGCTAGGAAAAAGATGTCATTATCTCATACCTCGTTATCATGTTATTCTGCTTTGCATGCTGTTTTGCATTTTCAATACTTGTACTTATTCAGCCGATTTCATGCATTTACCCCACATTATATTTTGGGATGATTTTTCTCCCATGTATTGTAGCCTGTAGGTGAATTTTGTACATTTTTATAGTATTATATTTCGGCTTTTAGATGATGATTTTAATGGAGTGCTGACTGTTTTAACAAAAAGGGGTGTCTCACGATCCGGATTCAAGATGGGGTATTATCCCAGGAGCTTCCTTGGTAACTTAGGGACGTGTAAAATGAAGTGACATTCCTTGAGTTGACACAAGGTTACCAATGGACTCAGAAAGACAGTAATGCTCTCGCGTCGAAGTCATTGCCTGCTTAAATATAATAAATCGCTAGATGAACCAAGTTTTAAACTATTTGACCAAGATGGGAGCTATAGGGGAGACAGATTTATTGTTTTTGGTCAGGTATCCCATGAAAAGTACCAGGGGTAGTAAAATTATAAAACTAGACAATGTAGTCCTACCATATCTTCGTTGTAAATGATCAGTTGGTAGTAGTAAGTTTTCATATATTTGGTCAAGATGCCCTTTAAGTGATAAATTATCACGGTTTTTCTCCGTCCCAAGTGAGGTATTTTTATATATATTAAAAAAATTGTGCTATCATTTTGCAGGTAGTTGTAAAACATATTTAAGGTTTTAGAAAGACTAACTGGAGTAAAGAAGAATAGATAATGGAAACAAATGGGGTTAAGTTTGTTTATAGAATCTGGCAACCCAAGGAGCAAGCTCAGTATTGTGAGGCGCTCTTGGGTTGGCAGAGTAATAATCAGACCAATAGCAGGGCGAGAGTTTATCAGCAAACTTGCCATCACTGAAGACGCAAAACGGCAGCCAGTTTTCCCCTCCATTCATTCTCCTCTTCCGTTCTCTTGGGTAAGCCAAGGGTGCCTGTACATACCTGCATTAGCAAGCAAACAAACAAATTAACTCATGAAATGGGTAAATAGCAAAATACAACATGCCGGATATGGATATGGAAGTCAGGTGTATCCTATTAATGATTCTTCACCATTACCAATTGGGAAATACTCTAGCCACAAAAGAATTATACAAAGGCAATTCTTAAAACTGATGTGGCTTGATATGATTCGTCAGATTGTAAAATTATTTTGTTATAAAGTAAATCTAATAGATTAGATGAAGCCACGTCAGTTTGTGAGATTATTTTGTATTATTTTTTTGTGAATATAGCAGTACTCTTACCAATTTACCATTGTGAACCAGTGACAAAGAATACCTGATACCATCAAGCACAGCATCCCAGCAGAAATGGGTATGACCAAACACATGACAGGCAAATGCACTTCCCTTGCTTCTGTGGATAGATCTTATGCGAACCTCGAGACAATCAGAGCCAATAATTTTTGGGAGATTGGGATAGAATAGCATCCTCTTCTCTGGGCATAGCTCTTGCCTTGACTTTTGAAGATGGTAATGCAATTAGTTGTGATATCTACATGTACCAAAGAGGATAATAGAACTCTCTACTCACGATACATGAATGATTCAGGATGTCCAGTTTTTGTTTGGTAAACAGAGAATATATTTAAAAACAGAAACAAAACAATGATGTGGACAAGTTACAAGAATCCGTGAACGACCATGATAGAAGTCAGAGTACAATATAAGACTATAGACACCTGAATACTACCAGCAGCAGCACTAAGGCTGTCCAATAACTACCACCACCTTATATCAAACAAATTTTTAACAGTTCAACTACCACTGGAACCACCACAAACCACTGTATCACATCATGATATCGATTGTAATTACCAAAACGTTTTCTATAAGTTCAAAGTAATTCGATTAGAAACGAGTGTATAGGCGAAGCCCATGTACACAAGAAGTAAAACACCTAGATACATTCAAAGTGACTATAGCAGCTCATTTACATAAGAGTCATCTGTGTACCTATATTAGTCAAAGTGACTAAACAACTCTCCTTTTCTAGTCTATCAAGGAAAGGTGTCATGAGCAGCTAACATGTTAACTATATTATTTGTCAATTAGAGAGTAATAGAGAGATCTCAGTAGCTTACAAAGCTGTGAGAAATTGTGCTTGATAGGTTTATTCTGTTCATCTTCTCTCTCTCTCTCTCTCTCTCTCTCTTTTACACACACCCACCCACCCCCCATTAACCTTAAACATAACCACCATAAAACCTCGAAAGAGCTACACCCATATTCATTGTTTCCAATAATCCTGAGATTTCAATTCTTGGTCTCAGAAAATTAAAATGCCATCAAGATTGGATCCTTTTGAGAGGTCCTAATTTAGAACTTCAAAGACACAATATTTTCCCCAAACATTACAGTCAATTAAACGTAGAAGCATCCTGCATAGCTACCCAACATGAGTTGGTGCAGGCCCATTGGATACTCATGTCTGCCCAACAATAGATCATGAGAGCAAGAATTTTGATTCTTCATAAAACATTGGGCAAAGCAGGAAAAGGTTTTCACGGTATAGAATAAACAAAACCACCAAAACTAGAAGAAATAATAGCCATAATAGACTATAATAGAACAAACATATTGACATGCATATGGTTCTGAACCTAACACAGCCAACTCCAACTCAACATCTTTGGCTTAAAAAGTAATAAGTGGTCGTGGACGATGTAATCGGCATGACTAATAACATTGAGTAATCAACACCCCGAGATAAAAATTAGCAATAATTGATTTTACATAAAAAGTAAAAGACTATGATATGGAGGCCTATATAAGTAATTCCATAATATAAGAAGAAATGATCATCCAATTATAACAATATATTATCTTGGTAGGTCTCAAAACATGAATATTGGATTTCCGTTCAAAGTAAAAGACTATATATGAAGGCCTATCTAAGTAACTACATAAAAGGAATCTAACCAAAGAAAAATAGATATTCAGAAGAGAGATTTACTGACCTGGGAACAAAGTGAGAAAATGTAATTATTTGGCTACAAGTCCTCTGGATTTCCTTGATCGCATTTATATTTTTTTCGTTAAATGCATCGAAGTACACAGCAAGGGAGGTATCCCGGTTTGAAAGTTCCACAGGCCACTTGCATGCATGAAAATCCTTGCATGCCTACACAGGGAAACAAATTTTGTTTTTTTGATAAGTAAAATTGTATTAATAATCAAAGAATGGGCAAACGCTAGTTACAACGATCTAGTACATCTGAGACTAGAAAAACAATTTAAGCTACAAAAACTATCCGCTTATTACATTAGAAGCTAGAAAAGTATGAAGGTCCATGCCATTACATGCAGCAATGGACCATGTACAAAGAGCACTAAAAAAAAAAAGCAGCCAGTTCCTCCAATGATCTTTCCTTGTCTTCAAATGTCCGGTTGTTGCGCTCCATCCAAAGACACCACATAATGCAAATGGGGATTATTTTCCATATGGCTTTTATCTGTCTCGTGCCTCAGATTGATTTCCAGCTTGCCATTGTTGCTTCCACGGTTTCTGGCATAACCCATGCAAGATTCAATCTAACAAAAACCTCAATCCATAATATCTTCGCAATGTCACAGTGCAGGAGGAGATGATTCACTGACTCACCCCCACTACGACACATACAACACTAATCTGCTATGATAATCTCCCTTCTTCTTAGGTTATCCGTTGTGAGGATCTTACCTAACATTGCTGTCCACACGAAAAAAACAGCTTTCGGGGGTGCCTTACCACTCCATATCTTCCTCCAGGAAAATTGGGTGCCAAATGTATTAAAGAGGGTCTTATAAAAAGAACGGACTGTGAAAGACCCTTTCCTCACAGGGATCCACCACAATCCATCTGTGGTCCGGATGTTAAGTCTTTGAGAATAGATGAGTCTGTAGAAATCTACAAATATGTTTACTTCCCAATCTTGTGTTGCTCTGATGAAATTAATGTTCCATAGAATCCTCCCCCTTTCAAAATCCACCAACTCCGCCACAGTGGCATCCTTGTCTCTCGCAATCTGATAAATAAGTGGAAACAAATCATTGAGTGCCCTATCTCCGCTCCAGACATCCTTCCAAAATCTAATTTTGTTTCCGTCGCCCAGGATGAGTCTTGTGTGC
Organism: Platycarya longipes; assembly: GCA_036559045.1. NCBI lineage: Eukaryota > Viridiplantae > Streptophyta > Magnoliopsida > Fagales > Juglandaceae > Platycarya > Platycarya longipes. The sequence goes on from CM071802.1 coordinate 47,063,780, forward strand.
CGCTTGAAAGTCCCCCACCCATCTCTAATATTTTTCCACACCCCCACCCCACCAGCCCCCCTTCATTAGTGCTCCACCCCCCCCCCCCCCAACATACTGCTGTATTTGTGCTCAATTTTCACTCTCCATAGAGCTTCAGGTTCCTGATGGTATCTCCATAACCACTTATCAAGTAGTGCATGGTTGAACCTCCTCAAGTTTTGAATACCCAACCCGCCGTCTGAGATAGGACTACAGACCTTCTCCCAATTAACAAGATGATACTTGAATTCCTCACCCAAGCCACCCCACAGGAAATCACGTTGTAGCTTCTCCAGGCGTCCAGCCACACTTGCCAGTATAGGAAAAAGAGAGAGGAAATAGGTAGATAGATTGGAAAGGGTACTTTTGATTGGAGTGACGCGCCCCCCTTAGACAGATACATCATTTTCCATCCTGCAAGTTTCCTTTCCACTTTTTCAACCACTCTGTCCCATATCGCAGCTGCCTTGGAGCAGATCCCAAAGGAAGCCCCAAATAAGTTATTACGAGTGAATTTATCTTGCACCCAAGGTTTCTGGCTTACTCACGCACATTATCAACTTCTCCAATCGGTACCATCTCAGACTTTTCATAATTCACCTTCAGTCCCGACACAGCTTCAAAGCATAGAAATAAAGCCTTCAAAGCTCGCACCTGGTCTCGGTCAGCATCGCAAAGAATAAGCGTATCATCTGCAAATAACAAATGAGATATGTTAGTATAATCTCGTATGGAGGTTCCTACTAGGAACCCACAAATAACACCATTATCCACCAAAGCTGAGAGTATCCTGCTTAGTGCTTTCATGACAAGAACAAATAAAAGTGGGGACAATGGGTCCCCTTGTCTCAGACTGTGAGAACTTGAAAAGAATCTTTCGGGACTACCGTTGATCAACACCAAGAATCTAGCGGTTGTGATACACCACCTAATCCATGACCTTCACCTTTCTCCAAAACCACATCTGCCAAGTAAGTATAACAGGAAATCCCAATTTTCATGGTTGTATGCCTTTTCCATATCTATCTTGCATAAGTTTCCAAAATTTCCAGCTTTAATCTTGCTGTCAATACATTCGTTTGCTATTAGAACTGCATCAAGGATTTTCCTGACTTTTACAAAGGCATTCTACGGTTTGGTGATGATCTTTCCAATAATTGCACTTAAGCGGATAGCTAGTACTTTGGAAATAATCTTATAAACCCCACTCACTAGACTAATGGGCCGAAAGTCCTTAATCTCTATAGCCTCAAACTTTGGGAATCAGAGCAAGGAAGGTGTTGTTGAGGCTTTTTTCAAATTTCCATATCGTGAATAGTTCCTGAAAAACTTTCATAAGGTCTTCTTTGATCACCTCCCAACAATCTTGGAAAAATCCCATGAAAAATCTGTTTGGCCCTGGCGCTTTATCTTTAACCATATTACGGATGACTTTCACCGCCTCATCTTCCTCAAATGCCCACTCCAGCCAAATAACATCTTGTGTGTCTATGGTCGAAGTTTATGCCATCAAGATTAGGTCTCCAAATCTCCTTCTCCATAAGGAGGTTCTCATAAAAGTTGACTATGTGGTTTTGAATAACCACTTCATCAGTACACTTAATACCCTTGGCTACGTTAGTGGGAAGAAAAAGCTCCTAATCTGAGCCTTGACCTGGGAAGAAAAAGCTCAAGGGATTCTAGAGCTCCTCCATATCCTCTAACCCCTGCAAGGATTCCGAAAAAAGGGACTCTTCCTCAACCGAATGCATCTGGTCTTCAGAATCGTCATCTGACAGGTCGAGAAGGTCGTCAGACTGTAAAGCTAGATTCGCCGGCACTACAACCACCTCTCTTCCCCTCTCCGGTGAAGTCTGGGTCGCCACTAACGTAGCCAAGTGTCTATCGAATTCGAAAATGAGATTCTGAGTGTACTAATCAACACTTGAACTATTTTTCATTTTCTTAGCAAGTCACCGTAGCATTTTCTCTGAGAACCTAAACAATTTAGGAATGGATTGTTGAAAACACTAGTTGGGAATCATGAAGTTCTGCAGCACATTACCTGTTCCCTTTAGATATTATGCCATAGGTGACTATTAAGCCTACTGTTTGCCCACTTGAACAATTTTCTGGTTCAAACATTAAAACATTCTGCACTGCATATCGAATATAAGTAAAAAGAACCTACACCAAGTGTTCCTGCTTGATAGGAGTAACATGAAAATCCTTACTAGCAGGAAAGAAAGAGAATCACCATCTCCAAAGACGGGATACGGATGCCAGCTACATCCTTCTCTTGATCAAAGCTCTGCAAGAAAAGAGTGCATCCATTCATAAATGCATAATTGAGCACCACATGGAACAAGTAAACAATGATATAGGAGTTAGAAGCTGCCAAAAGGATGTAAAATACACACTAATAAACCATTCACCTCGTGGTACCAGGAGAATATAGGAATGATTCCCAAGCCATCTATCACCATAGGATTGGTCACAACTCCAAGTTCTCTACACGCATCAAGCAACCTATTTAGCTTTTCAAGAGAATCTTCCTGAAATTATGATGATATCAGGAGCAAAGAGAGCTAATTTCATAAGCAGAATTTGAGCCTTGAAATGTCATAAACAGAAAATGAAGAATGAGGCTCAAAATGGAAACACATTATGAAGCAGGTCAGATTAATGTCATCATCAGATAGCAATTTTCAGTTCTACCTGAGAACAGATCAGACAAAGCCATATTGTTAAAGTCAAATGTACAAGTTTTAATGACAAAACTGATAACAAGAGGGAAAGTGGTGAAGGTGGGAGGTTAAATTAAGACTTTTAAACAACACAAGCATCTTGTCTAAAGCTCAGGGTTCAGACTTATGATTCTCATCCCATAAGTGATTGGTAAACAAAGAAATGGAGCTGGAGTTCAGTATGGGCTGCTTTTCAGATCTAGTGAACCTGAACTACCTGATGATTAGCTATCTTAGGATCTTCATTAAGTGGAATCCAGATGAGTAAAAACATAGAGAATATGCTATCCATCAAAGTGCCTCTAATAGCTACTTCATTCGCTTGGAAAATCTCCTTAGGGAAGACGCTCACCATGGATAGCTTAAGGAAATGCCAAATCATTGTTACTGAGGGTGTGTGCATGAAGTGCGAGAAATCTATAAACCTTTTTTTTTTTCTTTTTTGGATTGGTAAGAGATAAATTTTATTAATAGGAATGAAAAAGGCCTAGCCCGTGTACACATACAAACGAGCAAGAAATCTATAAACTACCTTTTATTCCATAGCATGTTTGCTATATGCAATGATATATTTGGAAGATTTGGATAGCTTGGGCCATGCCTAGATGGTTAGTAGATCTCTTTGCAAACTAGAAAGGGCAATGTGGCAATACAACACAAATATTGCAGCAGGGGAAGAAATAGTCCCTCTATGTCTGGTGTGGTGCACTTGGAGGCAAAGGAATGATAAAAATCTTGAAAACCAAGAGCAGGCGATGGAAGAAATCAAAACTTATTTCTTCAATAATTTGTTTCTTTGAGCCACCATAGACTTTAATGGGCTACATTTTCATGACTTTCTTGTATCTTTTTCTATTTCGGATTAGGTGTCCTCTCATATAAATCCACTGTACTTAAGTTATGCTTGTTATATTTGCGAAGTTTTGATTACTTATACAAAATATACAATAGAGCTTTTGCCAAATATGTATGTAAAACGGCAGAACTCTGGATTTTTAATAAGTTCTCTTGGTCTTTCACCAGCCTAAAGAAGCAAACTCAGGCTCTCAAGTTTCTTGTTAACAAGCCAATCTATAGCAACACACTGGCAACAAAAGCCTAAGCATAGTTAAGAAAGCAATGGAATAGTGCAATTTCTTCTTAAGAAGAAAATACGGACAAAAAGAGGCTCCTTTCAGCATAAAATTCACAAGTAGTTCCAAGTTAACAAGTATGATAGACAGTTGGAATCCTTCTTCAATATTGTAGAGAACATCTTGCTATGAAACTGGTTTTTGTGACCAAAAAACTCTATTCCAGTTGTTTGGAAATTGGGATTAACAGAAGCACATCACATAGACACTAAAATTAAAGAGCAAAATTATAAGTACTCTACACTACTCACACATGCTGTCATCCTTAAGCCTCAAAACTACTCACAAGAGCTACTCTACACTACTCACACATGCTGTCATCCTTAAGCCTCAAAACTCTACCAAAAAACTACTCATATTGGAGAACCAACTTGGGCTCAAGCTACCACTATTGCCAAAGCCTTGACATGGGTTAAAGTATCCATTTGGGATGAAGTCCCACTTGATCTGAAACCTCACATTTGCAAAAGAACCAAGCCTTGGTATTAATCTTAGACCTCCTTAATTGCCAACTTTTTTCAGGGTCATTTTCTGGAATTTGAAGCAATTTTTTTTAATTGGCACCAGGTGTTCATGAACAGTATCTCGACTAATCCCAGGGGGTGCACATGCCTCGACAAAGAGTTTTCAACAAATGCACCTTGGATAATTCAAAAGGATAATCCTCCAATCTGATGGCCCCTAGAGTTGTTTGCACATAAGGGGATTTGAACCTTAGACCTGAGAGAAGCATACCCCTAAGCCCAAGGCCTTCACCACTTTTTCCAATCCTAGGGGTTGGGATTTGAAGCAATTTACCATACAAACATCTTATCCGCATACGTCATATGTTTTAGTAAATGATTGTTTTGCTTAAAAAAACACAAGGAATTACAGAATTTAGTCAACACTTGTACAATTACCAATCGTGATATTTATATGAGTACCAAGCCACACAAGTGAACGAACTCCATGACACTGATGAACAAGGTTAGAAGTTTTCTAACAATACCAATCATGAACAAGATATGTGAAACTTAATGCAAGCATCCTAATCTTCAACAAATCAACATATGCTAGGGTACCCCCGACATTTCACCCACTTAGCTCCTCCCATAAGTCACTTGAAACAGTAATTTGATAAAAAAAAATTATCATTTAAAACTGTTAGTAAATATTATATATTCTATCACAACTACAAGTCTGCATCTATGTATAGATAGATAAACACAAACAGAGATGCACAACCTAGTACATTCTTAGCTATGAAATACTTGCAATGGATCTGGTAAATTAGAAAGGATGCAAAGTTATAGAGAAGGAATTGTGTCTCTTACATAACCTTCTCCATCCCGACGACACCAAAGATCATGGTTTCCTGGTATGAAGAAGACATGCTCAAATCCATCCTTTAAGAGACGCATGGTCAAAACAAAGTTGTCGTATGTTTCTGCTACGTCACCCGCAACGAGAAGAACATCTTTTTTATGTCTTGCAGTAGAAACGGACTTCACCCATTCCATGTTCTCTGCATAGTCTGTGTGCAAGTCAGAGAGGACAAAGACACGCAAGCCACCAGCATCTCCAGAGGTAGATGGTGGTATTTGAAGTCTTTTGGTGCACAAAGTTCTTATTATTCTTTTGTAATTGTGAAATGCAATGTGCTTGGAAAGATAGTTCAAATTGGTGGGTTTTTGAGATAGACTCGGGCAAGCAGGGATAGACCGCACGAACATCTGTAGAGTATGTGAACCAAGAACTGACCAAACCTTTCACCTACAATATGCAATAGTACATCAATCATTTTAAAGGCATCAACGGACAAGAAAAATCCTAATCAGTAGCTTTTCACACAATATGCTTGACTATGATTACAGACTAAGTTTCTCTAAAAAAAAATAAAAAATAAAAAGAAGCTTGAATAGAAAAAATAAAAATAGAAACTTGGAAAAAAACAGAAGAAGAAAAAAATACAAGCAACCGTTATCTTTCTGCACAGCTTAGTTTTACACCAATATCATTTGATCCTACCATTCATACATACATGAAGACATACATATACGTTTCCTACGAATGTACTTATATCCAAACCTGCTCACGTTTGTCTTAGTTTTTTTAATGGGGACGTAACTGTGAGGGCTTTTTTCATCAATCGCATGATTTATCCATGCCCAACATGTTCATAGAAAATTCAGAAATTGCTAATTTGATACTACCTCTGTTTTCCGAACACTATGTTCTTTTCCAGAATTTATTTCCTTTCGGAAATTTAAGTGTGGAGCATCCCCAGCTACGGATGTGAAGCTTGAGGCCAAGCTGTGCAACCTGGGTCAACTTAATTCGACCCATTTTGTTTTCAAACAATTTACAAGACTAAAACCTGAAGAAAAACCTCAAAACAAGATTGAACATAAACCCCACAATACTTCATATGCAATCAGAAATTAAAACGATAAAAAGTGAAGATAGAAAAGTGAGAACCTTTTTTAGAGTCACTTTTGTACCCACTCAACACGAAGAAGAGTTGGGGAGAAAGCTTTCCTCCTTTTGCTGTAGACTGACAAATCATTAATTATATCGATGTAGATTTGTTTCTGTCATTTCTTTGGGCCTTGGTATGGACACGTATGTGGAGGATGGAGCCACCAAAATGGAGTGCAAGTTCCGGTGCGGGTTCGGGGTGGAGACTCCATAGCATCTTTGTTGAGTGAACCCGGATGCATTAACAAGTTACAGATTCATCCTTTACTCGACCCGATTGAGCTCAAATTCACCCATTTCTAGGCCCGTAAGAAAAATGGAAAAGCCGTCCACTCGGATTGAATCGGTAAGTTCCGTCCAATTCTAAACTGATTCGATCCGGTACCAATTTTTATTTAGTAAAATTGGTCTAGTTTTGCGTTTGATTTTTAGAACATCGGCTCGAATCAGATTGAAGGATATATATATATATGTATATATTATTCTTAATTTTTTATATTATGTATAATTTTTTAATATTAAATTATATATATTATATTAAATAGTTAAATAACATAATATCAAAATTTAAAATCTTTTTATTCATGTCTATTGATCTTAATATAACATCTGAATTTTAATATAACATATAAATTTAATTTTATAACATAAAATTAATATAACATAAAACGAGGGATATGATGGGTCGGTCAATCACTCACTACAATTTTAATTGGATATGATTTTGTTTAGCCGTAAAATCAGAAAAATCAAACGGGACTTAGATCGAAAAAATTGAGAGGATAATGATCGGTTTGATATTGGTTCTTTAACTTTTAAAATCGATATATATCAGTTTAATTCTTAAAAATGTCCAAAACAAGATTGAACATGATCCATTAAACCACCATCGACTACCAGTTTAATCCAAGTGGATCAACTATTTATTGGTTCGTGTCAACTAATTCTGTTCATAAGTTAGGGTAAAATTGATTTACCATTCATCGAACCAATTAGGTTGAGAATGGATAATTCTCTCTCTGTTCCGTTAATGGGGTGAGTAAGTAATGTGCGTAAATTATCACGGTATTCTTCCATTGTAAATGAGGATATTATTAATAAATTTAGAGTATGATAAAAAAAAAAAAAAAAGAGTAATGTATGCAGTGTTATTGTCCTCTGATTGGATCGCAATTAATAAATAAAATTATTTATTAATATAATAAAAGTATAAAAAATGATATTTACAGATTCATAATCGTAAAATATATAAGTGCTGCATAATTATTTTAAAAAATAATAAAATTATACTACGCTTGCATGCATTCTCTCTCTTCCCCCCTCTTTCATCTGGTGCACTTTCCTGCAGCTTTCAACATCAATCTCTCTGTTTGTTGTATGTAAAGATAAAAAATTTTGTTGCGTTATTGGATTTTTCTCATTTTTAAAAAAATCTTATAAACCCTTTGCTTTGAGATCTCTATTTAGAATAAATCTACTTGTATGCAGCGTGGGGTTATCCACATGTATCCGTGCCTAAAAAATTGAAATAATTATTTGAGTTATATATATATATATATAATATTTCAAATGCACTGCAATTCCTTTAAAGGTATCCAACACCGTATACATGTAACAATATGCTTCTCTTATATTTAAAATCGAAAAAAATACAAGTGAGGTGATACAGAGTTGTGATTATTTTTTCGAAGTACAATATGATTTCTGCAATTTCTTGAAATGATCAGTTTCTTAAAATCTGACACTTGAACAAATATAATTGCGGATGACAAAACGAATGAAAAAGCATGCCCAAATCCCCACTTCCAAGGATTTCTGCAATTCAAAAAAACTCACAAGGGACTGGAAAGTAATAGAGAAAATCCTTGCAAGTTTGACCTCTTGAGGTTTGACTTAATGAACGAAGATATATTTACTATTCATTTATCACTTATTTATTATTTGTAGTGTATTTTTTTTTTATTATTTTTTTAAAATATTATTTTAACATCTTTAATCATTAAGAAAAAATTTAAAATATATACAATTTTATTAATAATCATGATTTTAACCATTAAGTAAAAAGAAAATTAAAAAAAATTAAAAAAATTAAAAAAGTGATAGAAGAGTGGTAGAAAGATGGTAAATGTATCATTATTCTTGACTTAATACTCAACTGGAAATGAAAACAAGGCTTTAAGACTTTATTTAGATTTGGAGATGAAATGAGTTGAGATGAATTTAATTTATTTTTTAATATTATTATTATTATTTTAAAATTTGAAAAAATTGAATTAAAATTTGAAAAATGTATATTAGAATTTGAAAAATCTGCATTGGAATTTGTGTTTTGTATAAAAAATTAAAAAAATATAATAATAAAATAAAGATAATATTTAAATCTAAACCGAGCCTAAATTTGAAACTCTAACCATGGAAAACCCTATATACTTATTTCATCAAGCTTTTATGTGTTGTATACTTCTGTGCTGCTTTCGTTCCATTCTTCAAATATTTGCCAAGATCGAAAGCTGTCATATTTTTATTGGCTTTTGATATATAATAAGAGTTTAAAAATGTCATATATTATAAGATTTTCTCGTTAAGCAAACATGATGTACTTCATGAAGGGTAAAGATAAAGAATGATGATGACCCCGAAGCATGGACTTTCAGCCGTCCAAGAAAAGTACAAGGTCTTCCCCGTCGAGTGCCCGCAATACCAAGAATAATTACCTTCCTTCAATTCCACAGCTGCCATAGATGACGTATTGGCTACGCCGTACGCGTCTCCCTTGACCCTTGTTCTCATATATAAAAGGGCAATGCTGGGGAGTAGCCACACTCAAGGTACTCTCCCTCACATGAACAGTGTTATATGATACGTATGACTTCTCCCTAATTTTTCTATATAAAATTACTAACAAAGACTTCAAGAACTAGCAATCTATTGAAATTTACATCATAATCTTACAAAAGGAATTAAACTTGAAAAACTATTTGTAAGATTTCTGAGTAAACCTATCACTTCTCATATATATTAGAGGGTTAATTGCAAAATTAATATCTAGATTTCACGTATTTGCAATTCAAAGCAGAAAGTTCTCAACGTTTACAAAATTGCTATATGATTTTTCACGTTTTTACAATTTGAGATTTCTGTTCTCAATCTCTAGTTAGTATCAATAGTTATATGTGAGTGTGTCAGCTAATCAAAAGTTGACACGTGAGATAATGATGCCATGTCACCTCCATTGATTTTCAATGAGAGATTGATGCAGGTCACTGTTCTATATTATTATTTAGCAAAGAAATCCAAAGACTTTGGAATTGGCGTAGTCCAGGCTCCAGTTGAGCTGTAAAACCCATCCATATTTTCGCTCATATATATATATATATATATATATATATTCATCAGTGCTTCATAATCAACGATCAACCACCTCCCGTTTGGTTCCTCATTGGGCGCTGCATATAGAAGAAGCTAATAAAGAAGATATGGCTTATCTATCTCTGCATAATGGAGGTTGGCCAGCTATGCCGGCGGTGGTCATGATGGCTTATGTATCCATCTTTTTGCTCTCGAATTCCGGTTGTCGCGGCGGCGCGGCTGCTGCTGGGCCCCGAACCACCAGGACTCTTGCAAATGGACTTGGGAAAACTCCTCCCCTGGGGTAAGCTCCTTTGATCCTGCTCTTGGTCTCTGTATGTGTACATACATAGATCTGAAAGATGTGCCATCCAAGATTCTCTGTTTTCTGCTAGTTTTGATCAGTTGCTCATCAAATTCTCAGATTGACTGTAGATGACATCATTTTAAATGAAAATTAAAAATTAAAAAAATTATTATTATAATATTATTTTTAATATTATTATTATTTTAAAATTAAAAAAAATTAAATTAAAAATATTTAAAAAATTAAAATAATTTTTCAATCCAAACAAAACCTTAATATTTTTCAAATGGCCAGTTTACAGCTTTAATTATGCTGATGCGCTGTGAATCTGGCACATCGAGGATCAGTGATTTATATATATATATATATATATATTAGAAAAAATATTTGTAATTTTAGGATGTCCACAAAAGATATTTGCAGTACTCCACAAAGGGTCTCCATGCATTCTTTTGAAAAAAATTAGTGATCAAGTAAAGCTGAGATCACGTGAACAAAAAAATATTTTGTTAATTTTTTAATATTAGACTTTATTTTTTTTTTTCAAAATAAGTTGCATACCTTAAGATTATATTTAATATTGATCAAGAAATCGTATAAAAAAAATACTCATAGGTATAATCTAGTTGTCAATTTTTTTAAATATTTTATAGTTAGGTGTCTGCTGCAAGGCCCGGTTTGGATTCAAGACTCATCTCGATTCATTTTCATTTCATCATTATATTTTATCAATTTTTCATACAAAACACAAATTTCTATACATTTTTTTTTCAAATATTTTCAAATCTTAATTTAATTTTTTCAAATTCTAAAATAATAATAATATTAAAAAATAAACAAAACTCATTTCGACTCATCTTATCTCCGAATTCAAAAAGAATAAATTAATAAATTAAAAATTTCTATAAAAATTTAAAAAAATATAATGATGAGTTTGAGATAAGCTCGTCTTATCTACTAATCAAAACCGGCCCTAAATAATCATATATATTTATAGAACACATTAAATAAATCCAAATCCATTAATCCATCCGTGTGGTTGTAATTTCTAGAAGAAAATAATAACCATTTTGTTTTAATGCCGACATAATAATATCACACGCGCATGTGATATAAAAATGTCTCCAGCCATTATTTCACCAACTACCAAAAGTGGTTAGGGGATCATTATATGGTTGAAGAATCACATGATGAAAACAAATCTTTCCTGCATGCTTCTTGATCCATCCAACTCATTTCCGACCCTTTTTCCCCTCCCCCCCAATTTCTATTTATAAACCCAGCTAATAGATAAGTATTAATTTCATTTCTAATTTCTTTATGACCCCAACATTTCTGTCAATTATTAAATTGATTGTATTTTCTTTTATTTTATTTTTCCACACCCTCAAAGGATAAACTCCAGCCGACAAGGATCCCAACTCTAATCCTTCCCCCATAAAGAAATGCAAAGATACCTTTAAATATTCCCTCATATATAAAATAATTAATATATAGTACTCTATCTTTTGGTTCAAATTAGCATTCTCATCGATTTAGACAAATTCTTCTTCAGATTTTAGCCAATATCTTACTTTTTTTATATTTATCTAAGCAATTTTAATTCAAAGTGTACATTAGATTAACCATTTATTCCTTATATAATAATAAAATATTATTCTTAGAGTGAGAATATTATTTTAATTGTCCAAAGAACTGTAGCCCTCTATATTTGTTGGAATGAAAAATATTATTTTAATCTTTGTCCAAGCAACTGTATCTAACGACTGTACAAGAAATTTAAATATTTTTGAAGATGCCTAAGCCAATATTACTGCTATTTTATTCAAATCATTCAAATTTTATCTAAACATCTCATTTGGTCAAGCCAATAAGAATACTCTAGTCATAGTGATCCATATCCTGCAAATAGGTTAGTTTATAGTGACCTTGTACTAATCCCCATTTCTTTTTCCTTAATTTAATTATTGAAGCTGATTTTATGCTTGGCACTTGGCAAAATGGCCAATTAAGTGAAAAAAGCTAATTATTTAATGTACGTGAAGGTTTAGGTGTTAAAATATAAAATAAACAATAAAATTTATCTCTTTATATCAGCTTAAGTATTATTGTTGAGATAAATGATGATTTCACATAATATTATAATAGAGTTTCTGAGTTCAAACTCTAATTGTATACTCTATTCCATTTAATTAAATATCTCATATGTTAGGCCATTCATTGAGAAAAGGTCTAACCAACATGTGAGTGAGAATATTAAAATATAAAATAAAGAACAAAATCTATATTTTTCATTATAGTCGAAAAGTTGAAACTGGATTACAATCGAAAGTTGAAAATTGATTGAGTCTTTAATTTTTGTTTGTCAATTGTCATCAACTTCATATTTACAAGTAAATTAGCCGACTCATTATGAAGTTTAAATTAATGTTGATCAGATGGAATAGTTGGAACCACTTTAGCTGTCATATTGAGGAGAAATTGATTAGAGAAACAGGTAATTTAGAGTCAACCACCTACATCAATATTTGCTTAGGAAAACTAGACTTTGATCAAGTTCCTCACATCGCAAGCTTGTGCTGCAAAATTTCTGGCCACAGCCGATGCAATGGTGTCGTCGGGGCTCGCTGCAACAGGATATGAGTACATAAATCTAGGTACATAAGGCGTCGACGATTTTCTGTATTTTTACAACTCTATAGTACAAATTATTAAGATTAAGCTAACTCTCTACCATTTTAATCATGTTTTAGATGATTGCTGGGCCGAACTTGAAAGAGACTCTCAGGTATATATCTTTCTATTATAATAAGTGACTATCTAACGTCATTTAATGGATTTTCTTATTTTTTCGTTAATTTTTTATTGTATTTTTTTAGTTAAATTTAATGATCACTTAACACTAGATATTCAAACCACTAGATATGGTTTAAAATCTAGATAAGACTAGTTAGATATATAATTTAAAATTTAGATGAGATTAGTTAGATAATATAAATCATTACTTTTGTTTAAATTAGATAAGTTTTAAATTATAATTTCGAATAAATTATTCCTTTTATGTCTTTATATAATTTAGATAATATAAATTATATAATTATGAATTATATATATTTTTAAATTATATCTAAATTATATATATAAATTTAAATTTAGATATTATATGTGATTATAGTTTAGATATGATTTAAATTTTAGATAAGATTAGTTAGATATATAAATTTAAATTATATCTAAATTATTATGAATTTAAATTTAGATAAATTTAAATTATATCTAAATTATATCTAAATTTACATTTAGATATTAATTTAAATATATAATTTAGATATAGTTTAAAATACAATTTAAATTTTTATCAATTTTAAATATATATATATATGAATTTAAATAATATATAAATTTAGATAAATTATAATTTATATTATATATAAATTTATATATCTGATTTTAAATTTCTATTAATTCTTTATATAAAAAAAGATAAATGTAAAATAATTAAGTTTAAATTTGTTTGCCTACTACATTTGTGAATACAATTATTTGAATAAATATTATTTATTTCTCAATTTAAATCTATTATGAAACATTAAATTCAAATAATAATATTTTATAAAATAAAATTATAATAATTATTAAATAATTATCTTTTATCACTTCACATTAGTTTATAATTTACTTTTCTATAATTTTATTGCTGTCAAGATATTTTTCATATATTTTTAAATTATATCTAAATTATATATAAAAATTTAAATTTAGATATTATAAGTGATTATAGTTTAGATATGATTTAAATTTTAGATAAGATTAGTTAGATATATAATTTTAAATTATATCTAAATTATTATGAATTTAAATTTAGATAAATTTAAATTATATCTAAATTATATCTAAATTTACATTTAGATATTAATTTAAATATATAATTTAGATATAGTTTAAAATACAATTTAAATTTTTATCAATTTTAAATATATATATATGAATTTAAATAATATATAAATTTAGATAAATTATAATTTATATTATATATAAATTTATATATCTGATTTTAAATTTCTATTAATTCTTTATATAAAAAAAGATAAATGTAAAATAATTAAGTTTAAATTTGTTTGCCTACTACATTTGTGAATACAATTATTTGAATAAATATTATTTATTTCTCAATTTAAATCTATTATGAAACATTAAATTCAAATAATAATATTTTATAAAATAAAATTATAATAATTATTAAATAATTATCTTTTATCACTTCACATCAGTTTATAATTTACTTTTCTATAATTTTATTGTTGTCAAGATATTTTTCTTTTATTATCCATCAAGTATTTATTAGAATTTATATTCTTTTTCTTCTATACATTATATTATTAATCGAAATTTATATTTTTATAAAAACATATGATTTATAACCACTTCACTAAACTAGAGAAATATGCTTTACCAACTGATTTGTGCAGCATTTAGTTTTATTATGAATTTTGTTTTGAATTAACATTCAAAACTCATTCTCAAACAGAGTACTCCTCTCAGCTTAATCAATAAGTGGAAATATCAAAAATTTATAATGTGTATATATTTTGCATTTATTTTTCAATAATTTGTTTATAGAATATTGTATTTAAGTACTGGAAATATATATATATATATATATATTCTCATAAAATTGAACTACATTGGCAGGGAAATTTGGTGCCAAAAGCTTCAACATTTCCATCTGGAATAAAGGCATTAGCAGATTATGTCCATGGCAAAGGGTTGAAGCTTGGGATTTACTCTGATGCTGGGTATCAATTCCAATTACATATAGCAAATCTAATTCTAGTCTATATATACCTTGATCAGTACTCAACTTATTTCTTGATATTCTTAATTTGTAGAACTAAAACTTGTAGTCAGACTATGCCTGGATCCCTAGGCCATGAGGAACAAGATGCAAAAACTTTTGCTTCCTGGGTAACATTTATTTATTTTTATTTTCTTTTATTTTTTAGGATTTATTAGCTATAAAAAAATTTAAAAAAAAAAAAAAAACCATTTTGAGATGCTAATAACTGGTAATTTATCCTACACATGATAGGGTATTGACTACTTGAAGTATGATAATTGTTTCAATGATGGCACAAGTCCAAAGGAAAGGTACTATTAGCTAGTAATTGTTATTCTATATAATGTACCCATGGTTTTAGTTTATAAATTATAATAAGGCATTATTAACCTGTGTTGCAACAGGTATCCAAAAATGAGCCAAGCTTTATTGAATTCTGGGAGATCCATTTTCTTCTCTCTTTGTGAATGGTGAGTAGATAATTGAGAGTTTTTGTTTTTTTGTTTTGTTTTTTGGTTTGTGTCAAGCTGATCTATATTTTTATAATAATGATTTGTACAAGTACTAGTCCTGTATGGTTCTTTAGTAAAAGAGTAAATTCCACTATGAAAAAATATATATATAAAAAAATATTTTCTTTAAGTGGGATATGCTACTTTTACGAAGGATTTGCACTATATTTGCATACTTCAGACTTATACCTAATATTGCTCTTGATTTGAAGTGCCCAACAAGCAACATTTGCCATTCAGAAAAGGAAAACGCTAATTAATTTAAAGTCATTCCCAAAAGTCACATTCCACAATTTCCGACTGCGTGTATTTTTTTTTTTTCTGCTTAGTGCTGAAGAATGATTTTTTAATGATGTGATTTAAAAAAAATATATTTAAAATTGTTAAAAAATACAAGAAAAAAATCTTAAAAATATAATATTCGGGATCGGTTTCTAACTGTAGAGTCATCCTTTAGAAAAATAGTATTACAAAATCAGAAGCAAAGATCCAGCTAATTAAGGTTCGGTTTGGATTGAGAGATGAGATGAATTGAGATGAGTTTAATTTATTTTTAATATTATATTTGTTTTAAAAAAACTGTATTAAGATTTGTGTTTTGTATGAGAATTTAAATAAGTATAATAATGAGTTTGAGATGAATTAAAACGAATTCGTCTCATCTACAAATCCAAACCGACCCTAATTATTGTTCCCCTGCTTAACATTGAACTGAATATATTGAAGTAAATGGTTGGTGTCGATATATTTTAGGGGACAAGAAGACCCTGCAACTTGGGCTGCAGAAATAGGAAATAGCTGGAGAACAACAGGTGACATCGAAGATAACTGGGAAAGGTAATATATTGCTGATAATATATGTTGATCATCTTTTTCTCACCATTTTTGCCAAACACAACCTTGAAAATAATTTATTCTTGGTACTTCCTTCTTTTTCTGGGTTCAATTAGAGGTTTTGTAGAGTGTAATTTCTCCTTACTAATTAATTATTTTGTCCGCATTGGTATTAACAACGTAGCTTGAAATAGAGAATGCACGAATCATTTCAAAAGTTCTTTCCTTGTGTACTGCTTAGTTGTTCTATATTATATGCAGGCTCTTTAATTAAATCATTTTTTATGAAATCCGGATAAAATGTAAGCTTATGATTTGAGTTTGATTGTTATATATGCACCCGCACCAAGATCGAGTTCTAGACGGACAAACCTGTATTGAACTAGATACCTAATAAGTCCCGAATAGGCTAAGTGGGTTTATTTTATTTTATTTGTTTTTATTCATTTTTTTAATATTTTGAAACACTTTTTAAAAATAAAAAAGTCACATCATCATTTAAAAACAGTTTTTTAATTATTAAATTAAAAATTAAAAAAATAATAATTTATTTTATCATTCGGAAGATTCATTTAGGACAAAAAGCTCTAGAAATAAATCATTTCCCTAAGAATTATTGAAATTAGATCGATTGACCAAAATAACCATGAGCAGCGGTTTGATCTTAACAAATGATGCATATTTTTTTGGTAATTTACAATGTAATAATTGCAGGTACTTATAATTGCAAAACGGGTAATAGTTCTTAGTGTTAATTATAATTGTCATAAATGATAAGATTAATTCATCATAGGCAATTTTCATATTTGTGTAGAATCCCTTCAGGCTTCAATAAAGGAATGAGTCTATGGCCTATTGCTGTTTGTTTTATATATATATTCCAATGACTCTTTAAGGAAAATTAATTTTATTTGTACTTATTTCTAATATTAGCATGACATCACGTGCGGATCAAAATGACAAATGGGCATCTTATGCTGGACCTGGAGGGTGGAATGGTAATTACAAAAACCCTATTTTCATCTTCTTTATATGTGTGAATTAAAATAGATTAATTGGTAAGTAATCTCCTCATATTGTAATTGATCTAATTTATAATATTTGGTGTCAGATCCGGACATGCTTGAAGTTGGAAATGGAGGCATGACAACAGAGGAGTATCGTGCTCATTTTAGCATTTGGGCACTAGCCAAGGTACTCATCAATCATCATGAATTATTAAAACTGACTCGCTACATTTTTCAACTTCTACAAATTCATAAATGACGTCATTGTCAAAATTAAATACCTACAGTCAAATGTTGTTAGAATTTGGATTCCATACATGAGTTTTTTTATTAGGACTTAAGAGTACGAGACCTAGAGTAAGAAAATTGTTTATCTGTAACTAAGTATTTTTTTTTTGTTGTCAAAATAACTATTCTCGATTAAAATAAATATATTTTTGCAATAAACAGTCATTTTCGTCACAAATAATCCGTTAACGATACTAATTTTTCTTGTAGTGATTTGAGTTGTTGGAATGATTTGCTCGGAGAACAATAAATGCATAATAAATATTGTAGCATTCACTTTATATAACTTTTTTCGAATTTTTAGCTAAGACTTTTCTATATGATGATGTGCAGAGACTGATATTTTGATGATGTAAAATGTATAACTTGAAAAACACTATTAATTAATTAATTAATATTTTCATGTGCATAGGCTCCTTTGTTAATTGGGTGCGACATTCGAGCAATGGACAATGTGACATTAGAATTACTCAGCAATGAAGAAGTTATCGCAGTCAATCAAGGTAATTCATATGATATATTGCATGCCAATTGAAAGTGGGGAAATCTAAAATTGTATGCTTACCATTAGTACTTTTGGACAGACAAATTGGGAGTTCAAGGGAAAAAAGTCAAGAAGGATGGGAATTTGGAGGTAAGCTTTTTATCTTGTCATTATAAAGAAACGAGTGTTCATGACAAATTATTTACAACAAAGATAATTATTTATTACAAAAACAGACTCATTTTAGAAAGAATAATCATTTTGGCAGAAAATAGCTAATTACAGATAAACAGTTTTCTTGTAGTATTTTTCTCTTTTATCTCATGAAAAGTCCATGTTTTCCCATCAATTCCAAATTACTTAAGAATAATAATATTAGAAACCCAATTTCTTAGTGAGAATATATGCTTTTGGAGTTTAAAAGGCAAGCATATATTAGAAGTATTAAGTCTACGCACAAATGTTATACAAGAAATTAATTTATTCATCGATGTGTCTTAATGAAATTCGTAAGGTTTATTTTATAATAACAAGAGTTTTATAATCTGATGGATTGCTGCACTAAGCCACATTATTATGCAAATTTTCTTGTATAAAATTTAAGCGTAGACAAAGTATTTTTTCTTAAAAATCACTCTTATATATTTATTTCTAAATAAAAAAAAAATGTAGGTTTGGGCTGGTCCTCTAAGTGAAGGCAAGGTAGCTGTAGTTCTGTGGAATAGAGGACCATCAAATGCTAGGGTTTCTGCTAATTGGTCTGACATTGGCCTTAAATCAACAACAGTGGTTAATGCACGTGATTTATGGGAGGTAAGATACATATAATTCACTCACATATCGTAATATATAACACAGAAAAAAGGATCTGTATTCTTGAACTAATCAAGAGGTCGTTGTTTGACGAATTGTGCAGCGATCAACAAAGACATTAGTGGACGGTCAACTGTCTGCTAATCTTGATTCTCATGCTTCTCGAATGTACGTTTTGACTCCCCAATAAAGCTATAATAATACGAGAGAACTGAAGGCTTCTCATTCTATAATATTTGAATAAGATTTGTAATTTTATTTTTATAAATTGAATTAATTATATGGAATCTGTTAGATTTATTTTATAATAAAAGTAATTTTATAATCTGACATATCATATTAAAGAAACATTAATTTGTAAATTTATTTTAGTATAATCCTATTGTTATTAAAGTATTTTTCTTGTTTGTATGACTCGATAAATTCAATTACACGGAGTGGAGCTTTCTATTTTGGAACACCTATAGAACTTAGTTTTACAGCCTCCAACCTTTTTTGTTTTTTTTCTGAGTCAATAAAGTTCATTAAAACTAAATAAGGTAACACAAGAGGAGGATGTGAAGTTTCTGATAAACATTCCAAAATAAAAAATTACAATGCATAAGAGATGGAAAGCGAGTTTATTTACCAAAAGGCATCTTCTTATCAAAAGACAAAAAAATATTGTTTGCAAAAATGCGAACAACTTAGTTTTACACCCTCCAACCACTTATTAACATGATTATTCAATTCTTCAATTTTAAAAATATGCTAATTAACAAAATCTCTAAAATAGAAATTTTGAATAAAAAAACTACTAATGCTAAATAACTTTTAGATTGTCTCTAATCATCACTTCCAACCATCTCTTGGGGTCATAGTCTGCTAGTGGTGGCTGCCACCCCAAAAAATGGATGGAATAACAAAAAAAAAAATAATAATTCAGCCATTGCTCGAGTTGACAACTGTCACCCCCAAAAAATGGATGGAATGATTTTACACTAATATATATTATGTGGTTGGTGTCAGTTTTTTTTTTGTTTTTTTTTTTTTTACAAAAAAGTAAAAAACTGACACCAACCACTTAATAGTGGCCTAAGCTCAATTTCTTTTTCTTTGAAAAAAATAAGATTTCATTAATATCTAAGAAACGAATTAGACAATGTGACTAGTAATTAAAATAAACTCACTTTATAAATTAACTAGTTATAATTTGGAGTTCAGTTTCTAATTTTTTACAGATAAAAATTTATAAAAACTAAGTACTGCCTAAATGACAATAATTACAACTCATCTCCTACAGGAGGAGAGTATTTAAATTCTATAGACATAAAGTCCGGGATACTATTTTTTTATTTTACAATTTTTTCTATACAAACAAAACATAAAAAAATAAAGAAAACACAAACCAACTAAACATCCCTAAACAACAACAAAAACAACGGTTATTATGGTGACACGTGGACACCACGTGCCAAACCAAACTTAGATTACAGCAGGTCACCAGCGCTAGGAATACCTCGGATCCACCTTGAACTAGCCGGCAACGAGGATCCACCAGAAACAAGTCGCATTTAGCTACGGACTCCGCTCGTTAAGATCACACGCCCTTTCGTTCGATCAAAAAACCATCGGACGACCATGATCGGCTGACGGGAGTGACGATGGCACGACTTGTTATGGCCTTGGAGGTGGCCAGTTCAGTGCCACTTAGGCACGCACAACACTATAGGTGGCAGCAGATTCAACTTTAACATCATTTAACTTCATTTTAAATTATAATTTAATTATTTTAAATTAATAGGACCTTAATCCTCCTATGTGGATGAATCTATTTTACTATCGTTTATAGGACCTTAATATGTCTAATGGTGTTTACTTGTAATTAATCCTAACCCGACTTGGAGAGGGGTTCGGGAATCAATGACCCAAATGTGACTTCTAGGATCCTAAACAATTGTGGACTACACCAAGATATCATATATGAACCCAACTATAAATATATTAAAAAATGGTTTGAACACCTTATTCATGACATTCATGAATGTTTTTGGGGAATTAGTTAATCCAAACAGCATCACAGTACACCTAAAATGGTCGTACCTCATTTGAAATGAAGTTTTTGGTATGTCGCCTTCCTTGATGCTCAATTGGTGATAACAAGATTTAAGAATGATCTTAGAAAATATTGCAGCTCCTTTCAATTGATCAAGCAAATTGTCTATCCTGGGCAAATGGTCTATATTCTTCATGGTCAATTCCCAATAGTAAATACACATCATAATGGTCTCATCATTCTTCTAAACAAATAGTACTGGTGCTCCCGAAGTCAATATATTCGATCGATCTAATTATGAACCCTTTTGCCATAAGCTCTTATAGTTGGGCTTTCAACGCTTTCAACTCTTTCAACTTTGAAATGGTCTTCCTATAAGGTGACTTATGTATGGGAGTCCCAGATTCTAGTTCGATGGAAAATTCTACTTCTCAATGAGGTGGTGATCTTGGCAATTCCAGAATACTTCGAGGAACTCATCCACTACGGGTACTCCTTTTATGCCCTTGGGTTCCTTCTTCTTAAGTACTAGATGTATTAAGTAGGCATTGGCTCCATCTGCCAAATTTTCTTGGCTTATGGTGAGGTAGCTATTCCATGCATTGACCTTAACCTACTACCTTGGACCATTCTTTCTTGAATCCCAAGCACTTGGAATATTAATGTTCTTTGATGCCTTTGCCTATTTTTAAGTTAGGGACAATTACCAACCATCTTGGCTCTTGATACTGGTTCTCTGTTTGATAGCACTAAGGAGACCTATACTGGGTCTCTATTTGGTTTCGCTTAAAGAGCACTTATTCAAGCAAACATAGCATACAAGAATCATGATAGGTGTTAAGAAACAATTTGGTTGAATGGTCTGATGTATTTTCTCATTGATTTCGTGTGGAAGTATATAGCTATACATGGCCTTGCCTTACATGGAAAGAAATAAAATGTTGATTGTACAAATAAAATCAAAGATTTGTATAACTGTCTAATTACAAAATTTATGGGATTGCTAAAATCATGGGTGCTGAATATGTGCTGTAATACTCTCCCTCAAGTTGGTGCATGGAGATCTGTAATGCCCAACTTGCGAGATAAATGATTGAAGAGGTCAGAGCCCAAAGCTTTGGTGAAGATGTTGGCAATCTGGTCAGAATATGGGAGATGAGTTGCTGTGAAAAGACCAAAACGAAGTTTGTCACGAACAATATGGCAGTCAATTTTAATGTGTTTAGTGCGCTCGTGAAGAACTGGATTCTAAGCAATGTGGAGAGCGGACTGATTATCACAATAGAGAGTCATGGGGTCTTGGTGAGAGATGTCGAGTTCAAGAAGTAACTGATGTATTCAAACTAGTTCACATGTAGTGACAACCATGGCGCGGTATTCAGCTTTTGTAGATGAACGGGCAATGGTGGTCTATTTCTTAGTGCGCCAAGAAATGAGACTAGAACCAAGAGTAATGAAGAAGCTAGTGGTAGAGCGTCTAGTGGTAGAACAACTGGCCCAATCAGAATCAATATAAGCACTAAGGCTGTACATCCGGTGTCCAAACTGGATATCTGGGTCAACCCGGACCGGAACCGGGTGTCCAAAAGCGGGTTAGACTCCAACCCGGTTTTACCCGGATTGAAATCCAGTTTGGATCCGGATCAATCCGATTTTTTAAAAACCGGAAACCCGGTTTTCGGATTTAAACCGGTTTTTTTTTTAAGCTTGTTTTATTACTTTTTTTTTTGTTCCACCAGAAAGTTGCACTCTATGTTCCCATTTCTTCCTCGGATTTTTTTTTATTTCTCCTGCTGTTCACACCCCTTTGATATATGTATTTAGGAAGCTTGTTTGTTTTCCTATCATATAATATTTTTATCATAGCCACTATTAACAATAATTAAGGCTATACACAACTATTTAACTTTTTAACTAAAAAATAAAAAAAATCCACTACATATTATATTACAATTATTTTATTGTTAAAAATCCACTAAAAAATAAATTTATGTTAAGAATGAAATGGCAAATCCCATATGCCGCTTGAGTGTTGGATCTTCACTTGAAGCAAAAGGATCCTCACCAAAATCATCTCGCAACTCATATCATCAAAATCTACAAATCAGAGAAAGTAACATTACAATTATTTTACTGTTCAAAACTTTCATTGATGTAAATTCCACATGGGATAACTTATAAAAGCATAATTGGCTTCATGAGAAACAGACAAAAACAAAAACAGAGATAATGTATAACTTGAGAATCAAATTCTAAGATGAACTAAACACATATATACACTGATAATGTATAACTATGTAACCCCTCCCAAAACAAGCAGACTGTATCGAAACCCCAAAACCAACCTCCCACCACCCTAATCCAGACTTGGAGCTTTAATAACAAGATCACAATGTTAGCTTTCATTTGCATTAATTCAGTGACATTTTATTCTGTTTCTAGCATAAAAAGCATTACAATCACTGAAGGAAAGGGTCATACACTACCCTTGAGAATTTGTGGAACTATCAACTATGATTCTGCAAGCTCTAATCAAAGAGCAAGGAGGTGGAAGGACTTCTATCAAGAGGCAATGCGATATGTTAAGCACCTCTAGGTGTTGCAAACCATCCAAAATTATTATCAGTGCATCTTTATATACAACTGCATCGGAGACTTAGGACCTTCAATTTTGGAAGAAATGCAGCTATTAGCTAGTGTAGAATCAAATAAAATATCAAAAGGGCCCATAATCTTCAGGTTATAAAACCAACCACGAAGTAATTGATGCATTGGCTGCATTGATATTATGTCTCTTTAGATAAACAAAAACAGAGATCAGCATGCAGAAAAAGGTTTATGTTTTTTTAGATTTTAACCTATAAATCTTCCATGGCATAAACTTATTTAGGAAACAATACGCTTTTATGGGGTTGGATGAGATGACGGGTGAGAAATTAAAATACTTCAAATTACACTTATGATTTAGTGGCTTAAACCCATTTCAGAATACCTATAAATTAACTGATTTGGATCAAAGCTGCTATTGTATGGAATCTGTCCCTTTCCAAGATATTGAAATATATAACTCCCTCATTTCATAGCCACTGTTCTTCATATTAGCAAGAACCTTATTCAAAAATTGAAATACAAAATCCTAAAAACAGATCTAAAGATACAAAATCTGAAACTATATGGTATTTAAAAGGAAAAACATCTAAGCTCATCCACTCATCAAAACATACCCACATCTAAAACTGTGTTATTCTAAGACATGAAACCACTTCACCATAAACAAATCTAAAACAGATCTAGCCAAACGAAAAACATACCCAAACGAAAAACCAAAAAGAAAAGTGCAGATCTAGCCAAACGGAAGAACGAACAGACAATAACCATCGAGATAACCCAAAAATACTCCATAAACATTCAAAAATTTTCATCAAGACCCATTTCGAGACCCATTTCACACTGTAACGGATGGCCAAAGTCCAAAAAATAGACCCGTCTAACCAGACATGAGAGACTTATCGAAAGGTCACCAGTGAGACAAACACGGCAAAGAGAGAGACGACGACCAAAGGTTGAAATAGAGAGACAATAGCTAGAAATGCAGTTGAGAGAAAGTGATATCGGGGGAGGGGGATACGGCATCGCAGCTCAGAGAGAGAGAGAGCAGATGAGAGTGAATCAGGGAGGGGAGCCACTAGGGCATCGCGGGGAGAGTGAGAGAGAGCATATGAGAGTGAATTAGGGAGGGGAGCCGCTAGGGCATCACGGGGAGAGTGAGAGAGAGCAGATGAATCATGTTCATTTTATAAGATCCGTATACAAATCCGGATACCGGATTTCAAATTGGATACCGCATGTATGAGACCGCTCAGACCGCTTTTTAACAAATGCGGACACCGCTGGATTAAATCCGGGCTGGATTTCGCAACTGGAAACCGGTTATCGGGTTTTAAAACCGGAACTGGAAAAAATGGGGCCCAGATGAACACCCTTAATAAGCACAAACATGTAGATCAATGGAGGAAGAAGAGAAGATGCTTTGACCTGGAGTGCCTTTGATGTAGTGAAGAACTCGTGTGACAGCTGTCATATATGGAAGCTGGGTTTATGCATGAATCGAGTGGGAATGTTCACTGCAAAAACAATGTAGAGTCTGGTGATGGTGAGATAAATGAGGCGCCTAACTAACCGTCTATAAGAGCCGGGATCAAATAGAAGGTCGCCATCAATGTCGCCAAGTTTTAGATTATGTTCCATAAGAAAGGGAGCAGGGCGAGAGCCAAGTAGTCCGCTGTCGACAAGAATGTCCAAGGCATATTTTTGCTGATTGAGAAAAATGCCTAAAGGTGATCGAGCAACTTCAAGTCCAAAAAATTATTTGAGAGGGCCAAGATCCATGGTTTTGAAGTGAGTAGAAATAACAGACTTGAAGTGAGTAACCTGAGGAAGATTATTGCTAACGACCAATGGTAATACTGGTGACAGTAATTAATGTGAAAAGAGAGTGATCAACCTGCGATTGAACAAAACCTACAGTAAGAAGAATAGAGGTTAGTTTAAAAAACCAATTCTGGGAGGCCTACTTGAGGCTGCAGAGAGATTTTTGAAGGCAACAAATGTGTGTCTCCCCCTGAAAACAGTAATCAGATGGAGATTTCATGTAAACTTTTTCATCAAGGTCGCCATGTAAGAATGCATTGTGAACATTCATTTGATGGATAATCCACTATTTTGCAGCAATAACTGCAAGAATACAGCGGACGGTGGTCATTTTGGCGACTGGGGCAAAGGTTTTGTGATAGTCAATGCCTTCAACTTGAGTGTAGCCTTTTGCCACAATGCGAGCTTTGTGTCACTCAATGGTACCATCTGCTCAGAGTTTGGTCTTGAAGACCCATTTGCAGCTGATGGGCTATTTACCAGGTGGGAGTGGTTCTAATGTCCAAGTGGAGTTTTCTTCTAGGGCACGAAGTTCAGAGGCCATAGTTTCACGCCAATGAGGGTGGCGATTAGCTTCTGAGTAACAGGTAGGATCAACAAAGGCAGTAATTGTTGAGTCCCAAGAGAAATTGGAGCACCCGTTCGTCCTCAGCTTTCTTCTCCAAAGTGGTAACATCAATTGGGGTTTGAATATTGCCTAATTCATCCCATAAGTGTTTTGTGCTATTGTAATAATTTGGTATGGATGATTGGTTTTGATAGAGGTTGGAAATTTCTCTTTTGAGATGAAAGAGGCGAGCGTTGTTGTCATGGAAAAATCGAGACTCAAGGTCAAACCAGACAACATGTGGGTCATCATGGTAGTCCAGAGGATTTGCAAGGGAGGGGGTGATGGTGTTGAGGATCCAAGTGAGGACCATGTCCTTGGTGTGACTCCATTGGGCATAGTCGGGTGAAGTGGTGGGTGGGGCTATGAGGGTGCCATCAACAAAGCATAATTTGCTTTTGGCATTAAGGGCTTGGTGAAGGGTGTGTTGCCATTTGGGAAAGTTATCACCGGTGAGATGGCCGAATATGAGAATGAGACTGGGGGAATCAGAGCGGTGAAGATGATATGGGGTGGAAATTTTAGAGGGAACTTCAGAGAAGGAAGCCATTGGAGTCAATCGACAGAGGAGAATTTTTGGATCAAGGTATGGCTCGATACCATGTTAAGAAACAATTGGGCTGAATATTCTGATTTTCTCATTGATTTCGTGTGGAAATATATAGCTATACACGACCTTGCCTTACATGGAAAGAAATAAAATGTTGACTGTACAAATAAAACCAAAGATTTGTATAACTGTCTAATTACAAAATTTGTGGAATTGTTAAAATCATGGGTGCTGAATATGTGTTGTAATAATAGGGACACACCCGAGTCAAATAATGTAATCACATGATAATTAAACATCTAACTCTCCCTAAAATGACCGAACAAACTAGATTCTTACAACCATGCTCCTAAATTACCAACTTGTTAATCTAAGGTCAGGTTCATACTTGTGATGACGTCTGCTTCTTGAATTTTTAAGGCGTCCTTATTGACTTGTATAGGTGTTAGAGCATACACTCTTACTTGTACCATTCAGCCTTTAGTCTCCCCATCCTCTAATAAGGTTGGTCCTCATAATTGGAATTGCTTGTGGACAATTCTTGGCATAAAACTCTATCCATCCATATCTAAAGCGTGAGAGTAAAGCCTGACGACACTCTCCTTCGTGAGACCTATGACAATGACCTTATACTGATGCACTGCCTCCTATATTGTGACGCCCATAGACTCTCAGTTGGGATTCGGAGATTGAAACATCAGGTAATACAATACTAGGTTACATACGCCTCATTCATGATAGTTAAAATGAAACATACCTAGAATGTTTCTAGTATTATGAATAATTTGCAATAGACATAAATTTTGTTTGCTTTCTCTCTAAACGTCCGCCCTCGCCGGTTTTTTCCAAGCCATTGTAGCTTGTTTCCGAGGGAGGGCGGAGCTTTTGCTCCTCCCTCTCACCCACCCAATCCTAGCAGCTATTCATCCTTACTTTTATTTACTTTTCTTAGATTTTTTTCAAGCTTTTTTAGCTTTTTGTCCACAACCAAAAGAATTTCTGATCTATTGCTTGTCAGGCCTCTTCGCCCACCACACACCAGTTCTATGGACTTTACAGCCGCCAATCTATGGAAGGAAAGGAGCAGAACGACTAAACGTGTAGCGCGTCCTACTCATGCGCGGGAGACAGTGTGTGTGGTGCTCACACGTCGCTACGCCAGACGAGCTCCCTTGCCACCATGCGTGGCACAATTGGGATTAGTAGCCTTAAGAACTTTGTTTTCAACTCCCTGTTTCCTCTTTAGTGTGGCGCATGTTTCTCACACGCCACCACTGTCGGCAGTGGTCCCTCTCCGGTCTATCGATTTTTTTTTTAGGTTGCTACTTTTTAGTTTCTCTAACCAGGGATCAAGTTAAAGTAAACGTGAGAATCCCCTCCAGCCATACCAACTCAATAGAATGCAGTGCAACTTTTATCGCTGCGGATTTTAGTCGCAATTTTATAGTCTATTTATCAAACTATTTTAAAACTGCTTTAAGCAACATTCCTTCAATCAGGATTGGTGGGAGCCACACTTGTGGCTCTGAAACCATTTTTTCTTTTTTAGAATTTGCCGTGTATTTGTCGTTTTGAGATAACTATTAGAAGCTCTCACCTCACAAAACTTTATATCCTTGTATCCAATTAATGTTATATAATGCTATGCTTGCTTTAAAATAAAAATCGCCATAGACATAAAGAAATAAGGACTTGAACAATGAACTTGGTACCAAGACATAATTTATTAATCCCAAAAGATGTAGTAGTTTAAACATCGTTAAAAAAGCAGGGTCCCGAAACTTGACCATTAATAATCATCAAAATAGTTTCCGTGCTTTAAATTATGGAGCTCCCAAATTTTTTGACCTCTCACTTCTCCAACCTCTCACTTTTCCGTCGACTTCTCTATTTCCGATCAGACCTTATAATCTTTTAGGAAGTTACGTCAACTTATAATACTCCCAACTGAATTTTCAAAACTTAAATCTTTTAGGGAAGTTATGTCAACTTATGATACTGCCATCTAAGATCAGACCTTAAATAATTGGAAAATGTTGTGTCTACTTTGCTAGCAAGTTACACAATAATGTGGTATTTTCATTTGTCAATGTCCTGTTGGGAGTTCTGCTTGGACATTGGGATATGGCCCATATAAGACTCAAAACGACAGGACTTTGGGATATGAGGTAGCCGTACGTAGTCCAACTGAGCACTAAGACCATTAATAATATTCTTTCGGTGCTTGTGCTTTTATCCAGTGCTCCATAAACGATATTCGACCAGTACTGCCAACCTTCTTCCTTTCTCAGTTTGAAGGTTGCTGCTCAGCTATGGCGGTGGTGCTTGCTTGTGTATGCATCTTTCTGCTCACTAATGCCGGTGGTGGTGGTGGTCATGTTGCTGCTGCTGGGCTCCAGACGCATCTGCCGGCAAATCTTCTGGCAAATGGACTCGGTATAACACCTCCTATGGGGTAAGTCCCTTTCATCTTTTTCCTTTTAAAATGCCCCAACAAATAACTCAGAATCCTCTGTATGTAAATATATAGATCTAAAACCAATGTTCAATCCAAATTTCACTCTTTTCTGCTAGTTTTGATCCATTGCTTGGTGATGAAATCTTGAGACGATTGGTCTATTTGTTTTTTGAGTTGAGTTGGATTGAGTTGAGATAAAAATTAAAAAATAAGTTAAAATATTATTAGAATATATATTTTAATATTATTTTTGTTTTAAGATTCGAAAAAATTAAATTTTATATTTTATTTTATATAAAAAAATTTAAAAATTTTAAGATAATGAGATGAAATAAATTAAATTGAGATAAATTAGTTGGCACCAGACTTCGTTAAATATATATATTTATTTATATAAAGAGAGAGATAATGCTAAATATTATTTCAATTAGTGGAAACCTCATCACCCTTACCCACGATATCATTTGTTTTAGTGCCCACAAATCACTGTGCTTTATACGTACTTCAAGCTGCTGAGTGGTTTGGATGAGATCATGGTGCAATATATAATCACAGATTCACACGGAAAATATCTTTCCTGCTCATAGCATCATCTTTCAGATTTTAGTGTTTTTTTTTTTAATTGTCCAAGCATTGTACAAATCATTTGAAAAACAAAAATGTAACCCATTAATAAAAAGTTTACTAAGTTATTCGGGTCCTATATACTTATTTTCACCATCCACATAGCTAACTTAGAACAATTTAATTTGAAAGAGAAGTATAAGTTTCATAGTTTAATTAAATACCAACTTTACTTCCATAGTTTAATTACATACTCTCCACTCACCCTTGAACGATAGACCCCAGCCGACAGGGATTTTCAACTTCATTCTTCCAAATGCCCACTCAGAAGGAAATGCAACAATATCTTTTAAAGAAATTTTATTTGCAGTTTTGAGTGAACGATTATATTAATTAATAAATAAAAATAAAAATAGAAAAAATATTATTTTTAAAAAAATATTATTGTAATTTCAAAACTTTTTAAAACTAGACTTGCTAGGTGCATAAGAAAAAATTGAAAAACGAAAAAAGTACCAAACCGGGCTAGTCTAAACCGGTGTAATTGGTCCGGTTTTGGATCAGTACCAATTTAAAATTGGTTTCCGTAATGTCAAAATCGGCCAGTATCAGTCTGGTTCCGATTCTAATTAAGCTTTTTAGAACCGGACAGGACCGGTTCAATATAATATATTATAACTTAATTTTTTTAATATTATATATAATATTTTATACATTAGTATATAATGTAAATTGATTACAATTTACATTTTATGGCCTAATATTAATAGTCTAATAGTAATATTCTTTAAGTCTATATATAAATTATTAGACTAAATAATTACATATGAAATAATGATATAGTAATACTATTACTATTAATATTAATATGCTAATACTATCACTATCAATGATATAATTGTAAAAAATTAAATTTATTATAACAAATACTAATATATAATTATTCTAATCACTATAACTAAGATTAATCTATATATTAACGGTCTAATAGATTAATTTAAAACTAGAAAATTGAATTGAAACCAGTAAAATCAATACTACCGATTTTAAAGGGTAATCGGTACGTAATCTTTCTAAATACTTTTGGTTTGATAGACTTTTGAATAGAAACCCTTCAAATTTGAAGGGTTGCTATGCAAAAGTCAAACCAAAAGTATTCTCTCAACTTTCTTTTCTTCATTTTTGATCAAATATGACGAAAGTAATTTTTATTAGTCCAATGTGAGATTACTTTGATATTATTTTATTACCAAACTTGTACTTTTCATCAAGTTTTGATGATTTATTTTTATGAGGCCAATGCTAATACTCTTATATGAGTTCAAATATATTTTTATTGGAAATTGTAAATTAGTGGGACCCGACTGATCGGCTTGTCGAAAAAAAAAATCTTGTCTGTATCAGTTGGTAAGGAGAGAGAGAGAGAGAGAGAGAGCATGTTGGGCCAGCCCCACTTGTGTTCACATTCAAAACACCATCAACACAATAAATGCGTTCACACTCAAATACTTGCATTCATACTAAGAGCGTTGGTATTGATCTTATCAAAATTTATCATCAAAAGTTGACGAAAATTATAAATTTGTACACACATAAAAAAAAATACTATTTATCAACTTGTACTTTTTATTAATTTTTGATAATAAATTTTGATGAGACAATATCAATACTCTAATAGAGAAACTGAATTCTCTTCAAACTCTATTTATCCTGGCCGTTTGGATGCCCAAATCCAGTCTAAAGTGAGATCAACTTAGCTGGATTTGGTATCCAAACAGAGTCTAACTCATTTTTCTATCATGTAATACTCAATATTACTAATTGCTTTTAGGTGAGAGCTTGGATTCGAAATCGAAGTTAGACTTGGAGCATAAAGTTGGAGTTGTTCCAGCAAAAGTTCCAACTTTAACTCCAAATGAAAAAAAAAAAAAAAACTGACTCTGATTCCATTTTTTCAGAGCTGGATCTCGAAATATTTGGTCACTACTCGTCGAGAGAAATTTGGTCATTCACTCATTGTGCGATCATTTTCTCAAAAAATAATCCATTTTCTATTACAAAGTACTTCAGATTTTTGCCCACGTTCATCTTACTTGATGCAAAAAGCTTAACAATAGATCAAGTCATTTTTCACAGACAAAGAGTTGAGGTCGTGTTCTACGGCCTAAGTTGCTCGACAATGTCCAAACAAATCATTCTTATACGAGGGTAGAAAAAGTGGAGGCGGTGGTTGACTTGAGGCCACTCCGATACCAAAGTCAATAAAGTGGTAGTGAGAATGCTTAGAATAAATATGAGTAAAAAGGTAGATAGCTTAATTTGTAAGCCGGTGAGTATGTTCCCGAGGGACCTGGTCGCTGTCCTATTAGTCATTCAGATTCCCTTTGCGATGTCCGGGTATACCTCTCTGCCACATTCTAAACCGATAGTGAGTTGTCCACCTCTCCGTATTGTGTCGGTCTCTACTTTGACTTAGAGGTGTGTCTGGACTCCTGATCCGCATTTAATGAAGTGAGGGGCTCTTGCTGCGCATTTAATACTTCAGGAGGTTCTGCACGCTTCCACCAGGCCCACATTTAATGCGACATGACCTTAGCAGGCTCTTGCATTTAATGCGTCATGACCTAGTAGGCTCTCGCATTTAATGCACCGAGGGGTGTACCTGTCTCTCTCTGACTTGGTTCTACCTGTCGTACAGCTCATTCTGCAGGCATCCTTTTGCTCGATCCATCCCAGGGGTCGCCTTCCCTCTCGTGTCCCAAGCCGCTCGCCAAGACAGAGGGGACAAGGTTAGGTTGATTCGGGTTTGGGCCTACTTGGGCCTTGCAATGGGCCTGGGGCCCAATCTATCCCGGATGAATCTCCCCTCACACAAAACATCTTAAAATTAAGAAATAATTTTATTTTAAAAAAAATAAAATAGAAAAGAGAGAAAATAAAAGAAAGGCCGAACTCCCTTCCGCACCAGGCCATCAAGTAGTGCCCACCACCTTGTGGCATCGGTGGCTGACACTTGGGCCGCCACAAGGCCGTGGCTGAATCTGGCCTTTAATTCTTTTAAATAAAGTGATTTTTCTTTAATTTAGTACATTTAGCATGAGAATTAGATAATAATGAATCAAAAGCAGTGCTACAAGCGTAGCATGGACGAGTTTTTTTTCATTCATTTTTTATATTCTTAAATATTTAAAAAAAAATTACAAAATCTTTAAAACAATATTAATCACAAAGTAAAAATAAAAATATTTAAAAAAATACATCTTGTTTCGGGAGATGTAGTTTTGTGATTTAACATTTCTGTTATTGATCTGATATATAAAACCACGTGTTGTCACTTGGACTTCTTTTATGAAGCAGTTCAAGATTGAAGCAAATAAATAAATAAATATTAAGATCAGATGAGATAAATTTGTCTCAATTCATTATTATATTTTTTTATATTTTCATATAAAATACAAATTTTAATACAGTTTTTTCAAATTTCAATACAAAATCTTCAATTCTCAAGTCAACTTTTTTGAATTTCAAAATAATAATAATATTAAAAAATAAACTCAACTCAACTCATCTCGTCTCATCTCTAAATCCTAACGGGACCTAATTATGAATACATGTCATATCCTTTCCATAAATTTGGTAATCTAACTAGCCCTTTATTAACTGATTACAAGAAAATACTTGGTCTTGTTTTTTTATACAAATGAAATGAAATAAAAATTAAAAGTTAAATATATAAAATATTGTTAAAATATAATTTTTTTAACATTATTTTCATTTTTGAATTTGAAAATGTGAATTGTCTGTTATATTTTGTATGAGAGTTTGAAAATTTTATAACGGTTAAATAAAATGAGATGAGATAATTTTTGTGAAAACAAATTAGATTTTTTTTTTATAAGAAAGATTTCATTTCATTCCAATAAAATCAAAGTTATAGCTGTGACCTGACAAACAAGAAAAAATTCAGATTATAAGTCAAATTAATCAACTATTTAGAGCATCTTTGCATACATAATTTATTTGTAATGGACATTGTCTTAACTTTTATACTATCTTAAATGACAAAACCTACAGAGAATTCAATCTTGATTTGTCTGAAAATATGACTCTTTGTGAATAGAGATAAAACAACCCTCACCCTCTATAGAATGAGAGAGAATTAACGCCACAATCCTTCAAAGAAGAAGTGAGAATCAATACCACCATCTTCTACAGAAGGAGTGAGACAACCAAAAGAAAGCCTTTTCTTTTTATTATTGCTTAAAACAAACAACAACTTAAACAAACACGAAACAAAAAGAACATCAAAACAGAAAATACAAAAACCACTACACAAGACACACCTGTAGTGGCACGTATAAAACATGACCATGTTAGGAGAGGTCGGACAAAAGATTTTGACGCCACTGAAGTCACGGAGCGTGTCATGCATACTCTGATCCTTATGGCAAATCATTCGGCCGGCTTGTAGATCGTCGCCAATTGAAACTCCTGTGGGACGCGTGATTTTCGTGGAGTACCAAAAAATACCAACCTCACCACCTTGTGCTTAAGACAAAAAATGATATAGAAAATAACACAAAAACAGACAGTTATAAAAAGAAAAAAGGAGAAAGGAGGGAGGGAGGAGGGGTTAATTGTACAAAATGGGTTAATTGTCATTGCAAATAGTAACTTCCGTTGAAACAACTCGTTCAAATTATTATATCCTTTAAATATAATTTTTCACTTTTAGTTATCATTATCTTCTTTAATTTTCAAGAGTAAACTGGTCTACCCATAATTAATGGAGTCTAATACGTTGATTAGATGGAACAGTTGGAACCACTTCAACTGTCACATTGAGGAGAAATTGATTATGGAAACAGGTAATTTAATTATATATCACTATAGCATTCAACTGGGAAAACTAAACTTTGAAGACAGTTTTTCTTGACTAATTTGCTTTGTACTGCAAAATCTCTTGCTACAGCGGATGCAATGGTGTCAACTGGACTCGCCGCAATAGGATACGAGTACATAAATCTAGGTTAGGCTTTGGGGGAGTTCTGTATTTAGATCATTCAATAGCAAAGATTTACCACTAAGTTAATCCTCTATCATTTTTAATTTCTTTTAGATGATTGTTGGGCTCAACTTCATAGGGACTCTCAGGTATTTATGCTCAAGTGTTTTCTAACTAACTACTTTCTTTTAGTACTCTTAATTGGGTATGTAGTAGGCTTGCTCATCCGAATTTTGAATTTGGGAATCTAAGTTCGAAAGATAGGTAATTTTTTTGAACCTGTTAAGTGAAAGTGTCAAAATTATTAGAAAAAAAAGTCAGGATCCGGCCTCCCAACCCGAATGAACAAGCCTAGTATGTAGAAAGATTATATTTTTAAGATATAGTCTTAATAAAATTGAATTTCGATAGGGAAATTTGCTTCCGAATGCCACAACCTTTCCATCCGGAATTAAGGCGTTAGCAGATTATGTCCATGACAAAGGGTTGAAGCTTGGAATATATTCTGATGCCGGGTATAACTTCTGTTATATATAGTCACTTTTGTATACTCATTGCGTGCTTCATTAATACGATTTTTGAAAATAATTATTTTATATTAAAAAAAAGTGATACAGCCAATCTCATTAGTGTAGTGCGCAAATAATACGTAAAAGTGAATGCACATAAAATTTTGTATAATGTATGTAGCAAATTATAACTAAATACCATGTCTTTGTTAATCTATAGGAGTCTAGTTATCTATGCGAATTTCTACTCTGCATTCGCTCAATTTTTCAGTCTTTGCTAATTTCTTGATAATGTTCTTTGAAGAACTCGGACTTGTAAAGGAACTATGCCCGGATCCTTGGGTCATGAAGAACAAGATGCAAAGACTTTTGCTTCTTGGGTAAGATTTATTCCTTTTGAGTATGCATTTATATATATAGTTAACTTATGGTTTTGGTAGTTATAACCATATGTTCTTGTGCCATTTTGGTATGCTAATTGATAATTAACTCTTTAGGGTATCGACTATTTGAAGTATGATAATTGTAACAATCATGGCATAAGTCCAAAGAAAAGGTATTGGTTTTCGTTTCATACATGCAACTTTTCATATAGAATTTGCCACCTTCTCATTAGCTATTGCATGCTTTCTTAATTTTAAATTATTTTTACATTCCAAGGGTGCATAAATCTTGCACACTTTGAAAAGGGTGAAAAATTTTGTGAACCACATAAAAAAAAATCTATTTTGTAAAAGTGGATTTTATATATATATATATATATATTTTTTCAGAACGAATTAATATGCAGGATTTGTACGCCTTATAACTGTATCTAATATTATTCTTTTTAGATAATTCCTTCATATGCACAAACTATATAACTCTAATAAGATATATATCCTCAACCGGTGTGATAGGTACCCAAAAATGAGCCAAGCTTTATTGAATTCAGGAAGAGCTATCTTCTTTTCCCTTTGCGAATGGTGAGTAGATAAGAGAAGTCCTTATCTTTTTTCTTTTTTCTTTCGCATCAGGACAATTTAATCTGCAAGCCCATCAAGCAATATTCACAGCTTTGAAAAAAAATTATTATAAAGCTTGCATAAGACTCGGTCCCAAGTCCAAGCAAGTGTACTTTTAGATAAGAAAAAATATATATATATATATGCTATATATATAATTAAACATATCTTTCTTCATAGGCTACTTAATTTGTTTGCTTTTCCTGCTTAACATTGAACTGAATAGAAACAAATGGTCGGCATCAATATAGGGGACAAGAAAACCCAGCCACTTGGGCTGCAGGTATTGGAAATAGTTGGAGAACAACAAGTGACATCAAAGATAATTGGAAAAGGTAATATGACAATGTTTTGTTTCATACAATTTCTGTCAACCACAACCTTAAGAACATCAATCTAAGTTGTTTTATTTATTTATTTATTTTTTCATTTAGAGGTTTAGTGAGTTTGTGAAGTATAAATTTCCCCTTCCTCTATGTTATATCAGCATTGGTAGTAGCAACATGGCTTGAACTGGAAAATTTATTAATCACTTTAAGAGTTAATTAATTCATGTGTTTAGATATTCTATGTGGGTTCATTAACAACAAAACTTTATTAAATATATTGGAAACCACCTATTTATTGTGTATATATATATATATCCATGATCTTAAACCCAAGTAATATTATTAATATCAATCAGCATGACATTACGTGCGGATGAAAATGACAAATGGGCATCTTATGCTGGACCTGGAGGGTGGAACGGTAATAAACTGTAATTTTGTCCTCCTTACCTATGCGTGGTAAAATGGATTGGTGATCATCCCTAATGCATGCTATATTGATCTAATTAATTGGTGTCAGATCCAGACATGCTTGAAGTTGGAAATGGAGCCATGAAAACAGAGGAGTATCGTGCACATTTCAGCATTTGGGCACTAGCCAAGGTACCCATACCGAGTAAAATATCATATACAATAAATTGTTGATATCCCACATATATTATATATATATATATATTTTACTATTTTTAAAAGGAAAAGCTGTGCTTTGTACCCACAAATATTCAGAATTGAGAAATCCTTTAATCATAAAAGAGTTTTATTAAAGTAAATTAATAAATTAAAGTGTCTTGATGTAGTACATTAGGTTATAAAATTAATTTTATTTTAAACTAGTTATAATAAATCATATAAAGTCAGATCAGTTTGTGAGTTTACTTTTATGAAATTTCTTTATAATTGTAGTATTCCTTGAATTGAATTTTTACATTTTATATAAGCTCCGAACAATCAAAACTAACACATTGCAAATTTGCAACCTCCAAGTATCAAAAGACAAATGGCATATTTATCTTACTCTAACCGTTAAGATGGATCAAAATAGTTAAATATGACACGTAATTGGAAGTCAAATTCAACAAAAAAAAAAAATGCGCATTCTAAGTGTTTAATAGTTTGATCGAAGTATTTAATAATTTGATTGTATTAAGTGTATTCATATCTTTGGAAATAATATTAATTCATTATTATTTTCATATGCATAGGCTCCTTTGTTGATTGGGTGTGACATTCGAGCAATGAACAATGTGACATTTGAATTACTCAGCAACAAGGAAGTTATTGCAGTTAATCAAGGTAAATAATATATAACACGTCTTTTGAAAAATAAGAAACAGTATATTAGAAATTGCTTATTTTTAGTACTGTTTGGATAGACAAATTGGGAGTTCAAGGGAAAAAGGTTAAGAAGGATGGGGATCTTGAGGTAAGCTTTTGTTATCTTCTTTTGTTTTATCTCATAAATCCATGTTTTGCCAATAGTTCCCACTATGTTTCACATACTAATAATGATATCCCAAAAAAGAAAAATCAAAATAAAAAATCAAAATCATAGAAAATTCATAAGAAAAATTATATTTGTAGTTTTAAAGTGTATAAATTTCGTACAATCTCTTTAATAATAGATTCAACTTTTTATAAAGAAAACACTCTGAAATTGTATATTTTAGTATTGTATCTAATGTTATTCAAATCATAAATGAGATTCCAAAAGATGCTCCAAATAAATTAGTTCAATATTGTTTAGCAACTATTAAGTATGTTATTATTTCAAGAATCGAGGATGTAGCACAAGTTTCTCTTGATAATAATAATTATTTATTTTTCATATTTTTAAATATTTTTAAAAAAATAAAAAAATTATAATATTATTAAAAAATACTTATTTAATCATTAAATAAAAAAATTTAAAAAAATTTAAAAAAATTGTGTCGAGATAAATCCTCGTAACATTTAGCATTTCTGTTGAAGATAACTCTTAAAAGTGTAGGTTTGGGCTGGTCCTCTCAGTGATAGCAAGATAGCCGTAGTGTTGTGGAATAGAGGCCCATCAAAAGCTACAGTTACTGCTTATTGGTCTAACATTGGGCTTGAATCAGCAACTGTGGTTAGTGCACGTGATTTATGGGGGGTAAGAATTAAGATACATATAATTCACTCAAACATATTTTCAGAAGATCAATGATAGACAAACCCTTTTCATAAGCTTTTTGCAATTATTTTTAGTTTAAATTGCAAAATCAATGTAAGAGTTTTCACATTTTTATAACTTGTGACCCCAATTTTTATAACGTTGCATAATCGTTTTGAAAAAGAGTGAAATTTAGTATTAAAAAATTAATTTTTTTCATATAAATATCATATTTTATTCATTTTTTTCAAACGTTCCGTGGTAATTGCACAATTTACGATTGTAAATATATATTTCTTATTTTATATTTTAATCAACTCACAATTAAGTACCCATTCAAATTTTTATTAGAAAACTAATGGCCACATGTCAACACTTGGCATCTATATCCCTCTAAGCTAATTAAAGGCTAACACGTGACATATTAATAATAATCTCACATTTCAATCTTGCTTCTAACTTTCTTAAGGAGAATTTAACGAAAGTCTAATTGTCAGTTTCTTAAAGTTGAGGTATACATTTCAAAACTAATTGAGATCTGAGGTCTTGAGTTGCAAAAAAGTGAAAATTAGGTACTGCTTTTGTAATTAATCCTATGTTTTAAATGAGTGTATGTTTGTAAAATCAAGATAGTAGACACTGTTATAGATTATCTTATTTGAATTGTGCAGCATTCAACACAACCTTCAGTGAAGGGGCAACTATCTACTAATCTCAAGTCTCATGCTTGTCGAATGTACGTTCTAACCCCCCGCCAATAAAGCTAATTTCATGATTCATGTCTAAGAGAACATAAGGCTTCAAATTAATCTATAAATATCCAAACAAGACTTGTAATTTCTTTTTATTTATTAATAAGATGGAAGCAGCTTGAACAATATAGACCAGTTTATTTATGGGACAGTGTCTTGTTGCTTTTCCGAACAAATTAAAGAATTTACATGAATATCTAATGTGAAACCTCGTACTTGTGTTGCGCATGTGTTATTCTCAACAAAAATATTTACAACATTAAGTTATTCTCAACATATTTATTTATTCCATGTTCAAGTCACAAAATAAATAAAAATATTTAGTGCCAACAATTCAAAGAGTAACAGTATATTAATCAATAGATTGATATTATTACCAATAATTCTGATCTGTTGACAAAAGATAGTATTCATTAAAAGCCCCGTCGTTGCAAATCATGTACTTATTATAATTTTATCATTGCAAATATATTTTTTTGCATCCACAATTTGATCGTTACATGTATTTTTAATTCCAACCAAGATTACATGTACATATCTAATATATTCAACGATAAAAATGCTATTTCACCCGAATTCGGGGAAATCAATTTCTCTCGAATAGGTTTTTTTTTTATTAATTGATTAAAAAAATGTTTTTTTAATAATAATATGATATTTTTATTTTTAAAAATTATTTAAAACTATCAAAATAATTGATTAAAAAAAATTGCCCTTTCCTAAGAAGCGAGGGGATGTATCATTCGATAATTACAATTTCGTTAATTTCTAAAGTACTATAAAACTAGTTAGAAATAATATTCAATAATAGACTTTTCTCATTGCAAAAATATAATAGAATTCCAAGGAAAGGTCTTCCATTGCATTAAACAAAAAACAAAAAGTGGTAATAAACAAAGTATAAAAATGACAGAAATATTTTTGCTATTGACAAATGAGTTGCAATCTTTTTACAATTAGGTTGTTCAATTGAAACATATTGCAAAAAAAAAAAAATTGATTGGCAAGGTATCCATATTTCACTGCCTGGGGTTGAATTTATCAAGAAATGATGTCCAATTATTGTCTGCTTCGTAGAGGCACTTGTTCAAATTGAATTGAAAATGCAGAAGGGTGCAGAAAGAGTCACAAATTAAGATGATATCCTGGCATATTGTGCATCAATTCTATATTTTTCTAATTATAAACATTATTACTTCCTCTCATTACTTCCTTTCATTCTAACAAAACTTATTGAGGAACACTTACCTGGATTAAGTTCCAGCTAGCATAAAAACAGATTTCTTCAATTCGATCCAAAAAAGCATAAAATCTAGCTCCCATAAAAAAATTCATGTTGAGTTCACCGCAAATACCTGCCACGATATGCACTTAATACACATCATGGCGTAATCAAACCCACCACAAATACCCAAACAGTCCATTTGTCCACAATGGCAGCATCCCAATATCTGGTAAGAATCACCTTCAAAATAAGATTGGGACGAGGTATTGCTATGGGATCTATAGGCGGCAAGAGGTTGAGCAATTTTGGTGTCCCAAAACTCGTCAAAGATAGTAGTTGCGGTGCCCAAAAAAATGGCCGAAAATAACCTCAATTTCTGACTATGTCTCAACCGAAATCTCCCTTCAAACCCTAGTTCTCCATCAACTGATGGTGCGGGAAAGATTGCCAGCAAATCTGCAGCACCTGCGGCCACCTTCACTTTCCACCAAAATTACATTGAGCAGACGTATTACTCACGGCTTATTAGTGGTGAATCGAAATCCCAGTCCCTAATCCTTTGCTGCGATAAAACAGGGAAATTGTGGTGAACTCGCACCCCGCAAAAGACCCTTTTTTTTGTAGTGAAATCCATATGGACTTGGTGATTTGAAAGGTTCCATCTGTTTCGATAAATTCCTCTCTAATAAATTCCTACAAAATAGCATTATTCATTTCATTAGAAACTTTCTTTTCTAGATACTACATTCCATTTATGAATGTCCTCTTTAGTTGGTTGATTGAACTTCTAGACATTTTGAAAGTATTGTTGAAAAGCCTCTTGAATTCCCCACTAATATGCTCTAAGCATTGATTGATTGTCCCTTATCTTGACTATCTTGTTCTTCTTGTGTCTTTGTGTTGCACAAGCATGAAAAAATCGAGTATTTCTGTCCCCACTTGCATTCTAGGTCCTTTTAGCTCTTTACCTCCATTTTATATCTTCTTCCTCCAATGACACTCCCACCTCTTTCTATAATTTCCTTATCCTCTCACTATTTTCACACAACCCTTATCTTGAAGCCTCTTTAGTAATACTGATTTCTCTTTTATGACCTTATCCATTTGCCTGTTATAAGTCTTGCTCCAATTATGCAATGATTGGCTACATTGGTTCAAAGATTCTTCAACTGAGCTAGTATCCCTTTTCCAAGTATCTTTTATCACCTCTTTACAATGTTCCTCCTTACTCCACCATGCCTTAAATTTAAACAAATTGTTCCTCAACTGATTCCCTTTTATACCTGCCCTGACAAATGGAAATAAAGGTTTGTGGTTTGAACATCTTGCCACTAGTCCTTCCACAGAAGCATGGGTATATATCTCTCTCCATCTCCTATTTGCAAAGGCCCTGTCTAACCTTCCTTTGTACAGCTTCCCTCATCCTGGTCATTACTCCAGGTAAATTTATTTCCCCTAAAATCCAAATCATACAATTGATTTTCTTTCCATTGCTTTTTAGAAGGAAGACATAAGGTTTTTAGGTCTTGCTCTTCCATCCCACTTCTCATTTTGAAATAGTATCTCATTAAAATCTCCAATGATACACCAAGGATTAGGTCAACAGATCTCATGAGTGTTGTCTCATTCCCACTTCAGAATACCCATAGAATCCTATCAATTTCCACTTACATCTTATCTGGTCATCATAGAACCACCCACTGATATGTCTATGTGAGTAATTAATATGTTCAAATTTTGCTGAATCCTTCCACATAACAACCATGCCACCACTTCTTCCCACAAGATCCACACCAAAACATTCATAAAACCCAATTTTTCTCTTTATAGCCTCTAATTTATTTACTTTCAAGTAAGTTTCCATAAGGAAAATTACTTGTGGGCACGTATCCTTTACTAACATGTAAAGGTCATAACTCTCAATAAAGTTGTTTCACAGCCTCTGTCGATATAAGTTGATTAGTTCAATATTATCCTCTCCACTCCCTTTCAGCTTCTTGCTAGAAATATGTTTTCCCCCTCATCTAAAGGAGATAAACTTGTTCTTTTACCAGTCCCAATACTATTGTTAGGCTTTGGTATTGAGACAACCTTACCTCTAATTTGTCTTTCCATCTCTCTTTTTGTTCACCAATTTTATTCTTGCCACGCTTCTTTTCATTTTTTAACTCTAGTAGTAACTCCTCTTTCATACTATTGTCCTCAAGAATAAGAACAACCATATTTCCTTCTATTCCCTCTTCTCTATTAACAACATCTTGCTTTTCTGTTTCAGGCATCATCTCATCCACTATAGTACTCAAAATAGACATTACTTTCTCTACTTTTTATCTCATTCTGCATAGTTTTAATGAGCATGTTGGCAGTATTAGTGATATCTTCATTGTCCCCCCCTCCCCCCCCCCCCCCAACCATGCTGCTCTCCCCCATACCCTAATGATACTTTAGAGTCAACCCGGTACCTCAAGAATCTCCCACCCTGTTCCATAGCTTCCTTCCTTTGATCACTCGAGGCTTCCCTAGCATAATTTGTAGATCTAAATCCTCTTCTCTTCATCTCTGATTCTGCCTTAAGCCATCATCCATACTGATTTTCATTCTTACTAAACTTCAAGTTTCCATTACTCTGTAAGCAGCCTTGGTTATCATGATAAAACCTTCCACATTTTAGACAGATTCTTGGAAGCTTTTCATATCTAATTAGCACCCACATACTTTTGGAACCAACCTTGATAGTTCTACCACGAGCCACTATCCATCACACATCATCCTTCGACACATCCACATCAACAACCTATCCAAGACTCCTTCCAATCAATTATCTCCATACTTACGATTCATAGAATAAAACATAAGTCATGAAGTTGAATCCAGAATAATTCTTAATTGAACTCCATGGTATGGGGTTATATCAGACTATTAAAATTTTTCAAAACAAAAAGATTTGCGTTAAATAATCAAGGTCCACCAACTATTACTCTAGCGCAATCTCCCTCTTTAGCAAAAGTAATCACAAAGGTGTTAGCTTCCTGTAATGTACCCATTTTAAATGAGGCCAAGCGATGTCGTTTCTGTATTTTCTATTAATAGAAGAATTAGTTAGTTAG
Source organism: Platycarya longipes (assembly GCA_036559045.1). Taxonomy (NCBI): domain Eukaryota; kingdom Viridiplantae; phylum Streptophyta; class Magnoliopsida; order Fagales; family Juglandaceae; genus Platycarya; species Platycarya longipes. The sequence goes on from CM071802.1 coordinate 47,107,254, forward strand.
TTTTGTTAGTTGCAATAGTTTGCAATATAAAAGGGACTCATTTGTATTCATAGGTTTTATCTTTGGTCATTTTGAAGAAATAAATCAGTTGGAGCTTGGGAGTTGCTCGAAAGCCTCTGCCGAGATTCACCATTGAATCTTGGATCATTCTTTGTGTTCTGTGTTCTTGATTCTAAGTTTGGTGTGGAGTGTGCGTATATCATTGCATTAGTGCTTGCTCAGTCGACTGTAACTAGGAGATACATAACAATTGGTATCAGCGAGTCGATGATCCATGGAGGACGACGCACTCTTTGCGCAACAAGAAATCCTACAGCAGCAGATAGATTCTCAGAATAAGAGTCTTCAAGTGATTAATAATCATTTGAATGACTTGACAGATACATTACTCATCTGGTTGGCAAATGATCGAAAAATTAGTGAAACAAAAGTCTGTAAGTCTTTCAAGAAGTAAAGAAAATTCAAGAATTCAAGCGGAGGTAGAGGAAAAGTTGAATCGAGAAACTCCCATAAGTGAAGATGATATGGTCACAGCAGAAGAAAACTCTATAGCGGGTATAAATGTGGAAAACTCGATTTCAAAATGTGAAGATGAGAGTGGTACTAAAAGCGAGGTAGAGGAAAATGATGTTGTCACCATATCCAGTGATTTGAGGGGGCTCTCATTCGACAATGGAGTGCTCTTGCACTACAAGGCTCACAGCACGAACCATATTCTGATGCCCAATACTTTCCATTTAAAAAAGAACGAGGAGGATGAGTATGAGAAATCCCTACGCGAGTATTACTCAAGTGACTTGAAGAGATTTTTTTATCAGAATAAGAGGGAAGATATGGAGCCTAAGCTATTTGATAAAACTCCACTGAAGAGTATTTTCGAGCCCTTTGACAGAGGAAGACGATTACTCCATATCTTCCTCTCTGGCTTAAAACATTCGTTCATCTCTTCCTTTACAATTTGTGAGGAACTGAAATTTCGTGAAAGTGCTACTGGTCAGGAGTGGTTTCCATGGATGAAATATGGATTTAGCTATTTCTGTTGGATTTTTGAGAAGGAGACAAACCTGAGAGGTAAATTCTTTTTTACTCGCCTCTTACTTTATGAAATGCTATTGAGAGTTGTATTTGAGCCCTTCGATAGAGGAAGGAAGACCTCTGATGTCTTTCCTACTTTTACTTCTTCAAAAATTCGAAATGAGTGAAGAAGTATGTTTGAGAATGCCCAAAAGGTGTTTGACAAAGGTCAAGAATGGGAATTTTTAATTGAGTTACAACTTTTCGTAGAGAGGAACCTTGATCCTCAGTTGTTTGATGTTTTGCTGCTGAGGGGTGTTTCATTCATAGGTGTGATATTCTCGTTGGGAGTCAGTATGGTATTCTGTCTGGGACTCACGAAATTCTTCCCTTGAGTCAAATGAATGAGGAGTTTCAAGTTTCTCTTTTATATATTGAATTGATTGGATTGGAAGGTGATGACATTGCTCAGTTTGTTCCATCCACAATAGAAACATTGAAAGATCATCACAACTTGAGGCCATAAACGTTTGTTTGTCCAAATGAAGGAATTTTGGTGTTAGGGATTGTTAGTGGCAAAAAAAAAAAATCACAATGGACAGCTTGGTGCAGAGAAGACAGACCTCAGAAAAGTTTTTGAGGACCTCAATTTTTGTGAAACTACCAACTATCAGGAGATTTATCTCTAGGATGTTTTGTCCTCAAAACAAGAGCTTATGATTCATAGTGCAAGGCATTCACCTATTGTTGATCCACGTTTATCCCCAGATGGCACAATGGTTGCTTATGTACTCAATTTCTTGCACGTACTCAATTTCTTGCACAATGAATCGAGACAGTTGATGTATGGGGCCAATGGAAGTTCTTTGACTCGTGACCTTGCTGAATATATAGCTCAGGAGAAGATGGAACAAAAAAAGGGAGAATTTATAAAGTGGGAGAATTTATAAAGGGAGAATTCAAAGAGTTGTTCCATTGCAAAAATAGTTCCATTGCAGCAACTAATTTTTTTTGGGTTCTTTCGGCTTGCAGCTGTGAAATTTGTTTTGATATGTCTGGGGCTGTACTATAACCTTGTGGACAAGGTTCTTTTGTGGGGGAGAGAATGTTATGATCTTCCATGACCATGAGGACAATGATAGTTGTTGTCAAAGAACGGAGAAGAAGCAAATTGAGGGAAACGAAATGGTGAACTGAAACCAATAATATAAAGTTGCATCAATATCTCAACCTTGAGGACAAGGTTCTTTGAAGGGGAGGATAATGTAATGTACCCATTTTAAATGAGGCCGTGCGATGCCATTTCTGTATTTGCTGTTAATAGAAGAATTAGTTAGTTAGTTTTGTTAGTTGCAATAGTTTGCAATATAGAAGGGACTCATTTGTATTCATAGGTTTTATCTTTGGTCATTTTGAAGAAATAAATCAGTTGGAGCTTGGGGGTTGCTCGAAAGCCTCTGCCGAGATTCACCATTGAATCTTGGATCATTCTTTGTGTTCTGTGTTCTTGATTCTGAGTTTGGTGTGGAGTGTGCGTATCTCATTGCATTAGTGCTTGCTCAAGCGATTGTAACTAGGAGATACATAACACCTCCAGTTCCTCCATCGCTCACCTCACCTCACGAATTCACTAACTTGTTTGAAAGAATCAAACAAGTAGCACTTTTCTCACCTCTACTTAGTGGGAGAAGAGAGACTTGTGCTCCATCACTTTCTATTGATTTCTAGAGAAAGTGAGAAGACTCAGCTTTGACCCTTTTTATTTTCATGGCTACTTTAGGGTTTCAAAACAGATTTCGAATTTTATGAATAGTAACTTTTCCCAGCGTTCTCTCTATTTCACGTCTATTTTTAATCTCAATTCCATAATTTTTGTTGATTAACTAATTTCCAAAACAATTATAATTATTCGGCATTAGAAAGCCTATTCGCTTCTGTCTTTGTTTAAATCTCGACTATCTTGGGCACTTACACACATTTTCACTCCAGCATTTCAAATGTAAGCTCATTGAAGTTCCCATTCTTTAATCTCAAAAAACTTAGAGAGAAATCATATGACTACCAAAAAGAATTAATTATATGGCCATGAATCAATAAAAGCGTTGCTTCAGTTTTATAATGCTGTTCTCCTAAATCTGTATGATTGAAAATCATTTTTTTATGGATAACTTCAATTTTTTCTGAGATTGAAAGGAAGAACTATAAATGTATATGCAATTATTTCTTACTGTATATTCAAATACTCCCTATGTGATATTTTTCTATTATAATCCGGTTTTATTGTGTAGTGTAAACTTGTATAGACCTAATAAGTGTGAGTAGAATCTTCTGCATGATTCATGTGAAACATTCTCCTGCAAGCACATATAACAGTTGGATTTCCCTGTAATTAGAAACCATTTTACAACCAACACAACAAATACCTCATGCCTCAACATTCCTCCATTTGACAACAGTATTTTTTGTTAGTTTGTATCTTATGTTCAAGCTATTTCATGGGCCACGCATCTTTTCAACAATATGCCGACCCTTTTCTTCGATGTGACGCCTCTTTTCTTCTAGTTTCTCACCCACCTTCTTCCCTAAATCAAGCATCCTTGCTTTTCTCCCCATTCTCTTCTGCCTCAAATCATCCCCTTCTGTAGTATTGTCCTGTTTTTCAATCAAAGTCTTGGACCTAGAATATGATTGATGCTTTGGTACTTCCTCAATTTGCTTGCAAGTTTCTTGTGGTTCATCATTCCCTAACAAAGGAGTTCTCAATTTTGGCGAAGTTTTGCTACTATTTGCTCTTGTTGAAATTTCCAATCTATCGGAAGATTCATCTATTGACTCGGCATTCTTCAGTTTTGTATGCTTGCACTCTGGGTCGCTGGAGGTCCCCTTACTAGCTTCTGTCTTCAATTTTCCTTCAGTTGGTTGGGAGGTGGTTACTTCATGGCCAGTGGTAGGATCATTAATCACTTCTTGGTTAAGCCATATGAATGGAGCAATGTTCTTTAATACCCAGTCATCCTTGTCTGCTATCATCCAAGGAATACATACACTCTCACAGTATGGAAGCACAATACTTTCCTGGATAGCTGCCTGCATGAGTGAAATAACGTTCAGGTGAAGCACCATAGCATTAATCATTTATTCTACATGATTTTGTTGTTTCAAGAAAGAGAAACTTTAACAAACCAAATTCCTTTTTTTCTCTTTTTCTTTTAACAAATATGCTTACTAATAGCATTCCAACTACAAGATTACATCACCTTGTTTAAAGGAAAAATCAATATTTCAATTCTTAACAAGACTATCAACATATGACTTTGGCAAGCTGTTAAACCCAAATTATTTATAGTTGTGACACAGTTCCTGCATGCAAGAATACAAGTTAAACACGAAAGATGTTCTGTTTATACTAATCAGATTTATAATTTATTGAGGCATTTGCATTTTCATTTGCGCACACACATATATGTATTTACAGATTCGTAGATATCTATTACCAAATGCACCATATGTCAAGAGAAATGTTCAATTCATGGACAAAATATCAGTCAAGATGCATATCATTACTTAACAAATAAAAGGATGGATATTGGCATGTAATAAAAATAAATCTCCATACCTTAGCCGGTTGACCAGAAACAAAGCAATGTGTCCACTAGTTATTCTGTGTTCCCCAACAGAAGACTCAAGGTTAAAATCTATATCAGGCATGGATGTGAAAGCAAACCATAGCTGATCTGAAGGAGGTGGCTTTATATGGAACCGCAGCATTCCTCGAATGGATGTTACCCTTATGGCCAAAGAGAGAGGCACCTTTAGCAAGAAACAATGTATATCAGGCATGTCGCTGTGTAATGTATTTAGAAGACGAGGTAGGGGTGTAGGGGGAAGGATGTTAATATGTACATCCAGAGAGATGTCTACACACCTGTGAAACCTGTTTAGCAATGGAATTAAGAAGAGACTTCCACCTGGAACCATAAGTTGATGCTGATGTAGTGCTCTTGCAGCTTTTTAACCCATCTGCAACAGAACAGAACAGATTAAATTCAAATTAGCACAATCTATTGTAAAGACTTCAAACCAGCTGTTACAAATAAATTTAAGCTTTTCTCGAGTCCTTTCAACTGAAGGCAACTTGCAAACATCGAAAGCCATGCTACAAGCCTAAAATAATTCTTTTAAAAGGAAACAAGATAAACTCGCAATAAGCTTCACTGGTTCAACAAAACCTAGTAATGTAATGATGGAACTAAGACAAAATATAAATATATGATGTCATATTCTACTAAGAGGTGCAACTTGAGGATTGGAATAATAAGTCCATAGAGAATAATTTATAAAGCTTATATTACTACAAGTACTACAGCTTCAAAAAACTCCAAACCTAAGGCAGCATATTGCACATTGCAGTGCAAATTGGAACCTCTAGTTTTAGATGTTTGTAATATGAGAAAACAGTTGCTTTCTGGACAAAAAAAAAAAAAAAAAAACGTAAATAGTGCAATACTAACCAGCATTATGATCGACTTTCTCCTTACTATCTAGTGGATCAGCTGCAACTCCAGTAGCGTTAAACTGCCTTCCAAAGTACTCAAAACCTTCAAGAAGATCAGATGAGATTTCCCCAACAGAGCTTGATTCTGTATCCAAATCCACTACACCCTTCTGGGAATCTAATTCATGAACTTCTAGTCTTGTTTCAATGTCTATAACCACGCCACCAGAATATTCAATGTCGACTTTGAGCGCCCATACCTCATTCATGTCCACTAGAAGAATCTCCATACCATGAATGTAAGGTGGGAGATTCCCAGGGTCAACATCAGTACAGATGAGTTCACCTATATAACTGGGGGTTCTCATATTGGACAGCGTTCTCTATCATATCAAAGAGCAGAACCACAAGAAATATATTAATAAGATGCTTCCTTTCCGTTTTCTGGAAAAATAATTATATTCTATGTTGAAAACAAGTGTTCCTGGTGCAATCTATACAATCATATCATAAATTCTTGAGCCTTGTAGTCCCTTCCACTCATTCATTACATTTACAAATTTGAGGAGCATAGATGTGGCTGAGTTCTGGTGAGTCTAATTAAATTCATCCTAGACGCCTTGACCCCTTAAAATAAAGTGAAATTTGTACTTCAAATTTACAAGAAAGACAAAATAATATATATAATGTTCCAGCAAAGCCCAGCATCTTTTTCTTGTCCTCAAAATGTTAAGTATGTCCTGAAATGTTAAGTATGTTTATCCTTAAGTATAAAAAAAAAAAAAAATCTTCTAGCTTCCCCCACAACAGCAAATGTGCTACACTTCCGCTCCAAAAAGATATGATATGAAATCTTATACAACAAATTATTCGAATAAACCTGAATACGTGATTGTATGGATCTTTTCATCTCTGTATTGCTTTTGATATCAAAAAATAGCCTTGAGATTAACAAGTTCCAACAGAGTGTGCCCTCATCAATACCAAACTTATCATCAGAATCTGCATCAGACATGACAGAGGCATGACTTTGGCTTCCAGAACGAGAACATGTTGATGCTGATAGTGATGGTTGAACCATATTTTGTTCACTTTGAGATCTCTTCCCCAAGCCAGCGGCTGATATTGTCTCCTGAGATGGAACAAATTTCTCATTTGCCTTTCTCTCTGCACGGCCTGATGATGAAGTCCCACTTGACTTATTTTCTAAACCTACCCTAGAAGTCTTCTTAACCATTTTCTTCAACAGCAGGCGAACCTTTGAGGAAGTTCCGTCAGGCCTATTTGTTCGTTCTGCTGGCTCAGTAGAGAGCTCAATCGAGGGTTTCATGAATGAAGGATAGCCTGCATTTAAGGTCATCAGGTACCTGTGGAACTCTTCATGCAGCAAAGTGAACAACACAACTCTCTCCTTATTGTGGCCTGAAGCAAGACGAAGGGCCTTACACCATGCTTCCTTCTCCCAAGATGTCTCGAGATAAATGTAAAATGTTTTGTTTCCATTGTAAATTATTGACGTATTGCTTTCTATTTTTATGGGAAACCTTTTGGCCTATAATAACCATCAGAAAATGAATAAGAACAAGGAATTATATCTTTCCATGACTTAAACAAGATTTGTGACAGTTTACATTTGTAAAAAAAAAAAAACCTTGCAATGCACAAAATAGGTGCAATGGGTGTTTAAAATTTCTAAGTGAAAATTTACAAGGGGCACATGATTTCCAAAATGAAGCGATCTCATTAAAACCATATAGTTACTAAAGATCATACAAGGGCAATGTGGATCAGAGGATGCATGTAGATCATACAGGTTTCAAAATTAAATAAAGTTCAGATTTAATCCCCAAGTATGTTCCATAATTAAAAACAGTCTTAAGGGTCCATTAATTGATAATCTCAAGCTTGATCTAAAGCTAAAATCTGCTTCCCGCAATTACAATGATACATAGCAGTTCAATGTGATCAGGATAAGCACCTGAAAACAACCAGAAAACAACTGATATTTTAACATATAAGACTAATGATATTAGACAGCAATACAATGCTGAATATCCTCTTTTTTATAAGTAAAATTTGATAACCGTATGACATTTAATCAAAGATCTTGAAAGACATTAAAAAAGATTTTATAGACCTCATTATCTACATCCTTGGTATGAGTAATTTAGTGAATCAGGGTCAACTTTTTACACAAATCATACCTCTACTCCAATGTGTCTTTTTTACAAGAAAGTAAACCACCATACTTAGACAATAACCACTACATGTGGACATATTATTCTTAGAAAGTTAGTGGCAGGTCACAACTCTGACAAAGAAGTAACATTTTACTGTGGCCTACTATAGGATATCACAACACATATGAGTTGAAATCAAGGAAGCAATGATCCAATCATAAGTTGGACAAAGCAACTCTGGGTTTGAGAGGTTCAATAAGGAGCTGTGCTACAAAATAATCAAAAGGAAATCTTCCAACTAACAATCGTTGAAAATCTATGTCGTGCATGATACTGGGATTCAGCAGCTGGATTGAGTTTTCAGTTTAAACTTTAAAGGAGCATGAAGCTTTAGACTGCCATGTAAATGAGATGCTGAAAGTGGAGCCTATTTAGGGGAAGTACAAAAATGTGTCAAGAAAATTAAAAATCTCTGCTCCAACATAAACCATGAACAGAAGATATGAAATTGGGAATCAGAAAAACAAAGAGCCTCATAACTGATTCAAACAAACCAAAAATAGTTTATATATTGTGAGTTTGGCATGAAATAGATATACTAATGGAAGTCAACAGCTATCAAGCCAAATTACTATAGCACCAAAGAGAGGGGGCCTAGAAAAGCTCACACTACCATCTTTGTGAAGCAAGACTTGTTGCTGAAACAGCTTCAATCATGCAGCCCTTCAGCTCAATAGCAGAGTGGGAACCATCTGATTCGGTTAGAACAAGTTTGTGGTCCTTTATTTTTGCATGCTTTTTAACAGGGTAAACCTCCAATAAATCCTTCTTTCTCTTTTGCTCCCTTAGTCCTTTGTCCAGCCAATTTCTTGGAATCTTTTCTGATTCTAGAATTCATACTACCCCCTAGCATACAAAGCCAATCCAGAATAAAAGTTTAAAAATGAAATGGACAAACATAACTAAAAGATTCTTTCCTGATAAACAACCGCACTCTCAAAGATGCACTAAACCAACTCCACAAATTATTAATGAATTAAATACCAATCATGCAAGGATATGGGCCCAAAGTGAGTTATTTTAGCATATCAATTGCAATGGTACCATATATGAGTATCAAAGGCATATCCCTGCAGTTATGTTAAAGACCCAACCATTGATCCAAAGCCTTAGGACTGTTGGATACTAATTTGGTTAAGTCTTTAACCCTCAAGATCATAAAGATCATAACATTCCATTATGCTGCCAAATCCGATGTCCATGGTGGCCCACTCTATCGACACTGACCCGATGGTAGCTCTTTTCCTTTTGACAGCATCCTTCATCTATTAGTATTCAATGACTTAATGTCATGCCCACACATAGTACCAAGGCATTTTAATCCAGCCTATAGGTCGCCTCCTCCATCACTTAAACTCGTGATGTGATTCTTGCTCTGTTACCAATTGTTAAAAAGATCTAACTATTGATCCAAAAGCCCTAGGACTGTTGGATACTAATTTGTTTAAGCCTTTAATCAAATCATAACAAGTTATTTCTGAGTAATGTGCAAAGAGCGTCCTAATGTTCCAAAGCCACCAATCTCTCTGGTATATGTTAAATGAGCAAGCATCGACCATTGGTTTTATTTAAACATCATAACTTCTATTTCTTTTGCTTTTCTGTTCTTTTCTTGGCATTCATGTATAGCATAACAAAAGAAATGAAAGAATACTGGCCACTTCTGGCAATCTTAACCAAGAAAGAAAACAATACAACAAGAGAAAAAAACGAAAGAAATGCCAGCGGCAGGAGATACATGTAAATATAGAGTTAATTACAAACAACAACGTACCTTCTTGTTGTTAGTGAAATTAAGGGATTGATTGGGATCAAGGTCCCGAGAAGACTCTTGTGATCGTGATGCTATCCGGGCTTCCGTTTGTTTGGTCTTCCACTTCAACCAATTGATGATAAAATACAGGCCCACCGCTTTGGCGACCACAATCGCCAGCGCTTCTACTCCAAACCCAACAACAAAAACAAGCAACAAAAACCGTAACATCACTTGGATTTGGTGGCACTACACAAAACTCCCAAGTAAAACTCCTTCTTTTGATCAGTAGGATCGATCGTATAAAGAAGAAGCCACATAGAATTATGCGTGCCGGAAACTTTAACCATTTATTCTCAACAATAATGTTGATGGAGTGAGGAGAGATAATGTTATTAATGGTACGTTCATATTCTCAAAGAATCAGGTTCTTCTGCTGCTGGGTACTTGGAGAGTTTTCATCCAAAGGTGGAGAGAGAGAGAGAGAGTGGTTAATAGTTATGCAAGTGACTGCAACCGACTCGATTCTTGATTTTTATTACATTATTTTATCGTATTTATTTATAAATTCAGATCTTATATACTTATATAATTTTTTATTTTGCAATTATTATAGTATAAATTTTATATTAACAATATTTTTTAATATCTAAAGAATAGATAAATACTTGATCGATTGATTGATCTAAAAAAATTATCTTACAAACTAAATTTTGTTGTATTTTGGATGGTATTACTATAAAATAGATTTAATGTATTACATTAAAACATTGTAATATGTAAGATTTACATGTAGATTTAGCACTTCCAAAAAATAATGTCATCTAGAAATAAATAAATATATTTAATACCAAATCTATTAATTTTTCGAAATTGGTATATTAAATAATCATATATAACCAATAATATTTTGATTTCTAGCAGAAGGCAAGGTATGATTGAACATAAATAAAAGATATATCATTATCAAAATGAAATAAATACAAAATTTACCTAGGTTATGATCCACTTAGAATTAAATTACTAAAACTTGAATAGTTTATAAAATTGTTTCATTTTTGTTAATAGTGTTACACAATTAGAAAATAGTAACTACAAAATTATACAAAGACTTATCTCAAACTCATTATTACACTTTTTTAAAATTTTATATAAAATACAAATCTCAATACAACTTTTTCAAGTCCTAATACAATTTTTTTAAATCTTAATTCAACTTTTTAAATTTTAAAAAAATATATATATATTTTATTTAACTTTCAAAATTTATCTCAACTCATCTCATTTCAACTCTAAATCCAAACGAGACCTTATTATCAAATTCATAATCTACTCAAAACTTTTCTCTCTCACCGAGGGAGGGGGTGTTGATGCTTCCGGTACACCTCCCTCCCTCCCTCCCTAGCCTCGACTTCTATTCAAGTTTTCTTATTTTCATTATTTTCTTTAGTTTTTTATCTTTTAGCATTGAAACTAGTCCACTGCTACTTTCTGACGAGAAAGGTCTGATATACGTCTCATCATCAGCTTCCCTAGATGACAATCTTCAAGATGACGCACGAGATCTATCCATACGTGTGGCGCGTACGTTTCACGCATTGCTTATGTTGTGCGCAACATTTATGCTCCATCACGCTTGGGAATGCTTTATTCCGTCACGTGTAGCACCATTGGGATTAGCAGCATCGGATCGTCTAGATTTGACCTTCCACTCCTTTCCAACTATTGCGTGTGGCCTGTACACACCATCATTAAGAGTGACTTTCATCAACGATTCAACTCAATTTTCGATTGTTTTATTAAGTTTCCACTTTTTCTAATTAAGGATTGAGTGAAAGTGGATGTGAAAGTTCCTCCCAAACAATCTAGACTAACAAGTTGCATCACACAACACTTTATTGCGACTTCTAGTCGCAATTATATTTTTGTTTATCAAACTATATAAAAACTGCCACCAAGCGATCTCACCTTGTGGGAAATAGGTGAGAGCCAAACTTTTGGCTCCAGATCCTTTTTTTTTTTTTTTTCGCGTAGGGGACTCCCACCCCATTAAACTTGTATCTTGTAATGCTATTTTATCTAAGCAAGTTTTAATTTGCTAAGAAAAAAAAACTACAAAATTTTAAACTTATTCTAGACTCTACCCTCATATAGGTTATGCTGTATAAGAATAAAGTTTGTCTCATAAAATGAGTCTTATTTGACAATTTAAGGAGTTGTTTGAATTCAAAGTTGATCTCAATTTATCTAATATTATCTCATCTAATTATTATAATTTTTTCAAACTTTCAAATAAAACATAATAAATAATTCAACTTTTTCAAAATTCAAAATAGAAATACTTTCAAAAAATTATGTACTAACAACAGTTTATTCAAATTTTAAATTTAATTTAATTTTATCTCAACTCAATTCACTATGTAAACCTCTCTGAGTATCTTATATTATATTATATTATATTATATTATAATTTACATATATATATATATATATTTACATTTAGCACTTTAAGAATATCACAATTAAATATTACACAAATGAATAACAAACAAAATTAGGAATTATTCCTTTTCTATGTATTAATGAATAGTAGTGTGGGGTGAGCCTCCATCCAACCCAGTAGGTACACCCCTGATTCTGCTAAAGTATAGGTGAAGAAGCCGATTTGTAACACCTCTTCTCCCTAGAGTTAAGAACAACATCACTTTTAGAAAATGAAGGAACGGGTGTGCTACTAAGCTTGCCTTTAAAAAAACTATTCTTATCACGAAAGTGCTAGAAATAAGAAATTTCATAAAATAAAACAAAGTCATTTTCATCATAATACTTGTTGATGCAATTTTCAATCTGCATAAAATAAAACGAAGTCACCTTTCTCTATATATTTTCTTAATATATGTTTGAAGGTTGAGTTAGTATTCTAATGGAAGAAGTTTGTTTGGAAAATAGTAATCAATTTAGGGTGTTTGTGATGGGTATAAGTTTCGGTTGGCAGCATTGTGTTTGATGTTGTTAGTCGAGTTTAAGCTTGACGAAAGTTGGATTTTTATGACTTCAATGGTGTATTAAAATCTTTGTATAGGTTTGGAAATGGAACTTCTTGTTTCAATGAAAGTTTCTTGCATAGGATCCAAGGTATTAGGGTTTATAATATCATCTAGAGTCAATTAATGTCTCGGTTAGTATCTTGGTGATTGAAGATTGTTGATTTGAGGTTGATCTCCTCATTTTGCATTTCTATGGATAAAATGATACATAAGGACTTGTATTAGGCTTGTAAATGATTTGTTTGGTTCATATATATGAAGAAATTAAGGTGTCAAAATGTCATCTGTTCAAAAGTATTAAAGTGCATGCCTCAAGTTAGCCTTAGATAGAGTATACGACATTTTTCTTTAAAGGTAATTTAGTTTATTTGGACTTGATATCCTTATGAAGTGATCTTGAACATGATTATGTTTAGAAATATCAAGTATTTTTTTCTTCTAATAATTAGAAGTACAAAGGAAGCAAGGCATATTAGATCAACTCCTGGCTTTGAGGTTTGTTGTTCAAACGTGTATTGGGTGATTTTTTTTTCTCTTAGGTTTGGTCATAAGCTGCGTGAATTAAAAAAAGGAACACATTTTTGGAGTTCTATTCGAGAGTTAGATCAAGTACTTATGAGTAAGGTGATTTCAAGTGTGATACTGCATTTAGTGAATTATTCAGCTTAGGTTTTTAATGTGGTGTTTTATTTGGTTTAATGTGTAAGGAAACATATTTTGAGATTGGGCATGGGTCTAGAATGGGGACTACAAGAAGTTTGTTAAGATTGGACAAATTTGAGGTCAGATTGCAATATTCAAAAGTAGGCCTCATTTGTTATCACAACTCTTTTCAACTCATATCATCTCATTGCATCTAATAATTACTGCATTCTTAATTTTCATTTAAAATAAAATAAATAATTCATTTTTTTCTTAATTTTAAAATAAAGATAATATTCAAAATATATTCTAATAATATTTTATTTGATTTTTAACTTTAATCTCAACTCAACTCAACTCATCTCATCTGCAAAAACAAACATAAATTAAACTTCTCTAAGTTTTAGAATTTTAAAATTTTGTAATCCCTTTTATTTTAATTGAGGACTTCTCTAATATTAGTATACTCTTATTTTAGCTCATGAAAAGTTATACTCTTTATAAGCAAAGAAAAGTTTCTATAGCTTAGTCTCTAACTTACTCTTAGATAATATACTTATATTTTTGTCCAAACTTTGCATTTATATTGTTTGTTTTATTTATTGAATTTTCTACTTTCACATGTTATGGTCAATTTTCCTATATTGTATGCTTGAATCTTCATGATATGCTCTAATGAAACTTGCTTGGAATTTTTGTTTAAATGACATGATTGGAGCTTTTAAGTATTGATACATGCCACGTTAAAATCATCATGTGTTATGTCCATGTCTATACATCCAATTTTTCTAATTATTCCAAACTATTCACGTTATGCATTCTCTCTAAAGTACATGATGTGGTTACATAAAAAGTTGCATAGTTTCATCACAAGTTCTATGACAAATTTTTGGATTGTGTATTTAAATAAATATACTTTTATCATGACCACAATGCTAAGATGAGAGAATTTCTTTGGTTTGCAAATCCTTCACAAGAAATTGTGTGGTAGTGAGAATGAAATAATATTTAATATCATGGCAGAACGTTGAATATATAAGATATTGGAAGATGCATGAAGGCAATGAAGTATATTGGTTAAAAGAAATCTTGTTTTAGAGTTAGAGAGCATAGAGGAACCAGTATTAATTATTTGCAAACCTCTTCCATTGCCCATTGTCACTTTGTCATTGCCATGATATGGTTCTTGATGCAATGTCAAGTTCTCAAGCATAGAGGTGGTGTGATTATTGGTGCCATTGTCAAGATACCATAGTTGTTTAGTTTCTTGTTCAACATGAGTGTGAGCTGCCATTGCTGCAAATTGTGCAGGTGGATGCCTACCTTGATAAGAGAAATCTATGCGGTGATAAAAATAAAAGGTCTGATGATTTTTTTTTTTTTCCACATATTTGATAAGAAGGGAATTTGTTTGAGAAACCAGGTGTGCTGGAGGAAAATGTTTTAGGAGGATGAGAGTAAGGGTAGGCAGTGGGTACCTGGCCCAGCCCGCTTTTCACTTCGCCGCGCTATGACGGAGCGGAGCACCCTGACTGCTATGGAAGGAAGATGGGGGCGAGGGTGGGATGGGGTGGACCCCCGTCATTTTGAGCTCCTTCAAATTTCAATGGCTACACTGTGAAATTAAGGGTGCAACTCACGGAACCCTCGATTAGAGAAGATTAAGTCGACTTGAGGGGACAATGTCGGTTGGGCGTAGGGCTTGGGCCTTTTAATTGCAACACTATGCGCAAACCAACTGGGCCTTCAGCCTGTGTAAGAAAAAGGAAACGCAGCATTTAATGGGATCTCAAATTTCATCTTCGACCTTAAGCTTCTCTTTCAAAGTTTCCTTCAACTTCTGCGTCTTCGAAATCAAAGGTCCATTCATCTTCTTCATCTTCATCTGCTCCAAGTTTCCTCGAAGGTTCCATCATCAGTTCATCTTCTTCATCTTCGAAGATTCCTTCACTTTCTTCTTCGACGTCGTCTACTTCAAGATTTCTCGAAAGATCCTTCATCTTCTTCGTCTTTGTCTGCTTCAAGATTCCTTGAAGGTTCGTCTGATTCATCTCCTTCTTTACAACACTTGGTTTGTTTCAAAGTTGGTTTAAATAAGAATCTTCGACCACTTGGTTTGTTTCATCAACGGTGGAAGGGCAGGGGGCGGACGGATGGATCATGGAAGTCCACCCCCACACCTCGTGCATCAAACGAGGTACTCCACCCCCACATGGACAGTGGCAGAGTACGGGAAGAAAATCCCTGCATGGACAAAGGCGAGGCCCCTGGTAGGGCAGGTAACACCCCTAGATGAAATAGAGGGTTTGAGTTGGTGGAAGGTTGAGGGAATTGGTGATTTTTCTGGTTTGGAAACCTTGGTTTCTTGCCATGATTAGGTTTCAGTTTATGAGTAAAGAAGGCCAGTTGAGTGCCTTCATAGGGGATAGCTTTGTTTTGTGCCTCAAGGAGTTGCTCATAATCGAGTAATTCAGCTTGAAAATCATTAAAGAAAATTGGGTTATCTCGGGTTACAAAGCTGATAGATGTGTTAAAAGGTATAAAGATGAGATTAAGTCTCCCAACAACATATTGGATTAATTCATCATCATCAACATGTTTAAAAAAGCTGAGAGTTTATCACCCTAACTCTTAGTAGTAAGAAAATAATTAGAACATGATTTGGTACCTTACTGAAGAGTTTGAAGTTGACGTTTGAGATGATAAATTCTCGAACGTGATCGAGGAGCAAACTTGGTGGCTAGTGCATTCTAAACCTGTTTGGAGGTAGTAAGACCATATACAGTGGACACAAGTTTCTCACTAAGGGTTCCATTCAATGATACCAAGATGAACTGATCCTTCTTCTGCCAAACCCAATATGCTGGGTTGATATCAAAAGTGGATTTGTCAGGTTGGTCAACAAGATACAGAGAAGGACAAGCCTCAGAGCTATCAACAATGCTTAAGAGGTCATGACTTCTTAGAACTAGAATAAACAATCCAGTTTAGATAATTGGGACCTTCAAGATTAACAAAAACTGAGGATGTGATGTTTGGAATGACAAAGAGGGCACAGTAGATGCAAATGATGAGGCCATAATGGATCGAAAAGGAAAGATCATGAACTTGACTGGCTCTTGATACCAAGTTAGAAATTGATATGAAAGGATTGTTCAATGAGATACCAATCATATGTTGTATTGTATCTATAGATGGATTACAAGTAATTTGAAATTGAAATCACAGATAGCTTGTGCAAGAGTAGATAAGTATATAATATTAAACTACATTTTGTTATGATACATTATTATGATCCTCAACAGAGTACTTGTCATATTCATCTTCTTTTGAATTCAAATGTTTCTATTTATCTTCAACAACAACAACCTCCATATCTGTAACATAGGGAAAGAGGACCATCCCCTATGGTAGCCTAGAGATGTAGCCATGTTGTCAATCAACCAAATACATGATGGGCGACACCTTTGTTTGATCAAATTAAGAAAGCCAAACATGTTAAGGAGACCTACAAAGATCGACAACCATTGACCTATCCCTTTAAAGAGACGTTCATCCCATGTTCCTAGCCATCGACTAGTCCCTTTGAAGAAACATTGACCCTATGGTTCTAGCCATTGATTGGCCCCTTTGAAGGATTGCTAGATCATAGGCGAGCTGAAAGTATGGGGAATACAGCCAATTTGAACACCCAATATATAAACAGTAGGACACAGTAGTGGATTGGCGAGTTTAGTTGAAAATGGTTGAAATTTAGTGTTATCTTGCAGAAACCACCATAGGATAATTTGGCTTTGGT
The DNA here is from genome assembly GCA_036559045.1 of Platycarya longipes. Lineage (NCBI taxonomy): Eukaryota > Viridiplantae > Streptophyta > Magnoliopsida > Fagales > Juglandaceae > Platycarya > Platycarya longipes. The sequence continues at coordinate 47,124,244 of CM071802.1, forward strand.
GAAATCTTGAGATTTTGTCTTGCACAAATTTACCAAAATAGACACCATATTAGCTACAGTCAAGTAGAACCTAGAGGTAAGTGTCGCAAAAGAGAGAGACTTTAGAGAGAGAAGTACCTTCTTTTAAAGTTTTAGAGAGAGACTCCTCATTCTCTCTAGAAACCTCCATTTCAGTGAGTGTAGTTGCTGGAGAGGAGGGTTTTTTTAGCTCCACCCTTCTCTCCTTATCCTTTCATTTTTCGCACTGTATATACACTTTTAAGATTGTGTTTTTATCCTTCTCTCTCCCCTGATTCGGTTCTGGTAAGATCTGCTACTCTTTGACTGTCATTTGCCTACATGTGCGCTACAAGCCCATCTTACAGCCACTGATTTATTGAGATGCAGTGGAGTCACACCAAAAAGATTGGTGCGTGGCTTCACGCCCTGTCGCGCTCTGATGCCTCCGACAACTACATGGGTCGTACCAGCAATTTTGTCTTGTCGAGATCTTTTAGATTTGGGCCACCCCATCTCCGTCCCACCAGCGCATGGTAGCCACGCGCCATCACAGGAAGGCGGGAACGTTGACGCTTGGCTACAGCTTAGTCCACCCGATGCCATAATTTTCGCTATTTATCACTTTTTCTAACTGTTGATTTTGAAGAAAGGGCTGTGGACCTCTCGAAAAATATCTCGAGACAACAATTAACAGTACACCCACTATACTCGTTGCTTTTAATGGATGTTCTACTGTAGCCAACGATGATTCCATTGTACGTAATTTTTTGCAGACATCTTATTTTCGTCTTTTAAGACAATGTCATCTTTGTAGGACTTGGGTAAGACCAAGAAGTCGATTGCTAAAATCTATTTTTTTTCCACTACCTTGCTTTATTTTTATTGTTCTAGGGTATTTGTTTGGAAACCCCACATTCTCCTCATATATTATCCTTTCTAGTTTTAATAAAGTTTACTCATTTACTTAAAAAAATTAGTATAACCTAGAGGTGATCTCCTCTATTTCAAGAGAAAAATTATTAAAAGAGTCGTCAAATTAATCCTAGGCAACATATGAGAAGAAAATTCTAATTTTTATCCATTTAAGCGCCAAGAATATGGTAAGACCCCTAGGTTATTATAGAGTAGAAACATAAAAGAGCAATGCTAATATGCTGTCTAGCTAATTTTTATCATTGTGCGTGTCCTATTTTTAGCAAGATAATAATATATTAATAAACATCAAGTCTAATACATATATAATACACAATATGGGTCTTTTCCACTATGAAAATTTAAAAGAGAATGAGGTATTTGGATCAAAGGGATGTCACCAAAAACTTGCGTTGCTGCCGCCCATTGTGCAAGATTATGCGCGCATCAATTAGAGAATTGATGAATTTTTATTGCCTTCCATTCTTTACATATTTGAAAGTAATGCTTGATATCAACGATGATGAGACTGATATTCCAAGTCTTGGGCTTCTGTGTTGTTGTTGATGGCTTGGATTGTAATATTCGAGTCCCCTTCCAAGAAGATATTGTCCATATCTCGACTTTGTGCTTCTTTTATTGCCATCAAAGCTGCTGCTACCTCACCTATATTCAGATTGACACTGGTGATAAAATCTATTTTTACAAAAGAGAGCTCCCCTAATTCATTCCAACAAAGAAATGCAAGAATGCTTCCATGATTTCGAACAGCTACATCAAATCTGATGAAGAAAAAACTTGGTAGGTAGTGATCTTGAAAAGAGTCAGGTTCTTTACTCAATGTGGTGCAAGCTCTTACATGTTGTTGAAAGATTTTTTGAATTGAATTTACAAAAGTAATGGGATCCACAATGGTCTTGCTGTGCACTTTCTCATTTCTAAGGAACCAAGATTGTCCATAGCCAGGGTAGCAAAAATCTGAAATCTGTGTTGTTCTACTTCAGGAATATGAAGGTAGCTAGAGGGGCTGATTGACATAAGGAGTGGTATCAAAGGGCCAATTAGATTATCTCTACAGGATTTTAGAGTAAATGCAATTGAGAAACAAGTGATAGAGAGATTTAGGTTTCACATGACACAAAAGACACTTAAGATTATCCTCTTCAAGATGAATGATAGTATTGATGAGGGATTTGGTAGGGAGGATATTTTAACTAATCTTCCAAAGTAGAAGTTTGAGGCTATCTTGAATTTTTAATTTCCAAGGTTTCTTTCAAAAGGTTGGCTTATGAGGATTCGTAACTTGATCACTAATCAGAGTTGCATAAGCAGGTTTGATAGAAAGCTTACTAGACGAGTGATAAATCCATTTGATTTGATCCAGGATATTATAGAAATTATGATTTGATAAAGGGATTTGCAGGATGTTCCGAACAGTTTCCTTAGTGAATAGAGTATTGAGAAGCAGTGTATTCCACCTTCTAGGATCTTCTAGAGTGAGTTCAAAAACCTTGAGATTAGGATCAAGATAGTGATTTGAAGGATTGGCAATGGATTTGAAATCAGGAGCAAAAGGAATCCATTGATCAAACCAGGCTTTTGTAGGGCTTCCATTATTGATTTGATAGCAGGAACTGTTTTTGAGAAAATCTCTCTCTGCTTAAGAAGATTTTTCCAGAAGCTAGAATCAAAAGAGCAAGATTGAATCTCCCAAAAAGACTTATCTTTTAAATACTGTTGGGACAGAGTTTCTTTCCAAAAGGTAGAAGGTCCATTGATAAAAGTCTAGGCAAGTTTTGATAGAAGGGCTAAATTTAACTTTCTCATACTTTTAAAACCCAGACCTCTTAGAGATTTTGGGATACAAATGGATTTTTAGGATTTAGGAATGAATTTCTTGTGGTCTTGATTATCTAAGCCCCACCAAAAGCGATAGAATAAAGAATGCAAGGATTTTGTCAAATATTTTGGTAAGAGTGAAGTGGACATGATATACACAGGAATAGAACTAACAATAATTTTGATTAAAGCAGTTTTAGCAGCTTGAGAAAGAAGTTGTGATTTCCATCCTTGGATTTTATTCTGAATTATGTCCAAGATTTCAGAAATGAATTTCTTTTTCTCAAAAGGATTGGAGAGAAGAATGCCAAGATACTTTGTGTGAGGTGTGGAAATTTTGAAAGGGAAAATCTGGTGGACAACATTGATGGAATCAAGAGTGGAATTTTTGTTGAACTGAAGAGATGATTTCCTTTCATTGACCTTTTGGCCAGACCATGAATTGTTAGTAGCAAGACAATCACTTAGATGATGTGCATTTTGGGTGGTTGCTTGACCAAAAACAAAGAGGTCGTTTGCAAAGAGAAGATGAGTAATATGAGAATCATCTCTAGAGAGCTTGATACTTTTTAAGCATTGAGATTATTCTTTTAATGAAAGAAGTTTGGAAAGAACATCCATACCCAAAATGAAATGTGAAAGATGATCACTTTGTCTAAGACCTTGAGTAGGATGGAAAAACCCATGAGGTGACCCATTAACAATGATGGAATAAGAGACAATGGTAATATATTCCTTAATCCATGATATCCAAGTATTGTAAAAACTCATATGATGAAGCAAAGAGAGAAGAAAAAACCATTCCATAGAGTCAAAAGTTTTAACCATATCAATTTTAATTCCCACTTGACCAATTCTTCGTTTTTTTTTTTTTTTTCCATTTTATGGAATATTTCTTGAGCCAGAATAGTATTATCATGGATAATTCTTCCTTGGATGAAGACAGATTGAAAGGAAAAAATAATGCTAGGAATGACTCAAAATCTATAAGTCATAATTTTTGTTATGATTTTATAGCATACATTTGAAAAGTTAATGGATTGAAATTGATTCACGTAATTTGGATTGTCAGATTTTGGAATAAGAGTAATAGTTGTGTAATTGAGTTTCTTAAGAAGCTTTTATTGAGTGAAGAAACTTTTTAAGGCAACAATTGCATCAAATTTGATGATCTATTTTTTGGATAAGTTACATCAAATTTGATGATCTTTCAGAAGATTTTATAAAAAAAAATAAGTGAAATCATTTGGATTAGGAGCTTTAATGAAAGAAAAACTTCTTACAACAACAAAAATCTCAACATCCGTGGAAATCTGACATAAAAGATTATTTTCAGTCTTAATGATCTTCCTAGGGAAGAGTTCTTCTAGGTACTCTGAAATAGTCGGATAAGATGAAGTGTCACTAACACAAATTTCATATTTTAACTTTTTCTTATATGTCTTATATTTTCTAAACATCTTAAATATGTTTAAATAAGAAAAGTCATTTTCTTAATAATTAAATATATATATATATATACATATATATATAAAGTGACTATCTAACAGAAAATCTTGTTTTAACGAAAAATTTTATTTTTCTGTTAAAGTTAACACTTTCCATCCATTTTTGTTAAAATAAATACTGCATTTAATGAATAATATTATTTTAAATACAATCCATTAATTCCATTAATCACCGAAATAATGTTCTTGATATTAAATTTAATTATACCATTTCAATTTTCTATAACGATAAAATTTTCATTTTAAATTTTTTTTATGTAAAATAAATATAGAATAATAATAATAATATAGAATGACATAATAATAGTATAGAATATATAACAATATATATAAATAAATCATTCATAACAATATAATAATACAATCCTCACTTAGAGATGTTAATTTATATGTTAGAGAGTTTAATTTTATTCATGAAAATTTATCATTATTATATGATTAATAATTTCATTTTTAAAAATTATTTTATAATTTTAAAATGAATGTATTTTTTTTTTTTTGAGATGATAAATATATGGTATATACAATTAACTATAATTATATTAAATTGGTAATAATAGACAATAAATATAATAAATATATTATATATGTTTGATATTTAATTGAAATATATATAATTTAATAAATTTACATATTTAAGATTAAAATTTCATGTTATAAATTACAATATAACACTCTTTTATATAAATTATAAACTACATAATTTATTTATTTTTTAAATTATATTATTTCTTAAAAATAATCACATAACTAAAAAAACTATGGATGACTCAAGTTTATGTAGATCTAGAAAAACTCAAAAACTAAAAACATAGGTATTTTAATGTTGTGCAAAATGACGCAAATATTAGATCATCGTCTTAAAATTATAAAAATATAATATTTTAAACGAATCTTTTATTGAAATTTCAATCAAAATTATCTCAAACAAATTTGATAAAACTATATGTTATATTTATTTATGAGATTATCTTATTGTTTTTATTAATACTTTTTTTTTTATAATATATGAAAACGCATAATTATTTATCATCAATTTAATTATGAATAATCTTCTAATTTTTGTTAGAAATTAAACTAAATAAACGTGCTTTACATGTTACTTTTATCTAGTATATATATATATATATATATATATATATGAATAGTAAAATAAAGATATAAATTCCGAATACATATTATCATTTTCAATAGAAAAATAATAGATAAAGAGAATAGGTAAGTACAGGAGAGGCCTGGTTTATAAACCCTAGTTGAGGGTTGAGCTGTTTTTCCTGGTCTATCTCCGGAAGCCGACGACATCTGTGTGAAAGGAAGTAAACGAACAGCCATGAGACCCATCTTGATGAAAGGCCATGAAAGGCCTTTGACATTTCTTAAATACAACCTCGACGGAGACATATTATTTTCTTGTGCCAAGGACCACACACCCACCGTCTGGTTTGCCGACAACGGCGAGCGCCTGGGCACCTACCGCGGCCACAACGGCGCTGTTTGGTGCTGCGATGTTTCAAGCAAGCCACTCCCTCTCTCTTACTTATTCACGCTTCTCGTATAATTTTGGTTTCTTTTTGCTTTGAGTTCTGTTATACTTTTTCTTTAAAATAAATACTTATGCATTTTTTTTTTTAAAATATAGGAGATTCTATGAGACTGATTACGGGTAGTGCGGATCAGAGTGTTAAGCTATGGAATGTTCAGACGGGGGAGCAATTGTACTCATTTAATTTCGGTTCTCCGGCTAGGGCTGTGGACTTTTCCGTGGGCGATAAGCTCGCCGTGATTACCACCGATCCTTTCATGGATTCCCCTTCTGCTATTCACGTCAAACAGATCTCCAGAGACCCCAGTGACCGTAAGCTTAATTTTCTGTTTGATAAGTTAGATTACTATGCTATACAATTTGCTTTCTTTCTGAAATATTATGTGTTATATAGATTTGTAGCTACCGTTTTGTACATGTATCAGAGCTTCTGCACTTCGGTTGTAAATTCTTCACGAATTTATGGTTGGAAAGGGTTTTGGTGAACGTATCCAACTGTAATTGTTGTCAGTCTGTCCGGTTAAAGTAGATTTCTTTAACCAATAAAATCATTGTGTACGTACATTGATATGTCTTGTATAACAGTGTAGAATGGGTGAGATTTTTATGCCAGATGTTGTTTGTGTAGAAATGTATGTGCTTGGTTCCTAGAGATTTCTTGGGAGTCTGGGACCTAGGATATTAGAGTGTAGTGTAGCTGAATCACATTTGCTGAATGTTAGGGCCCGTTTGGATACATAGAATATCTCAGTTCATCTATGCATAGTAATGAAATAATTTGAGTTAATGTGTTTTTTTTGGCTTTTGGGAAATAAGAGATAAAAAGTTGAAGAAAAATATTATAAAGTTAAAAAATTGTTTGAAAATAATTTTTAATATAATTGTTGTTTTGAAATTTGAAAAAGTAATACTTTTTTTTGTGTGTTTTGTTTGAGAGTTTGAGAAAGTTGTAATGATTAGGTAATAATTAGATGAAAAGTTGAAGATTTGAAATTGAAAAGTATTTTATGTTTGAGTGATGTCCGGGAAGGAAATATCTGAGAATACTCGAGAATAGTTGTGTTGCCAAACGCCCCATTCTTACTGCTAGGTGTGACTGCTAGTTCATTCTGTTCTTTTTTTTTTAACATTTAAAAAAAAAAAAACAAATTCACTAGTGGTAACTTTTTTAAACATTAAAAAAACCAAAAAATAAAAATAAAATGCACTAGTGGTCAAACCCAGGGGGCACACTAGTAGCATTTTGCTTTTCTTAGACATCATGGCACATTTTAGGTTACTGGGATACGTGCGTAAAACAGTCCCTGAGCTTTGCCTGCTTATCTTTTCGTTCGATGGCTTTCAATTATATCAATTATCTCTTTAGGTTTGTAGGGGTTTTTTTTTTTCTCAATAAGAATCTGATGTAGAAAGTTAAATGTATCTAAACTAAAAAAAATATATAAAAACCTAATACTCATCTAAAAAAATAAAAAGGGAAAAAAACCTGAAAAAATTGCTAATATCACCTGGCAGAACTCGGGCAACCACCACCGGCTGAATCCAATGGCGCCTCAGTTGCACAACCCAGGTGATGCTTGGTTCTGCCAGGCGTATCCACATCTCCAGCCTGTTTTTTTATTTGTCACTTGTTTAGCTTTATTTTTTCTGTTTCTCAAGTTTTTGATTTTTTTTTTGATTTTTTAATTGATTTGGCCTTGTTTGGTTACATAGATGAGATGAGATAAGATGAAAATTGAATAAAATATTGTTAAATATTTTTGAAAAATGGAAAGCAGCAGACGGTGTGGCTGTTTGAAGTGAAAAAATAAAAAATAAAAAAATGCTGTGAGGGGGGTGTGCAGGTGTGCAGTGCAGCAGCACAGTAGCTGCTGCCAATCACCCCCAATATTTTTTAATATTATTTTTATTTTGGAATTTGAAAAAATTGAATTGTTTATTATATTTTGTGTGGGATTTTGGGAAAATAATGATTAGATGGAATGAGATGAGATGAGATGAAATGGTTTCTGTAACCAAACAAGACCTTGATACTTCTACAATACATTTGTACGTTTTAAATTATTTTATATTTTTTAGCCACATCGTACGCAATGTCATTTTGTGATAATCTCATGGAAATTTGATGTGGGGTTCTTATTGAAAAATGACAAACCTAAGCAGCGAATTGATAAGATTGAATGCTTAACCTGGGGGGTTGAGGTAATACATGCCAAACTGAGGTACCTTTGATGTACTTGACCCACATATTTTGGAACTTTTAACACACAAAACCCTAGTCTTGTTGATGTTCATTTCTTGTCTTAATAACTTGCAGTGATATTTCCTGATTGCTTAATTTTTTACTTTGCATTCCGTTATGATTTTTATTCATATCCCTCTGCTGCTAGTTTTTGAGTTTTGGTATTTCAATTTTGATTGCTTTTCTCCTCAGGTGCTTTGCTTTGAATAAAGATGTTAGAATACCTGCTGTGTCCATATTGGAAGATATTTGGTCCGCTTTAGTATTAATATGTCAATTTAAAATCATCTGCCATTTCATTTTGCAGAGACGGGTGAATCTGTGCTCACCATCAAGGGCCCTCAGGGAAGAATTAATAGAGCTGTTTGGGGACCTCTGAATAAGACTATCATAAGTGCTGGAGAAGATGCCGTGGTTCGTATATGGGATTCTGAGGTAAGTGGCTGCATTATCAATGGTTGCATTGATATCTTTAAATTGCAACTTATTTTTCAATTTGCTTTTCTCAGGCATTCCATCTTTCTCATCATTCTTCCCTGATGTTTGTCAATTGACTGATTCACATTGATTTATTTTTATGTTTGCTTTTTATCAAAATGCAGACTGGAAAACTTCTTAAAGAGTCAGACAAGGAATCAGGCCACAAAAAGACGATAACATCACTGTCAAGATCTGCAGATGGTTCACATTTCCTCACGGGATCTCTTGATAAATCTGCTAAGGTACTGATAAATATTGTTTTTGGGTTATTGATTATTATTTTAGACTTTTTTTCCTTTAATGAATTTTTACCATTTATTGTTTTTCTTAATTTTATTTGCTTCTTGCAATGTTTTAGCTATGGGACATCAGAACGTTGACTCTTATCAAGACATACGTGACAGAACGTCCAGTCAATGCTGTTGCAATGTCTCCACTCCTTGATCATGTATGTAATTTCATGATACTAATATTATCCATCTCTGCATTATGATTTATTATTTTATCAAAAGTGACTTGATTTACTTATCAGTTTTTTTATGTCAAAAGTAACTTGAAGTGACCTTTATTTATGTACGCCGAGCATGACTGAATGCAACTATGTATTGAAAATTTAATGTTACTCTTTTTGTATTTGGGAATAACTTCTCTCTATCATGCAATTGAGTTTCTACTTGGCATCCCCCCCCCCCCCTCCCCCCCCCAAAAAAAACACACAAATATCCTGTGAATTTGATCAATATTTCTTGTTTTCTTTTTTGATACCCAAGACCTGGATTCTGACATTATGAAGGTGCACGTATTCAGAAATAATTTATGGTAGTTGTCACTTCACCTAGGGATATAGTTATACGTCAGCATATTTTTGTCTCCGACAAGTTTTGAATCAAAACTTGCCCTTTCTAGTACTTTCTTAATGCAGATTGTTTATGTATGATAATTTTCATGAACAAATGGATGACATAAACTAAGGTCATATTTGACCCAAGAGATTATCAACTGAATCACGGGAGAAACATTTGTTATCTATGTACTGTATAGGATCAAGTATTCGGGATATATTCTTCCTGATTTTTTTTTTTTGGGGGGATTTCAAAATTTATTTTCCGCCTTAATAGAACTTGTTTATGTTAGTTTATAACTTTCCTATATTAGGCTAACTTTCTGAAATAAATACCTAATAAAATAAAAAATAATGGGTAGTTTGGGGGCAATTATTGCTGTCATATGTTTGTGAGGCCTAATGGCAATATCATAAATTGAAATTTCAATGTTAGGTTGCCTATTTTGACAAGTGTTGATGATTGGGTCGGGAAAGCATGTAAAAATGCTGGCATAGGGCCCTGTCAGAGATTTTTCCCATAAGGGGCATTTTTGTCAATTTATATAAGTTTCATCAGAATTGATGGCTATTTTGGATGGAGGGGCAAACTGAACTGATATTTTATTCAAGGATTCAAGTTGCAATGAGTAGAAGTGCCCTTCATCCCAAGAAACATGGCCTCGTTTGTTTTCACAAAACATCTCAACTCATCTCATCTAATTATTACAACTTCTCTAAATTCTCACACAAAATAAAATAAATAATTCAATTTTTTCAAATCCCGAAACAAGAATATTATTAAAAAATATATTCTAATAATATTTTATTCAATTTTCAACTTCCATCTCGACTACATTTCATCTCATCCAAAACAAACGAGGCCTTAAAGTCTTAAACAACTCTGACAGGGCATATGCAGCATTTTTACATGCTTTTCTGTCCCAATTAGCAACCCTTGTTGAAATAGGCAACCTAATGTTGAAATTTCAATTTGAAGTCTCGAGTTCCACGGACTTAGAAGTTCACCTCTCTTTCTTTTCTTTTTTTGTTTTAGTTTTTTTTTTTATAATTTAGGCATATATATCATTTGATCAACTCAAACTTTTTTGTGCTTTCTAGGTGGTTCTTGGAGGTGGTCAAGATGCATCACATGTCACAACGACTGATCATCGTGCTGGAAAATTTGAGGCCAAATTCTTTGACAAGGTAAATCGTTCTTCAGTAAAAATAGGTCTGTGGCTATTTTAATTTTGTCAGTATGTGATGTCCTCTCATTTTGATTTGCTAAGATTCTTCAAGAAGAAATTGGAGGTGTGAAAGGACATTTTGGACCAATAAATGCATTGGCTTTCAACCCAGATGGGAAAAGGTACAGTTTCTTTGTTTTCTTCAGCAATTTGTCCTAAATTGTTCAGCAATTGGTCGTTATCATGCCCTTGACCCAGAAAAGGATATGCGTCCTAGACCATAAACCATATAAATGCTAGTAAAGTTTTTCATTTTACTTGCTAAGCTCTTTTTTAACCATTATATATCACTTATAACTGGTTGAAGTATTATGTGACTGATTTCATTAACTTGGCTTTAATTGTTAAAGACGCAAGGAGTATATTGAAACTGGCTTGAGTTTGAAGGGTGACATTATTGCATTTAGAAGATTTTTTTTTTTTTATTTTATTTTTTTGTGTTGGCCAACTGCATTTGGAAGATTTGGACCTGATAAGAACATTATTTAATGAAACAGGACCAAAATTTCTTTTTTGTTTACTATAAATATTTGTTTAGATACAGATATTTGTGTACAAACTTATGATAATGTTTGATGAATTGGGTTTTTTTATAAATAAAAATTTATTGATATCAATAGGCATCAACAAGTACACTGGATATAATATACAAAAGAAAACACCTAATTAGAGAGCAGAGTTATTTAGACAAATACTGGCCTATATAAGTTCACCTGTGTAAGTTCTTAATGTGATGACAAAGGCTGGTGGAGGCTAATTGAAGTCCGTAATGGTCTTGTTGGTGGTTTTACTGGCAACATGGAAGAGATAGTACTAGTGGATGATAGTTTTAGGCTACCTAGTGAAGGAATTGGAGTTAAATCATATTCTCAGATTCATTTATATGAGAAACGGCTTGCATCCGCCTATTGATTCTTTAATGCACTTCAGTTTCTTAATGCTTCCCCCCGCTTTCCCCATTTTGCTGCTTTATTTTATAATTGTTCAATAAAATCAGCTGTATGCAATTGCACTTTTAAATCGAGGTGTATTCTATTTGTCCTGATAGTAGTTTCTTTATAGAAAATGCTTTAGCCATAAAGGGATTATACAAAAATATACATAAAAACTGATGTGGCTTGATCTGATGCGTCAGATTATAAAATTACTTTTATTATAAAGTAGATCTAACAGGTGTTAAGAAGCCGCATCAGTTTGTGAGTTTTTCTTTATGTAATTTCTTTGTGTCTGTAACAGTTCTCTTTTTTTATTTGTCTATACTTGAAGCTCTTTATAATCTGCTTAGATCAACATTTTCCTATGTGCCGGAATCATGTAGTAGTTCAAAATTACATGATGTCTGGACTTGCAATTTTATTTTTTTCGTTTTTACCTAATTGATATATTTTATTTTTTGGTCCCAATAGTTTCTCAAGCGGTGGTGAAGATGGTTATGTACGATTGCATCACTTTGACTCGGATTACTTCAACATCAAGATCTAGATTTTGAGCTTATTAAGTTTAGAATGGAGCTTCGGAGCTTATTGAAAACGAACAACTATTTTTGTTGCTCATTAGTTGTTCCTGTCATTATTTTTGTACGGAGTGTTTAAGGTACTAGATTGGGCTATGTGATTGTTTAAAATAGGTTCAAGAAAATATGTAGACCTCTTCAGATCTATAAAAACTTAAAAAAGCATAACCGATCGATGTCAATATATCATGAGTGTCCCGTATTACCACTTGTAACCACTGCCGCCTTGTCTGCCCATTTAATTATTGAAAATCTTCTAATTATATTACACAAATATAATTTCATAAATTAATGTGGTATGAAATTAATTTTATTTTGTAATAAATCTAATAGACCATATATAATCAAGATTATTTTTGTATAATTTATTGTTTTTTGTAACTATGGCGTATTCTTTAATTATTGTGGGTCAGAATTATTAAACTAAGATTAAAGCTCATGGCATGGGATAAAATTTGTGCCTTTTTGTCTTTAATTTGAATACTTTCGGAAATCAGATTTTCCAAACTTGGAAGTCGAGGTCCCTCGTGATCGAGGAGGTTCTCTTTTGGAGATCAGGATACTCTTTGGTTGCCGTTTCCACTTACAGTTTTCGCAATAATTTTTTCGTCATATTTAAAATAGTCTGTTTTCACCGGGCACGTGCGCTCCTACTAGTACTATTACTATATCCCATGACAGAAATCCAACTAAAGACAACTCTAATCCCGTCATATACGTTCAAGAACGACATGAAACCTGTGTCCAAACGTATTCACTTAATTAAGATAGAGTCGGTGTGTACTGGAAAATACTTTCAAGTGAAGAAATAGTCTAATAGATAGATAGAGATGCTCCATTTGGGAATCAATGTTTGACGCATACGTACACGTACGTGTCAGCCATCTTGCACAATATATCCAAGTGTCCGTACACTGTTAACCCCTATTTGGCTGATTTAAGAAAAAACTTCCACCTTTCAGCCATGCAAAGACCCTCATCCACCTTGCATCTTCCTCATATTGATCTACTCTTTCCCCATTCTCCCCATTTTCATTTTGTAAACAAGCTCGCCCGGTACCAAAGGGATAGAAGTATATAAGAACATCATAATCGTGAGCAGGAAATAGCAGAGATTATTGTAGCAAAAAGTTGGATTAATGCTCGAGGGCTGATATCAGTAACTGAAGAAAGATCAAAGGTTTCAAAAACCGCAAAAGATTAAGAAACAAAAAAATAACATATAATTCCTTGTCATCATGCCTCGAAGATATGCGTTTAGGAGGACAGAAGAGGCCACTCATCCTGATTCTATCAGAGCAACTTTA